>CM074454.1:10942739-11545239 GCA_037101425.1 Elopichthys bambusa | reverse complement strand
TTATTCTGAGATTGGGTTTTGAGTGTGTTGGAGCAGGGTTGAAACTAAATTCTGCAGGGCTGTGGCCCTCCAGGAAAAAAAATTGACAGCCTTAAATATTAGTGTTGTAATTTTACAGTTGTTTTGGGCCAAATTGTGGAACCCTACTAACAAGCAGAGCAAACTTTGAGCTTTTATTTATTATTGCATTTATCTGAAAAATCTAAATTAGATTTCCACCAAAACGTGCTCATTAGAATATATGTGTACGCATGATTCAAAAAAGTGTCTTAAAGACTTAAAGTATACATACATTGTCAGTTTATACACTTCTGTTAAAGGCACAATATGTAATATTTTAGTATTAAAATATCCAAACAACACTAGAACAGTGTTAAATATTTTGTTGACTTGTGTACTTAAATTATCCCAAATGTTTCCAAGAATGTTTTAGTCCAGAGAAATAAGCAATTTTAACCAGGACACGTACCATGTCTGTGTCGCCTATTAATGAAGTCATTCCTGCGTTACTCTCGATTTCCGGTTTTATTTTGTAGAAAACATGGAAACATCAAAGATGCTTTAATATATTATGTTTTATTAGACAGGTGAGCAACTGTTTGGATACATTCATCGACAGAAAACGAATCGCTATATAGCTCAACACGTTTAGTCTTATTGTTTGAATCTCGTTTTCTTTATTTTCCGTGAGTACCGTGTTTTCACCATGCCTCAGAGAAAAACACTATTTTGTTAAGTGGCTAACGTAGCATAATCAGATACAGCTTTATTTTTAGTAACAGTAATACAGCATTTTCTCCATCATACAATGTTTTAAAATTAATTACATGCCATTTAGCAACACAAGCCATTCAGCATTTATTAATATGATATTCTAATATCGATCTAGCTTACTGCAGTGTGCAACAAGTGTCTCACAGCAGCCGCTGAGCAAACGCAATGTTATAACATCATTTTCAACACACTTAAATGTATCTAATATGATAAAACAGCGCTACTTCATACTACGGTAATGTTAATAATCTCAGCCATGATGGGTAGATGTTAAAACAACACCTCCCGTGATTCTGGCCTCAATCGTGGTGTCAAGCTACGACTTTATTTTTTAATAGGTGACCTCTAGCGGCGAAATTTTACATATTGTTACATATCTTCCAGAATAAAAGTTTGCAATATAGGAAAATGTAACCATGCCATTATAAGCACAAAATCCAGCAGCTACGGGCAGATTTTGAAATGCTTATGACAGATGTTGCTGGCTTCACCTTGATTAGTGACACTGACACGTGGTGTGTTCTCATTTGCTTGAAGAAATGCTATATTAGCTCCACAGTCATTGCTACAATATCTCGCATCCTGCCTGAATGAGAACAAATCAAAATTGCCTCATGCTAATCACGGCTTGAGTGTTATTGAAAAATATTACTTTGTTATCAGTGATTTTTCTATTTGAAAGTCAGGAATATATGTAAGCTTGTTTCAGGCATGGAATAAAAAATATATATATCGCAATTGTGAGGAAACAAGTTTTAGTCAGAATTACAAGTTTATTTATCAGAATTGTGAGATATAAACTCAGATTTGCAAGGGGGAAAAGTCATAATTGTGAGAAGTGGCAGTTACCTTTTTTATTTTTATTTCCTGGCGGAAACAAGCTTCCATAGGACTAGGCTTCACATGTGGCTTTGTGTATCAGATTATATATCCTACACTAAAACCTGTCTATCCCTTTCAGAGGAGCTGTCATCAGAGAACTCGGAAGCGCTGTACTGCCCGCCAGCAGAGATCAAGGCCTGAGTTGGGAGAGAGAGGGAGACAACAAGGCAAAAGAGGAGAGGTCACGGGAGTGGGAGAGGTCAGGGGACGGGACAGGTCAAGGAAACCACACCCCAGCAAAGTGCTGTGCCACCACCCTTCTTCACTTGAGACGGACCGCACTGCCGAGCATGACTTGAGTGTGGAGATGAAACAACACACACATTCACATTGTGGAAATGAGCATCAGGAGACGGCGGTAGAGCTGAGAGCGCTAGTGCAAATGCTAACCCTCCAGCTGCCTGCTCTTTCTTTGATACCTATGATACACCAGTCAGCTCCTTCATAAGTGGTCGGTTTCTGCAGCACTGTGATCACTTTGGTTAAGATTTTGTTTTTGTTTTTTTGTTTTAGTGTTACAACAATGTGCTTTCAATACATTTTGTTTGTTATTGCAAGAGCTCAATGTTCAGTTTGATGACATCTCTCAGCAGAAGTGCTCCTGAGGAACGTGTTATTCAAATGTTTATCAATAGTAGTGTGAACTTGTAAATGTTTTCCATGAGAGTCTGGAAAATGTGTAAACATGCTTAAAAGTGACTTAAGTTCTTTAATAAATTTGTCTTTGGTTGCAACATAAGTTGCATCATTTGGCCAATAAAATGTTGACATACCTTATATAATCTTTGTGTGTGTGTTTAAATCAGATCATATAGTAGTCTTAATTTCAAAGCTTTTCATTTGAACTTTTCTGTGATGTTCTGTTGCCCATCAGTCCACCAGTAGGTGGACCCTTTCTAGTTTAATTTCTAGTCCAGTCTTAAATGTATTGTTCTTTCTCCTAATGTGCAATATTTATTTTACATGCACGTGATTTTTAGTAAATGAATCTCCGATAAGGAGAGTGGTTCATCCCGTCTGTTTATTGCTAGTGATTTTAAATAGTCTATCTGCCAATCAGAGCGCTTCTTTCTGCGGAACGCATCCAATAGGGGTCTCTCTCCTAAGATGGTCACTGATCCCATAAAAGAAATCAGTCTCAGCCAGCGATAGTGTCCTGCTCAAGGCAACAGACATGTCGGAATTTCTGGAAGATCCGTCTGTGCTCACTAAAGATAAGCTTAAAAGTGTATTGTTGGCCCATAATGTGGCTTTGCCGAACGGCGACCAGAGGAAGGACGTGTACGTGCAGCTGTACTTGAAGAATCTGACCGCGCAAAACAAAAAGAGCAGCGGCTCTCCAGATGTCTTCTCCAGCGACGAGGAACTGCCTCCAGTCCCCGTGGTCTCCAACAGGAGCCGCTCTGGCAGGGTGGGTTGGCTGATCTTCCTTGGTTTGGGCGATCTTGCTTTGTTTTGGCTGTTGATTTGCTTTACATAAAAAAAGCATCAAATGGAACTGATGCAGTTCGCAGTATTGATTTATGTCGTGTATTTTCTAAAAGTGTGTTTGTTGGAGTAAAGTCGGGGGGTTATTTAAATGAGTAAATAAATGTGCGGTTTGCCCATGCAAATGAAATCAAACCGGCATGGCGAACTTTTCCTAATGGTGTCCGGTTTGTGAATGAATCGTTATTTTGAGTTGATTTTCTGTGAATCGGTTGAGCTAGATCACAAAACCGGTCTGAACGATTCGTTCGCGAAGTGTAGCATGTAAATCGTATTGGAAATGTGTTCACGAAAGAATTGTATCAGTTTTTATCACACTCAGGAAATATTGTTCGTCTAAATGATTGCATTTTATTAAAACATGCAGTAAATACTTTCAGCCGAGGATTGAGATTGTTTTTATTGGTCTATTGATGATAAATTACAAATAATGAGCTGTATCATAGAGCTGTTAGAAACCTGACTGGGGTGCATGGAATGACAATAAACGCCCTTAATATATGAAATCAAAAACACGTAGCCTATAAACAGAAATATGTGTTTATCACTTTATTTGAACGGATAGAACATGTAGATTTGAAAGTCAGGCAACACGTAATTACGCAGTGCTATAAAAGATTCGTTTTCAGAACTGGATTTTGAAACTAACTGTTCGAAAGAACCGATTCGGACTTGAGTCGGACTTCCTATCACTACCGGGCGACTGTTTCCCGCTTAAATACGTCAGGCTGATCCATTGATGAAGTTTCACTCAAGTGTTTAAAACCTATACTGCTATCAGTCAAAATAATAAATGTATGACTTGCAGAAATTATAACGTCCGGGAAATCTTGCACTGCTAAATGTTATCTCATTTACACATCTGTGTTAGGCGTGTCCATCAGGAAAAGTAGTAAAGATCCCAGCTTGAATGAACACTCAACACTAAAGATTCATAATGTGGAAAATCTCTTTCCATAGTAGTTTTAAGAGAAAATGCACACGGATCTGGGTTTGGATTTCTTTTTGTTTTGTATCTGAACCTGGTAATGGTGCTGGTTATTGGCATTCTTGAATAATACAGTGATGCAACAGAAACACCTGGTGTTTCTTAGAGAAGTGGGAGTGTTTCCCCCCACTTCTATATTTGTTACTCGTTTTTAATACCCACAGCCATTTCATAAACCTATAATATGAACAGTGCACACTTTTATGCTTGCTAGTTAAATCCTTCTTCAGTTTTTCTGAGAGGTATGAGGGTCTGTTGTTGCCATTATTAAGACACTTTCCACAGCGAATACTGAATACTACAAGTTTCTTTCTGGATATTCAGCCAACTCTATTACCTCAACCCTCTACCCAGACAACTACACAGAGTCCTTTTATGCTATAGCAGATATGTTAGATGTTAAAGGCATCTCTCTGTCTGTACTCCAATGCCAGTGAATGAGGTAGTGTGGCCTGTCATTGTGAAATCTTCCTGTACAGGCGTTTCCCTGTCATTAACCCCCTCTTCATCTCCATGGTCTGACAAGATGTTTTTCTTTAGCAATAAAAAAATGTCAGTCCGTATTTATCAGTTATGAAATACTATTGTAAGTTGGTAAACAAATCTCTTAAATCAGGGATTTTCGGTATTTTAGATTCCACAGACTCCCAAAAATGTAAATGGCAGCTGTGTATATGTTCATGTATAAAGACTTCATTTATACTGTGAAATTAATATTATAAATATGTGGAAAATATTTTATTTCTCTTACTCTGATTTGTTTTTTTGTTTTTAATAATTGTTATTTAGTTAGTTTAATTCTATTTTGTTATTTATTTTTTAATCTTTTTACATTAGACCTTCTAGCACTCCTTTACGGCCCCCTGGGGATCCACGGACCCCATTTTGAAAATGTCTAACTTAAATGATTGAGTGGGAAGGTATAGGTCCAAGAGTTGTATTATAACTTGAGAGCAGCACAAGGCTGTTTTCATAGTGGGTTTGGTCCCTTTATTGAGGAAATACTTTCTTGTGAAGAGGAATTTGTGCTTCGGCTTCCAGATGTGTGTGTGCTTTGCATTCCTCTTTGAAGTGTCTGTCTCTCAGATAGTAATTTTCAGAACCACATGACACACGCACTCATCTCTGGGATGTTTTTATTTGTGTGTACTTCACTCACAGCTTTTGTAATTTGCACAAATTGAGGTCCATAAATGTTTGATTTTATGTTCAACCTCTTCAATGCACTTGGACCAGAGTTGGTCATGCTTTTGTGTTCAAATAAACTGGTTTAGAGGCTGTGCTGCGAAAGCCACAATTGGGCAAATTGTGGGTAACCAATAACATCATGCCTCATTATTGCAAATTTCCTGAGAGCTGACATTAACAATAAAGCATATGTGATGACATGCTGTTTGGTCTGGTGTGAACCCACAAGACTTTTTTTGCTCCGGTCTCTCATACCCCTTTTCCACCAGAATAGTTTGCGTTCTGGGGCCAGAGCCTATTCTCGGCCAGGCGAACTGGAGCCTGTCGCAAACTGGTCGCATGTTTCCACAGACTTGAGGAACGAACGCTGCTATGTGTTGTTTACCTGAATATAACCAGTCTGAAAAAACAAACATTACATGTCCTGGTGTTTATGCAGGTAGTGCAGCACTTCTGTTTTGTTGTTCGCAGTACTGGGAGTGATTCTAGCAGTTTATGTGAGCTGCCGATGTTGTGCCAAATTTCGACCCCCTGCCAAATTATTACCCCCCTCATTGAAGTCGCTACCTGATTGCCTAATCCTAATTCCTCCCCCACACCTACTTCTAAAACTACCAATCTGGTAGGGGGGTCGAAATTCAGCACAACACCTGTACTCTCATCTGTCCTTTTTGGAGATAAATTGAAACTGAAATCGTTGATTCTCTTGCACGCTGGGTCTCTCTCGCGCATAGTTTTATACATTTAGATATAAATATATAATATATTAATAAATCCGTTCCTGGCTCTATTTGAGACCAGCAAGTTTTAAGGGCCAGAGTTGAACCGATCTTTTCTGCAGTGGAAATTGGCCCAATCTGGAACCGCTTCTGTAGAAATGCTATGTTCACGCCATGTCGTAATTACCAGAGTCTCAAGGTAACAAATGTGACGTTCTATTCAGAGCTGTTCACGTTCTCAGACTGGGAATTATACGTTTCTATAGGTGTTCACGCCATATCGCAATTACTGTAACTATGAGATTCTGGCTCGTAAAAAGTGTTCACATCCTCTTAGAGCTCGTAATTAGTTTGTAAGCTGGGAGTTTTCTGAAAGATCCCACATTGCCACTGTACCACCTGACCGCTCTACATTTGGTAGTGGTGCCATAGAAACGCATAATTCCCAGTTCGAGGATGTGAACCGCTCCGAATATAACATCACATGTTGTCATCTCAAGATTACGGTAATTATGCAATGCCGTAAATGCAGCATATGCCAACACTATCACTGCGTAAATGAATCTGCAGCGGTCGGGTGGTACAGTGGTCATGTGGTACAGGTAGGAGCTCTCAGAATATTCCCATCGTACAAGTTGTAATTACGAGCTCTACAGAGACGTGAACACCTTTTACAAGCTGAAATTTCGTAATTATGGTATTTCTAACATTGCATGAGACACTTTCCAGATTGAATAACCAGCTCTGCAACAGCCCATACAAAAAATTTTAAAACCATAAATGTCAAAAAAAAAAAAAAGGTCAATCTGGCAAAAATTGTGAAATAAAAAATAACTCCTATTACAATCAACAAATTTCGTTATACCGTAAACTCCACCCACATTATTTTCTGCTTCCAATCATGATCCTAATAATTTGGATAGTGATGACCAAGAATGATGCTTGAATGGCAATATGTAAGATTTGTTTAGCTGAAATATTTGGAGGCGGCTCATTGCCTAAAACAGGGGGTACACTGCACAGTGTGTATCATCGCACAGTGTGTTTGCTGCTACGACCTACATCTACTGACCAGCCAATAAAAATGCAACATGACATCAACGCGACATGGCACTAAAATTTAAAACTGCTTACCTCAAGCTCTTTTCCCTTCTTCTTTCACTGCTTCCTTTTTATTTTCAGCACACATAAAATACAACTGCCAAAGTGTGATTTCAACATGATGTTTTTGTTTACTACTAGCACATGCTGATGACGTTCTATTCTTCTATAGAAATTTGCATCGTAGCCTACGAGTCAACAGGTGTCATCATCGTACAGTCTACATGCATGTCGTGCCCAAGTTTAGTAGATCCATGTCGCACAGTGTGATAAAGTAATGATATTATAGGACTGCTAAAATCGTGCTGTGTATCCTGGGCTTTAGAACTTCACTATGTTTAATTTATCACCTGAGAACACATACTGAACAGCATACCAAGTTCAGTTATCCAAAAAAAAAAAAGAAAAAAAAAATTCAGTTTCAGTTTTTGACAAAGCCAAATTAAAGTTTTGGTCCAAAAAATTATTTTGGTCCGTCTAATTTTTGGGTGTTGAAATAGTCGTAATTTAGCTCTTCAGTCAGTAAGAAAAGCAACATTTCAGTGATAAAGGGACCAAATGAGTTTTGTCTGTGTCAAACCCCATGTTGTTCACAGGCACATGCTGATTCTGACGTTCGTAAAAACTTTATAAGTGTGAGGGGTGTTGTCTGTGGACAGAGGAAAGGTTTTTTTTTCTCCATCCTGCTGGAATGCTGTGATTTATGAAACTTTTTTTGAGTTGGCAGCGTTCCAGATCAGCCCTAGTGAAGGCCCCTCACTGTAGCTCATACGCCTTCACAATCTCCTCCTGCCCCTCGTTATACATTCTCTCCTTCTCCACTTCACTGTTTTTGCCATTTCTTCTCAGTCACATGGTTGCATTTGTGGAGCAGGGCTCAACTCCAGGGAATGTGGCTGGATTTGCATTGTTCATGCTTTGTCCCACTCAGTCTGAAAGTTTGCGTTTATGCCTCCAGTCCCTAATGGCACTATCCCATAAGCATTATTGAATGTGTTTTTTTTTTTTTTTTTTTTTTTTTTTTTTTTTCTTCCCACTTTTCATTTCATTGCCTAATTTAATCTTATTGGTTTATCAAAATTAACATTTGCTCCTGCAGTTGCATGCTAGGCACATGTTTTCTTCACACAGCTTGTTTTTAAACTCCCTCAGTTGCCTCTGAGCAGTTGCCTGGGAAAGTGAAACTAAATTACCTGTGTGTGTGTGTGTAGAATGCGCTATACAAATAAACTTCAGTTCCTTGCTTAATGAATACAAACAGTGTTAAAATTAAATATGAGGAGAGATGTAGACAAAAAAAACAAGTTATAATATTTCTGAAATCTGTGGATATAAAGTGTGACCAGTAAAATTTGCTAATAAACTATTATATAGCCATATCGCAAGTCTGAATACAAAGCTGACATGGCTTAATCCAAATTGTTGGGCTCATGTTTCCTTATTCACGAAATAACATTTTAGGCCTGGTTTCACAGACAGGGCTTAGATTAAGCCAGGATTAGGCCTTAGTTCAATTCAGACATTTTAGTAGCTTTTATAAACATGCCTTAGAAAAAAAGATTACTGCTCTGCATCTTGAGAGGAAACAATGGCACTAACACATTTTAAGATGTCAGTGCAAGTTACTTTCAGCTAAAACATGCATTTTATTCTTTAGGCTTAAGCCTTGTCTTTGAAAGTGGGGGTATGTTTCTAAACTGTTGTTTCTTTTGCGAACAGATCTTTGTATTTAACTCATGTTTCTATATCCATGTAAACAGCAACCTTTATTTTTATTATTTATTTATTTTTTTTACGGTTGTCACGCTAACTGGCACAGCCCTACAGAGCAGGCAGGGCAACATATTTCTATTTCTTCTCGTCTAGCTCCAGTGTGTAATCAAGAGCCTGCCAGGCGTATTTAGACACCTGTTGCTTCAAGTTCAAATACCTTACGGTATGATGTCATTTTAATATTTTGTGCTACAGCTCTGCAATGTGCATTCATTAAAAATGTGACTTAAACTGAAATTGATGAACCGCAAGAGTGATTTTATCACTATTGTAATAATAACATGACCCTTTTCTTCACAGAAAGCCACCAGAAAAACGGACAAAGTTCGTCCGGAGGATGTTGATGTCACTGAATTGAGCAACGAGGGTTTGAAAGACTTGTTGCTGAAGTATGGCCTGAATGCTGGACCCATTGTTGGTGAGCCGCTTTTGAGATTCAAACTCAAATGATACAAGTGTGAAGAGTAAATATTTGCAGATATTGTACTTGTCTCATATTGTCCTTAGATCATACAGTGATCTCAAAAAATATTTAGACACTTAAGCCACACTTCATTGTATTTAAAATAAATAAAAAAAATTTAAAAATCAGACAGTGTCATTTATGTTAAAACCATAAAACATAACAAATACAAATAGAACACAGTAAAGTAAGTAAATGTATAATGTAAACATTATTAAAGATATAAAGATACTAAGTAAATGTATAATGAAATAAATGTTATAATAAAGTACAATGAAATATAAACATGCATACATAAGGCATGAATTTTTTTTATTTTTTTTCCCCCATGTTTCAAGGATGTGAAATATGCCTCATGAAATATGAAATTCGGTATACACAAGTCTTGTCTTGTCACTCAGCACAAAACCAGCAACTAAAAAAAGGTTTACGTTTCTGGAATAATCCAGATTGTCTCGTGGTGGTGTGCAAGGCTATCAGTAAATCAGCAGTTTCACCAGGCATGCAGCTTTGCATGTTTTTGTAACCCTGAATAAGGTCCTTAAATGGATGTTGGAAAGTTCTTCAGATAAGGCAGCAGCCTTTCTTGTTACGAATAGGAGATTCAGCCTCTAATTGAAACATCATATTTCAGCCATGATGTTTGTCATGCTCTTAAGTACTTTACTGCTTTGACATAAACCCAAAACAATGTCTTCACATCAGCGTCCACTCGGAAGGTCTACGAGAAGAGGCTTCAGAAGCTGCTGGATCAGGGTCCTCCTGAGGCTGTGGCCCCTCTCTCAGAAACATCCCAGACAGACGGAAGCCAGAATGGCAACACAGACTCCGACCAGTACAGCGACAAGGAGGAAGGTAACAGACAAACAGATCCCTTTTTTTTTTTAACCGTGTGATTATAGAAATTATTACGCCAAAATGCTCTCTTGCCTGTTCGTCAGAAACTGTAGCTCCAGCCCCTGTAGCTCCAGCCCCTGTGTTTATGCCCGAGCCTGAACCTGAACCGGAAGTGGAGCCTGAACCCATCCCAGTTGTGGAGAGACCAGTCAGGAGCCGAGGGAAAACACCAGTGACCAGCAGAACACGCAGTGGCCAGCACAACAAGGTGAGGATGAAATCTGTGCATTGTTTGCTCATGCTTTCACTGACTTTTGGTTTGGATCTGATGTAAATGCCAAAATACATCTCCAGTAAATGAAAAATATAATCTGTTTATCTGCAAGAAAGAAAATGGGATGTTATGTGCCTAGTGGTTGATTTATGTCAATATGTAGAGAGCGAGGTGGCAGATATACACTACCATTCAAAACTTTGGGGTCCGTAAGATATTATAAAGATGTTAGACATACTTAATTTGGAACAGAAGTATTAAATTGACCAAAAGTAATCAGACATTTATAATGTTACAAAAGATTTTGTTTGTTCTTTCTATTTAAGGAATCCTAAAAGATCAAGGTTTCCATAAAAATATTTCACAGCATAACATTTTCAACATTGATATAAGTCAGCAACTTATAATGATTTCTGAATGATCATGTGACACTGAAGACTGGAGTAATGATGCTTAAAATTCAACTTTACCATCACAGGAATAAATTGTGTTTTAAAATATATCAAAATAGAAAACAGTTGTTTTAAACTAATATTTCACAATATTACTTTTTGTGGGTCTTAAAAAGGTTTTAAAAAGTCTTAATTCACCTCAAACAAAATAACGCCTTCAAGTTTTAAATCAAAGCACAGACTTAAATTCATGAAGTCATGGCATTATTTGTTCCATGCACTGCATAAAAATGTTTATCTTCGGTATTTTTGTCCTGTTTTCCAATACAAATATCTAAATATCTTTTAATCAAGATACATTAACTTGAGATGCAAAACAAAGTCTTGACAAAATGGAGTTTATTCTTAAAACGCAAACAAATATGTCAAAGAGTCATGAAAACTTCCATTTTAATAAATTTTTTTGAACCCATTGGCAGATATTTGCACTTGTTTAATAATAAATAATAATAATAAAAAATTGATCAGTTTCACAGAAAACAAGATTGTCATTTTGTATCTCCAGTAAATGCATCTTGATTTAAGGATCTTTAAACATTTGCACTAGAAGACAAAAATACTAAAGAAAAACATCACTTTCATGAACAGAAGGTACAGTAAGAGTTATTTCTATAATCTAGTGGTTGGGAGCAGAGGTATTCAAGCTACTTTTTTTTGAAGTGTTGGTGAGCAAAAGAGGCTTCTTTCAGAAACGTTAAGAATTCTTACTCGCCTTACTTTTCATAATCTGAACAATACCTGATATATAAAATGTCTCGTTCATCCTTTTAATTGTTTTCTATTTCACTCAGAAGTGCATCATATTACAGAAGTAAAATGGGTTGTAAATGTGATTTCACACACAGTGACTTTAATGACAAGATTTGGACGCACAACATTTCTGAATACTTCACACAGTATTTGCTCAATTTACTTAAATATTTGAAAGCCAGTTAGTTTATTATCCATTAATAAGTCTGGTGGTTGGTTTTTGAAATTGACATTTGAAATTTCACATAAGGGAGTGCAGTTAATCTAATGCTGATAATCTCAAAATGGTCTAATATCAGCTGATCAATCAGCCCAGCCAAAAATATCCCATCCAATTTTCACAACCACATTGTAAATGAAGCAAAAGACTAAAGATATAAGGGTTCACATGATTTCAATTACAGCTAGCACCCACACTGTCTTGTATTCTTTCTTTTTTTTTTTTTTTTTTTTTTATTCTTTAGCTTGGACTCTTCCTCTTTTATCTTATTCCCTCTCTTCCTCCAGACACACTTTGCTTCTCATTCCTGTGTGATTTTACTCAGTCTTGCATCTCTGTGTAAACTCAAACCTTTTTGT
Source organism: Elopichthys bambusa (assembly GCA_037101425.1). NCBI lineage: Eukaryota > Metazoa > Chordata > Actinopteri > Cypriniformes > Xenocyprididae > Elopichthys > Elopichthys bambusa. Next base: position 11,532,971 of record CM074454.1, on the reverse strand, counting down.
TAAGGTCACTTGTAAACAACTAGCCATGAGGATACTTTCTTCAAAGACTTATTTAAACCATTTAAACTTCTTTGCTCACATAAAAGCTGTTCAACTGTTTAGGCAGTACAAGCAGCGCATGCTGTCGCCCAATAGTGTAAAGAAACCGTTCTTTTGTCTCAAATACAAACAGTTTTCCCATGTGACATTCCCACCTGCATATTTTCTCACCATTATCTGTTAAGGGTTCAGCAGCACCACTTGCTGTAGAAGAAATCTGACCTACTTCAGGTGGTCACATGACTTGCTCCACATTTAAATGTTGTCATACCTACTGTGGAGATAAGCCATTTGCTTCTCTATGGAGAGTTCTAGATCTTTTGATCTGTAGGAGGATGAAGAGGATAAGCAGGAGGAAGATTGGCCGGTTTTGAATGTTAAGAGAAAGCTGAAGAGATCTTCTCACAGGCTGGATCAGATGGTTCCCGCCAGTGACGACACCGTAACTCAATCTGTGGTTATGTTATTAATGTACATCACCTGGTTTTGGGGTGTGGTAATGAAGTCAAAAAACATTTTGGATCTGCACAAGGTGTGTTTTGGTTTGCACATGGGTGGACAGTGGTTAATTGAGCTCATTTGTTTCACAAATAAGCCTAGGCCGTGACACACTTTGTTGCTCAATTTAAGCAAGGTTTGTGTGAATATCTGGTGTTTTCAGGAGAACTCTGAGCTCTCATCTGCAGAGTACTTTCCTGTTTCCCAAGACAGGAGGAGAACAGGATATGTGGTAGGTGGCCTTGACACTAGCGTAGAGCTAATGGTCTAAATCAGGGATGGGCGACTTCGGTTCTGGAGGGCCACTGTCCTGTGTAGTTCCAATCCTAATCAAACACACTTGAACAAGTTAACGAATAGGTGTGTTCGACTTAAAGCAGCGTGAGAGTGGCCCTGTTTACACCTACTTTTAAGATGCTTTTTGGTCAATCGGATCACCAGTAGACGAGGGAGACACTCTAATTTACATCTGGTTTTTTAGTCTCGTCCACTGTTGACCACTTCTGTCCTGATTTCTTTGAGGAGAGGGTCTATGGGCTGGTAAATGTGTGGGGGGTTTTTTAATGGACAAAATAAGCTTGCAGTATTTACATATGAACGGCCGGAGATGGCGGAAAAACATACGAAGAGCATCGGTCTTCATTTTTGCTCTGACAGCTGATGAGGAATAGTGAGAGAACATTGTGATTGGTTTTTCAGCCAACAAAGTTTAAATCCCATCTGGCTAGCGCACTTCCCATAATGTTTACTTAAGTCAGCATATGTAGAGTAGGTGGTCTTTTGTGGCTGTTCGAATGCATTTGACCACATGAGCGTTTCCACTATAAAAGCAATCCAGTCTAATGCGTTTTCGGCTACCTCTGGAAGTGGTCGAAAGTGGAAAAGCGCAAAACTTTTTAGACCCCATTTTCACCTGTATTTGGCGTCGTCGACCAAAACTCATCTTAATACCAGCTGTAAACAGGGCCGGTGATTAGAAAGCAGACGGCGAACACACCTGATGTCTTCAAGGATTACTAGAAAGCTACAGGCAGGTGATTAAAACGTATGAGGCCAAGGCATTTGAGGATTAGGAAAATACAAAAAGCTTTTATTCACTCATGGCTTCAAGATTAAAAATGCGTACATACATCAGCACACCAACACGTTGCCGCTAATAAGTCTTCATCAGGGTGTGGAAAACAGACATGCTCAGAGTCCTCTTATAAGACGATCAATTAGTCATATGATATGGTCACCTGATTAGGGGACGTGAAATTTAAATCATTAACAACACAACAATATATATTCAAAATCTGCAGGTGCATTTTATCAGGGTTGGAGCTAAACTGCAGGACAGGAACGAAGTGTCCCATCCCTGGTCTAAATGATTAGCCTGACCTCAAAAACCCGCTTCTATCCTCCTATTAAAGGCAGCAAGAAAAGAGCCCAGACCTTTGCTTACAGACAGGACATCAAAGCTCTCATCTAAGACTGAATCTCTGAAGCGACGCAGCGCGCCAGTCCGCTCGTTTCGACCTGATTTGAACGAGGCTCCCACCATTGATAAGGTGTCTTTCTCCTTTAAAACCCTCTTTGGAGAATTCAGTTTGATATGGAGAGAAACTTTTGATGTTCTCTCTGAAATTATTAATATTTCTAAATGATTGCATTATCAGGGTCATTCTCATCATGCAGTATCTTTCAAACTTTAATGTTAAATGTTTTGCATTAAGGAAGTATCAAGTTACTCGGTAGTAACTCTGTAGTTAATCGGTTTTCTCTTAAGTCTTTATTTTTCAAAAATAAAATTAATCCAATATATTAGGCAAAAACACGATGGGAACATAGAAATGTACCACATAGTAAGAATAACCCATTGGCCATTTTTTTGGTAAGAAAGTTTCTGCTTCGTCTGTTTGTTTGGAAATCATATGTCTCGTAGGATTCCTCTGAGCACACAGTAGTGAAGGAGGTGTCTGTTCCTCTGGTGAGGATAAAAGCACATGCTTTGGTAGGTCCAGAAGAAACCTCACATGTGAACATGAGGATGCAAGTCAAATTGTAGTGCCACAGTGTTTCTTATGGTGTCATGTTAAAGGCAGTGCCAAAGGAACCCAAACCCTCAAAGCGCTCCTCCATGTCTGCGGCTGACTGGTCAGAAACATTAAAACATCACAACTCTTCTTACCAGTCCACCATATCCAGTTTACATAGTGCCAGTCCTGTTGACAAGGTGCCAAAGCTCTCTTTCATAAATCTCTTAACTTGACTATGAGAGCAGCACATTTAGTAGCATTAATAGAGTTTGTTGTTTTTATCATTCAAATGTCTTTTGTGGTTTCTGTAGTTTGATGAGAACGCTGCTGACATTTCCCCTCCGATTAGACCGTCCAATCGAGAGCCGCTAGTTTCCCTTCTTAACACTGCCTGCATTGAGGTGATGATATGCACACCTTCATTTTTAGTTAATGCTTTCAGCTTTACTTCATGGACCATCTAAACAGCCTACTCATATTTATGCAACATCGAGTGTCTTAATTTAAATGTTTGTAATCTCAGGTTGATGGCCAGGGTATGCAGGACATCCTGAGCTGTAGACCTGCAAGCCGTACTCCTGTGGTAGGTCTCACAGCTATGCAAGGATAGTTCATAACTGTATTAAACATGAATTTTAGTAGCTCATGAGTTTGTTTCTTCTCTGAAGGCTCAGGAAGTCAAATCTGTCTCTGTATCGAAGTTCTCAAAGCCTCATTTGAGTCAGAACAAACCTTCAAAACCCTTGATAGACATGAGGTCCCATCTTTCACCTTCCTGCGATGACCAAAGAGATGTTTTCCCATCACACTCAGTTTCTTTTAGGGACTCCCGTGTGGCTCCAGAGGACTCTCTTCCTGTCTTGTATGACCTTTCCCAGGTTTGCTGTTGGACATTTGGTTTTTACACAGACCACTCTTAAAAATAAAGGTTCTTTATTGGAACCTTTCCATTGGACAGAAGGTTTATTATAGTGGAAAATGGTTCTTTAGATGTTCTTCACACTTAAAAAAATGATTCTTTTAAGAACTGTTGACTGATTCTTTAAGGAACCCAAAATGGTTCTTCTATGGTATTGCTGCAAAACGCCCCTTTTGGAACCTTTATTTTTTTTTTTTTAAGAGTGTTGGTTTTATTTACAAATTTCTAGTTATCAGGGTCATCACTAAAGCTTAAAGCCATACTTTACATTGTTGGTTTATCAGGAGAGCTGTGGCTCACCAGAAACCCAGCCCAAGACAAGACAGTCCAAAATCACTCCTTTCCTCTCCCAAATCACTTCTGTCCGAGGACTTGATAGCAGCCAGACGGAGACACCAAAGAAGGAGACGGTAATTTCATGAGCTATATGGCATGTCTCCACTGGTATATAATGGTGATGAGGAAACTTAGTGGGATTCACACACTTGTTTACCTCGGGTCATACAAGGTTGTGATGTTATATAATGGTTTCTCTTTCTTTTGTTTTTAAAATGACAGCTGAAAACTTTGAGGCAGGAAATAACACAAAGCCTTGCAAGATATTCAATTCTGAAGATCAGTGTTCACATCATTGTGGCTCTTGTCTTTGCACAGGTGGAAAAGGTGTCGGCCATTGATCAGACCCCAAGGACGGTAGAGAGAGATGTGCTAAAAGAGATCTTTCCCAATGAAAACCTCAGTACACCCACTGGAATCAGGTAAGGAGGGGAAGATGTTTCAAGCATCACACTGAACAAACACCAGGGACCGGAGTCACAAAACATTAAGAAAAAATGTCTTTTTGCTTTCTAACTTAAAGGGATAATTCTGTCATTTACTCCCCCTCAAGTTGTTCCAAACTTGTATACATTTCTTTGTTCTGCTGTACACAAAGGAAGATATTTGGAAGAATGATATAAAGATAAAGATATTTATCTGCTTTGTTACAAACATTCTAAAATAAATATTTTAACTCGACACGGCACATTAAAAATACAAGGCTGAGTGATTAACTCCCATCAAGCCAGTCTTGTTGAAAATAGTCTGTGCTCTTATTATGATAACTATGGTACAAAAAAAAGATGAGCTTAGAGGTTTAAGGAGTCTTCAGCAATAACCGCCTTTCAGTCAGATAACACTAAAGGCTGTCATTTGCTTAAGAAAACATTTGAGAATTCTCAAGAATTTTTGAAGAATTGAACTTAGACTTTCATGAATCCGGCCCCAGCACCTTATGTACAGTATAAGGAACAAACACACACACACAAGTGTGTGACCCTTGTTGTTGACATATGCTTTTAAAATACATGTGCCAAGTTCTTAGAAATATACTCTTGATATTCATGTTGGTTTTGGAAAACGATTTTTAAGCAGCTTACAACAAACACTGTAAAAAAAAAAAAAAAAAAAAAAAAAAATTAAGAAATAATAATAAAAGATTATGCCAAACTACTTAGTTTTCTTTTCCGATAGTTGTATCACTGAGTGATTGTATGAACTGCATTATTTATTTATTTATTTTTCAATTAATTTTTTTAAAATTAATAATTTTGTAAATTGATAAATCTAAACAAAATGTTTTGTTTTTTTGGAAATTAAAAACTGTCTACACAAACAACAGGTAACTTTCACATAGTGGAAGATTCTGCACTGCAAAAAATATAAATCTAATTTTAAAGTATTAAAAGTATTTTTGCATTTTGTCTTCTATTTTAGCATCATTGCCTTGTTTTTGTTTTTAGTAAAATGTGTAAACCTTTTTTAAAACAAGAAATATTTCTTAAAATATTATCTCTTATCTATAATTATAATTATCTATATAATTAGGTATATTTTTCAAATGTGTTTTTAGTGCCACCTGTCGCCGACCAATCAGAGGAGCAGCTGGCAGGCCCCTGAGTGAGACATGGCTGGACGAATCCCGTCTCCGTCATACAGAGTTCAGAGAAACCAGCTTGTCTTCCTACAAAGAGACCCGATCTGTTCCACGTGTGGCCGCTGTCCCTCTAGCCGCTACCAAGCCTGCGGCGCCCCCTGCTGTGAAGACCAGAGCGCGGCGCAGCCTGCCAGTGTGGGTGCAGCTTCTGCTGCTGAGCGTGGTCGCTGGATTCCTGTTCTTTGTCTACCAGGCCATGGAGACTAATGAGGTTGGACTCTTCAAGCAGAGCGGGGCAGATGATAGCACTAGCAAATGAACGTCATGTGGCGTCATGCAGTTCACCCAAGTCTTTGCCCTCTTTATCATACTCTGACTCAGCCAGTACATCCCTCTGTTGATTCAGCAGCCGTGGACTTTTACCTGCGATCTTTATATATTCATACAAAGACTGAAACTCAGATTTTGCATTGTTTTCACTGCTATATATCCTCTTTGAGATGAACTGGTTTAGAGGAATGAAACCTGGTTTTAATTTTAAAAATCACTTTTCTTGCCTTTGTATGTTTGTCTGTTTTGTTTTTCTTTCTAATTTTATGGATTAATAGTGGTGCTGTCCATAAATGGGAGTCTGAGTCAAAGTGCTAAAGGCTAAAAAAAAGTTTTGTTTGTAAACTACATTTAGTGTCTACTTGTGACAATATTTTTGCATTTATTTTCACATGTAGCTCTTTAAAGGTGCCGTATCCATCTTATTGTTGATGTAGTATTTATGTATCTGTTGTTGAAATACAAATATTTTCAATAAACTGTTTTGCAATGTATTGTGGAAGATAATGCTATTTTACTATGTTTATTATAATTTTAATCATTTCATTTGTTATTTTAGGATCTTGGAATCACAAGTGGTTTTATAAAGCATAACATTTCAGAAATTAACTTGAACAGTCTATCACCAAACTGAAAAAGTTTGAACTAAAATGTTCTGTCAAAGCGTATTTGTTTGCTAAAATTTGGAATGTATACACTATAAATGGTCACTTATTAAATTTTAAATGACTTTTTTTTCTTTTTTTTTTTTTTTTTTATAAAGTATGTCTTTGAAACAGAATTTGGGTTAAAGGGATAGTTCACCCAAAAATAAAAATTCTGTAATTTATTCCCCCTTAAGTTGTTTCAAACCTGTATACTTTTTTTTTCTTTTTTTTTTTTTCTTTTTTTCTGCTGAACACAAAGGAAGATATTTGGAGAATGTCTGTCAGTAACCAAAAAGTTGATGGGCCCCATTGACTTCCATAGTGTGTTGTTTTTTTTTTTTTTTTATACATATTATGGAAATCAATGATGCCCCACAACTGTCTGGTTACAAACATTCTTCAAAATATCTTTGTGTTCAACAGAACAAATACATTTATACAGGTTTGGAACAACTTGAGAAGTAAATGGCAGAATTTTCCTTTCTGGGTGAACTATCCCTTTAATAAACTCAAGATCCTGATACTTGATATATTACATTGGTAGAACTGGACAAGGAGTAAAATGCCCATCATTATGCCATTTTCTCTGCTTTAAAAACTGATACATATTCGGAATATTAAATGGTAAATGTATTTATTTTACATTAAAAGGTGCTGAAAGGGTTCAGGTACTTTTTATGTATATGACAGAATGATTTAATAAAGGGTTTTGCCTTGTATCATCTACATTTCAGTTGGCTGGTTTATTATTTTTTTTAAGTGTCTATATGTTTGACCTAAAATATTTCCTGTAATAAATGTGTTGTCTTTAGGGTTTGCTGCGGTGCATTGCAGTTCCTCACAGAGGCACTAGAAATTCTGACCTCCCTTTGATCTTGTTATAGGTAAGGAGGATATAACGGTGCAAGGCTCTATGCTCTGGTCCAGGAATAGACTGTCTCATTGAGTTTAATCGCCTTACACCCCCGCTGCTGTGCGTAATAAGCTCACACACGCTACCTTGAGCTCAAGTTTGCAGTGGGACTCAACTATACAGTAACTACAAATTAAGTTGGATGCATATTTACACCAATATCTTGATATACCGGGTGTTTGTTTTGTTTTGTTTTTTTTAATGAATGCTAGTATGGTCCATAATACCATCATACTTCTTTTACAATGATTTGGTGTTCACAGTGAAGTCTCAGTGTGGTGACGTCACAGAAGGTCAGGGCGATTTAGTCTGAGGTTATCTGATGTCTCAGATTCGCCTGCCGCTGATGTACCCAGGAGGCGCCGTTTCTTTACAACCAACAAGTGAGTGTACTTTTTCTTTTTAACATGAATTTTCTGAAATATTTGAATGAGAGAGAAATACTGTTTCTCAGCAGTGTATGCAAAAAACCTAATGTTTGTTTGATTTAAATTGTCTGTTTTTGCCAGTAAACCCTGGTGAAAATGTACCCAACCACCCTAACACAGTTGGCACGGTCGAATCCTTTCCAGACTCCTCTTTTCTCCATTAAACCGGATCAGCAACAAGAGAGCCAGCAGATAAAACGCAAACTTGCTGCAGCATCTTACAATGGTAAGAAATTGCTGTTCCTTATCTTCTGAACTGGATAATTTGCAAATAGAATTAGACTGATGGAATATGCTTCATGTCCAAAATTTAGTTTTTCTTGTTTATTTATTAATTATTATTTGTTTGTATATATTTTAATATTTGTTTATTTTTATTCCTTTTGGGTTTTTTTGGGGGGGGGTTGTATTATTGTTTTATTTGTATAGATTTGCTTATATTTTATTTATTATTTTGTTTGCATTTTAGTTTGTTTGCAGTCATTTTTATGGTTATTATTTGGTGTAAGATTTTGGAAAGGTTGCTGGTGTAATGATAAAGCTCAGTGAAATTACACTACGCTATTTTTAAAGTGGACTCTATCAGACTGCTTGTCATTCCATTCGTAAAGAATTAACTTCCTTCTCAAGGATTACACGTCTGGCTAATAGACTTTACCTTGTCATGATTGCCTGCTAATTCCTATGCACTTTTTCTCAAGAAAATCTTGCACTTGAATAAAAGTGATACATTTTGATGTATTACAATGAATGAGGACAAAAAGCATGCAAAATCACTGTAAATGTAGTCAAAATTGTTTGTGAATTATATCCTAAGTCTCCTGCACTCATGCAATAGTTTTGACAAACAGGCTCTTTTTTCCACTTATTCACTGTTAACTGCTGCAGCTGGTTCATTGCGTCAGTGAGTTGATCTTAACAAAGCCACAATATCCCACTTGTGAATAAATCATTCAGGTTTTGTGAACTGGATCAGACTCAAAACAACAATTCATTCTCAATTCAGACATCACCACATTTATCATGAACTTTCATGATCTAGAACTAAGCTAGATGATAAGCTAGATTTAGCTTCCTTGTCCTCCAAACACATTAAATTGGCTTAAACTGCACTCTTAAAAAATGAGTTTTTGCAGCAATGCCATTTAAGGACCATTTTGGGTTCCCCAAAGAACATCTCAGTAAACAGTTCTAGTTTGAAGAACACTCTTAAAAATAAAGGCTCCATGAAACCTTTTCAATATACAAGGTTCTTTATAGTAGAAAAAAGTTCTTACAATTGTTAAAATGTCCTTTAAACTAAAAAAAAGGGTTCTTTTAAGGGGGGTGAGATCTGTCTAGTTACAAATATTCTTCCAAATATCTTCCTTTGTGTTCAGCAGAACAAATAAATGTATACAGGTTTGGAACAACTTGAGGGGGAGTAAATGATGACAGAATTTAAATTTTTGGGTGAACTATCCCTTTAAATGTTCTCCATGGAACCATAGATGCCAATATTAAAAGTGTGACTTAGGTATGATTTTTCCCTCTGTATCACACACACAGTATTAATGTTTGTGATCAAATTTAAAGGGAAATGTGATGTCAAATGTGTGTTTTCCACCCTCAGATGCAGATGTGAGCTGTGAATATGGGTCAAATAAATATTACGCCCTCTGCGGTTTCGGTGGGATTTTGAGCTGTGGCCTCACACACACAGCAGTCGTACCCCTCGACCTCATTAAATGTCGCATACAGGTAATGTAACATTAAAACTGTCAAAATGAAACAAGTTACCAGCTTATTTTGACTGATTTCATTCACTAATGCATTATTCCTGTTGTCTTCCAGGTGGACCCGGTTAAGTACAAGTCCATCTTCAATGGTTTCTCAGTCACCTTGAGAGAGGATGGCGTGAGGGGGCTGGGCAAAGGCTGGGCTCCTACATTCATTGGTTATTCCATGCAAGGCCTTTGCAAGTTTGGTTTCTATGAAGTCTTTAAGTCCCTGTACAATGACATGCTTGGAGAGGTGAGTCTCTACATTTGGGATACAAATAAGACAGAAAATGAAAGGGAACTAATTTGGGTCTGCAAAGATTATTCCAAAACAGTTCATTTAATATATATATCTGTTTGTGATAGATCACCAGCTAACCTGTGTTGCTTGGTTTGGTCTGGTGAACAGGAGAATGCTTATTTGTGGAGGACGTCCGTTTATCTGGCCGCATCAGCCAGCGCTGAGTTTTTCGCTGATATCGCACTGGCTCCTATGGAAGCGTGCAAAGTGCGCATCCAGACGCAGCCCGGCTATGCTAACACCCTGAGGGAGTGTGCCCCCAAAATGCATGCTGAGGAGGGGCTAAAAGCGTGAGTAGATCCTTAACTCTCTGATATTCCTTACTTATGAGTCACACTTGTGACTGAAGACAAAAAGCATGATTTTTTATAAATGAAATGAATGTACTATAATTTGTTGTATACAATAATATTTATTTCTGTCAGTTTTATTTTAGTTGTATTAATATTTTGAATTAGCTTTTATTATTATATTTTTAGTTTTAATATTTAATTACATTTTTAGTAATTATGTACTTTGTTGTGCTTTTTTTTTTTTTTTTAAATATTGCTATTTAGATTTAATTTATTCTTATTTGTTTTTATTTTATTTATTTTTTTAGTTTAGTTTATTTCCAAGGCATTTCCAAGGTTTATTTTAATAGTCTTAGTTTAGGTAATGATAATAACCATGATTTCTGTATAAAATAATACATCAAATAAAAAAAATCATATTTAAAATTAAAATGGAGTAAAGGTGTGTGCTTGTGTGTGTATATATAATTTTATATATATATATATATATATAATTTTTTTCAGTGTATATAGATATATTTTATATAGAGGTTTTTTTTTCAGATATAGGTAATTACTTTTATTAGGTTTTGCATTTGGTTGTATATTTAGACATTGTCAAAGAATATTTCATTGTGGCTGAATTGTAGATTATACCCCAAAAATTGCTCTGTATTTGTTGTGTTCATATAGCAAATGCCAGAAAACAAATAAATAAAAATAAAAAATAAAAACATTTTTCAGGCTAAAAATGACTGAAGAGGATTAAGGCTGACAAAGACTACATTACCCATGAGGCCTTTCAGAAGGCCTAGGTTGTGTGCTGGAGTACTGATTGTTGATGTGATCATCTGTGCAGGTTTTATAAAGGTGTTTACCCCTTGTGGCTGAGGCAGATCCCCTACACCATGATGAAGTTTGCCTGTTTTGAGCGAACCGTGGAGATGCTGTACAAGCACATAGTACCAAAACCCCGCAGTGAGTGCTCCAAACCTGAGCAGCTGGTGGTGACCTTTGTTGCTGGTTATATTGGTAAGTGCTTGGGCCCTTAGATACAACATTTACCATGGTATGTCTGTGTAAAGAGTGCTGACTCAACTAAATAGAGATACATGTAAGCTTTGCTGTGTGTCTCTCCTCAGCTGGCGTGTTCTGTGCTGTGGTGTCCCATCCCGCGGACTCTGTGGTGTCTGTACTGAACAAAGAGAAAGGCAGTTCAGCTGCTGAGGTGCTGAAAAGACTGGGACCCGTAGGTGAGTCACTGCACACGCATACTGTACAACATATAGCAGTCAACAGCTGTGGATCAAAGAGAAAACCTGAGGGGCAAGATGGTACATTATCCTGTTTACCAAATAAATAAATTCACGGACATGAAATACTGATTTGAATTGCTATTATTTTATTACATGAGAAGAAGAGACTGCAGAGTGGCTAGCATAACTAGGGGAAAACAGTAATTAATACAATTTAATGGTCATTATAAATAATATTTGACTACAGAATGTAACGATTGACCAAGCAGAATCAAGTATATTAAAGCGGTTATCATACTTTGTCACTTTAAATATTCAAGGGGGAAATATGTTTTTCTTCTCACTGTTGCATTAACCAGTCAAAAAGACATTGTTCCAAAAAGACATTGTTACACGACCAAATTTAATCACATACTGGAGATAATTTGTGGATGAATTTCTGGAAAAAAGTTTGGCTTTTGCCTAATCTTTATTTTATTATAAACAAGATTTAAGAAGTAACTTTTAGACTCATTCATAGGATATGTATATATCCTGCTAAACATTTTCTTGTTAAATTTTTAAAAAGATATAGATGTAAACTGTCGCTTTTTCAATTTATGTCAAGTTTTGATGACTATTTATTTGTTTTGGACGTGCAAATTTTTAGGAAAGAAACCACGCTTTTTAGCATTTAAAACACTATATATAAGTAAAACATTATATTGAATAAATTTTGCTCTCAAACAAAAACACATAAAGCTTTTCAGATTGTGTAGGAAGATATTTCATGTCTTTTTGCATTGTTTATTCTTTGTAGCAAATTGATTGATTGATTGATTGATTGATTTTCTTTGTTAAAATCTGTTTATACATGCTTATATTGTTCATGTGCTTATTAAAAAAACTTTAGACATTTAAGCACCATTACACTGAAGTTGCAGAGGGATGTAATACTCTTTATTACCAAAAGAGGCAGCTGTTGTTCCTTGATTTATTCCCATTAGATCACATCAGTTTCATAGGGATCTCATTAGAAAACCATAGTCACCAATTTTGTGCACATTCATTTTGCTCTTTTATCTCGGTTGAGGGGTAGCACAGCAGAGTAATAGTTTGTTTGTAATAATTTGTGTATAAATCAAGAGTTCATATGGCTTCTCTTTCTCCCACAGGTATGTGGAAGGGTCTTGTTGCTCGAATCATTATGATTGGTACGCTGACCGCCCTGCAGTGGTTCATCTATGACTCAGTGAAGGTGTACTTCCGTCTGCCCCGTCCACCACCCCCTGAGATGCCCGAGTCCCTTAAGAGGAAGATGGGTCTCCTGGACTACTAGACTCCTCCCTTATCAACTGTATCCTGAGTAACTGCACAAATACAAAGATTTATTTTCACATTCACCACTTGCAATAAACGCCACAGTTCCTGGTGTGTTTATCAGTGCTGAAAGCACTATTGAATGATCATAAGACAAAGGGTTTCTCCAGTGTCACTGTATGTCTGTATGAATATTAGAGTAAAATCAATCACACACTAAACATCTGTTGAATTTTATTTGACTTCTGTGTGTTTTTTAAACCATTGTGCTCTCATTAGGTAACTAAATACTAAGAAAGAAAAAAAAACATCGAATTATCTTCTGGAAAGAGAATTTTGGTTGTGTTATTTGTGTGTAATAAGTGTAACGTATAGAATTACAACATGCATCCTTATATTAGGTAATATTTGTATACATATTTCATATGTAGAATAAATGAGCGATATCACACTCGTAGCCATGTGATATGGCTGTATATCGGCATGGCTGTGATTCACAGTGTACTAATATACTGCCATATCGCACGGTTACAAGTGTGATATTGCGTTTATACATCAGTTTGACGGCACGAGTGTGTAAATAAATAAGAAATAACAATGGAGTGTATTATTTCTATAAGAGCTAGCGGCAAATCCCTGAAGCACTGGCTGAGATGAAGCGGTTCTCGGCGGGTACACAAGCACTGAACAGCCACTGATGGCCTGGAGCTTGCATCTCCAAAAACGTCTAAACAAATTGTAAAATAGGAACTATGAATAAATATAAGTCACATATTTCAGGTCTAAACAACTAAATTCAAGCCTAAAAAACTCTTAAAACTACAGTTCGTGGTACAACAAGTGTAGTATTTGTAAAAAGAAATATGGTGGATTGACAGTCGCTTCAAATACAAACGGTGAAAAGGAGTGCTGTTATCACTAGAATATTGCACGCCTCTCAGCCAATCAGATTCGAGAACCAGAAAGAACTGTTGTATAAATTATATATATAAATATATATATCAATTATTTTATACAAAAGATAGCCTACTTTTATTAAGGCTTATTTATTATACAATTGAAGTTTTCAGACAGTGTTGTTGTTCACAACAACAACAACAACTAAAACTATTAAAAATCATTTTTGTTAAATAAAATAAAGCTGAAATAAAATATAAATGAAAAACTTAAATGATAATTAGAAATGTTTATATATATATTATAAGAGCATAAAACTACTCAAATATAAACTAAAATTAAAATGAAAACAGCTAACTTTAGGGGAAACTAGGGAAATGTCAATTAATTAAAAAAAAAAATCAAAGTCAAATACATAAATTCATATTTACTTAAAGTTTAGCATTACTTGAAGTAAACATTTTTAGGTCATACTGGTTCGGCTAACAAAAAGCGAAGATGGAAACTCCTGCTCTTGAATATCATTTGAATGCACCTTTAATTAGTTTCATTTATGAATGTTTTATAGCATTTCAGTGATGTGGTATCCAGTGTCTCGACTGCTTTGAGTGGACCGTGTGAATGATGAACTAATACAGTCTCATTGTGATGTCACAATGAACGTTCTCTTTGCTATTGTCATCAGCTTGATGTAAGCAACAGGAAAACGGTGACCTGTGACCTCAATACAGCTTGTTTTGAGCTCTTAAAGAGAAATCCTATCAGAGGAACACCAAGCAGAGAGGGGTCATTCACTGCCTGCATTTGAGAGTATGAGTTTTTGAGAGGGAAGGACTGCATGTTCTTGTGTTCTCATGTCTGTGTGCTCCATTGTTGTCATTATATCCCATTTGGTTTGTCTTGTTAATGTGGTTTGCAGTGCTAGTACTGTGAAGATGAATTCTGAGAAATAAATGCTCTCTGATTTGCTTCCTAAGCCGCTGATGCGGAGGGTCAAAGGTCACGAGGTGCTGAGCTGCATTTCACTGTAACCTTTTTGCCACAAATGCATTCACTCTGTAATGGCTCCACATGCGCCTTCACCTCCCTAGTTAGTATTACAGCATCAAGCCATCAAAAGTATGTTAAAAGCACATGATTTCACTGTGCTTTTGGTATATAAATGAAGTTTAGTTTTAAAAATCATACAAACCAGAATGAATGAATAAATAAAAACCCACATGAATGCAAAATACTGTTAGTCTAGCTGACTATTTTTAGCCCTTTGGTGAACACATGAGCATAGTGTTAAATGTTAAAGCAGCTGTTTGTGAAGCTCATGTGATCATGTGCAACAGAATTACATTTTGTCAGATTTGTCACAGCTTGAAAAATGAAAAAGTAGCAGCATTTGGCTAAAACTTTTAATTAGACTGAGTTGGAAAAAATATTCACATTTTATTATATTTATGCATGTGAAAAATCTGTAACCAATTATCACCTCAAATCTGTTTTTACTGTACAAAAAAAATCAGAAGTGAAAATAACTGAAAGGACATTCAGTACATACTGAGATCTATCATTATTTAGGTATTACCTTTAGTTATGGCTTCATATTTGACAAAAATAAAGATTGGGTAGTTGGGTAATAAAGGAAGAACATTTCGGCCAAAAGAAGAGGTCAAAACCTGAAGTGAGAAGAGTGTGGGCAAATACCATACTCTATGTATTTGGGCATGTGAGTGTGTGCTAATGTGTCTGTCTCTCTCTATTGTTGCAACCCTTGTCTCATAAAGGTCAGTCTGAAATAGCATGCAGTCCACCCGCCGGGTCACATGGGTTCATTAATAATGAAAGGTTTGGCAGCCTCTAATATTCCATGAGAGGGATTGAAGAGCCTAGAAGCAGAATAAAGATGCTGGACAATGAATTACATCCCTTATTAGTTTAATCAATAATAATGTATATACAGTACATATAACTGATATAAAACAGACTAATATAAAAAAAATCAGTTTTGCTGACTCATAGTCAGAGCTCACTATGGATGAAATCCTGTATATTTTCCATGTTCCAGCTGCCCTCATTTCCCTAATGAAGAACAGCTGCCTTTTTCAGGCCGGTGATTGGCCACTGGTTTGATGGGTGGTAGATTTGTGCTCACTGATTGGTGGGAATATATGAGGTGAACTATGAGGGACAAACCTATGATATATACAGCTACTTCAGTTTTTAGAAAGCCGTGGTAATAGATAAATATTTAACTATAATTTCTCAACTGGCATCTGATAACTAATTTCAATGACATGAGGCATAACATGTTGTGTTTGTATTTCAGTATTTACAAAATGCAATTTTTAGACTAAGAAAAGTCTAAATTAAGCAGGATTGACATAATTTAGATAAACAGCATGCAAGTTAAGTATGGTTAGGTGTTCTTTGGCAGCTTGATAAGGGCTTGTGTGCATTAAAGAAACAGTAAACATGAAAATTCTGTCATAATTTACTCACCCTCATGAGGGTGAGTAAATAATGAAAGAATTTAAAATTTCCAGGAACTGTCTATAGTGGCTCCATTATAGTGACCGTCAGGATGTCAAGACCTAGAGGGGCACAGATGGTTATGTAATACACGCAGCCTATTACATAACCCATCACTAACAGCAAGGTGTCCCATAATCCCCCCTAGCGCACACACACATGCACAGCTCTTCTTCTCTCTTGCTCTTTTCTTCTGTTTCTTTCTTTCATCTTCATCCATTTATTTATATTTCATCTCTTTATTTCCTTATTTGATGTATGCAGACAAACATTCTTCCTTTCTCAAAGCTTTTAAGCAAATAGTGACAGTGCCCTTAATGCTGCTCTGATGTCACAGACTGATGAATGCTCTTATTGGACGAGCCAGTGGGAGGATCAGAGGCCTCATTGGTCCCCATATTTAGGATTTAAGAAAGTATTGTTTGATCATGAGAAGAAGGGTGTTGCTTGTTGCTGAGGTGCCAGCCAGAGCACAAACACATCTAAACTAAGGGAATCTATGCCCACTTAAAGTAAAGTAGCCAAGCAAGTTTTCTTGATTTTTTTTAAATGTAATGTTTGAGTTACAACAAGCTTGACACATTAGGTTACCACATCTGGATGTGTTTGCAGGTCATGGTTGCATAACACACAACCCCACCATGAAGTTCCAACGACTCCATTTGGGCAACCAACATATATAATCTAATGAAAGCTGAAAAATGCAAGGTTTTAATTGAACTTTGGATAGTGATGATTGGAATATACGCCTTTACTGAGGCATTATTAACAAATATTGCATTAATAGAAATCCCATTAAGGTGCAAGGTCAGTGAGGAGGAAGTATTTTTATGATGACAATTAAATCCTTGACATAGTCCTCCAAGGGGAAAGTGGGCCGGTCTGTCGTTCTCATATTCCTTATATCAGTAAGGGCATCGCTTGCACTTGTAGCAGTAGGTCATACGCTGTCTGCGTAGCGCCGCACGCTCAAATTCTGCTCCTCCACGAGTCACGCGACCACGCACACTCGCTCGCTCACTCTCACCGGTGCTCAGCGGCTCGCACTGTCCTTCCTGCAGTCAAGGATACTTATTTAACATTCCTGCAACAAATGTATGTATATGGTTTGACTGGCTGTTTTATTGCTTCGCATATGCCTCATCTAAATAAATTCTCTCGTTTAGCATTATGTTAAACGAGCGCCTTCGCCATGGTGCGATGTAGCCAGTGTAGTTGACATTGAAGAGAGGGGTGAATAAATCGGCGGCGATGATTGCATCTCTTCCGTGCGACACATCTTGACGTTTAAAGTATTTTGTTACGTTAGGAGTGAAGTAATAATCGTATTTCCAACCTGAATTGTTTAGATGAGCAGCCAAGGACGTTTGTGTGTGGTGTGGTGCACGCATGAACATGGAGGAATCCGGTGCACGTTTATTTGGCCTTGTTTAGAATGATCTGATGGAGGGAGGCCAAACTACGAATGTATGATTAACTCGAGACGCTTAAAATAAGAGTATATCGATTACCGTCATGATTTTACAATTTACTGTTTGTTTTCAGATGCAGTTGCTGCATCCGAATCGTCAAGGACGTCGTAAGGACGGTTGCGTCATAATAGTTTTTTTTAATATGTTTTATGAGTTGTGAATTAAGTAAAAAAACCTTACTTTTTTCTATTTTTAGAACAATTCACACTTTCTAATGTGTACAGGATGGCAACATGCTATGTATTTAACGAGTAAATGACTCAAATTATTATACATGATTTTTATTTTAGCTTTAAATAATGTGTGTGTATATAAAATACACCCAACTGCATGAGTAAACAAATTTCACACCATTTTATTTAGTTCATTTAATTGGTTTATTCATTAGCGTACCACGTAGCTTTTATATTGTTTTATTTTTATACTGTTTTACACATAGCTACCCACCAAGAGTCAAACCTTTTGTAAACACCTGATTTGATTTCAGTTTTTACACACTACATTTTGAAGTCCTTTATTTTGATTTTAATAGTTTATTAATTGATGAATGTGGTTTAGTATAGAGAACTGTTTAGGCTTCATGAAATTCGTTGAGTGTTCCACACCAATATCAGCTCATAAAATGATAGTTATTTAAAGTAGCAGCAGAATTACAAGATAAGGTTTCGAGATAAAGGCACATGACTGTTACGCTGGCTATGACCCTTGAAGAAGTGCAATTAGACATTTTATGATTGCAATATCTAACATTATTTAGATGATAAAATCTAACGTCTAGCATAATCCTTCATGAGCCCATTGAGGATTAGTGTCACAATTGAGCTCTGTGTGTCAGAGTTTGCAATCCAGTGCAGTGGTGTCTTATAGGTTTGTCTAGTCAACTGTAATAAACTTAATTGACTAAAATTCTGTCTATAAAATAAATTATGGTTTCATTTGTATAATGCATCTAATTCCTTCCTAGAAAGGGCAAACTATTATTAATAATAATTTTAGTTTATATCTGTAATAAATTAGTTTTTCTCTTTTTTTGTCTTAGACAAATTGTCCATTGACTGAAATGGACATACATTGCCTAATCTTGCAGTGTGTAGAAACACTCCTTCAGTTTTCTAGATTTAGCAAATGGGGGCAGAGTGACTTTCCTCTAGTGGCTAATTTTATTATCGAATGGACCTCTGCTGGTTGCAACTCCGGATATGGGTAATTTGCTCCGTATGGAGTAATGGTTTACACAGTGAGGGTGACCTTGTTACCTTGACCCATCTTTAATGCCTGACCATGTGGAATTTAACTGAAACTTAAACCCAGTTGACATGTACACTGCAGCTCCCTGAGTTAACTTTTTTTACTTTCATTTCTATTATTTATGGTTTAGAGATGGTACACTCTTAATAGTTTGCATTGTCAACATGATCTGTCCTGTTCTTCCAGCAGGATCATGGCTTCAGTAATGCAGAAGCTGATCACTCCTTTGGCCAGCGGCCCCGCTGAGCCCCCCAGGAACAAAGTCACAATTGTTGGCGTGGGACAGGTGGGCATGGCGTGCGCTGTCAGCATCCTGCTTAGGGTAAGAGACCTTCCTCTTAATCACCAATGAATGACTCTACATGAATGTAATTAGTAAATGTTTTTACTTAGAATTTTGGCACCATTCATGTCTTGAATATGTTATATTCATAGTTCCAATAGTTTGTGGTCACATTTAGATGAAATTTCACTAGCGAAATCCAGTCATTTCAATAGAAATCCATGCAATTGGGAGTTTTGCATGAGCCACACTATAGGCAATAGACAATGAGCCTTTTTGCCTGCTAAATTTAGCTAATGTGACTGCACCTTAATACAAAAATTGTGTCAGGCGTTTAAAGTAGTAATGTTTGATACTGTTTGTTTCCTGTCTTGTAGGAGCTTACAGACGAACTGGCTCTGGTGGATGTTGTGGAGGATAGACTGAAGGGAGAGATGTTGGATTTGCAACATGGCAGCCTTTTCCTCAAGACCCCTAAGATTGTGGCTGACAAGGGTGGGCTGCACTGATATGGGCATGACTCTTTGTTAAAATGATTAGATTATTTTAGGTTGTTTATTAATATACATTACTTTCTTATGATCTTATAAAAAAATTTCAGGCAAAAACTATTTTGTCAGTAGTGTAGCATCGTATGAAACGCAGCTTAAACCGAACTTTCAAACCAAACTCTGAATCTGCATAAGGAAAAACTTTGGCCTTGACCCAAAACTTCTGCTTCTGTGGATATATATTGAAATAGCTGGATTTTGCCTGTGAAAATTTACTGAACAACGCACCTTTATGCTGAAATGTAGTAGTGGTGTCTGAAGTTTTGAGCAGCAGTTTGTTTGTTTTTTGATAGACTACTCTGTGACCGCTAACTCTCGTATCGTGGTGGTGACGGCCGGAGTGCGTCAACAGGAGGGTGAGAGCAGATTGAACCTGGTGCAGAGAAACGTCAACATTTTCAAACACATCATCCCTCAGATTGTCAAATACAGTCCTGACTGCATCCTCGTTGTGGTGTCCAATCCAGGTTAGCAAACAAACACTCAAAACATTCTTAATTTGAATGTTTTGCTGTATAGCACTTCAGATTCCTGTACTGTAGTGTTTATAGTAACCATGGTTGTCTGTGTTTATGCAGTGGATGTTCTGACCTACGTGACCTGGAAGCTGAGTGGCCTGCCAAAACACCGTGTCATTGGTAGCGGGACCAACCTGGACTCCGCCCGCTTCCGCTACATCATGGCGGAGAAACTGGGCATCCACTCCAGCAGCTTTAATGGCTACATCCTGGGAGAGCATGGAGACTCCAGCGGTGAGAGAGGGAGCTGAATGAAGAGAATGGTGGAAGGGGAAGAAAATTAATCAGAGGGAGAGGATGAAGTGCTGGCAGAAAGAATAATAAGATTGATACACAATGTCAACTGCTACATGATGTGGCAGGATTTCAGTCAATCACAGCATGTTTGATTTTTAAAGTTGCTGTTCTTTTGTTTAACAGTGCCTGTATGGAGTGGAACAAATGTTGCAGGAGTCAGCCTGCAGAAACTCAACCCTGACATCGGCACAGATAAAGACAGCGAGAACTGGAAGGAAGCTCACAAGATGGTTGTGGACAGGTAGAGGACATCTTGTTTTGAGGGCTATGTTATATGACTGATAGGCAATTAGAATAAATATTATTAAAGGGTTAGTTCACCCAAAAAATGAAAATTGTCATTAATTACGCTCCCTCATGTTGTTCCAAACCCGTAAGACTTTCAGTCATCTTCAGTACACATATGATCTTTTAAATTAAATCTGAGAGCTGTCTGTCCCTCCAATGACTGCCTATGCAACTACCACTTTCAAGCCCCAGAAAGGTGTGTGTGTGTGTGTGTGTGTGTGTGTGTGTGTGTAATAAATAATTTGTATTGACTCTGAAAAGAAAAATGTAAAAATCCTCTCTCTGTGTTTTAAAGCAAATGTGAGGTTTGACATTACTAAATAATGATAAAAGGTAAATATCCATTGTTAATCAATTGCTCATGTGTTCTCTTAGTGCCTACGAAGTGATCAAGCTGAAGGGATATACTAACTGGGCCATCGGCCTCAGTGTGGCTGATCTGACCGAGACCCTGGTGAAGAACCTGAACCGGGTCCACCCCGTCTCCACCATGGTGAAGGTGAGAGGAGTTTACACTGTTTATCGTCGTGGTGTAGTCATCCACTTTCATATCCAAAAACTGCACAAAACGTTATTGTTATCGGTGATCACTTCACGTGTCTTTGTCATCTGCAGGGCATGTATGGAATCAGCGATGAGGTATACCTGAGTCTGCCCTGTGTGCTCAACAGCAGCGGAGTGGGCAGCGTCATCAACATGACCCTGACTGACGAAGAAATTGCTCAGCTAAAGAGCAGCGCTGACACTCTGTGGGGCATCCAGAAAGACCTGAAGGACCTGTAGATCAACCGCAGGATGCCACACACTCCTTCACTTTTCACACTCCTTCAGTATCTTTACACACACACACACACACATGCTCTCTCTCTAACTCTGAATCGGTCCTTTATTCTCACTTTCTTTTGGATATGCTTGCTTTGTATCTTTTTTTTCATGGTGGTTAATGTAGGCATAATCTAAAATGTGAAATTTCTTCTAAAGAGAATGATCAAAGGGGAACATCTTTGCACTTGTTAACTGTAGTCACTGTAGGCAATGAAGAAAGAACCAACACCTCTCTTGTCTGGACATAATTTAGTGAGATCATTAGGGAACATTCTGTTGCTGTTTAAGTCAAGAGGAGAAGGGACTGAAGTGAGGTAGAAACAAATGTATTCATTCTGAATAATTTTGTAAGTGTTGGTCATATTGGTGAGTGTGTTTGTAAGATGAAGTTAATAAATTAATGAAACCGTTCAAATCTGTCTGGGCTGTTTTTGTGATCTTGCTGAGTATTTAGCACCTTCTTGTGGTAAAAACCTACATATTTAAAAATGAAAAAAAAATAAGCATTTGATTTTCAAAGTGTCCTAATTATACATTGACTTTAAAAATAGTTTATCTCGCGTAACTCAAGGTGTTTTTTTTTTTTTTTTTTTTTTGAGCCATTGCGCAGCTAAACGTTTTTAAAGACAAAGCTATTTTTTTTTTTTTTCTTCTTCTTTTTTTTCTTTTACACTTTAATAAAGTGAAAATAGTGTTTTGGCAATGTTTTATCCTGAAACGAAACAAAAGTGCCAGAACAACCTTAACATGCAGCGAACAATTGTTTTGTTTACAGCCAGGCGAAAATAGGTTACTTGTAAACTGAACTTTTAAACCCCTTACTGAAAATTGTATATATCACTTCAACCTTTTATAATAACATCCTGCCTGCTTCCACAATTATAATTCAAACGCCATCAAACAATATAAAACGTTTATTGCACAAATACAACAACTCAATGAAACAAGTGCGCCATAAAATCCCATGATTAAGAAATAAAAAAGCATAACCGGCAAAGCGTGCCTGAAATAATTACCCACAGTTTTCAACCAAGCAAACCACATCCTTCCATCTGATGAAGAGTGATTTTCACGAAGTTTCTAATTGTTTTCTCAGGTAAAACATCATTGGCAGCAGGTGCTTGTGTTTGGGTCCGTCAGAGTCCGTAGTTGTCGCTTCATTTCGCTTGCCAAAGCGTAGCCCAAACGGATTGTAGTTGAATTTACTGCGTGTTAATCGATGTTTGCAGGAAATTTTACTCGATTCATCTTTTTCTTGGATGAAAAAGCAAAGGCTTGCGTCGTCCGAAGCGTTGGGCTCGTCAAATTGTCTCCGCTCCATTGAGAGATAGTGCTGCTTGGAGTCTGTAAAGTAAGATATCATTTTCAGTGCACTCTTTAACAAACATTAATAATGATTTTGGATTGCAATACATAAACTTACCTGGAATGAGCTCAGGTGTATCCATGTCAGTGAACGGTGCTCTCATAGCTGTGGACTGACAGATCATTGCTGACAGGAAGAGAATCAGTGCCTTGACGTTCATACTGCTGAATTGTAAAGCTTATAGAGCACTGCTGAGCCTTTCTCTCTTCAGTTAACAAACCAATGCTCTGCTGTCCTCCTTCAATATAAAGCTTTGCTGATGACATCCTATGACCTTATTTTACATGTATGACTGTCTTTGGGAAGTAGGACCTCCCTGTAGACTCATCTCTACCAGAGCATTTAACTGTTAAAATGATACAATTTTTTTATTTTTTTCTTGGAAATCCTGTGGTAAAATGTCCACTGAAGTCCACTGCAATTATTCAAATAGCTGCTGAAGTTTTGCTGTGAAACCCACCAAAAGCACATTATGTGTGTTTTATACACATCACATTTTAATTTGTTTTCTCTCATTCTGTGCCAGAAAAAACATGATATGAAAGTAAAATAAGGGTTTTGTAGCAGGAAAATATGAATGGAGCCTCCATAATGGTGTACAATCATGGTCAATTTCACTGCATGTTTGTGGGGAAAATATAGTAAACGTTCATTGTCATCTTGCCTTCAGCATTGTAATAAGTTGATACCTGGATATCATAACTACAAGAAAATGTTCCTGGCATAATGAGTCAGCAACATTATCTTACATGAATATATGAATTATGCAGAAGTCGGATGGTTTTTAGTACATTTGTGATGGAGCACTGATAAAAGCTTTTACTCTCAGCTTTCAGGTTGTTGTTGTTCTTGTTTTGTGATGCTACAAACATCCTAAATGTAAATCTGTTGAAATTATTGAAAGTGAAAATGTAATTTGGTAATGATAGACTTTTGAACACTCGGGGACTGTATTTTACTTTTAAATTTCTTAGGTAAAGTGATACAGAAACAGATCATCAACGAAAGTTAGACAATGGTTTTATGTGTATAATAAAGATTTAGTTGAAATTCTACAAAAAATGTCTTTAGAGCAGTTTTCTTCCTTGAAAGGTGATAGAAGTGTATGCCCTAAAATGCAAAACTGACTCCAACTATGCTATCTGTCTGTCAGTCTATCTATCTATCTATCTGCATTTTGGTAGGCTATTTTAATTTGTCACTATAGTCCACAAACATTATGTAGAGCTTGATTCACAGTTTTGTGCATGAACTTTAATGTATCCCATTTATTCAAACAAAGACTCTCCAGAAAGCACATTTTCTCCACAAAACTAAATAGCAAATATTGTTCAGCAGTTAAACGTCAAACGCGTAGATGTGCGTCATAACTTATGTAGCCTATTTACTTTTTTCTCCGATTTTTTTTTTTTAACATACTGACTGATGTGAGGAAAAAATAATCATACAGTGGAATATGCTACTTGTTTTACATAAGTAGGCTATTAGATAGACCAAAAGATGAATATAGCATTATGTAGGCTTATGGGTGCGTGTGCACGTGTCGTCCAGGTCAGAGGGGTTTGCGCGCAGCGGTCAAATATTTCGCCTTGATGCCTGTGGACTTCAGACACACTATCACAGTGTGCACATAAAGATTTTTTTTAGACTTCACTAAAGGTTAGAGGAAGAGATCGAGCAACAGTGTCTCCAGGACCTCCAGGCGCTAAAAGAGAACCAGAACTTGGCGTCTCAGCGGCTGTTTAGATGTTTTAGGTTCTTTACTTTTACCACATAATTGTAATTCGACCCATTGCATTACTTTTGCATTTGCAGCTTCAGTTGACGGATAAAAACGATTTATAAAGGTTTGTGAGATGCGACTGTCTAGATCTTTGTCAATAACATCATTAAGTGGACTTCCACTATTGGAAGAGGAAAGTCTACCTGTGGAAGATCTCCTTCTCTTTGAGGTCGCGTGGGAAGTAACTAATAAGGGTAAGAACCTACAATACTGTTTTTTTTTTTTTTTTTTTTTTTTTTTTTTTTTTTGTAATGTCGTTAGTGTGCATTTCCAATTAGGGCCTAAGCAATTTTGTCAAATTATTCAAAGGTATGAAAACAATATATTTATGGTATTTATGATCCATAAAATTCTATAGGTATGAGATTAGCCTTTGCCAGGCAAATATATAGGCCATTTTATTCCCTAAATGGTTACACTTTATTTTGATGGTCCACTTTAAAAATTCTGTTGACTAGAATTAACATTGTCAACTAACTCTCATTAGAGTCATTAGACTGGGTATTAAAGGATTAGTTCACTTCAGAATTAATAATTTACTCACCCACATATCATCCAAGATGTTTATGTCTTTCTTTCTTCAGTTGAAAAGAAATTAAGGTTTTTGAGGAAAACATTCCAGGATTTTTCTCCATATAGTGGACTTCAACAGAGATGACGTAAGTGAAAGTACCATGGTAGGGGGTGAAAAACTCCATCTCATTTTCTCCTCCAACTTCAAAATCGTCCGACATCATTGTTTTACTTTTTTTGTAAAGGCCGTTTGACTTAGTCTTTGCACATTCGCTTTGTAAACACTGGGTCGATACCTCTGCCTACGTCACGCATGACCTTTCCAACATGATTACTTAATGTGTGGCGCATCACAGAGCAGTGCAAGAAGAGCATTTGTGGTTGAAAAGTACATCATTTTAATTTTTTTTTTAGAAAGTGACCGATCGTTTTGCTAGATAAGACCCTTATTCCTCAGCTGGGATCGTGTAGAGCACTTTGAAGCTGCATTGAAACTGCAATTGGTACCTTTATCCCGTTGGTCCCCAGTGAAGTTTACTATATGGAGAAAAATCCTGGAATGTTTTCATCAAAAACCTTAATTTCTTTTCGACTGAAGAAAGAAAGACATAAATATCTTGGATGACATGGGGATGAGTAAATTATCAGGAAATTTTAATTCTGAAGTGAACTAATCCTTTAAGATGAGTATTAGTAGACTGTTAGGTTAGGTTAGGGTTCGTACAATAAGTTGACATCTAGTTGCAAAGTTGGGGGACCATCAAAATAATGTGTTAGCATTTTAAGCAGATATTAAGACAATCTACTAATACTCTAATGAGAGAAAGCCAAACTTACAGTTGACCTGTGATGCATATATCTTCATTGTCCACACATTTAAAAAAAGTTTATAAAATTCAATCAGGCCAAAAGTAGCCTACTCAAAGCTGAAAAATCACTTTAATCCTCACTTTACAATTGTCAAAATCTTGTTTGCTTTATCTCATTACCAAACAAACATACATGCTTTTCTAAATGTATTGCATAACCTTAGCAAGAAGGTAGTTGTGTTTTTGGCCCCTGAAAGTGCACACATTTGACCTCAAGACTGTTCACCCCATTATCAGAAGACTTGAAAATAGTTCAACAAGACAGAGCTGACATTTAGTATGCATGTGTGCAGGATTCATACACTCTTGTATCAGTGGGGCCGTGTAGCTGGTTGAACATTAAGCTCCAGATCAATAACCAGATTTTGAGACCTTTTAGAACAGTGGATTTCAGTTGTTTAAATCCAAATATGATCATCCTCATGCAAGGGTCTCCATCCTAAAATTTAAAAGTAAGTTATATATTTTCAAGTATAAAATCCCAATTAATACTGTGGAAAAATTAATATTATAAATGTCGACTGTTACATTCAGTTTTTTTGTTTTGTTTTCTGTAGTACTGTACTATGTATTGTTTAAATAAAAATGTATTTATATTTGTATTTTACAAATGTTAATTATTTTAATCAAGTGTATTCATTTATTTAAATCAGTTTATTTAAATGTATTATCTTCAAGTTTATTAATTAAGTTAATTGGTTAATTCTTTTATTACTTATTACACATTTTTTACACTGCTTTTCTTTAAACTTTTCCACGGACCTCCTAGCACTCCCTTTTGGCCCCCATGGGGGTCTCCGGACCCCCGTTTAAAAACACAACAACTGATGTGTTTTTGTGTGTATGTTATATTATTTGTCATATCAAAATAAATATAATCTTGTTACAAAATTGCTCTTGAAACTACATTATGTCCAGATGTATCCCTTTAGTCTACCCAAAAATGAAAATTCTGTCATCATTTATACTCACCCTCAAGTTGTTCTAAACCTGTATGAGTTTCTTTGTTCGGTTAAACACAAAAGAAGATATTTAATATTCGTAACCAAACAGTTTCTGGTCCCCATTGAATTCCATAGAATTTTTTTCAGACTATAGAAGTCAGTGGGGTCCAGAAACTGTTTGGTCACCCACATTCTTCAAAATATCTTATTTTGTGTTCAGCAGAAGAAAGAAACTCATACAGGTTTAGAACAACATGAGGGTGAGTAAATGATGACAGTATTTTTTCATTTTTGGGTGAACTATCCTTAGTAAAGTATTATTTTGAACATTCATATTTTGTTAATTTTATTTTCTCATTCATAAATGTTTTATTCCCTACACAACTGTGTCTGTTTCCAGTGGGGGGTATATATACTGTTATTCAGACTAAAGCAAAGATCACAGTGGACGAATGGGGCGAGAACTACTTTATGATGGGACCCTACTACGAACACAACTTCAGGACCCAGGTGGAGAAATGTGAGCCTCCAAGCCAAGCCATCAAAGCTGCCATGGACTCCTTGATAAACAACGGTTGCCAGGTATTGCATTTACAGTTATTGGTGTCCTATCAGGATGTCCGCATTGGCATCACACACATATAGGCCCTGGTCAGGTTTAATAAGGGTCATAGTCATTTGTCCAGGTAACAAAAATATTTAAAAGCTGTTCTAGCATCAACACACCTGCTTTATCATAGTATAAAAAATAAAGCAGCTTTGTTTCTTGGGTATAAAAAAAAGGTTTGTGGCTGTGTTAATTTTTTCCTAGTCTCATTCTGACCAGAAGATGACGCTAGAGGATCCCTGTAAGGGGAAACTGATGAAATATCCTTTTTTTGAGTGAAGCAGAGGCACTATGAAATGATTGATGTTCTAAAAATGACAAAGAATTAGACTGAAAATATAATAATAGAAGTTAATTAAAAATATTAATAAATATTATAATACTAGAATAACACTTGTGATGGGACATAAAACAAACACACGAACATAAAAAATGCCTTTGGCCCTGTGAATTTGGACAGCAAAGCACTCTTTTTCTGATGCCTTTAATTTTATAGATTCCAACAAAAATAGAAATTAGTGGGGTGACATCTTCATGCCATCTTCCTATTGTTTGCCTATGTTGGCATATTTGCCTATTTTGATGATACTGCCTTTACTTTCTCTCTACATGCAGGTTCACTTTGGCCGCTGGTTGATTGAGGGCAGTCCGTACGTCATCCTCTTTGATATTGGGTCAGCTGCTTGGAACCTGGACCGTTGGAAGGGGGATTTGTGGAACTCATGCAGCATCGGGCTGCCCTATCAAGACAGGGAGGCCAACGACTCGCTCATCTTTGGTTCTCTTGTGGCCTGGTTCTTCAAGGAGGTGAAGAAATCCCTTTTGTAAACTTTACACTAAAAACCATCTTGTGTGCTTGCCTGGATTTTTAGCTGTAGTTTTCCAGTCTATCCAAGCTGGAATATGAATCAATTCAGTGTACGTTAACTTTTCAAGGTTTGAAGTAGACCGTGGGATTAATCTGCTGATGATATTAAACCTGTCTGTCTCCATCTGCAGTTAACAGACCAACTTCAGGACAAGCCCAATGTAATCGCTCATTTCCACGAATGGCAGGCTGGGACAGGACTTGTACTGTGCCGCTCCCGCCAGATTCCTCTGGCAACCATTTTTACCACACATGCCACCCTACTGGGGCGGTACTTGTGTGCTGGTAGTGCAGACTTCTACAACAACCTGGACAAGGTGAGGATATTTTTCACACAGTACATCAGTGGCTCTCAACCTTTTTGACTTAAAGGCCCCTTACTGTCCAACATAATATTCAAAGGCCCCCATACATAATATAATATTGTATTATATTGCAATATATTGCATTATATTATATATATTGCATTCAATATTTCAAATAATCAGTGTATTAGAATGATTTCTGAAGGATCATGTGACACTGACGACTGGAGTAATGATGCTGAAAATTCAGAATTTCCATCACAGGAATAGATTACATTTTTAAAATCTATTAAAATAGAAAATAGTTTTTTGAAATTGCAATGATATTTCACAATATTACTGTTTTTACTGTATTTTTGTATTACTGTATTACTGTATATGAGATGTCTTTCAAAAACATTCTTAAATAGATAACTCAAATGAATGTTCATTATTAAAATGAATGTTGTTATTATTAATAACAATATTCATATATTTATAATAATGATTATATATTATATTGAATTTTCAGCATCATTACTCCAGTCTTCAGTGTCACGTGATCCTTCAGAAATCATTCTAATATGATGCTCTAGAAACGTTTCTTCTTATTATCGCACCACACATTTGTTTACTATTTAAACTGTGCCCCACAGAAATCAGTCAAGTTAGTTGGTGTAGTGAACACTTATTAGATAAAGGTGGAACTGAGGAAGTGAGAATGAATGCAGTGATAATTGGGTCTGGTGTAGTGAGCATAAAGGTCATCATGCCTGAAGGTTGCAGGGGTTGACTGAAGAATAATTGACAGCATCTTATGATTTACCGACTTATGCTATCGCCTATTGGCCCCAGAGAGACTTTCTGCTGATGGGGGGAAGCTCTGAGACTTTTTTTTAATTATTATTATTAATATTGCACTGTTTAAAAAAAAAAAAAAAAAATTTTTGTATCAGGCACATTATTCTACATCAGGATTGTGACAAAGTTTATTATTATGAAAAAAAAAAAAGAATATTTTTGATCTGTAAATTATTAATTCAGCAGAGTTTGGACTCTGCATACCATGCATCCATGTGACTATAGTCTTTACTTTTCAAACTGTTAATTTAATCTAGTTTTCATGCAGTTTAACATAGACCAAGAGGCAGGAGAGAGGCAGATCTACCATCGCTACTGTTTGGAGAGGGCTGCTGTACACTGCGCACATGTCTTCACCACCGTGTCCCAGATTACAGCTGTGGAGGCCAATCACATGCTACATAGACAGCCAGGTATTACAAAGCCCCTCATCTACCCTATAATTAACTTCTGAATACATGGTTGAAAATATCATGTTTGTATACACGGCCCTTGCAGATGTCGTCACACCAAACGGACTGAATATTAGGAAGTTCTCAGCCATGCATGAGTTCCAGAACCTGCACTCCATGAACAAATCCAAGATCCAGGAGTTTGTAAGAGGTCACTTCTATGGGTTAGATCTGTTTTCTGTCTGCACAATATTACACACACACACACACACTTGTAAAAATATGTATATATATACATATTGGTGCTTGTTAACATTTAAAAAAAAAAAAAAAAAAAATCTCTTCTCATTGGCAGCCATATGGACTTCAATCTGGAAAAGACCCTGTTCTTTTTCATCGCAGGGCGATATGAGTTTTCTAATAAAGGAGCAGACCTGTTCCTCGAATCTCTGTCCAGATTAAACTACTTGCTAAGGGTATGAACAGTCACTGCTGTACTTGTACCACTTACAGTTTCTTCATGAAATATGATTATCTAGTTTAAGCATACCAGTCAAAGCAAAGATGTTCATTATTGATTGTATGTTTGCGTTATGGCTTACAGGTTCATAAGAATGATGTTACAGTGGTTGTGTTCTTTATCATGCCTGCCAAAACCAACAACTTCAATGTGGAGTCTCTTAAAGGACAGGCTGTACGCAAGCAAATGTGGTACGTAACTGCTTGAGTATATAACCTTTGACATTACTAGTCTTAATTAACGAAACATTGATATTTCACTAATATGTATATATGGGTGATTCTATTATTGCATGTACATTTGGTGTCCAAAGTCATTCTTTTTTCTGCTGTTTTCAAACGGTTATATTTTTAGTAGTTTAAATAATTTGTTATTCATTGTCATGGATCACAAGATGTTACAGGTCATAAGAACAATATAATATTTTCTGTAAAAAGTGAAAATCATGATTTCTTGTCTGAATTAGTGTCAGTTCTGTTACTGTCAAGCTCTGTTACCAAGGTAGAGTAACAATGTTGACAGTATGTAACAGAATTGACAGTCATACACAGAGAAACACACACTTTCTCTCCCTCTCTCACACACTCACATACAGTACACGACTGTCAACACTGTTACTCTACCTTGGTAACAGAGTTTGACGGTAACAGAATTGACACCAACTAATTCGGACAACAAGAAATCATGAAAAGCAGAGAAAAGTAAAGTAATGACTCTGGACACCAAATGTACCTGCAATTATAGAATCACCCATATATAAATATTAATAAAACTATATATATATATTAATTTATAATATCTAACAATAAATAATAATATTTATATACACACACACACACACACACATATATATTTATTCATTTTTAATATATAACAATTATTAATAGTAATAATTATTATTGTTATTTATAAAATGTTTTTAAAATGTCATTATTATTATTATTATTATTACACATTTAATGTACAATTAATCCAAATATTTTCCTTATAAATTAACCTGGTAACACTTTACAAAAAGGTTATGTTTGTTAACATTAGTAACTACATTAGTTAACATGAACTAACAGTGGGAATATGAATTTATTAAATTAATTTACTAATACATTATTAAAAAGTTGTATCTGTTAATATTATGTAATGGACTTGAGCTAACATGAAATAACAATGAACAGTTAACTAACAAAATTAATAAATAGTGTAACAAATGTATTGTTATATAATGCTAATTCTTTAACTAATGGGACCTTAGTGTAAAGTGTTACCAGTTACATTTCACTTGCCAAAGCAAATTTTTTTACTACCACTTTTTTTTTTTTCTTCAATGGACCGAGAGTTAATTTTGAATCTTGCTAGTCTCTATTTCTCGTAGTTAATAACACTAGTAGAGTAGAGCAGTGATACTGGATCAGATTTCCCACTAGCTATAATAATATTATTTATTAGGCAATGAAAGGAAATGGCTCTTCTTTACAGATGGCTTTAGTGACTTCTCCAGTATATCTTTCCTTTGTCTCTTAGGGACACAGCTCAGTCGGTGAAGGAGAAGTTTGGCAAAAAGCTTTATGAGAGCTTGTTAAGGTTGGTGATTTCCACTCTCTGTAAACCCTGTCTCATACAGACCTGACAAAGCAGGGCTCAAAATTGATGTGACCGTAAATGTTGTCAGTATGTGATGATGAAGAGTGAGTATGAACATCTGATGTCATAAACAGGAGTGGCTGCGTAACCTTCAAGTGTTAATATTTCACAGTGTTTACCAGGTGTTGATGAGAGTACACTGCACTTCCTCTGAGAGTTCTTGGGTTATAGGATATTCATAATGACATTGTGTGATGTCAATAGGTCATTTCCCATGTGTGATCCTGGAGCAAGATAGTGTGTGTGTTTGAAGGTTCTCATCTAATGAAGCTTTTCTGCGTTCACAGGGGAGAGATCCCTGACATGAGCAAAATCCTTGACAGAGATGATTTCACAATCATGAAGAGGGCCATTTATGCAACACAGGTCAGACAAAATGTTACACAATCCTTACATCACAAGAGGCCACATTGAAAAATAACCAAATTAAACCTTTTACCATATTACTGTGTTTCCTAAATCCTAAAACATTCCAGTTAGAGGTTCTTAATTATGGTTTAACATTCACTCTGTGTTTAAAAACAAAAAAACAAAGATGTAATTACCAGTTTGTTACTTTAAAAATAAAACTATAAATAGAAAAATCAATTGGTTATTTAAAACTTGTTATTTAGTTCAGGTTCAAGTTCACTGGCTTCCTCCTATGTACTCAAATTGTTCAAAGACTTTTTTAAAGATTTTTTTTTTAAGAGAAGCATTTTGTAAATGTGTTAAACCATCTCTCTTTTCACATGCTAAAATAATTTCAAGTCTAATCACCATTTTATGTGCATTTATTTATTTGATAAGTAACCATGAAACAAGAAGGATAATATACAGTCAGCTGGTCATTATCACAAAATAAACCATTTCAGGATGATACTATATAATCTAATGAATATTTCCTTCTCTTTTTGACAACATCACTTAATCGTGTTTAAGGACAAACTAGGATATGGGTCTAAAGATAGACGTCTCTGAACTGAGTAAATGTTTTCATGGGGTTTTCATTCATTCTCCCCTGCATCTGTTTTGTATGAATGGACTGTAATCAAAGGTCAGATGGAGGTCATAGTGAATATCGACATATTAAGCCTCTGTGGAGGAATCCCTTGCATCATTCTGCTGGATACTGGTGGAGCGACTTGTGTTACAGAGCTCAGTGACGTATTTAACCGCGTTTCCTGACTGTCTGCGGTCGATAGATTGAATGTGTTACTGAGATTTATTCTACGGCTCCTTAATGGCAGTGTTATGAGCAGCACGTCAATATACAGCCACTCCGGTTAGATTTATTTGGGTATCAATATTTCGAGGAGCTACCGAAGGAGAGGTATTGATCTGTTAGCGTTGGTGTTTGTTTATATAGAAGGAATGAGAGTGAAAAATGAGCCTAATTTTTCTGGAGGGTTAAAGTCCATTCACTCGTTTCCTATGACTCAGTCTCTGGAATTTAATAGCAAGAATAATGTATATTAGAAACAGTGAAATGGTGCAGGTAAAAGCAGTAGAAGCAGAGCAGGCAGCCAATTTTGATAATAAGATTGTTTTTTAAACTTAAATGTAGTTTTGAAACTTTGAGCCTCATGATTTTTATTCAATTACTGCTTATGGATTTTATTTATTTGTTAAACTTTCATACACTTCCATTGACAAATACACTCACCTGCAATTACGTTCATGTCTTTGTCCTTCATAGAGACACTCTCTCCCTCCAGTAACAACTCACAACATGCTAGATGACTCCACAGACCCCATCCTGAGCAACATCCGCCGAATTGGCCTCTTCAATGGACGCAATGACAGAGTGAAGGTATGCTGTTCACTATGTCTGACCCCAGTAGATTTTTAAAGAAGGATAGTTCACCCAAAATTGAAAATTCTGTCATTATTACTTACCCTTAACTTGTTCCAAACCTGTATGAATTTATTTCTTCTGCTGAACACAAAAGAAGTTATTTTGAGGAATATGGGTAACCAAAGAGTTGATGGACCCCATTGACTTCCATAGTATGTATTGATTGATTGTGGTAAATCTTTAAAAAAATTGACTTCCATGATCCCATGGAAGTCAACGTAGTCCATCAAATCTTTGGTTGCTGTCATTCTTCATTCTCCTGGTTGTCTTCAGTTTATGTTAAATGCATCACATGATGCATTAAAGATGTGTTGTATTGATTGATTGTGGTAAATCTTTAAAAAAATTGTGTATGAATGGCTTCAATGTATTAATTGTCAGATTGTATTCCATCCGGAGTTCCTGTCCTCCACCAGTCCCCTGCTGCCCATGGACTACGAGGAGTTTGTGCGTGGCTGCCATCTGGGAGTGTTTCCATCCTACTATGAACCATGGGGCTACACGCCAGGTTTCATACACAATGCACAAACATACACATTTCAGTACCTTTCACAACTTTGATTCTGTCACAATCTTACATCTAGCATTTTCACTTGATTTCACTCAATAAATATTGACATCAGAATTTGAGCTTGATTTTATACATTAATATAGCTCCAAATCAAGCAAAAAAGTTAGAATCCATCATGGTGGCACTCATAGGTTAGGGTCAGGAAAACGGTGGATATACACAGTATTTATATACAATTTTATATATAAAAATGCAATAATAATAATAATCTGCATTTTTATATATATATATATATATATATATATAATATCATTATTAATCACACCCTTTTATACTTCATTTTTCTTGTTTAACCCATTTATTTTCATTTATTATCATTTTCTATATCAAGCAAAGTAAACTAGCAGATTGAAAGACGATTCTCACAAAATTGTATTTTCTGCTAGCTTTTTTCAAGGTATATTTGTCTTTCCAAAAAAGGACACTTGGAGACTCTAAAAGGACACCTAATAACCAAATTATATAAGGAGACCAAATAATTCATAAATTTATGCACACAAACACAAAAAAATGATTTTGCATTAAATTATTTTAACGCGTTAAGTATTTTGAATTAGTCACATGCGTTAATGTCGACAGCCCTAATACCCTAATATTATATATATATAAAATTATAAAAAGCAGATATTTTTATACATGGAATCTCATCTTTTTTTGTCACTTTATGCAGTTTAAACATATATTTCACTATATGACTCTTGTTGATCATCGTCTGTAATCTGATGTGTTCAGGTGAGTGTACTGTAATGGGAATACCCAGCGTAACCACCAATCTATCTGGGTTTGGCTGTTTCATGGAGGAACACGTCTCCGACCCGTCTGAATATGGTAAGTGAATAATTCAACAAGTCACTGCTTTTCAAAACTATTTGCACAGCTTAATTATATATTTGTATTATATGTTGTTTTAAATTCCAGTGTTTATTTGACTAAATCAAAAAATAGCGAATTTATTTATTTATTTATTTTATTTTTTTGGTCTCCTCATAGTAATATAATATTTCTGTTGTAGGAATCTATATTGTGGACCGGCGATTCCGTTCTGCAGACGAGTCGTGTAACCAGCTGACTCAGTTCATGTTTTCATTCTGCCAAAAGTCGCGCAGACAGCGAATAATACAACGCAACCGAACTGAGAGACTCTCTGACCTGCTGGACTGGCGATACCTTGGACGGGTGAGTATCTTCTCATTGTGCACCTTTATTTCATCGGTTAAGCACATTAGTTAGTTTGGATCCGACATATGGCATGTTTTCTTTATCAAATGATATGCGGTGGCCTGTGTTTCTTCTCTCAGTTCTACATGCACGCCAGGCATCTGGCCCTCAGCAGAGCCTTCCCTGCTAAATTCAAAATGGACCATCTCAATCTCCAATCGGTGAGCCTTGATAACACTCACAGGCCCTGTTTCTGCCTGGTATTAAGATGTGTTTTGGTGGATCAGATCACAAGTAGACGAGGAAGACACACTCCTGTTTACACTTGGTGTTTTAATCTGTTTCTTTTGTCCACTTTCAACCACTTCTGTCCTGATTTCTTTGAGAGGAGGGTTTATGAGCGGGTAAATGCATGGATTTTTTTTCAGATCTTTCGATCTAATGGACAAAATAAGCTCACGCAATTTACATATGAACACGCCTGGAGACGATGGAAAAACAGAACTTTTTTTTTTCCAATCTTTTTTAGGTGCCCCATACAGAGTCCCAAATATGACATTTACAGGAAAAATAGATCTTTAGATTTTTGCATGTTTCTTGTTTGAAGCTTCTTGTGTATGGCAGCGGCTCACATGCGGTGTACTTAAAAGCAGCCCTGAAGGGGAATCCGAGAATCACTCAAATACATCTTTCGCTGAAAGATACGCATATATCACAAGATCCATAGACATCATTAAATCATTATCAGCATTATAGGTTAATGCTGACGAGGATCAAACTTTATATCGACTTTCACCTCATTTCTCTGCTCTCAAAATTGCTAATCCGAGTGTTATTGAATGTATGTATGACGTCTAACACTCCTGAGTGATGAGGATGAACTGCTGTTGAGCTTCATTCTTGAGTTTAATTGACAGGATAACATTTACCTGCTCAGGAAGATTACTTGATTCCCATTCAGGCATACTCACAGTTGATCTACACAGGCTTTTTAAAGACTACATGGCATATGTATGAAATCAATGAATGTAATTGATTTTTTTTTGTTGTAATGTAATTATGACTCATTTTGAATCACTTGTTTACCATTAAAACAGAGTAAGTATGAGTGACTGAATCTTTTTTTGTTTGTTTGCACAGACGCAAGGTTTCCGTTACCCCCGACCCTCCTCTGTCCCTCCATCCCCGTCGGCTTCCCTCCACTCCACCCCTCACCACAGCGATGAAGAAGATGACGACACCTATGACGAAGACGAGGAGGCCGAAAGGGACAGGCAGAACATCAAGGCACCTTTCACACTGGGTGCAGAGCCTGAGGGTAAGAGGAAACAACCGCTGGAAAATGGGAATTAAGATCTGCACCCTCCTGCTCCTGTAGCTCAGAAATATTTACACCTGCTACCCTTTGAGAATGTGCTACAGTTTTTAAATGGATTATTGATATCTCCAAAAATTTAACAAGAAAATATTTTTAACATACAGAAACAAAAAAAAAAAAAAAAACATTTTCACCATTAGTCTCAGACAGATCACTGTATGAAATGTCATGTGTGTTCCACTAGTGAAATATTAGTGGGAAATCTGGATTTTTTAAAAATCTTTTAAAGCTTACCACTAAATTTGGTAGGTTGGTGCCATGAGGCTATAATAGAGAAAATGTTGGAAAACATTTTTTTCCCTATAACATACCTTTTACATATGTGACCCTGGATCACAAAACCAGTCATAAGTCGCACGGGTATATTTGTAGCAATAGCCAACAATACATTGTATGGGTCAAAATTATTGATTTTTCTTTTATGCCAAAAATCATTAGGATATTAAGTAAAGATTTTGTAAATTCCCTAACCTAAATATATCAAAACTTTATATATACATTGCTAAGGACATTAAAGGCTATTTTCTCAATATTTTGATTTTTTTTTTTTTTGCACCCTCAGTTTCCAATATTTTCCTATCCTAACAAACCATACATCAATGGAAAGCTTTCAGATAATGTATAAATATCACTTTCAAAAAATTGACCAGGGTCACATATTACCAAGATAAGCAAAATTTAAATAGCAACAATAATGTGCAAAAATATAAAACATCCCACCCATGTTTTATTAAAAAGTTGGCAATGTTAGTGTCCTTGTTATGCATGTTACATGCACTTACTATAGTAATAACAGTAAATTATGCCTAATTACAAGCAACTAACCCTAATCCTATGTTGTTAATTAATTGCTTTTTACACAATGGTATAATTACACTGTAACCAGGACGGCTTAAATAAATAAAGTTCAATCAAAGAAGTCTCACTCACAGTAGCGGTTATCAGTGCAAATTTAGTTTAATTAATTGAGAAAAAGTTCACTTTCTCAAATATGTATTTTACAGACAATTCAATTCACATGTTGATTAAACATGAGAAAATGAAAAGGAAAAAAAATCTGTACAGTTAATTTATTTTATACAGAATTTCAATCATCATAAATAGTATCTTTTCCAAGATGATATGTCTTAAAAAAACAACCCATTATTTCACCTGAAATAAAACAGGAATCAGTCTTTGCTCTATTCCTTGTTACTTAAATTATCAGTCCAAAATAAGTCCAAGTGAAATGATACAAATAATCTGGAAACATACATAACTCACATTACTTGTAATAATGTTGAACAGTAAGTGATGAACTTTCAGAGAAGTTAAAACACGGGCATCATCGTAGCTGAGGATGAACTTGAAAACATTAAATTCCACATGATTCAGATGTAAGAGTGAGTTGTTCGAGCTCTTTTAGCTGGTTTCAGTAAGGCTCATCCTCGTCTCTGGCTTGCTGGAGAACATTTAAGAGAAATGCAGCCGCTTTAGAGATCCTCAGGTTTTCTGTGTTTTGGCTGCGTGACTCTGTAGAGAGAGTTTACACTTTACATTAGTGTTCATGCTACAATGTAGAGTAGATACTTGTATTAGCATTTTACAATTGTACTTACACTATACATAAATAACGATTTATAATTAATAATTCATACCCAAGCGTATTGTGTCGTACAAGTCCCCTTCATTTCTGTCTTCTGACACAAAGCGCCGCCCCTCTAAAATACACGTGAAAAAAAGTTCATTCAAAGGCGTATGGAACAAAATGAATCATATTTGCAATTTTAGACACCGATATGGTTGAAAAACAGCAGTAACTTACGTGTTCCCTTCAGATATAACATGGCTTGGGGTGTCCAATTCCGACGCTGAAAACTGCCCTTTAATCAAAAAAAAAAAAAAAAAATATTATATATATTTGCACCGATTAATGTAGAACAAGTTTTATTTTAAAATATAAAATATTTATAAATAAAATAAATGTAATTGCACAAGTAAAATTTAAAAAATAAAATAGATGTTTAATTAAAAAATGAAACCATATTTACAGTATAATATCATGTATCTCATTACCCTGGGCGCACTCCGGGAATGGGACACAAATGTTGCCAGAAGTAACAGCACAAGTGCGTATGCCGCAAGAGTCCTTAAATCCTGGAAAGGTGAAGTTATGTTCAAATTAATAATTTTCCATGTGCACTGCATTGCAGTTAGCCTTTTATAACACTGTATAAAGCCTCTTTTCTCTTCAATGTTAATTATATTGTGCACAATTATGTCAGTACAAGATTCCTAATAGTAAAATGACTAGTAGTATCTGGTGGTAGTCACTTCAACTTCTCTCTCTTTTTTACTGTCTACTTGTAAGTTAATTGCTGAAAGTGTTCGAGACGAATGCGAGCATGAATGTGGACTTACTTTCATAGTGTCAGACGTCCTCTTCAGCTGTTGAGTCTCAGAGGCAAGATCAAGAGTGAAGACTGTGAAGTCTGTCCTTGATATTTATAATCATCAGGGTGGGGGAATGTTGAATGAATTAGTCTTCAGCTATAGGTCAAGTCCCATTGATTCACAACGGGGCCGGACCACGAACCTTTCGGAGCGATTAGTTAACACTTCCTTTAAAAATAATAAACCTACATTATTGCTATGACGTTTGAAGACAAGCTCGCAGGGCTACATCTGTAAGCTAGGATGCTTTGTAGCTCTGCCGAAGGGAAATTTCCATTCAGGTGCACTTTTAATAGTAACTAATGAAAAGAAGAGGGCGGAGAGTATTGATATGTTTACGCCTTCAGCAATGAAGCGTCTCAAATATACCAGCTAATCGTTTTTTATGAATGAACAGTGAACGGTTGATGGGGTTTCCCTGCTGACACTACATATATATAAATATCTGCTGGGCTCTGCCTCCAAATTGCTTGCAATTGATGTGTCTTCTAGAAGGGAATCATGGATAAGAAACAACCTTATATGTTTATGGTCTCTGAAATAGATTACAAATGACAAATCTTGGCAAAGTAAAAACTAGGTTGAAGAAAAGACTCATTCCTCACTGTAAAAATACTTCAGACACCATTTGCCATTCTTCAGATACCCAGAAGAAGAAAAATTATAAACATAATAAAACATAATTTTAGTATATTAATAGTATAACAGAAAAAAAATATATATATAATATTATATATATATATATATATATATATATATATATATATATATATATAATATTATATATAATATATATATATATATATAATATTATATAATATTTTATAATATTTTATATATATATATTATATTATATTATATTTTTTATATATATATATATATATATATATAAACCACATCAATAAATATACCACCAATATTTAGAAAAAAAATCATATCAGGATTTTTAAATTTGTATATATTATTAATAGAAGCATTTTTTAGGAACTCCAGTTGGTACAGGAAATATTTTTCATTCATTTTTACAGTATACCCTGAATATTGTAAGAATATAATAAATAAAAACTCAGGCCAGGTTTTTAATTTTATATTTACAAAAGTTTGTGGCAGCTGAAATTTTTTTTTTTTTTTAAATCCCAATGTTCAGATTTACAGTGGCAACAACTGGAAATACATTTTTGAAGACAGAGAAAGAACATAATAGTAATAACAATAATAACATCTCTGTATGCCAGTCAGATAAGTAGTAATAGTTTAATTTTATAAGAAAGTGTAAATATCACACTTGTGATAGAAAATCAAGAAATTAGAGTCATCCAGTTCTCCTCCAGCTTTAAAATACAACTATAGACACAACCATGTAACAAGGCCATTGTTGTAACAGAGTACAGTCTCTTCTACACATTCAACAAACCATTCCTCATGGGAGGGCATCCATTAACTTCTTCATGAAGTTTGCGTTTATAAAGTAGGGCAAAGTTCTTCTGGGATGCAGTGATGCTGAGTGTTGTAACGCAGTCTATAGATTGCTTTGCTTTGTCTGGCAGGCGAAGGTGTGGCTTCTCTTCCACGCAGCACAGTTTGCTTCTCGTTGACGTAAATATCACTCCTGAATATAAAGCTTCGGTAATACGAGCTCTATACTTCACATGGCTGTTTCAAGGTAAAGCTTTAGAAAATCCATCATAAATAAGTGGTAAAAAAAGAGTCTGTTAAACCATGTTGTTGCTTTCACTCATTTTGTCCACGTACTGGAAAAAAATTATGGAAGGATTAGGACACTTTCAAGGAAAAAATTCATTTACAGATAGAAAATTACAATAATAGGTCATCTGATTTATGGCACATTTATCACTTTATCAAAATATTTAGTGCACACAGGACGGCATAATTCATGCTCACATGCAAGACAGAATTAGCAGTGACTGACCAAGATGGCTGTCTGTCCGCTCAGCCTTAGGAAGGCTTTAAAAGAACAACAAACACATGTTGAAAGACACTCGCAAGAGCCTCTTTTCTTAAATTAAGGTGAAAACGGGTAGGAATCCTGCCCAAAAAAGTGTTTATCTAAATGCTTGTTTTATCCAAAACCAATGTTACCATTTAAATAGTGTCTATCTAGTAGATACACTACCGTTCAAAAGTTTGTAGTTGGTAAAATTCTTTTTTCTGTCACTTCTGCTCACAAAGGCTGCATTTATTTTATCAAAAGAACCGTAAAAACAGTAATCTTGTGAAATATTATTACAATTTCAAATAACTGTTTCTATTTTAATATATTTAAAATGTAATTTATTCCTGTGATGCAAAGCTGAATTGTCAGCATCATTACTCCAGTCTTCATTGTCACATGATCCTTCAGAAATCGTTCTAAGAAGTTGATTTGCTGCTCAAGATATACATTGATATCATTATCAGTATTGAAAACAGTTGTGCTGCTTAACATTTTTGTGAACTATTCGGGATTCTTTGATGAACAGAAAGTTCAACAGAAATCTTTTGTAACATTATAAATGTCTTTACATGTTTGTACGTTCACAGTCACGTTTGATCAATTTAATTCATGCTTGCTGAATGAAATATATTAATTTAAAAGAAAGTGTCTACAAACTTTTGATCAGTAATGTGTGTAATTTAGGATATCCACCTCAGATACTAGGAAGATTGTATTTTTCAGAACTTTCAGAAATATTACTACCCAAAGTCCTTAAAGGGTTAGTTCACCCAAAAATGATAATTCTGTCATTATCAACTCACCCACGTCGTTCCTAAGACTTTCATTCATTTTCAAAACACAAATAAAGATATTTTAAATAAAATCTGAGATCTTTCTGTCCCTCCATTGACAGCTACGCAGCTACCACTTTGATGCTTCAAAAAGTTCATAAATAGATTGTGTCTCTTCAGAAAATTTGGACTAAACCGCAAAATTCATATGGATTAGTTTTACAATCGCTTTATATGATGAACAGGTTTAATTTAGGCTTTTATTCACATATAAACATTCATCAAGAAACGGAAGCATGTTTGCTTGAAGCGTGTGAGAACCAGTGAGGTTCATTCTTGTTACGCAGCACATTTAAGCTTCTGCAAGAATCCATTTTTTTCACACAAGTCAAGGAATGTTTATATGTGAATAAAAGCCTAAATTCAAACTGTCCATCATATAAAGCAGGGGTCAGCAATTCAGTTTGGCATCGGGCCAAAAAAAAATTACCACTAGATGGCAGACCAGAACATAGTCAAAGGATAATTTAAATTAATTAATGAAAAATACAACTAGAATTGCCTGTGACAGACTGTTACAGTGTCTTTTGTAACTGGTATTGAGCGGTTACTCTGTGTTAAATCCTGTAGTAGGATAGTCA
Organism: Elopichthys bambusa; assembly: GCA_037101425.1. Taxonomy (NCBI): domain Eukaryota; kingdom Metazoa; phylum Chordata; class Actinopteri; order Cypriniformes; family Xenocyprididae; genus Elopichthys; species Elopichthys bambusa. The sequence goes on along the minus strand of CM074454.1, from coordinate 11,490,087 downwards.
TTAACAAAAAGCCACATATGTGTGGCAGTGTCCGGGTTTTACACTGGATAAATTAATAAAGTGGAGTAGTGACCTGACAAGTATCTTCATTCACCAACTTACAAAACAGACTGCCTTGCTAAAACACACGTATGTGGGAGATGCAGAATGGATAAAAAAAACCTCAAAAAATAAAAGAGGACTTGAATAAGCCCATCAATGGCATGTTTGAGTCATACTCTTAATGATCTATGTTTTATTTCCTCTGTCCATATTGTGAATAATAAATGTGTATCATTTTAATTTGCTTGTTACACAATGGAGCCTAACTGGTGTAATAATTATTTGATGTAGCCTACTTTTACACTCAGAATTATTCCTTGGCATCCTCACATACTAAACTGCATGTATTTAAATTGTTTGTATGCTGGAGGTATGCTATTACATCATGTGCAGAGTGATTTAAGCTAGCTGGTGAGAGAAAATGGCACTATCAATGAGTCTAAAGAGGAAAGTTGACAGTGAAAATAGGGCTTACAAAGAAGAATGGAAAGATAACTATGCGTTCATCTTACCTAGTTTTGTGAGCTGGTGTGTCTTATCTGCAACGAAGATGACGCTGTTTTCAAAGAATATAACACAGACGCGATGCAACGTGTCAAAAGATAATAGAACCCATTATAATCAGTGATACTGACTATATACTGGATGAAGCACGGTGCGACACGAGTCCTGCGACACAACACATTCCCGACAGTAAACGGACTCCCCATTCTGTTTTTGACGTAGTCCAAGTACTTTGCAACGGTTGGTTTGTTGCGTTCAGCGTAGACAGCTTTTAGCTGTTGCGGCGCAATGCGACGCAAAAAAAGTCGTGTCTGGTATAGACAGTAATAATATTAGATGGCACCACGAGACAAAGATCTATTTCAGAACCAGCCACTATCAAAATAACATGGCTGCGGGCCAGAAATTATTGCCAGTTTTGGCCCGCGGGCCGCCTATTGCCAACCACTGATATAAAGCAATTGTGTCGTTTCAGAAAATTTGGACTAAACCGCTCAATTCATGGATTCGTTTCATGGATTCGTTATCTCTTTATGAACTTTTTGAAGCGTCAAAGTGGTAGTTGTGTAGTTGTTTAACAGATTTTATTAAAAACATATTTGTGTTTTGAAGATGAACGAAAGTTTTGCGGGTTTGGAACAACAGGAGGGTGAGTAAATGAAACAGAATTTTCATTTCTGTGTGAACTAACCCTTTAATAACGAAACATTTGAATATATTTTAACAAAAATATAACTTATTTTCAAAGATGTCCCCTTTGATTTGTATGACATTTAGTGGAAAAGCCTGTTAGTCTCATAGCTGCTAAAGCAAGCAAAAGCATTTAAAGTGAATTTACATGAGAATGTGTGTCCTAACCAGATGTGACTTAAATTGGTAATTGGTCTGTCCACACTGATAGTGTAAATGCTAGCACGGTCACATCCAATCAGTACTAATGGCTGCTCATTTACACTCTGCTCTTTTATAACACTTTATCGCACTGTGCCTGGTTAGGACACGTGTTAAATTCACTGCAATCTCAGAGGATCCTTGCATAGAAATAAAAGCACGAGAGAAAAAAGTACAACCATGCACTCTCGTCTTCATCACCCTGCTGAGTAAAACTTACCCCACTAATGAAGGGAAGATTGAGCAAATATCCCAGTACAGGAATCCTCCTGATGAAGCCTACAACCACTGGAAAGAATCCCCTACACATTAAGAAAAGGCATTAGCGTGTGGACATAGACCCATATATCATCAGCAATTATTTGGGATCATTTTGAGATTATTGCCATTGCACTGGCATTGATCTAAAATGTTAGTTCCCCCTTTTGTCACTTCCAAAATTGACAAACAGACTACATGAATAATTTACATTTTAATACAATAATGTTTTAAATAATATTGTGTCATTTCCATTTTGTTGTCTCATTTATGTATCAGTATATAATATCTATATCTGCCTTTTGTCAATCTTTATTGACATCAGGAATTTAAAAAACAGTCAAACTGTAACATCGCTAATTAGCTACTAGTTATGTAGAATAATTTGCCTGGATAAGAGCTTCTTAATCCTGTAAAAAATACCTGAATAGAAGAAAGAAGCCATAAAACTCTAGAACGACTCCGACGATGGGCCATCCGATCAGCACCACCAAGACGCCTCCTAAGAAGAAGATGGTGGCTTTCATTTTGTGCTTCTGAAAGAAGAACCTGAATGTCCTCTCCAGCCCAATTACGAATGCCAGGCCGACAACAAACAGGATCTGAGATGAATAAAGACCAAGAGAGAGGTGAGAGAGAAACTGATTTTAGATTGAGGGATCTGTGCTTATGAATCGCAATTAACTCAAGCTAACGTTAGTTTTGCTAATTTGTAAAATTAAGTTTTACAAAAGAAACTAATCAGAAAGAATGCGAACCTATGTGTAAATATACTATATATGCTATATACTATGTATACATAATATGCAATTTAAATAATATCTTCCTAATAAGTAGGGAATACAAACACCTGAGTGTAAAATACACACACACATACTTTGTATGTATATATATAAAATATAATTAGAATCTTAAAATATCAATGACAACATAATGGGACCACTCACGTTTCCTATGGCAAGAAGGGCTTTATCAAAAAACAGGATCATCCCAAAGAACAGAAAAAATACCCCAAATCCTGTTAGGCCCATTCCAATTTCTGTTAAGAGAGGGAAAGCCATACATTATACCAATATGAAGATATTTAAATGTGTTTTTATATAAATAATATTTTCATCTGCATTTAATACCACATACACGTTAGATGTGGTAATAAGGTAATAGTCTAATTTGTTAATACATTAGCATGAACTAACAATATATTTTACATTTATTGACCTTTGTTAGTGATGGTTAATAAAAACAATCATGTTTGTTCACACAGTGCATTAACTGTTAACAGATGCAACTTTTGATCTTAAAACTGTATTAGTAAATGCTGAGCTTAAGATGAATAAATGCTGTAGAAGTATCGTTCATTGTTAGTTCATGTTAACTAAAGTAGTTTACAGTAATATTTCATTTGTTAAGATTAGTTAAGTGTTACCGGCAATTTATTATATTAAAATGTTCTCTATCATATGTATAAAATTGTGTTGATAAGACTGTTCTGTCTTAATTTAAGTAGTCCGGTTTTTAAGCCAGAACATTATTCGTCTATTTCCTGACGTGCAATTCAACGCCAAAGACTTTTACATTAGACTTATTACTGGTGTGACATCTGCATGAGTCTACTCGCATATACAAATCAAGACAGGCGAAATGATAAACACAACAGGCTTTGTACATGAATGCACTGACAATATACATCGTCTGACGAGAAGCTGTCAGTGAGTGAGACAAGTTACATTGTTCTTACTCTGGCAGTCGGTGAGGGAAATCATCTTTGCTTGTCTACTCTCCCGCAGCAGCTGTCACAGGAGCGGCCACGCGTACCGGAAACACTCACTCTCAACATCCGGAGAAACTTTCAGCGAAAAAAACTTTGCAAACTTGATGCATTTCGTATTAATTTAATACTTTAAATATAACTACGTCAAAAACACACTACGTAAAAAAATAAAATAATAAAAATAAAACACGTTTAAGACATTTAATGTATTTTGCGTTCCCAGTCATGACGTGGTAAAAGTCACTGTAGTCATTATTAGATTGTCTAAATTATTCATTTTAATATGTAGTAATTATTACATACATACATAATTTTAACATTAGTAACCCTGATAAATGTACACAGCCGTTGTATTTTGGATACTGAAAAGCTTTTTACTTCCGTGTTTACCGCGCCATCTGGTGGTCTTTTTATTTGCACTACACTTTTTAAAACAAGTCGACTCTAGAACGAGAAACTTTCTACATTGTTCAAACCTTTTGACGGTCTGAATGTAATTCATGACCGTTCTTACTTTATGATTTTTGTCTAATGTATAAGATGAAACATCTTACTTGGATGTTTTTGACATTTTCAACAAATGAAGTGTCAATATTAATATTACTAGAAAATAACACCACAATGCCGACAATGAACAACTTAAAAACTGGCATTTTATTTGTATAACCTTTATTACATAATAGTATAAAGAAGCTTTTAAAACATACTTCTGTAATTTATTTTGAATAATTGATTTTACGTGCAGTTTCTATTTGTCCACAACAATCTGCACTGCAAACATGTTTCTCAATAAATACAAAACCCCCCAAGAATTTAGAGAGAGAGAGAGAATACAATGCAAAACACATCAATGTTCAAATGAGATGTTTAGGCACTATTTGACACTAGGAATATACTGTTCATCTTAAAGGGTTCTTTTGTTTATACTTTAACAATAACATCTATTATATTATATGCTTGTTCTTAAATGTCCCTCCATCTTCAGATATTTTATAAATAGCCATCTGATATTTTCATGCAGGACTTGTGTCCGTCACTCTGGGCCTGGGGGTTTCTTCTTGGCTTCCACATCCTTTTTAAAGGCCTCGATTTTCTTTGAAATGTTTGGTACCTTGAAAACAAGTTATAAGTAATAAACAAGTTAGTCAATGATCACTAAACAGTGGAGTTGTTCTCTATTCAAGAGTAATGGTGTCTAATTTCGACTCATTAAAACTCGTTCATAACTCGGGATTTTAGACAGACACAGACAAAATCAGTTAATAATGTGAATATTATTATTTTATAACCTCGTAGTTCTGTGCCAGATACATGCCAACCACGTTCCCCAGAGTGAAGCCAAGCTGTAAAAACAAAATATACTCTATCAGCAAAATGATATGACAGATAAATACATTCTTCCATATTATAAAATATCCGGCTGTTTATTTTAAACTAAATGTTTATATTTATATATGAAAGAGTCCTGACTTGGTTACTAATTTCTTCAATGCGAATTAGCAAGCTACTAAACACGATTACAATCTCATAAACAGACGTAAATACTTACGATAAATTGCATCATGATTTAAGCTTTGAAATTGTGAAAAACTATATAAAAGTAACACTGATCACGAAAATTAGGATGGTCGTTAGTTTGACACGGTTAGCCTTCAATTAGCTTCCTATGTCGTCAGCATGACAACACCAACACACAGGAAGTAGTATTCTTGCAAAATAAAAGTCTTAATTTTGAAGTGAAAGGGCACAGGAAATGTTTAATTGCGCTAAAATAAATTAAATATAGAAAAGATTGTGATTCAACTATTAATATTATTTTCCCATAACATTGATTTTTAAATTAATAACAAATAATTGTAATGTAATATAAAAGAAAATTAAATGTTATGTCAGGTGAATACAGAAACAAATGTTTAAAATAAATATGAATTAGTTTTCACACTTTCTTTTAATAATTTTTTTAGTGCTTGTCACACTACATATATTGTGTTCTTACATCTGAAACAATACACATTGCAGAATTGTTAAACTGAAGGTCTGTCGTGTTGATATGAAAATGGCTTTCCACACAAAGATGTCATTCATTCACACAAAAATAAGCACTAGCAAAACAAGGTTCTTGATCTATGCAGTTTGGTAATGGTTAAAGTAAAACTATCAACACAACTGAATTATATAAGCACAAACATTATATAAGACAATCCCCTTATTTTTCATAAACAACATTAATAAAATAAACATGCCTGTAACTAAAGCGCAGTGACATACAAACGGTATACAGAACTAACCCAAATATTGATGTCTAGAGGATAAAAACATACAAATAATCATGCAGTCATAATTGTATAAAATGACACTACCAGGACCAAAAATCAAATGAATTGAACAATATTGTTCCTGCCAAAGTTCTGGATTCTCCCTCTTTATGTAATTTCAAGTTTCTTCCACTTCAAATTACACAGAAATTCAGACAATTTCTTTCAAGTATAAATACAGTTAACAATTGTAATACAATACTTTCAAAAAATGTGTAGCAAACACAAAGTATAACTTTACTTTGTCACTGATGGATTTTAATATGCTCCAATAAACATTTTTAATAATCTTAGAATCCGGGCATGGGATACAATACACGGGTGTCTCTAAACGGACATAACGAAAGCATATTCTTAAATGTCTGTAAATGATCTATGTAAATATATTAGCCTCTTTTGGCTATGTCTTTAACAGCTGTGTGTGTGTGTATATTTATATATATATATTAGAAAAGTTTCCTCCTTGCACCTAAACATTGTCAATATACTGTAAGTAATGACTGAATTTCTATTGCAGTAACACTGTCAAGTGAAAACTACAGTTAGAGAGATGCTAAAAATATTACTTGGGAAAAAAATATTGTTTGTAACATCCATACTTTTTCATTTTAAGCACCATAGCACGGCGTTGTTCTTCAGTCTTCAGTGAATCCCTAGAATCAATCATCAAATAACTCACTTGGAAACACATAAGTGAAATGTCTGGGTATGATAACTGGGAGCAGATGAAGTAATCTTGTCTATTTGGACTCCAGTGGGCTGCTGGGTGGCCCCTGTGTGATCCCATTTTGTAGAGCTGGTGCTTGCATGTCGATAAAAAGTAGATTCTTCAGGATGCTCACGTAGAAAGGACCGTAAACCTTTTTGTTGAAGTTGACGAGGTTGACAAAACTGACGCCCAGTCCCATGAGCTCCAGCTGGATCAGACCCAAACCTGGCGGTACGGGAGGGGGCGTTCTGTGAGAGGTGGTAGAGGCAAGGACCACCCTTAAGTACTGCTGTACCCTTCCCTCTGTGGGACAGAACAGGCACATTAAACAGATACAGGCTTTAAGGCAATATTATGAGTTTAGTACAAGTTAAAGGGATAGTTCACCCAAAGATGAAAATTCTGTCATCATTTACTCCCCCTCAAGTTGTTCCAAACCTGTATAAGTTTCTTTGTTCTGCTGTACACAAAGGAAGATATCTGGAAGAATGTTTGTAAACAAGCACATCTCAACCCCCATTGACCACCATAGTATTTTTTCCTACTGGTAGTCAATGGGGGGTGAGATTTGCTTTGTTACAAACATTCTTCCAAATATCTTCCTTTGTGTTCAGCACAAAAAAGAAATTCATACAGGTTTGTAACAACTTAAGGGGGAGTAAATGATGACAGAATTTTCATCTTTGGGTGAACTATCCCTTTAAGAATGTTTAGATATTTGTACTGGAAAACAAGACAAAAATACTAAGTAAGAAAGTAATTTCTGCATAAATTGCTGTTGCATAAACCCACATATTCCTTTAAAGTGCGTTTTCCTTACCAACAAGAGTGCGTATTGGGTTGTTTTCCTGGGTGATGTCACAGATCTGGCCCTTTAGAGTTGCCTGCAGTTTATCAGGGAGAGCTGGGAAGTTTCTTTCAGCCAAAGACTTGTTGACCTCACAGCAGATCTGAGCACTGACATTACTAAGAGCTTCATTAAGGTTAAAGTTTCTGTAAACCAAAAGGATAGAAAACAAAGTCTTTTAGATTGAGACATTAATTATTGCATTATGTTTATATAGAAGTATGTAATAATGTGTGCATGTGTTGGCCTGCGCAGAGTTTAGTGGGAAGGACACAGATCGGACGTACGCGCTATGCATGCCCTCCAGCAGCACTGCTGTCATCTTCTTAAGTCGCTCGACAAGAGCAGGCAGGCCTGACACGGCCCCTCCTATTGAGCTGTAGACTATCAGCAGAACAGACGCAACCTTTTGATACAGCTGAAGAGAGCGCTGCATCTCCTGCAACCTCAATTCATCCGTAATCAAAGTCTGCAAGTGCAAAATACAGAATGTTAGATCATAAAAATGCTCTTAAAGATGCATTATGAATTTGATATCAAAGCTCAATCAGATAACTGTGTGTTTGTGCTCCAACCTCAGGCAGAGGGCCCTTGCTCTCGTCCCAGGTGAGCAGTCTTATGTAGGCAGTATTTAGCACCAGCGTGGGCCCTGGTAAGGGTTTGCTGCTTTGCCCAGAATCACTGCTCTTCTCTGCTGGTGGCATGACTTGAGTGGCCTCCTCTATTGAAGATCTGATCCACTTAGTTGTGTGGTCCAAAGCACCTGGGGGAATTAAAATGATATCCAAGGTTAAGGGCCCAGATGTGCAAAACGGGTCCAGACACTTTTGGGTGAACTATCACTTTAAATGAACATTCTGCCATCATTTACTCATGTCGTTCCAAACCCGTATGACCTTCTTTCTTCTGTGGAACACAGAAAGAAGACATTTTGATTTAATCCATACAATGAATGTTTGTGAAAATGAAGAAAGTGAAAATGTAAGGAAATGTAAGGTTAGATCTAGTACAGTTTTTCAATTGGGTTTTTGCAGTTTTCAATGGGTCCCATTGACTTTTATTGTATACTGTAAAAAATTATTAATTTTAATTGTAAAAATGGCAGTAAGTTCAGTAATACAGTAGGAATATACAGAGAAAAACTGTACTAGATCTAACCTTACATTTCATGTAATTTTACAGTAAAATACTGCAAAATGTACCATTTTTGGAAGTAAAAAGAATATATAAACTTATAATTTACAGTGAACAAAACATAATTATAAAACGGATAGTTCCGGCCCTTGATTCTGATTGGTTGAGCCACGTTCGAAGCCGTTGTAAAATTCCCGAAAACATACAGCTGACCGCATTACATAATATTGCTGCGCCTGCGCCACTAAACGTGTATGTTTCTAGAAACCACTCTTAGCAACGTAAACATATGCTTGTTCTCTATTTATTTTGTTCATTGAAGCTTACTGCATTATGTAGAAGAGTATTGTGAGAGAGATTTTGAGTGACCGAGTTTATTTCCTGCATTCAAATTTAGCATTTTCCTTCAGGTCAGTCCCATGTTCATAATAAAAATCCGTTTGAATGTTCTCTGCGATTTTGTCCTTTTAACATTTATGGGTTTCCCTGCCCTGCTGACACTGACAGCACTAGTCAAAGCATTTGTCATTTGCATCTTGTTCCGTGTTCAAGTTTCAATATAAAAGTCTTTGCGACTGAGTCACTCGCTCATAAACACAATCTTTGCCACCATCTAATGGCGTAATAAATGTGACTTCTGTTGCTGTTCATGGTCAGGGACTTTTTTCCAGTGGAAGGAAGCCGTTTAATGATTTTACTTCATGAAAGTTGCATTGATACATATTTTTTGGCTTTAATATTTGTATTGTGTGGTAACCATCTTATAAACACAATAAGCCCCGTGAAGCTGTGGTTTACAGTGAATTTATAACAGCTAAGGGGGTTTTCGTGTCTGACAACGCCCCTTCGCGGTTATAAATTCACTGTAAACCACGGCTTCTTGGGGCTTATCCGCCTGTTAAGTCGTGACGTAAGGAATGCCGTTTCTGGGTCCAAGCCTTGACTTGTTTCACTTGAGAATCCCGTCTCGACGGCCGTTTATGAGTGCTATTTATTCATATTAAACATTTAACATTTTAAAAAGTTAAACATTTAAAATACAGTCTACACAACCATCTCCGTGCTCACAGCATCACAGACATTAATATTTTAACATTTATAAAAGATGAATCACTGTCTGGCTATCTGGGATTTTGGTATGGAGATAAAGGTTATGATTGTAATTTTTTGGTAGTATTACACCACATCGTGTGTGTATATTAGCACCGTTTGTTGTTTTCTTGTGGTATGAGAGAGCGTTTGGACCCGGAAGCGCCGCCGTGGGACGTCAGATCGAATTGCTTTAATTTACATTCCCACAATTCCCATTAACGCTTCACATTTGATGGATTTTACTTTTCATAATTATGCTTCTTAGTTTTAACTTATCAGTTGTGTAAATTAGGATTTTATGTTCCATCTTATGTTGGATAGTTTAAAGTTTTTTGTTGTTCTGTAAATGTTTACATTTTTACTGTATTTTCTTTACAGAATTATTCTGGCAATAACAGCTGTTTTACAGTCTTATTCTGTAAAAAATACTTCCTTTTTTTTTACAGTATATGGATAAAAACAGTCAAAACATCTTCAAAAAAAATCTTGTTTCACAGAAGAAAGTCAAACGAGATTGGAATGACATGAGGGTGAGTGAATGATGACAGAACTTTCTTTTTTTGGATGAACTATCCATTAAAATAAATTTAATCTCAATGTTTGTTTGTGGACTTACTGGGAGTTCTTTCCAGAATGCTCTGGAATTTGGCTCTCTCATACTCTACCGACTGTCTCTGAAGCTCTGGCCTGAGGCTCTGGATAGTAAAATTCACCATGTCCATTTTCATCAGGTCCAGCACCCGGAAGATCTCCCTTTTACAACACAAGTTACCATTTTAAACTCAATTATTTTGCCACAGGCGATTATTTGCATCAAATATGACTGTTAGTGAAGAGAACGCCATTACTGATTTGTGTCCCACATCACCCTCTGTTACTAATAATTGCATGGATAATTTGCATAAAACACACCCAAACCATCTCCATATAAGGGATTTCCACACAACCTTTCCTTCACAGCTTTTTGTCACTCTCAGCTATAACACACTTTATATATGTGATTACATATATTTTATATGAAGTTTCTATATATAGAATTTCATCTTTACAATAACACCTTTATAAGGTCATCTATAGTATCTGATTTATATAGTATCTGGTTTCAGTTGTTCCTGTTTTAATTGGTGAATCATGATTTGTTCATAAAAATGTACGTATATGCGATTCGTGATTAGGACCCATTATTTGTCATGTTATTACACCAGCCAATGGGCTCTAAAGTGAAATTTGCCTAGTTCTGCAAAGGCATATAAAAATACACCTCAAACATACTTGAACAGCGTCACAATGTCGCTTGAGTTCTCCTTGAGCTTCTTGATTTCATCATCTCGGACCGGAGCACAGAATTTGCCCATAGTATTGATGATGTAAGACACAAGGCCCTGGATATCAACCGCATTGTTGTCAGCCTGTTGGCGAATCAGGTCCATATCCAGAACCTCCATAATCTGAGTACGCAGGCGGTTGGCCCCGGGGTTAAGGAAGGACAGCAAGGTCTTTAATGATAGGAAAAAATAATTGACCAATGAATCATTTACCATTATACTGATTTTCATTATTGCATCAGAGTAAATGTGTAACCTACATCTCTGATCTCTTCCAGTAGTTTGATGGCATGATCGTACTCAGGGGGGTCATCATTCAGCTCAGATTCAAGACAGTCCCAGAAAGCCTTGTGCACCATATCCTTAACTCTCTTCTCCAGGCTTAAGGAAAAACAAAAGTTTGGAATGAATTGTTTTATATTTATTATACATATTCATTTTAAAGATGACCTATTATGCAAAATTCACTTTTACATGGTGTTTGAACATAAATGTGTGTCAGCAGTGTGTGTACACAACCACCCTATAATGATAAAAATCCACCTACTCCTTTTTTTTTTTTTTTTTTTAAATCCCCATAAAACCTACAAGTTTTTATTTTCTGGGCAATATGACATCACATTGTTTAGGCCTTGCCCATGACTGCTGATGGACGCTGCCGTTGTGGTGAGAAATCGATTCCCCCAGGAATTGGGTCTCCATTGGTTCCATTGACTTTTAATGGGTAGTATATTTAGCGCCTGATTATAATTCCTGCAAAAATCATGTTATGATTTATGTCATTTAAAATGCTTTATAATGACCATTAATGTCTTTAAAATTACATGGTTCATATACTAGCATAAAACTGAAGCTATAGGTTGTGAAATCAAGCATTTCTCATTCTTACTGTGTTTTAGTTAGCTTATGTACTAGCATAGCATACATCTACCCAATGAGCCTGCTAGCTTAGCTTGTATTTATTATATTAGCTATGTTTTGTTTCCAATATCTGTTTCCAGTTTGTTTTATTATGCAATACATAGGCATTCATTTTATATTTCAAGCATGTTGTTTGTGTACTTAATGTAATAAACATCATACAATAGTGAAATAGGTTATAATTAGTCATGATAACTTTTGATCAGGCATTACCACCTGGGTCCTAAAGGAGACCTGATTCCTGGGGGGGGGGGCAATTTCTCATGACACCGTATTAGCATAGTTTCCGCCCTGAGTGAGTTGTATACTGTCTGCCATTGTCTCTACGCCGGAGCAGCTGTAGCGACAAGAATGTCTGGTAAGCAATTGAGATGTTTTGTTGTTGGATGCAAGTGCGAACATAAGTATGAATGCACCACAGATCTAATATATACATGCGATTTCTGTCCCTGCTGTTTACGTTCACAGACATAACCGACTGTTTATGTGAACTTTGTGTGATTTTGACATAACCTTGTGTGTATTTGGCAGTTTAAAAAAAATAAAACGTGAAAGAAGTTAGTTTAATACTCACAAGACGTACCGTCTGACAGCCAGCTTTCTGTGTGTGTGCTTCAGATGTGTGCGCTCAGAAAACCATAAATTAGAAGTTTAAACTGATATAGCTTTAAAACGCATACGGATAATAAACTTTAATGATGAAGAAGAACTTCAATGTCCCTGAACCGAGCGTGATATAGAAGACAATCAAAACCAAGCAGATGTCTTGTTAGTATTTGGCAGAGTATCCGATGCAGGCAGGCAGGAGCTGTTGAAGGAAGCGCTATTCTGGATAGGGGGGTGGGGAGCAGCAGCTCATTTGCATTTAAAGACACATCCTCGAAAACAGCATGTTTTTGCATGCACTCAAAAACGGGTATTTACAACATATAAATAATAAATATAGTATAATAAATTATCTGTGAGGTATTTTGAGCTGAAACTTCACAGACACATTATGGGGATACCTGAGACTTAAATTACATCTTGTAAATATTTTTTTTAATTATTTAAAGGGGTTCTATTATGCCCCAATAGGTCCCCTTTAAATCATTAAAAACAATTAAAATGCTAAACTGAATGCATGAAGAAAAATACTTTAACTTTTTAATTGTAAACCATTTAACTGTATATCATCACCCTTAACTCATGTCTACAAGTGGGACTCGGATCTGGAAATTATAAATGAGTTTAGTACCTGTTTTGAGGTAGATCTGGAGGCTCTAGGTGGAAGTTCCGGTTGACTACGATCTCATGAGCCAGGCTCAAATTAGAAAGGTCCCGGGCCGAGGCCATGACCTCGTCAAGCGTTAGGGTTTTTGGTGGGCTGCCTGAAGACAGAGTGGCAATACAAGTTAAAAGACCATTTGACTTTTCTATACAATATAAACAACAGCAAAATATGTTTAGATGTTGATATTGTTAACTAAAACTAAAGCAAATAAAATTGGTCATTGAAATCCAGCTAAAATAAAACAAAACACAAATATTAGAAAAACTTTAACTTATTTCATTGCACTTAGTTGCCAAGACAACATTTCTAATTTTTGTTTAAAAAATAAATTGTTAAATTAAACCCTGAAATCAAAATAAAGCTTAATTGAAATATTTTAAATAACTCATGACAAAAGCATGTAATAAAATGACTAAAACATAAACTAAAAATTTAAATTAAAACTGAAAATATACAAATATTAATATGCTATAGGTTATTAGGTTAGGTTATTACTAAATTAATAATGTTTATCAAACAGTACATTCCTACAGAATGAATGTTAAACTCTTTCTGTGATGAATCTAGTGCAAAATAAATCTACACAAATAAGCCTGTGATTTATTTGCATTTGAATTTGCATTTTAGTGGGACACCTACAGGAAGGAGAGTTGTGTTTGCTGGACGAATCGCTGGTGAAGCTCTGGCGAGAATAGTCCACATCGCTAGACGAGGTCAAACTGTCACACCTTTCCGATGACTCAGTGTCACTGTTCTGGTCCTCACTGGCCACCGTAGATGTGGAAGTGGGACGTTCATCGTTCAGTGGCATTGTGAGTGGCTGCTGCAAATGAATTAATAAGGTATTGAGGAAACATACACATTGGAGTCAGTCTTGTGGCTAAAATGAAGGGTGTTTTAGGGACAAGCTTGAAGCTCATGCTTTAAATGGAAAAGTTAGAGCTGGCACACTTTCAGTGCTGGAAAATTCCACAAGGACATAAAGCTTCGTTGACATAAAGAAAAGTGAATAGCAAAAGCTAGAGAAAATATACAGGCAACAAAAGGGCTCAGTGATATTCATGTGGCCCACAAAGGGACATTGTATTTTTTAAATGTGATTCAGACGTTGACCGGTGCTGTCTCCTGGGTAACAGATAACGCCTGATAGCAGCGTGATCTTTAAAAGCAAACCTATCTCGTTACACCTCTCTGCCTTTATAGGCTCCAGTACACACCTGTTTCCTGATTTAACCGAGTAACTGCTAGTCCCTTTTGTTTATTCAGCTCTAGTAAAAGTTGAGTCTTTCATTAATTAATAAAAAATGCATTCAGATACTAAGCTAGTGACTAATCCTACCGATTATGCATGATGCTTTGACAAAACTGATTGTTTATTTAACTACCTTGTAATTACCAGTTTATCTATTGCTCATTTGGATTAATGGCTATTACAACAGAAGTACAAAACTTTTCTCAGAGTGCTACTGTAAAACAACAAATTCTCTGCACATTCTGGAAGAGTTAAAAGAAGGGTTCTTCCAAAAATGTACATTCTGTCTTCATTTCCTCACCCTCATTTTGTTCCAAACCTGTATGACTTTCTTACTTCTGTGGAACACAATCTCAGTTACCATTTACTTTCGTTTTATGGGAAAAAATGCACTCATTTTGTGTTCCACAGAAGTAAACATTCATACCAGTTTCGAACAACATGAGGGTGAGAATTTGTTATTGTTAACTAAACTAAATCTACTAAAATTAAATAAAACAGAAATTAAATCAAATATTAATATTAGCCTAGATGTAGACTTAAAAAAAACCTTAAAACGAAAATTCAGAATGTTGACTTGACAACTAATCGAGTTTAAAGGTGCAGTAAGCAATTTTTGCGAAACGCTGTTGATATTTGAAATCACCAAAACAAACATGCCTACCCAAAATGATCACTCCGCTATCTTGACAGGCCCCTCCCCCTAATGAGTGTATACGCTCCTTTCTGCTGATTGGTTGTGTGTTTTGGTGCTCTGTCTGATCCACTTTCAACAGCATTTCTCAGAAATTGCTTACTGCACCTTTAAGTTAAAGTACTAAAATTACTTTACAACTAAAAGTGAAATTAATACAAATTAAAGCCAAATAGAAATATTAAAATAAACTCACAAAAGTACACAGAAAAATTACTAAAACTTTAATATTTAAACTAAAACTAAAAATATAAAAATAAAAGCTAATTAAAATAAAAAATAAATTATACTGCTCGCTAAACAAATTATAATTTTGGACTGACTGTCCCTTTAAGATCCTTTTGTCACTTAATAATGAAGCCACTATAATTTTCTGAAATTCTTACATTATGCTTATTTAATGTAATTATAATTTTAAAACCATAATGTTGACTTCACCATGCAAAGTAATATACTTAAATGAACCGCATCTGTGTGCCTCAACTTGTTCCTGACCGGTCTAAAGTCTATAGCAATTAACACAGTAACAAATACCAATACATATATACCAGTGTTTGGAGCCTGATTACAATAGAAAGCCCGATGACATAACATGTTCAAGCCCTTCCAAATGAGAGCATCTATTTTAAGCATATGGGAACAACACTGTGACCTCTTCTTGTAATAGACTGGTTCAGTAGTTGGCATGGTAAAAACAGAAAGCCCTGCACATGCACTTCCTCGGTAAGGTTTAAATTGAGAGGCACCGACGACATCACCATTGGCACCGGTTAAAGCTCTTGCAGTTTTGGGCCCTAAAAGGAGGTGCTGTAACTGCGCGAGAGACACATACACACTCAGCTCAGCTGCGATGCACACGTGACCTTATCTTCAGTACACAAACAAGGACAAAACACGAGCAGACTGTCAAAGCAGACGAGCAGACGAACTGGACTTTCCAGATCACGCAAACCCCAGTCCGTTTAAAGATGAGAAACGCTAATTTAGCAAACAGTAACTTTATGGGTTGTATGCGAAATAAATATTAATAAACAAGATGGTAAGAACGCGTCATTTAATAAAGCGAAAAACGCAATGACGTACATCGTCCATTTAATTTTCCAATAATGCTTGATTATAAACGCATGGTAATCCATTTGAGTTAATGATGTAAACATAATCATTGTCTAGCTCTTTGAACTTACCAAGAAATATCACTTATATAAACTCTAAACGAATAAAACTATGTAAAAATTACCTGAGTCAAGTCCCCGAGAGTGGAGACTTGGCAAACAGTGGACAACCGAGTTTTTCTCTATTTGTAGATGAAATATATCGATACTCCTTCTCTACTACACTAGGACTTTAAAGGGCTCTTTAAAATACGACTTGGCTTGTACCGTGTTGTGAAACAGGAAGAAACCTTTACTACTCAGCTATAGGGTTTTCGATATTTTGTCTTCGATATAAAGCTTTAAGCTAATTAGAGAAATGTATATACAACCGGCAGAAGGTGACATTAAATAAAAGAATGAGAACAAGAAAAGTTTTGATTTTATTTAAAAGTTGTTTTTTAATAAAACAAACACAAAAACCCGACAATGTCGGATGTACTAGACTGACGCGCACCCCCTAGTAACATAATAGTACAGTCCAGCTAGCATGAGCTTCTTTGTTTACGGATGTGACGTAAAAGTACATTAAAAATGCGTTGTGGTCAAATCGAGCTCTTGTACAAAGTATCAAAACATAAAACCTTTGTAATTTATTGTCGACGGATGCGTGTGTCAGTTTTATCCGAACGTTTTGCTTCTGTTCTGATTCTATCAAGTGCGAGTTCGATCTTTCGCTTGACCCCTCCCACCGAGGAATACGATGATTTGTTATTATTCAAAAGACTCATAATCTCTGTGATGATTTGTTATTATTCAAAAGACTCAATCACTTCCTAAACCCGATTCTCAAACTTCAGGAATCAATCACGAGTATCAAATTATTATGCCAGATTCATTTGAGGTTTTTATTAATGCTTTATGCTTCAACAAACCGTGTTTACTAGAGCGTTGAGAGCAAGCTGTACTCAAACAGAACCATGGTAACTAAACAAACAGACATTAACCCCTCAGTGACTGGAGAAAATATTGTAGTTTATTTAAAAATATTAAAATCTTATACAGTGTTTTACTACACAAGGTTAGGAAGTGACTACCCATTGAAAAAGAGAACAACAAAATAAAAACAGATACACAAAAAGTAGCTTTGTTGATTTAAAATTCTTTTAATATTGCTATTTAAACAGACTAAAGGCAGTAAAAAATCTTTAAAAGGGTCAGTAAAAAAAATAAATAAAACTAAAGTGTGTCAAATTGACAGGCATATTATTAAAACACATAAACTACAAAGTGTTAAATTAAGACAAAACACATATACAAACAAACACAAAAGCTATGTTAATAGCACCGTTAGTAATCTTCCTAAAGAAAAGCCTTTTCCTTGTAATACATTTGTGGATGTCATTAATCACGAGCAGAATTCACAGCCTTCACTGTCCTGTTGTTTATGAAGTCGGTTTTCCTGTAACCAGCCTGCCACAGATTGAAAAACAGATGACAAGAGTAAATATATAATGACGTGAAAGACAAAATCTGAAACATTAACATGTGAATTCATTTTTTAATGGTCTCTATAGATCATCAGGGCTTTGCAAATGTAGGGTCGGACTTGATTTTGTCCATTGGGAATTGATTAGATTTTTGTGGTTTGCTACTGCTGTGTTCGTGTAAAATAGTAATACTCCAGGTGTTGATATAGGTTTTTTTCTATAATGAATGCACATTTTTCTAATTATGCCAAACTCTTATTGTTTATACTTATTGTTGCTACTTTTGTAAATGGGGTGAGAGGAAGCGAGGCATAAATGATCAGGAAAAGGGGAGCATAGTAATGAGATCAGAAAATAATGTTAAATGACACAAATTTGCTTTACATTAGCGTCACAAATCAATGTGCTCATGCATGTTTGTTCTAATAGTGTTGTCATGCCTTCCCTCAGTTAAATGCATTTATTTCTTTAAGCATTGTTAATATTTTGATTAGCTGGCACTACCCTAAACTGATCTTTGACTACTGGTTATACTGTAGTTTATGTTTATGTATTTGCCCCAAAATATTTGAGAATAACACTTTATTACTTCATGGACACTGTGTGATGCAAACATGTAGTAATCTCACCTTCTTGAAACTGCTGTGCAGCTCTGAATGTTTCCACAGGGTATGAAGTAAAATACAGGCTGCTTGGCCCGCCCGTGTTGGTCCAAACCTATATTTAGTTGAAAATGATATGTATAAATTAAACAAGTCATATAACTGAACATACATGATATATATTTGAAAAAGAAACCGTACCCGTTGTCTTTGGAGCTGATGCTGATGATCTTGGGTAATGCTCCTTGGTTTATGATGGCACTAGTGTTCGATACAGACGCATGGCTCAGATTGATGAGGATGTGACATATTGTTACCGTGACCTCTATTGGTTGCTCTACGCTTCGGTCAGAGTTTGGCAGGATGGCAACCAGCTCCGGCAGCACCTTTTTAACTGAAGAGATGCTCATTAGCTTTTTTTCCCTAAAAAAAATTGCCATGTACTGTTTGTGCATACTGGTATATAATGGCAGCTCACCAATATCAGCATGCAGTTCTTGGTAGCGAGAGATGTTTTTTAGCAGTGACACAGATATTCTGATCTCTTCCTTCTCTCCTTCTTGAAGCATCTTCTTCACCTGAGACAGGCCTCCCTCCTTGTGCACGATGAAGTGTGCGATGGCCTGGGACGTCTAATGGAGATACAAAGACATTAAAAGGTTAGTTCAACCTAAAATTAAAACTTACTCTCATGTCGTTCCAAACCCATAAGACTTTTGTTCATCTTTGGAACACAAATGAGGATATTTTTAATGAAATCTGAGAGATTTCTTTCCCTCCATTGAAAGTCTGTTCACCAAAATCTCTCATGCTTTAAAAAGTTCATAAAGAGATTGTAAAAGCGATTGAATCCAAGTCTTCTGAAGAGACACAATTGCTTGACACGATGAACAGATTTAATTTAGGCTTTTATTTACATATAAACATTGATCAGCGAATGTACATGAAGCACTAAATTTTGTAAAAGGAAGCTCAAGCATGCTTGACACATGAGATCCAATGAGGCTCATTCTTGTATGTTTAAGCTTCCGCAAGAATCAATAGACCTTATTCAGAGCAAAAAAATGTTCCCAATGGCATCTGCTTTAAAAAGCTGTATAAAGTCCCTAGATCACTTATAATTTTTATAATATTGTCTGGAGTGTTTTGTCTACTGAAATTCCTTAGAAAGATATTTTTGCAGTGTTTCATCAGCAGAACAATCCAAGTGCTGGTCAGTAAGTTAGTCAGAATCCGCTTAACACCTCTGAAAATGCACAAGGTTTTGTTTTGTTCAACGCCAGCACGCTCACAAATCCTTTTATTATAACCAATAAAGTGTACACACAATGTAAATAAGAGATTTATTGTACAATTAAGACAGCTTTTTTATTATAATGGGAGTTTTTGCAAAAGTGCAGAATTCAGTAAGCTTGTGCTTTAGAGATTAGCTATGCTTCCATTCAAAACTGTGAATTTAACTTATGTGCATAATTGGAATAATCGCATAAAACATGTGAATAAAGCACCGTTTCCATCCAGTGACGGAAGAGAACAAAATCGTCACTTCCTGATTAAACTGGCGTTAAATATCACTAAGAAAAATGCAAGTTGCTGCAGTAGAAGAAGCCACTGTATGTAATACTTTTGTATATAATAAATTACTTGTGCCTTAGAGCACACACAAAACGCAATAAAGTTCTCTTGCTTTTGGAACACAGTCGTGTAAGAGAGTTGGGAGATAATTATCTGGGAGATAATTATACTGAACCACTTTGGCGACTGACTTTGGCAAAGACATTTCAGAATGACCAAAACAAAATTTCAGATGCAGTGCAACGAGATCAGTCCACTGGTTAATCCAGTTATGCCGTCCCATTGCAAAGTCACATGTCTTTTTTGATCCGCATCAACGGACTTATTTGGTAGTGTTTCCATTGTAGTTTATGCGCATGTTTTCTTATTGGATAAAAAGTTTTTCTGACTCAAATGATCGGATAAGTTGCTTATGCGCATTTTTAGAATTTATGCGCTTTTTGGAGTTTTCATGCTGTTTTTTTTATGCGATATCCCAAAATGAGCATAAAAATAGTTGGATGGAAACAGCTATTGATATCCTTAGTGATTATAAAGGGAGGGCTCTTCTCTTTTTTCTGTTTAGTACCCATTCACAATCTGAATACAAGTATAGTTTTTCATGCTGCTAGGTATACTGCAAAATTTCTGGATTGACAGCCATATTTAAATGCGTGATGGAATCAGAAACATTTTTCAAGTACTTAATTCAACAGTTTTTTACTCTAGTACCGAAATAATTGGTACTGAGAACAACAACATTTTATTGGTATTGTTAACGACTACTGAAATTTTGGTACCGTGACAACCCTAGTCAGAGTTTTGGGTGAACAGACTTCAGATTTCATTAAAAATATCATCATTTGAAAATCACGAAAGTCTTAAGGGGTTGGAACTACATGACACTGAGTAATTGATTTTAATTTTTGGGTGAACTAACCCATTAAATCTAAACCTGAATGTAATTGTAGTCAGTGCTGATTATAGTTATTTTAATGAAGCTGGTTTCCAGATCATACCTCTCCAGAACAAGCTGTGAGGTTCTGTAGTGCTCCAATGGACGCCTGTTTTGTGTGCTGGTTTGTGCTGACGGCAATGAGAGAGAGATACATGCGGACGGTGATGGCGCTCCAGAGCCACTCGACACCATGAGGGCTGCCGTTCTCCTCAAGTAGGGGATAGTCTATATCTGCATCCTGAGCCACAACATATGATGCCACATATGAGGTCAATTTGTTTTTCTACACCACTGCCTTTGCATTAGGGATGGGCATTTTGGTCAGTCTTACAATCAATATACAATATATATTTTGAGTACACACACACAAAAAAAAAAAGGCAAGTGACATTTATGCTTTCCTAATTGATTGTATCATGAGCTACATTATTACAACAGCCTAGTTTGAATTTGAATATAGGTTGTAAGTTGTAACACTAACCTTCTCAGAGTTTTTAGGACTGTTGAGAATGAAACAGCCGGGGTTGCTAGTTTCTACATTGTGATTCTGTCTGGGCTGTTGTACCACTGGGGAATCCACACGAGGCACCTCGCAATCAAACCGATAAGAAAGGTTGTGTAGGATGCACACACAGTTTTCTGTGGCCTGGAAAAGAAGAATTAATCATTAAGTGGGAATAATCATTTGGGATCATGTTAGATAATATAACATTACATCAACATTTTGGAACAAATATAACATTGACATAAATGTGGACGGCTCACATGCTGATGCCTTAGAGGTGCAGTAAGTAGATTTTGAAAAACGCTGTTGGACATTGTTGATATTTGAAAAAACAAACCCACCCCTCTCTTCATTGCTCCGCCTCCAAAACTCACTCTCCAATCCTAACCACCCTGCTCCGAGTCGGTCTCGAACCCCGGCCTGATCACTGCTGGCAGGCAAGGTGAGTGCACTAACAATGACGCTAAACACCTCATTCTCTAGCGGTCGTCAGTGTGCAGTAGTTTACCTGCACAACTCTCACTATCTGGCCACTGTTACACACCCAATGCGAGAGTGAATGTTTCACGAAAAATATAAAATGTTTCATGAAAAATAAACCGCAGACGATGAATGAACAACAAGGAAGCACAAAAAATGAACGTACAGTACACAAGAGTAAATACAAACAAGAATTGTTAGTCGCCAACAACACAGCAGCTCATTACACTCAAACCCAGTGTTACTCACATGAGAAGCGGAATGAAAGCAGCCTCCGCGTCTGTTTTCAGGCCTTCCCGTTTGGCTCTCTCCAGCGCTGGAAAGCTTTTCCAATATTAACGCGGGTCCTAAAAATCTTGCCCAGTCATAACCCTTCATTCCAGTGACATTTTTTTTGAGCTCTTTTGTACTGTCATCATCTCTGTTTCTGCGTTTTTTTTTTTGTTTTTTTTTTCCAAATCTCCCTCTTGCTCGTTCTATCTCCTCGACCGTTATAGCTATGCCCCCTAATGCTGATTGGTTACACGTTTGTTGTTGGTGTCAGCCCAACTAACTTCCAAAACAGTGTTTTTCAAAATCTACTTACCACACCTTTAATTTGTGTCACAATGCGAGTGTTCAGAATTGTTGTAGCAGCTTGGTTTCAATTAACTTTTTTGTTGTTGAAGATTTTGTGTTCTGAAAGCTATAAAAAACTTTTCATAGTACAGGTACATAGAGCTCTTTTATCTTCAAAGATCAAGGAAAATTTAATTCCTTGTGAAATGACCCCTTTAATTTTTAGACATAAATGAAAGACTCAGTGTTGCTGTTGCTAAAGATGGGTATTTAATATAAGTACCTTATCATCAGGTTTGTAGTCTGCAATGGTACCACGGATATAATAGATCACAGACTCAATGAGATCCTCACAGTCCCGCATGGCTTTACGTCCATCTGGACCAGCTGAACTCAAATTTCTATACAAAAAATGTAATAATTATGTATTATTTAATAACACCAATGGAAAAAATGCAATGCTAAGTGCAATTAAAAAAAGTTAGGACTTCTTTACTATTTAAAAAAAAAAAAAAAGTCTCATGCTCACCAAGTCTGCATTTATTTGATCCAAAATACAGTAAAAACAGTAATATTGTAAAATATTATTACAATTTAAAATAACTTGTCTATTTTAATATATTTTAAAATGTGTTTTATTTCTGTGATGAAAAAGCTGAATTTTCAGCCATTACAGTCTTCAATGTCACATGATCCTTCATTCTAATATACTGATTTTTAGCATAAGAAACATTTTTTATTATCAGTGTTGAAAACAGTTGTGCTGCTTAATATGTTTGTGGAAATTGACACTTTTTTTTTTTTACACATTTTTTGATAAATTTTAAGTTCAACGTTCAAAGAGCAGCATTTATTTCAAACAAATCTGTTGAAACAAACTTCTTGACTGTTACTTTTGATCAATTTAACGCAATCTTTGCTGAATCAAAGTATTAATATCTTTTAAAAAAATGTGCCTAACACCTGTGAAATGAACACATTTAAAATTGGTTTATTAATAATGCACATGATAATGCAGTACTAGCACTATTTAGCACTACCAAAAACAGCCTGGCTTGTCAAAATAACTATGCTCCATTTTCAACATTTTGATTGTTATATTTCAGTTGGTAATACCTCAGGCAGCCAGTAGCATTGTAGAAAATTTCAGGGTCAGCAAGGAGCTCCAACTTGGGGTCTTCCCCTTCAGAAATGCCTGAGCAGGGCACCAGCACACAGTCCGTGAGAGGTTTGACCGCTTCTATAGCGAGCTGCTCTTTCAGCAGGTCATGAGAAGACAGATTCCACAGCAGCCCTGGAGAGAGAATAACATCTGCAAGATTAATGGGAGGGTAGAGGTCACACTTTCAAGATCTGGATGTTTTCATAGTTGGAGAAATGGCTGAAGTTTTAAGCATCAGCTAAAGTGAAGTCAAGTTTGGCTTCATTATGAAATATATATGGCGCAAAACTAAAATACTTGGAATGGCTCCCTTACCAGTGAGCTGCCGTCGTGTCTCAATGTCTCTGTTCTTCTTGAGCAGTCTTAGGATCACTGGAAGCCCCTCACAGTCTTTGACTTCCATTTTGTTTTCATTGTTTTCGAAAGCAATATTTCGGAGCGCACTGACGGCAGCCTGCTGGATCTCCTCATTCTCATTCTGCATGAGCGTCAGCACCTTTGGGATGCCTTGAAGATGAAGGACCTGAGTAGATGGAACATGATAAAATAAGAAACCTCAAAAATTTAAACGTGTCATATTTTACACTTCTGTCAGGACCAATAACATCAAATATGATTGATAATGCATAGAGTTTGTATTGGCGGTATGATTCTGCTCTGGGCAAGAACTCCCTGCGCATCCATGCAGCCTAGCATGGATAAGAGCAGGGAGAGCAGCAATAACCCCCCTTAGGGTAAACAGAACAGAACCAACATATGCAGATATAATTAATGTCAATAATTTAACATGTACAGATTTTTCAAGAATTAGTTTGATTCAGGGGAATCATAAGGCCTAATCCTGACTAACAGGAAGAGGAGCTGGGGATGGAGGAGGGTAATTAGCTCCTGAGAAATGCGGTAGCTACTTGGAACAAGTTGTTCCAAACCTGTATGAACACAAAAGAAGATATTTTGAAGAATGTCAGTAACCAAACAGTTGATTTCTCCATTGACTTCTATAGTATTGGGGGGAAAAAATACTATGAAAGTCAATGTAGCCCATCAAATGTTTGGTTACCCATATTCGTCAAAATATCTTCTTTTGTGTTCAGCAGAAGAAAGAAATTCATACAGGTTTGGAACACCTTTAGGGGGAGTAAATGATGACAGAATTTTCATTTTTGGGTGAACTAACCCTTTAAGTCCACTTATGTTAGTCAAGGTTCTTGCACCAGAACAGTGGTAATTATAATTTTTTTAAATGACCAATTTTCAGCATCATTACTCCAGCCTTCAGCCTTCAGAAATCATTCTAATATGCTGATTTGCTGCTCAAGAAACATTTCCAAGCATTATCAATGTTGAAAATAGCCGTGTTGCTTAACATTGTTTGTGGAAACCTTGATATTCTTTTCACGATTCAGAGTAGAAAGTTCAAAAGAACAGTTTTTATTTTAAAATTGAAAGTTTTTGTGAAATTCTAAATGTTTTTACCATCACATTTGATTCATTTAATGCATCTTTGCTGAAAAAAAATTACTGACCCCAAACTTTTGAATGGTAGTGTATGTAATTGACCTTATGTTTGGTTAACCTGCATACCAGTGCAGTTCAGTTCACAGTGTCCTTCATCAGGACAGGCAAAGTTGCTGAGTACTGAATTACTGTTGGTGTGTAAACAACATGGGCGGTCGTGTTTGTTTGTGCTAACGGTTGTAATGTCACAACCATGACAATTCAGAATAAATTGCAGGTTAGTTTTCATTAATGTTATGGGGGGATAGGGGAGGTAGCTTAGTGATTATTAACATAATAGTTAATCTACATACAGTAGTACATTAAAGAAAATCCAATTTTCCAAAATATATGTCAGGTTTTCTAAACTGTAACACTAGCATTAATGTATTAAAAAAAAAGTTATTTTTTGGGATGCACAGTATATTTGTACCGTATTGGTTATTATTTAGAAATTTTAATATTTCTATTGAATATTTAATTGTGATCATTCCCTCTATTTTTACATTTAGATGACCTTTGTCATCATATAATGAGCTAATAATGAGTTAATTTTTAAAAACATTAAATATAACACTGTTAAATGTAATCTTTAACAATTCTCAAAATGAATATCCATTTTCATACTGTACATTATAATGCCTAAATTCACTTTTAGCATTTAAAATTAATTGTTTTTTATTATTATTTTTTTTTCAGACAGTCAATATTAAAACTATTCTTAGATTCAGAGCGAATGCAGGCAATCCCCTGGAGCTTCCCAAAGGATTCAACAGAGATAGTAATGTTTTAAAGTCTAAAAAGGTCAAGTACTATGGAATACGAACAGCAGAAAAATAACTAATTACAAAGACAATGAAACACTGAAGTCATCTTAATAACTTGCTGTCTAGCAGCATTGTAAGCATGTAAACCACACTAAATACGTTCCTATCACTTTCTAGCACACCCCTTTTCCACTTAAAGTGCCACCTCAATATGTAGTACTATGACTCATTGTTTTATTTTGCCAAAGCGTTTGTTATCAATGCAACCGTTGAGTTAGACTTTGAGGACTGTGTGAGATATATCATTATCATCTTTTGGGTGGATCATAGTAGCATGTGCCATTTTAGAGTAAAGTATCACTTACTTTTTTCTTGGCATCAGGACTGTTAAAGCACTGGTTCTGTATAAAGTTTGCCGCAGTGATTTGTGTTTCCACATTATCTTGTGCCAGGAGATTTATAGCCTCTTTTAGAGTCATCTGTGAACCCAGTTCACCTTGTCTTCCCTTCCTTTAACAAAGAGACATAAGACACTGTAAAAACAATATAGGTGTTTAACTAAGATTAAGTGGCTAAAATGTATAAACTACTGGCTTACTTTGCTGACATTATCTTTGTATGTTGCTTGTTGACCTCCAGCTTTTCTATCCCTGCTAAACTTCCTGAATGCTCCTCCATGCTGATCAGTGAGCCAGGTGGGGAGGGTTGTCTTCCTGCAACAATCTCCAGGCTCAGCTTCCGGATGTGGCTCTGCCAGGACACGTTCTCTGATTGTTTGAGAGCACCCAAACCCCCCTCTCTTGGCTTGCAGAGGGTCGTCTGAAGGGTGTGTTTCTCTAACTCCATCCTGTTCCTCTCTGCAGGAGCATTGTGTTGGGTGCTGGGTAAAAATACTTCATCTGTATCATCTATGTCATTGTTCTCATACACAAAGTTACTGAAGAGCTGAGTGACAGCCGACAGGCCCGGGTTTCGGAGAACCTCAGAGCGGGAATAACGTAGAGGGTGTTTTTTCATTTGGAAATGGTTGGCTGTAGGGGCCAAGGGCAGAGTGAGAGAATTGGACCCCCAGCATAAATCAGCTCTTTTGGTGGTATAACGAAAACTTCCATAGCCTCTGTGAAATCGAGGCGGCTCGGCACTTGACCACTGAGAATGATCAAACATCCGCAATGACCTTGTAGCTTCATGATTGAAGGATATCGTCCGCTGCAAAGTATAGTGTGTGTCATTATCACGAGTGAATTTAGGGATATTAAAGGAATAGTTCACCCAAAAGGCATGGGCAATTGTGGACTATTCCTGACACAAACCTATCATACAACTTCAGGAGTATATGAACTACTTTTACACTACCTTTAAGGTACTTTTTGCCTTTTTTCTTTGGAGCTTGACAGCCCTAGTCACCATTCACTTTCATTGAATGGACTAAATGATGACAGTATTTTCATTTTTGGGTGAACTATTGCTTAAAGAACACATTTATCCAAGTGGAAAATAGTTTTTACCTTTGTGTGTAGATTTCCTAAAGATGAACTATTTGAAATATGACAGATGGACAGACTGTCTGAGAGTGATGATTCTGCAATGCCCAAAAAAAACAAAAAAACAAAACAAAACAAAACAAACAAAAACAACCACAATGAAATGGCATACAATACAACACAATGGAAAACATATTTCTCAAGCTCGCTTACAAATCCTGCTAAATAGGTTTGAATGAGTGAGTTCTGACTAAGATAGGGTTCACGTTTCTCTACCAAAAAGGTACCAAATGTGTTTATTTGGACATTGTATATTGTATTATATAACATAGTTATAATATTATAATAAATATTATATATTTTATAGCTATATTTGGACTTCAAATAATCTTTAAAGTAGCTTGAAGTAGGCCTATTATGTAAATATCACAGTACATGAATATAAACCATACATAATCATTCAGTTATACCACCACAGCACTTTTTGTAAAGAATGATAAAATAAAATTAAAAATGAAAGAATAAATCAGTATTCTTTGGTATGTTATATTACACAAATAAAATAACAATGAAAGGACGGAGTTGAGAACAAAGGACCAGTGAAAACTGACAATAAACATTTGACTGACATCTTGTATTTTTCCGAGATGTTTACATCTGTATTCCTATTCCAAGCCAAAACACTTATTATCTTTACAGAGTTTGTTTTTAATATAATGCGGTTTCATTCTACATACCTGGCAGTTTTGGTTTCTTTCTTTTCCGAGAGAGAGTGAGCTGCACTTGTTGCTGTAGTCTGTTCAGCCGGTGAGTGTCCACGAGAGTTAGTTTGTCCGCCTGAGGTAAAGCTAAAGAAGAGTCTTCCGAGTGAAAAGCGCCGCGAACGGGCAACACAGACCGCATAAAGTCTGCCTCCTTCGCCATCGGGTCGTGTGCAGATGGAGTTGGTTTTGAAGCGTCAGGTGTTTGAGTCTCTGTTGGGCGTGTAGCAGAGCGCTATGATCGTTCTTTGTGTGCAGGGTGTGGTTTAAACATACGTCACCTCACACAGATCGTGTTCCTGCATATTCACTGGCTGAACACCTGCGTTCGTGGAGGTGGATGAAGGTTTCCACTCCGGACGTCGACTGGACTAAAGCTGGGCAATAGTTGGCAGTGAAGTGTGGACTCAGCGTTATTCATTGTAGGGCTATAGACCTTTTAAACCCCTTATCATATGAAGCGGCCCCTCCCACAAAAGAGACGTCACGCTTTAAAGTTTGTATAGGTGAAATACTCTTACCATGGTAACCATTTCTGTCAACATGCAACAGGGATTGTAGATTGCTTGTAAGTATCAAAAGAGACTTTTGCTCTACAATTGGCTAGATCAGTTGTTCTTAACCAGGGGCCAGGGCCCACAAGGGCACCTAAACTCTGGAACAATCTTCCTAGCATTGTTCGGGAAGCAGACACACTCTGTCAGTTTAAATCTAAACTAAAAACACATCTCTTTAACCTGGCATACACATAACACATTATCAATTTATTTTTTCAAATCCGTTAAAGGATTATTAGGCTGCATAAATTAGGTCAGCCGGAACCGGGAACACTTCCAATAACACCAGATGTACTCGTTACATCAGAAGAAGAATGGCATCTACGCTAATATTAGTCTTTCTGTTTATCCCGAGGTTTACCGTAGTCAGCCGGATCCGGGCCGTATCCGGGTGAGATCGAGGACCTGCGCCATGACACAACCACAACACAGCCCTGAAGTATCAGCAGAGATTGAGTCAACTAGATCATCCACTATGAAGGCCTCATCAACATGACAACCAGTGGCACATCTCCTAAACAACCGTCCATACCGGTGTGATGAATACGATCCTCAACTGGATGGAACTGAATTAAACACTTTGAATGTTGCGATCATATCTGACTTATGATAGCAGCCTGAGTCGTAACAAAGCACTGTTCGCCAGAGGAGAACTGGCCCCCCGACTGGGCCTGGTTTCTCCCAAGGTTTTTTCTCCATTTTAACACCTGTTTGCCACCTGATGTCACCTGTTGGAGTTTGGGTTCCTTGCCGCTGTCGCCTTTGGCTTGCTTAGTTGGGGACACTTGACAATTGACATTTGATATTCAACAGTGCTTTGATCTGCCTGCATTGACACTATTCCTTACGAGCTGCTGTGCAGCCAAAATAATGTACCAGTTATCACTGTAAAGCTGCTTTGACACAATCTACATTGTAAAAAGCGCTATATAAATAATGGTGACTTGACTTGACTTGACAGGGGGGCCTCAAAATTACTTAAAATGATTTAAAATAAGGTAAACCATAAAAAATGGTCAAGATATTTCTTAAAGCTATAGGCAATGCTTTTCATAAACACTTTTTTAAATAGGCCGAATGGTTGAAACTCTCTTGACATCCTAATACCAATCAATAATAGAAAGTGGTTTGAATGTTTTTTATGTCATGGCCTAATGGTTAGAAGGTTGTGGGTTTGATTCTCAATACGGGCAGGAAATGACTGAGGTACCCTTGAGCATGGCACCTAACCCCCAATCACTCCCCGGGCACCACAGCAAAATGGCTGCCCACTGGGGGATGTCCATGGTTTGCTGTGTGTGTGTGTGTGTGTGTGTGTGTGTGTGAGTGTGTGTTCACTGCTCACTACTCCGAATGAGTGTGCACTAACTTGGATGGGTTAAATGCCGAGAACAAATTCAGAGTATGGGTTACCATACTTGGCCTTCACATGTCACTTAAAAAACAAAAAACATGTATTTCCATACACATGCCTTCCCAATCGGAATGCTGCGTTTTAGAAGGATGCATATTTTGGCTGCCATGTCATCGAGCTCCGTTGAAAGATGTCTCAATTTGAAGGATCCTTTGCAGGCAGCCTTCGTTTTGCAGCATTCTTCATTTGGCTTATTTCGAAGGATGCAAATGTGTATCCTTCGTGTCCTTTCGTTTGAATATTGTCAATATAGTCCAAAAGGGAGAAGAACATCAGAGCTAGAGTATAGCTTTGTCTGTTTTTGTGTATGTGATTTTTTTTATCTATTAAATGTATTTATCTACTTTTTAAATTGTACATTTAATACATTTACAGTACAATACAATGCAATACAATTTAAATTGTCATGTATTCACCTGTTCTAACTTCTAGATACACTGCAATTTGTTAAAATGACAATGAACTACTTTAATAAAATACTGCCTGAATGCCTTACTGTGCATAATGGAGTTCACAGCTTGTTTTATTTTATTTATCATAATTTTAATTTGTTTTAGCAAACTGGAAAACACAGAGACACAATAAATTACTTAAAACACAAATACAGAGGCAGTAGCAATACATCAGTTTAACAAACAGAGGGCGTTATTGTAATATGCTGGGCATATTCTGTAACATCAATGGATGATATAACCTATATCATGAATATTTTTACATAGTAATATTTAATGCATAGCAGATATATGTTAAATGAGCATGAATATTTAAAATGTGTATATCACTGCAATAATGCATAATTAATTATTCAGTAAAAGCTATATTATTATTATTATTGTTTGTAACTGCTTTTCTTTTTTATCAGTTCTGCCTGGCACATTTCAGATTTAAATATGATAACATTTGACTTGAATATGTAAAAACTAGTGCTGTCAATCGATTGAAAAAAGAACGAATTAATCACAGTTTTCTGTAATTAATTGTGAACATTAAAAACTTGTAATATATTTTTATATTGTAATACACAATGTTACATTGAATCTCCAAATAATGTAGAAACAACATCAACACGGTATATTTTAAATATTTGATTAATGGCATCTTTTTACTAAGTACTATGAATGAAGGCCAGTATCACTGAAACCAATGTAACCTTGTTTTTTTTTAATAAATAATGTTATGACACCAAAATGTTACATGTCAGTGTAACATTATGTCAAAACCATAAATTTCACAATGCTCAACTCTTAGCCTAACTAATATAAACTTCAAACATTCTTAAAGACGTATAAACAGTCATTAATAAAATAAGAACAAATAAACAAGTGATAGCACAACTGAAATAAACTGCTTTAGGTTTTTCAGGTCGGTTTAACAATAGTATTCAGGTAAGAAATACAGAAACTGAATACAGTAATCATGTAAAGTAACACTGCATAATAATAATAATCCTTTTTAAAGGATTAATCCCTTTAATAATCCTTATTAAAGCTACAAAAGTTATTCCGTCAAGAGCAGTGAGTGATTTTCTCTGTCTTTTGTCATTTGTTTAACATTAATAGCACAGACTGCATAATGGAGAGGCCGAGACAGGAATCTCTGGGCTTTCACATGAACCTGGGTGGCCATAAGAACAACTTCTGGGATCAGAATGACAAGGTGACAGGGCATTTTGGGATGGGTGTTACCAAGGCTTACTAGCCTTGCAAGGGGTCAGGGAAACTCTGTAAACCATAAATGGAGGAAAATTTTGTCCAGTCCAATCTGCTGGCCTCCACAGCAATGGACATAATCCCTAAGATTTTCACATGGCAAAGGATGCTCTAAGACCATGATACATTAGTCGGGCTCATCCTGCCAGTCCAGCAGTTCAGTGATCTTAAGGAACTTTAGAATCCTGACTGACCAGGATTAATAGGCCAGCCTCCAATGGAAGAGGTGCGGGATGAACAGGCAAACAGGCTAAAAGCAAAATCATTTTAGGACTGTTAAATGGAGCTCCTTTCTCAAATAAAGATTTAGTCCAGTCTTGGAGAAATTGTTTACAATGTAAAACTGTGAAAAAAGTAGTCTGATGTTGATGCAGTTCTTCTGCTTTCTGGGAAATTTTATTGCCACCTGTTCAACACAACAAAAACATTCTTGAAATGGACAGAGTGAGATCAAACAATTTGCTAGCTAAATATTATAAGTAAAATTACAATATCTCACGGCTATCCTCCAAGCGTGTCCCTTCATAGATGGCGCCGAATCCACCCTGACCATTTGGCCAATTTTAAAATAATCTGCTGATTCTCATTGGGAGGGAATTCAAGTCCAATGGAAAGAGGCTCTAAAGACCCACTAAGCCTATAGCAGAGACAATGTCCTGTAGAAGATTCTGATCAAAAGCAGAAAATATCAAATGATTCTTCAGTTAGGGGCATTTTTGATAAGGGTTAGAGTTATTTTCATAACAAGGTTACTTGATTTACCTTCAATGCCTCTCTTATCTCTCTCACTGCTGAGCCTGACCTGGGCTGCATCTATGGTCAAAGAAAGACTCCTTAACACTATCAGTCCTCCTCCTCTTTCTCTCTGGCCTCTCATCCTCCTCATCATCTCCTGCACTTCTGCTGGATGTACTTTCATAGAAATTGTGCATGCTATGTGAACTCTGTTTTCTCTTCTGGATGGCGGAACACTTGGATTCATCTGTGTCGAACCGAGAAGTCAGACACTTTACATTAACTGTTACTACCTCTCACTTAGAAATGTTCAGTTTTATTCAACATAATATGCAACATTTAAAACAGTAGTAAGTTATGTTGTTACAATATAAAATCACTCAGAAATATACATAGCCTACTAGTGCAGTCAATCGAAAAAAATAACCAATTAAACACATTTTTCTGTAATTAATCACAAGTAATCACGCCTAACATAAATTTTTTTTTATATATTTTTATATTGTAATACATAATTTCACACTGAATCTCCAAATTAATGTAAAAACAACATAAAGACGGGAGACTCTAAAAAATGCTAGGTTAAAAACAACCCAAGTTGGGTTAAAAATGGACAAACCCAGCTACTGGGTTGTTTTAACCAGCCTGCTGGTCATTTTTTTTTACACAACTCAATTATTGTTTAAAAATTCCTGTATTGCTTGCTTAAAATGAACCCAAAGTATGTTGTAAATTAAGATTTATTAATATGTTTAATAAATGAACATTTAATAATAAGTTTAATTAATAATAATTAAACAATAAATATTATATTGCTTATTGATAAATGTTCAACTTTTGATTATTATTGTTGCCTCTAGTAATTATGTGTCTGATTTGTGGGTTCATTTTAAGCCATCCATATAGTAATTTTTAAACAATAGTTGGGTCAAATAAAACTACCCAGCAGGTTGGACAAACATTTAACCCAACCGCGGGGTTTGTCCATTTTCAACCCAACTTGTTTTTAACCCAACATTTTTTAGAGTGTAAATTTAAAATATTTGATTAATGGCGTATTTTTACTAAGTAGGCTACTACAATAACAATCACTATAACACTATTGTAATTATTTATTTATCCATATATATATATATATATATATATATATTTTTTTTTTAATAAATATATATATTTTCATAGATAATCTGATGTATAATAATATTCTGTATATGAAAAATATTTCTTTCTTTTTTTTTTTTTTTTTTTGATGAATCATAACATTTGGTAGCCTACGGCTTACATCACTGCACGTTCCCTCTCTTACGGTCAAACATTTGAAAGGACACAATTGGCTGAGTGTGATCAGCTGAAGCAGTGCGTCAGTGCGAGCTGGAGTGCGCTCGTGAAAGCAGCTACAACTCAGACAAGCGGCAGCAAACGTTCTTCAAACCAAATTAGATCACCATAGACTGCTTTCCGAAGCTAACTCCACGAAATCATAGTGATTAGTCTTTATTACAACCGCGCTTTTGTTCATTTCATTTGCTTGGGGACGCTGGATATGGAGCTGGTTGGGTCTGAATAACAAACGCACACAAAGCGGATCAGCTCGAGCCGAGATGAGCGCGACTATGAGCGGCTCTGGGTCAGCGCCCTGTCGCTTCGCACATTACTTCATTATATGCGGAATAGACAACGAAACGGGTCTAGAGCCCGATGCTTTGGCAGGTAAGATTGAGTTATTGTGTTTTATACATTGTAGCGTGATGGTAAACACTACAGCAGCAGGAAGGCGGTAATAAACACGAGTTGACGTGCACTGATTTCTTATGAGCCCTGCTTGAATCACATTATAGCCTCCTGATATTAGACCATTAAAAATACGTGTAATGTATTAATATGCTTGGCTGGGAATAGCAGACTTAAATTTGTCATGGGACCCTAAGAAATTGAGACAAAATTTAATATAGGTATCAGTAAATTGTTTTGTTCAACATGCTCAGAGGTTTTCACCTATATTTGGGTTCAATTTTCTCACAAAATTTGTTTCATTGCACCACTCAAGTCTCCATACCAAGATATAAAAATAATGTGGCAGACATTTTTTTTTTTAAAAAAGGGTCAAATCTAGCATTTATTCAAGTGTATTGAGACTAACACATTAAGTTAGACAGGAGATATGGAGACTTGAGAAAATAACCATATTTTGAATATCACACATTTTATTAAATGTAGTAGCCATTTTGTATTTCTGATTGAGCTGGCTACTATAAGATGTTTTTATGATGAGGAAAAGTACCTTAAAAAAACATTATATTTATGGTTTGTGTTATGGAGTTGATTTATGGTTAGGGTTAGCACAATGAGCACAGTTATTTATAAATATGAATTTAACACAGCCTGAGACAAAAGCCTGTGTGTGAAACCTATCCATATCTTTATATATTGATATAGATGAAATGATCTTAGATAAATCAATTTAATACCCAATTACCTAAATTAAGTGAAATCAATTACAATGTTCCCAATCATCCAATGTCCTCTGAAACCAGCTGCATATGTTGAGTGTTGGAGGAGGGATTAGATCAATTCAATGATGGAACGTGTCAGCATCGAGCCTTTACACTTCCAATAAAAACAATCATCATCCTCCTCATATATTGATAGTCTGAATATAATTACATGTTGCATGGTGGTGTCATATATAGTAACTGATTATATCTGTTGTTATTGGCTTAATTATTGCCTTGCTGGCATCCTGGCAGAGCATCTAACAGTGGTTTAGA
The DNA here is from genome assembly GCA_037101425.1 of Elopichthys bambusa. Classification (NCBI taxonomy): domain Eukaryota; kingdom Metazoa; phylum Chordata; class Actinopteri; order Cypriniformes; family Xenocyprididae; genus Elopichthys; species Elopichthys bambusa. The sequence continues at coordinate 11,454,967 of CM074454.1, read as the reverse complement.
TGAATAGATAGATATATCTAACATGGGTATATGCATATATTTGATAGTACAAGTCTTATTAAAGCGATTTAAATTGTTTTTTTAGAGTTTGATTGAGCTTATTATATTGGTTATTATATTATACTGAACTTGCAGGTTTCAAAAGATATAAAAAATTGAGCAACTAATGCTCACGTGGCTTTCACTACTAATCATTTTGATTTCACTCACTCATATTGTGACTGGTATCAATAGACAAATTTCAGATGACTTGATCTTTGTCACTTGTATTTGATGTTATGTAGCTTGTGCTGTGGTGTTTTTGGCACTGCAAGGCTTTTGTTTATAGTTATTGTCTCATGCTATATGCACATTTCTTGTAACTTAATTTGAAAGCTCAAAAGCTTTTGCCAAGAGTACAAGTGTAATTGTCAGAGAAAACATGGCTTCTAAAAGCAACTACTGCTTGTAATCCCAGTAGCTAGCCTGTCTACTCTAACCCTGTTTTTCTCCAGTCTTTGTCTGGCCTTGTTTTAACAGATGTGGTGATTGCTTTACCTTTTTAAGGCCTGGCACAGTTTAACAGACTGCTGGTGAACTGTGTGACGAGCTAAGCTGCATGTGCGTGATGCTCTCGTGGATTAGATGTGTTGCTTTTAACCGAGAGTGTACAGAGCAGGCCTTGTGGGATCACACAAAACTGATGAACCTGCTTAGAGCTTCTATTTTAGCTTTCAACAGAGGTATTTAAAAAAGTTTAGCTCTATGCTTGTAAAAATCAATAAATTAAGCCTGTGTAGTTGTCCTGGGAAATGCAAGTTGATGCAAATTTTGGCTAATGTCAGTTTGCAAAAACAAAAATTTGTTAGAAATTCACTTATAATTAAATTAAAATTGTAGCTGATAGAATAAACCGATAAATATTTTCATGTTATAGTTGATAATTGATTGTGCTTCATTAAATTTCTATACTATTTTATGCAAATAAAAAAATTACTCAAAACTAAAATGAAATGTTTTAAATGCTACAACTTAATTAAACGTTTAACAATATAATGTATAGTATGAAAAATAAATACACTTTTTGAGATTTGTTAAACATTCCAAGATTTAATCTTGATGGCATATTAAAGGTGGGGTATGTATTTTTTCCACAACACTGTTTGGACGTCTAACCAATCAGCGTTACACCATGTCTACACCGGATGTGAGTGGCGCGATGCAACGCGTCAAAAGACAATAGAACCCGTTATAATCCGTGATATTGTCTACACTGGATGCGGTGCGACAAGTTCCCGACAGTAAAAGGATTTCCCGTTCTATTTCCTGACGTAGTCTAAGTGCTTTCCAACGGTCGTCTTGTTGCGTTTGGTGTAGACAGCTTTGTTGTTGCAGTGTGATGCGATGCGAAAAAAGTTGTCTAGATAATGTGTTAGGGGACGTATGACGGTCGAGGAGACAGACCTCAAAAGGGAGATTTGAAAAAAGAAAAACGCAGAAAGAGAGATGATGAGACGATACAAAACAGCTCAAAAGAATATCACTGGAATGAAGGTGTATGACTGGTTTATGACTGATAAACTGCGCACTGGCGACCGCTAGAGAATGAGGTGTTTAGCGTCATTTGTCAGTGCACTTGTCTGCCAGCAGCGACCGGGGCGGGGCTCGAGACCGACTCTGAGCAGGGTGGTTAGGATTGGATGGTGAGTTTGAGGCGGACCAATGAAGAGAGGGGTGGGTTTGTTTGGTTTGGTTTGATTTCAGATATCAACAATGTCCAACAGCGTTGTGGAAAAAAATACATACCCCACCTTTAAAAAGAGGAAGGAAATTATCGTAATTAAAGACCCAAAATCAACCATTACCAATAAATAAAAACAAATCACATAGACATTGATGGTGGAACTTAGTTATTTTAGTATACTATTATTTATTAACATTTATTAACATTAATATTTTTATATTTTCAACTTTCATTTTAATTTAGGCATTTTTGTTAGGTTATAATCTTTTTTTTTTGTTTTATAATTAGCTTTATTTCAGTTTGTTTTAAGTAATGCGAGTATACTTCAACTAACTGATATAAAAACGTAAACGTTTTTCATATATACTTATAGTTTGTTTTATTTCAATTGACAAAAACAAATTTTAATAGTTTTAATTTTAGTTAACAATAACAGCACTTGAGAATTGAGACCTTTCTAGAGACTTGGGACTTGTCAGTTCCTTGGAAGTCAACCACAGCCCCTTAATATCATAGCAACACAACTCTATAAAATCTAAAAATCTGGTTTGTAATGTTTGTACAGAGAGAAAAGCCTTTTCCCTTTCAGCAGGTCTGACTTTCCACTGTGAGATTGGTCTGGTTCCCCAGATAAAGTTCATCATGATTAAACGTTTTGAGCTTGATTAATTTACCACTGTGTGTGTGTCCAGTGTCATGAGGGCTTGGATTTTATCAGCTCCCCCGGGATGCTCAGATAAGCTTCATACTGTATATAGCATTGTGAGATGCTTCATTTGCGATATCCATGTACAGCATAACCTTTGTTGAAGATTATCCTGCTGTTCTTGTTTGATCAATATCGAGTGTTTTGAAAAAGCCCCCTCGCCCCACCCTATTGCACCTGTATTCTCTGGTGGCCTAGTTTCTGAAGGTTAGCTTTGGTTGCACCTCCTGTGAGAAGATGAGAACGCTCATTTGTAATTCAAACCACTTGAAGATGGAAAGAGTGAGAGATGGTTTTCCTGATATATTTTTGGCCCTGCTTCCTCAGTTCCATTGTTCAAAATGCACATTTCCTGCTGGGTACCTCAGCGTGTTTCTGCATGACCGAATGTTTAGCCGTCCAATCCCAGAGGGGCCCTGCACTCATGCGACCAATCTCCCCCCTTCCCAGGGCTTTTCAGCATAATCATCACTGCTGGTTGCCCTTTCACTGGTCTGTCTGTATACAGTCTGTTTCTTGTAATGGAGGATTTTTATTTAAGTGGCTGTTTTTACTGTGTCAGGGTTAATTGAAGTGATCATTCATTATATAAACACACTGTGGCCCCTTGATTGATGTCGTTTTAAGTTGTTGTGCCTCCTTTATTTGATGGCGGAGGCTGGTTAATTGGACTGTTGTCCTTGGCTCTGATTACTGCAGTTTCCGTTTTTCGAGCTTGTCACCCTCTGGCCAAAGTATAGTAGACCATTTCCAATTACCAAGGTAATTGCAACTTTTTATCTTGCAAAGTGTTTTTTTTTCTTCTCATAATTGTGAATTTATTTCTTGTAATTCCAACAATATATTGCAATGCAACTTCTTGTAACTACAACTTTTTATCTTGTAAGGTAATTTTGTTTCTTGTAATTGCGACTTTATATCTTGTAATTGTACTATATATCGCAACGGAACTTTCTCGTAATTGTGACTTTATTTCTCTCAATGTGACTTTATAGCTCACAATAACTTTATCACGTAAGGCAAATTTGTTTTTTGGAATTGCAGTTTTATATCTTGTAATTGCAACTATATATTGCAACGCCACTTTGTTTCTTGCAACTGCAACTTTTTTTTTGCGCAAGTGCAACTTTATATTTCACAATGTGGTTATCATGCAAGATGACTGTTTCTTGCAATGCAATGCAACTTCTTGTAACTGCAACTTTTTATCTCGAGACAATTTTATTTCTTATAATTGCAACTTTATATCTTGTAATTGCAACAATATATTGCAATGCAACTTCTTGTAACTACAACTTTTTATCTTGCAGGTAATTTTGTTTCTTGTAATTGTGACTTTATAATTTGTAACTGTAACTATATATCGCAATGGAACTTTGTTTCTTGTAACTGCAACTTTTTATCTTGGAAGGTAATTTTGTTACTAGTAATTCTGTGGCTTTATCTTGTAATTGTAATATCACAGTGCGACTATTTTTCATTGTTTTTTTTTCCATTGTTTTATATTGCAATGTGACTGTTTTTCATAATTGCAAGCTTTTTATCTCACAATGCAATTTCATATCTCAGTGTCTTATAAACTTTCTCAAAATTACTCTTCCATAACAAAGTGATTTGGGGGGAAAAAAGCTGCACTATTGGCCATCTTATCGTCATGTCTTTTCTCTGTTTATCTGTTTGTTTATTCTTCAGGCTCATTCTCATTAGTCAGTCTCTTTAGCTACCTCTCATATTCAACTTTGGATGTTGGTAGTTTCTTAGAAGGCCTGGCTGTCAAACATATTCTAGGCCTAAGGGTGTAGTATATGTCCTCCTGAGTAGGATAAAAATAAAGACTATAAATAGGCCTCTTGTGCTCGACTCTATAAGAAGAGGATTGCTACATGTCAGAATGAAATTGCTTTGCAAGCAGTCCCTTGGTATTTGTTGTCGTGACTGTGAACAGTAGTAATTGAAAATGAAAACATGAAACACAAATTTGAATCAGTCATGCACATGCACACATTATGCTCTGGTGGTCTGCACTTTCTGTGTTATTTCAGTTCCCTACAAAACGTGCCACACCCACAATCCTTTATCTTAACTCGTGTCTTGGATGTGCCTGCCATGCATCAATAAAATGGGTTTTCCTGCTTTGGCAGAGGAATGATCTTTGATGTTCTAGTCTGTCTCCGTCGTTCACACCTCTACCTAAAGAGGGGATTTGTCTCTTGAATTACCTTCATTTACTGAAGATTTGACACCTTGAACGGTCATTAACTGTGAATCTACAATGTCTGGTCGCCTTCAGGTACCTGTTGATTTGGAGTGGTGCTTTTTGAAGCAATTTACCATCTCCATTTAACTTTTATAGTGGTCCCTAAGCAGCTTGTAACAAGTATTTGGGCAAACAAGATGTTGCTGAGGGCTAGATTTCACTCAGCCAACGGTGTGCCTGCCATTAGTGGTTTGCTGTCTAGGCAGTGACGTGAGTCATACGAAAACTAAATGCATGTATTCAGAGCAGAGCACAATACTTAGCTACTTGTATATCTGACTTCCCCTTTTATGTTCTGCAGGTCAGTTTGATTCCTTGACATGTTTTGTATGCATCTCAAAAAAGGTGAAAAAATATACGTATCCAAATTCTCCAACAAGTGCAGGATCAAAATGAAAGATATGAAAATAAATGAGGAAAATCTGCTCACTGTTTAACTATTGCCTTCATCTTCATCCTGATGAGTTTTGTGTAAACAAATTAAAAATAAAACACAAAAAATGCACCAATATTAGAATTCTGGCCAATTAAAAAAAGTTAATTTGCATTTCGTGACTGACATCTATTAAATGCCTATATTAAAAGCTGTTCAAATAGAGATAAAACACCAAAAATTAGTTGCTATAAACATACATGGAAACATTATAACGTAAGGATGTACTGGATGAAAAATGGATATTCATTGAGATTTGCCAAATATCACATTTAGTTATTGATTTTTTTTTTTAATTACTTTTTTTTGTTATTTTTTAAAGATTAGCTGTAAGTGAGCATTAGACTATAGCAAAGGTAATGCAAATGTAAAAATTGCCTAAATAAACATTTTAAATATTCAATATTGACCAATACTAAGACACTAAATCTCTAATATAGGCTGATAACTGATATGCATTGCAGTATTGTGCATCTCTATTCTTAATGGTGCTGGTCTTCCGTTTACAGCTCTCATATTTGTTGTGATGATTATTGACTCTTCACTGTATTAAAAAAAAAAAAAAAAGAAAAAAATGGATTTATCACAACTTTTTTTTTTGTCAAATCAACTTCAATAATTAATGTAGTTCAGATAATATAATATTGAGTTTCTGTTGATTAAACTACTCGCCTTCATTGTATTAACTCAAATTTTTAATTTCAGTGAAATCAATTTTAAGGCAACCAGGTAACTTACTTTTAAGTTAAACCAACATTTTTTTACAGTGTAGTGAAACACTGGGCTTTCACTTCATAGTGGTACTTCAAACTTACCTGCTGAAGCAGCTCTTAATACTTCAGCCCAGACAAGACTTAAAATCTTAGGCGTCAAATGGCGCATTGTTGCATTGTTACTGCATGACGTGTCTCCGTTCATTGTTTCTTAATGACGCTGGCTAGCTCGTATTGTGACTGGAGGCAGAGATGCAAGGCAGTAGTGGATGGCCATAAAGAGAACTGGTTCCTGGACCATCTGTCTCTAAACACCAGCCTGGATATGGGGACAATGGTTATGCTAATGTCGTAACACCTCCCTGGCTTCCCATTGACTTTTCCCTCAAATTGGCCTGAATTGGGGAAAAAACAGGTCAAACGCCAATGCTCTAGCTGAGCCATTCCTCTTCAGTTACTGTTTCCATTCTTTGTCCACCCTCAGGTATTTTAACTTAACATTTAATAAATTTTATGTTCCTACCTTTTCAGTGTCTAATGTTTTATCTATACAACCTTTTAATCCTGCATTTATTTGAAAAATGAAACAAAGGTACAGCAGTTTAAAGTCGTGCTTTTACTCAGTACTTTCTAGACTGTGCTTATGAAGATCAGAGATGGTGGGAGGGGGTCTGTAAGCCTGTTAGCATAATCTACTCAGAGACTCAGTACAAGTGTAATCTGCCTTCCTCTTAATTTCAAGTGAAGTTCAATGCCGCACTGTACTGTATCGCAAACATGGGATTCAAATTTTCACAGCATGTACCATAGTAGTAATTATTCACCTCATTAACTTTCTTGAGGGAACTTTTAATTTTAAACCATGTTATAAATTTGGATAATTTTGTTTTTGTATGTTTAATTCTTTTTTTTTTTTTAAATGTACTTTCTACTTTGTTGCAACAGTTTAAAGAGGGTAGTTTCTGTTCCAGCAATACCCATGTTCACAAGCAAGGTCCATAAAGAAATTATTTACTAAATATGGTGTATAATAAAACTCCATTGAACCCCCAACTATGAGCCAGAACCCATCACACAACATCAGTGCCTGACCTCACTGATGATGTTTCTACATGGGAGCAAATCCCTGAAAGCCGTTATGGCAGCAAAAGGAGGGATTAATATTTTTTTGCTATGCTTTTGACATATGAAATGTACAGCAAGACAGCAATAATGTTGGGTAATGGCCTGCTGTCAGTTCATCCCAAATGTGCTCAATAGTGGTTCAAGTCTATGCAGGTTTGTGTAGGCAAGTCTTCGACTCCAGATTTGGTAAAAGACCCCCAGTGTTGGAAAAGAACAAATCTGTATTATAAGCTTGGGTCCCACATTATATTGGATGTCTTTACTATGTATGTGCCTCAAAAAATTAATGTACATATTGTTCATGTTGTATTGCAAAACAGTTTTATGTTGTGGTGTTATATGGGTAAGGTTAAGGACAGGTTTCATGGTATGATTGGGTTTTAAGGGAGGGTTAAAGCAGTTTCCCAACAGTAAGTTGATATTACTGACTCTCATCATCTCCGCATAGTGGACGCGCTTAGAGAGAAATGCACATTTAATTCGGATTGCATAATCAGAGAGTCGCCTACTTCTTTTAAACGAAATAATTCAAAACGAAAAGTAGACATTTCAAGCTTTCTATAGAGATATTCTCATGTCTAGGAGGCAAGCAGCCTATACACTGCGTTTCAGTTCATTTAGCCTATAAGACGCGCTCCAGTTTACGTGCAAATGATCGCGCCTGCGCCTCCATGTCATGATTATATTGTCTGCTATATTTGCTTCTTATTTATTAAATCCAGGCAATTGGTTGATGAAACATTAATTAAAATTAAGATACAATTTTTACAAAACTAAATTTACTTTAAAGAAAGACTTTCTACAAAACTTAATGAAGTGGTCAAAAATCATGTCTGACCCACTCAATGTTTTCCGATATATTGCACATCTTATGTATTCTATCTTACTCATGCTGTTCACTTTTCATAATCAAATAGATGAAATGAAAACATGTATTTAAACATAAATATGAAACTACGTTTTCTTTAATTGCTACCAACACGCAGTACAGTACAGAGAAATTTCATGTCGTGAGCAAGAGCGGATCGTGAGTCACGAGTCGGATCAAGCATAATTTATTTTTAGACATATATTTAATATAAGTTATTTGACATATTTGAATTTTTAAAAAAAGTAACGCAATAGTTAATTTCACTGGTAATTGGTTACTTTTACAATGATGTAACTCAGTTACTATTTGTCAGAAGTAACTAGTAACTATAACTAATTACTTTTTAAAAGTAATGTGCCCAACACTGGTCATAAGTATCATCGCTCTAGATGAGAGCCGTTTAATGCTGTCGGAAGCTGGTGGCTGCCAAATGGGCAATATTTGTCATAACTTGCTGAGTTATGTCACAAGTACAAAATCCAGTTGCATAACATCTTTACAACGCTGCGTACTCTTTACTACTACTCTCATCTAATATTACAACTGGCCATTCAGAGGCCTTCATCATGTAAATGTATGTTTTTCTTTTCGTCTCTGGTCTGCTGAGCAAAATGGATAACATGCAAAATACATAGCTGAAAGTAAAAGCTTTTTATTATATAAATGTTTGACTTTAATGACAGTCAGAAAGTAGATTAAAGGGTTAGTTCACCCAAAAATGAAATTTGTCATTAAACACTCGCCCTCATGTTGTTCCAAACCTGTAAGACCTTTTGTTTGTCTTCAGAACACAAATTAAGATATTTTTGGTGAAATCTGAGGGTTTCCAAACCACACAGAGGCAGCAATGTCATTGTACCTTTTGAGGTCCAGAAAGGTAGTAAAGACAAAATAGTCCATGTGACTACAGTGGTATAACCTTAATGTTATGAAGCAACTAAAATACGTTTTGTGCACAAAAAAAACAAAACAACAAAACTTTGTTCAACAATTTTCTCAGTCTTGCGCTGTTGACACAGTGAACGCAGTGTAGCGCTTCCGTGTTTACGTCTGAACGCCGGCTCAGTATTGGCCAATGCTGTACATGTGAGCAACAGAATGTTATGCGTGTGATGCTGACACAGGAGCCGGCCAATAATGAGTCTGCATTCTGACATGGAACACGGAAGTGCTGCACTGTGTTTACTACGTCAACAGCGTAGGAAACTGACATAGAACAAAATAAAACCTTTTCATTAAAATATCTTAATTTGTGTTGCGAAGATGAATTAAGGTCTTACGGGTTTGGAACGACGTGGGTAAGTAGTTAATGATATAAATTTCATATTTGGGTGAATTAACCCTTTAATGCAGCTCTGGATATGTAATGTCTGTACTGGTTGCTTTGAGCTTCTCGACCACAAAAGTCCGGTTGCAAACAGTAAATGGTCTGATATTCTCATCTAAGGTCTCAAAAACAGATAAAGGGTTGCGCCATTGGATCTGCTCAGCCTTCACCATATCTGTGTATGTGTGAGGCCGAATGAGACCATGAACTGGTCATGTTGACTTTGTTCATTGACAAGTTCCAACTCATCGGTAACCTGTGTCCTCAGATAAGACTTATCAAACACCACAGGACTGTTTTCAGTGCTTCTTTAACTACTCTACTCTATCGTAACATATGAAGGCTCATTTGGGAGTTTATTTTTTGCATAAATTTGGAATTGTACTACTTTTGAATCTGTTTTTCCATCCCATACAGTCTGATTTAGAATTTAGTATACCAGATTGTAAAGTTGTGTCCCAAATGATGCACTATACATGATTCACTGAATGACAAAATAACCTAATAAAATTCAGAGTCTGATCATCCCTCCCCCTTCACTACATAATTAAAGCTGCGATAGTTGAATGCATGGTTTTGTTTGTTTTGTGTGTCATTATGTGCGTCATGCAGGCATTTAAAGTGCACTTTTTCTTTTTGTAATTTGTGTGAATGCACTTTATGCTACAAAACGGCATAGAATAGTGCATATGTGCGCAAATTGGGACACACCTTAAGTATTTTTTGTTTTGTTTTGTTTTCCCACTTCACAAAAACCAGACTGATACAATTTTAGCCTTTTGTTGACTTTTTTTAAAATTTAATTCAAACTTTTAAAGGGAATGTAAACACAACTAGTGTTTCATTCTCTGTAAACTTTGACCTGAATGTGTGCAACAGGCTGACATGGGTTACACGAAAATTATCTTGACAATCTTATGTGATTTGTCATGCTCTGAAAAAGACTTTTGTTTTGAACGATTGAGCTGGTTCTTTGAGGTTAACCATATTCCCTATGCTACAAGGCTCTTTTCTTAATAAAACACTGGGACCGTCTCATTAAATATCTTAAAGATGAAAAACTACTACTTGCTTCATCCCTCTGTTGGCTTTCAGAGCAACTAGTATCAAGCAAATTAAAGCCATTTGCCCGGTGAAATTTAAATACCAAACCATGTAAGTGAAGGCTTTTCGGGCTTATCTCTGTGCTGTAGCAAATTAAAACGTGGAAGTTTTGACTGGCTGGGACTTGTTTTGGATTACAGCTTCAGCAGATGTGTCATGAGGCTGACAGCGGAGCTGTGCTGACTGTCCAAACCCTGCGAGAAGGAAAAGGACCCCAATGTTTTGTGCTCACAGTGTGCCCAATCAGCACTTGAAACACACACACATACATAGCAAGAGCTGAGTTACGTAACGCTGTTGAGGATAGACAAAGGCTCTGCAGGAGACATTGTGTGCCATCTCTTGCTCTTTTCTAGTCTTCCATCAGCACTTTTAAAATGAATGGAGCTCAGAGCGAGGCCAGTGATTTACATTTTTTTTTTTTTTTTTTTTTGAAGCTCAATATCACAAATCCAATACTCTGTTCCACTGCTAGGCTTTTGGATAAAAGGTTCTTATGATTATTGATTAGAGTACTGCAAAGAATATCATGATACAATAAATATGGTATGGTCCTTTTTTTTGAGATTTAGTAGAGTATAGTTGACTTGCATTCAACGTGATATGGGTTAACTGACTGAGGAAGACTATGACAGGTGCTGAATTTAACAGTTTGCAGAGGTAGTTATGATTTCAGGTGAGTCCAAAGAGTAGTTGATTCTCGTTTAGTCAGCAGTGACGTTTATTCGTAACACACAGGCTGAGTCATCCTGTAAGTACAATTCATAACACTGCAGGCACAGCAGTCGCTTCCTGTGTGGGTGAATCTTAATAACAGCACATCTGACTTGTTTTTATGATTTTTTTTTTTTTTAAAGAAAGGAATGTTTCAGTGCCTCACTTCCTAATAAATTATACCTATTCTTAGTATATATATATATATATATATAATATTTATATTTTATAATTTTTTTTGTGTACATGACATTAAGTATATATCCATTACTGATCTGATGTTTTGTAATTTAGATGATCATTAGTTATTTTAATATTTCTTATTAGATTATCATCACTGTCTTATGGGTGCAATTATATATTTTTAACAGCATAAATTGAATTAGTACAACAAATTGTTAGGGGACATATAATGCCCCTTTTACAAGTTGTAATAGAAGTCTCTGGTATCCCCAAAATATGTCTGTGAAGTTTCAGCTCAACACAAATCATTTATTATAGCTTGTCAAATTTACCCCTATTTGGGTGTGAGCAAAAACACGCAGTTTTGTGTGTCCCTTTAAATGCAAATGAGCTGCTGCTCCCGGCAAGCTTTCCAGAAGAGGGCGGAGCTTTAACAGCTCACGCTTCGGTTGCTCAACAACAACAAAGCTGGAGAATCTCACGCAGCCAAAATGATGATTGTCAGTAACTGTGTTTAGCCTTACATAACATGGCCTCACCCCCTTTGTTGTGTGTTCTCAGGGGCAGGGCTTATATAAATTTTAGGTTTAATTATGTCACTAACCTGGGAAGAAGCTCGTTGTATTCCCTACCAGCCATTTGTTGTAGTCCTTAAAAAGTGATTTTCTGTAAAAGAAAATATCTCCCTTTGCATTGAACTTTGAGCATTGTAACTTTGCAGATGTTGTTTATGCTCAAACAGCAACATTACACACTAACTAAAGTTAAAAAGTTAAATCATAATCAACCACCCCTTTAATATATTCTCAATATTTTATTTGGTAACACTTTATTTTAAGGTGATGTAGATACATTGGACTTAATCAAGTAAGTCCTGAGTAATATTAATTAACTACATGTAATTTCTGTAGATTTATGGTTACTTGTAATTATTGTTATTACTATAGTTAAAACATGTAGTAACAGGGTAGTGTTACCTTTTATTTTATGAGATTTATATTTTTATCTTTTGATTTATAGGTAAAAAATATAATCCAGGCATGTTTTTGAAAGGGTTTTTCCCAAGTCCACATTGAAAATATCTTGGGTGATATTTTATAAATGGCACGCATCCAACACATATCCAATTTTGATGATCCAAACTATTTGAGGCCGAATCGAAGATGACTTGTCAGCCAGGCATCGAAGACTGATTGAATGTGTGTGTGTGTGTGTGGGTGTGTGTGTGGGTTGCACATGTAGATATTTCTTGCCTACCTACATATCTTGTAGTGTTCCTTTAACACCCACCATTAAGATATTCTGCGAGTGCTTGCTGGTCATGCACAACGTGATGTCTCCGTTCCAGCAGGGAGTGCAGCCTACAGTCAAGCTGTGCTCGCCAAAGCAGAGGCTGTGAAACATGTCTCACTTCACCTCCATCACTGCTCAGCCTGCAAAATAACACACGCTGTCTGTCTGCAGAGCCATTGCACTCTGAATGTAGTAGCCGCGCATCATTTTGTTTGCTTCTCCATTTCTGTGTTTTGGTTTGACATTTTTGCTTTTTGTTTCTGTTTGTGTGTTTGCCATCTCAGCTTTGTACCAATGGCTAGAGGCCGATCGACAGGGCAAGGACCCAGCGGCCTTGGCAGCAGGTAAACATCATCATTAACCTCCTTCATTAAAGTTTCCCTAAAGTTCTCCATTCTTATTTCCCATTCTCTGTTCCTTTTGGCCCTGATTACATCTAGTATTAAAGGAATAGTTCACCCAAAATTGAAAATGATCCCATGATTTACTCACCCTTAAGTCATCCTAGGTGTATATGACTATCTTCTTTCAGACAAACACAGTTGGAGGTTTATTATAAAATATCCTGGTTTTTTTAAGCTTTATAATAGTAGTGAATGGTGCTCCTGATTTTGAAGTCCAAAAAAGTGCATCCATTCACCATAAAGGATATCCACACGGACCCAGGGGGTTAATAAAGGCCTTCGGAAGCAAAATGATGGGTTTTTGTAAGAAAAATACCCATATTTAAATCTTTATGAACTAAAATAACTAGCTTCATGTAGATGACCTACGCAAATCGACTTGCGCCAAAAGAGGAATCTCGGACCTGATGCATGATGCGTTGACGAACGTGGAAGCGTTAATGTAACTCTGAATGTGTTTGTCTGAAAGAAGATAGTCCTATACACCTAGGATGGCTTGAGGGTGAGTAAATCATGGGATAATTTTCATTTTTGGGTAAACTATCCCTTTTAAGATCCTTGGATGATCCGATCTCAAGTGGTCATGGCAAGACAGATTAATATAATATGCTTCCAGAATGTGTATCCAGTGTCCACTTATATTCAGACTTTGAGGGGAGGGTCTTTTGATTTTGCGACTAAATTTCTTATTACAATGCATTATTACATAATGGATAAAGCACAAAAAATGAAAACCACCCAACATTTAATCTAACCACAAAATCTTAAAATGAATAACCGTTTTTCATACTGTACATTATAATATTGATTAAATTAGCATGTAGTATTTAAAATTAGTTTAGTATTTTATTTTAAAATGATTTAAACAAGATGTTTGCATTTTAATATTGTTTTTTAATATTTGAATTTTTAAATAGAATTTTAATATTATAGAATATTTAATTTAATTTGAATATTTATTGGTCAAATAAATGAATCAAATATATTTTTTTAAATGATTTAGACAAAGATTATATAATTTTAATATTGAAATATTTTAGAATATTGTATATTTAATATTTTAACATTTATCATTTAAGTATTTATTATTGTTAATTTTTTCACTTAAGCAAAATATTAAAGAATTAATTCAGTTTATGTTCATTTTTATATTTGTTTTTTAATATTATAGAATGGACGTTTTACAGGGTATTTAATATTATATCAGAATGGAGCAAGACTGATTGTGAGTTTACCTGAATAGCTAGGCAAAAAAAGCAAGTTATTACATTTTGATTAAAGATTATGAAACCAGACAGGTTTTAAGTTTATTTTGATTTAATAGTTTATAAGACAATGAATATACCTTATGGGGAAAAAAAATAGCTGATTTTGACTCGACGTTGCTTTGACCATGTTGAATGCCAAGTGTAAACGGGGTCATTGTTGTCATTTTAGCTTTCGGTCCTCATTACTTCCTCCCTCTTTTCCTCTTGTTCTTTCTCAGTTTGCGATATGTAGCCTCATCATAGTTAAATGTGGGTCATTTGCCTCTGCTTGTTATTTTAAATCAGTTCCTGTTCTCTTGCAACATTTGCTCCCTCCCTGTCTTGTTTTTCTGCTGTTCTCCTGCTGTTCCTGCTATCACTTCATGGGGAGTTTGCGTCAGTCTGTCTCTCTTTCTTTCTCACGTGTATGCCTGCGGCCTCAGACTCTCTCTGTTATAAAGGGCTTTAGTAGGCTTTAGTCTCCTCCTCCCTGTCCTTTCCTGTTAGTTAATGCCTAGGGCGGTCACATAGTCTTTCCTACAAAATCACCGCTAGTTCACCCCACAGTGCACAGATTCAGGTCGTAAATGATCTTCATACATGTCAGTTGATTTGGAATAGACATGCTTATCAACATGTACCATCGTCAGTTAGTGGTCTTGTTTATTTTTTCATGCTAACTGCAATCTGTATCTTGTTTGCTTTATATCCATTCGATTTAAATCTGTTTTTTTTTCAAACTCTCATCAGATCCAAATCCTGCATGACACATTGTCTGCTTCTGTAATCTGCACTGTTGTGGCAATCATGGCACTTTTCCAATCTCTGTTCCCGCTTGCGTTTTGCTGTCAAAGCTATGCTGTTTCCATCTAACACCACAAGGCATGTGTCGGCCTGTTTGAGATGCACTAACATGCACTCAAAAAAAAAAAAAAAGGTGTTTCATGAAACTGTTGCGTTCATGGTGGTAGAAAGTGACACAGTGATTACATGACCTAAAATCATCTCACATTTTATCTTTCAAAGGTACTCTCGACAAATGTGGTTATTGATGCATTTTCATTTTGAAATATATCTAAAATTTACAAATATAACTGTAGTATAGCGGTTAGCACACATGTTCCAGACACATTAGGGCATGGTGCTCACATGAAAGAAATTAGGTATAAATCTGTCAAAGTGTGTTTCTTTTGTTTGTTCAATTAATTGGACATATTCCACATCTTATCCAATACTCTTTCAAACAATGTGCAAATTAAAGTGTGTAAACCTAAATTGTTTGATACACATAGGTCAATTTTTTTTTAAAATATAAGTAAACCAGCTGATAGCAACATAAACTCTTGAAAGCAATAACCAAAGTATAAAACTGAAGTATAAATATTCAATACTATTAAAGAAAAACAAAACCACTATCAATGCAATTTCCGCCTTTAAATTCAGTTATGAAAACTTCAAAATAAATGTAATCGGAAACGTGTGTGTGTGTGTATATACACATAAGAGAATATTTATAATAGAATATATATAAGAAAATATTTATAATATTAGTAATTATCATATTAGACTGTTTTTATCAAGTATTGATTATACTGATGTTATTGCATCCTTAAGTGAGTCAGTCTGTGTGAGTGAGTGAATTCTCTTTTTATTGGGATATGAGAGTGAAAATTAATGCCCCTGATAATGGTAATGAAACCCAGATGAGAGCATTGTTGAGATTAGAGGGTGAGGATTCCTGCTTTTATCAACAATATCCTCATGACTGGTGTCGTATATGGGTCACATACAAGTGGATTTCTGTCCAACCTACCTGAGAGAGCTGTAGGAATTAGATTAAAATTAATGCCACAGCAGTTTAAACAAGTTAAGCCATCAAAATAAGGTATTTTATTTTACTGTAGCTAAATTTAAATACAAGTAAACCTTATCTAGAAAGGTTTAGCACTACAAACACCATGTCTCGACCATTGACACATTGCGCCGCAACAGCTAGAAGCTGTCTACACTGGACACAACAAAGTGACCGCTGCAAATCCATTTGTCCTTCCCATGAGAAGTATCACGAGTTCTTGGAGTACTTCATAAATAGAACGAGGCATCAGGTTACTGCCGGGGATTTGTTGTCGTGTCTCGCCGCACCCAGTGTAGACAGCATCACTGATTATAATGGATTCTATTGTCTTTTGTTGCGCCACTCACGTCCGGTGTAGACGTGGTGTAAGTAGATGTAAAGCATGTAATCCTCTGTAACTTGTTCACGTGGATGTCTCTCAAAAGGCCATAAGTTTGCATTTTAGTAGTGAATTCATGAAACTTTTATTAGTTTAATGCAGTAAAACTGAGACTTCTTCTTTATGACTGTTTAAGAATTCAGACACACTCATACCATAGTTGCTTTTGCATTTTAAAGATTATGAATAATGTAAAAGATGTTTCTAGGCCTCTACTTATCCTTATTCCTTACAATTTCCTCTCTGCAGGGGAAAACTTTGATCAGAGCCCCCTCAAAAGGACCTTTAAATCCAAAGTTCTGGCCCACTACCCAGAGAACATTGAGTGCAACCCATTTGACCAGGATGCTGTTAACATGGTAAGTGACTTCAGTACTTTATACATTTTTATATATATAAAAAAAAAAAAAAAAAAAAAAAAAATTTATATATATATATATATATATATATAATTTTTTTTTTTTTTTTTTTTTTTTTTTTTTATATTATTTTATTTATTTTGCACTTCATTTTTTGTTGTGTTTTTGTTTGAAGTGTATATAGGGCACATGTGCCTTTCAGAGCATGGTGAGGCTTGCCAACCAAAGCAAATTTTACGAGAAATCTAAACTTGTTGTATTTCCCTTTCAAATAAAGGTTCCCACAGTCTCACTATTTCTCACATTAGTCATTGGAGAGATCTGTATCTGCATTGATTTGGAGTGTCATAACGTGTACACGCAGACTCTTGCTCTTGTGGTTGCATGCACAGATCAGCCTAGGGGTTTTTGTTACTGTCCCAGAGCACGCAGAGGTAACGAAAACCTCTGACCTATCGTTCCCATGCTGCAAGGTCATTTTTTCCATCAGCAAACGTAAACGGAAGCTTGGCAGTAGTGACACCAGCATCAATTATTCAACCCAAGCTCTCTGCTTACGTCGGCATGGAAACGGCTCATTGTGCGTGTTCTCGCTCTGTTAAAAAAACACCTGAAGTGTACAGCACTGCCAGTCGTGATGCTGTCAACATCATTTGAGCAAAAATGGAATGACATTCCTGTTGAGTCATTTTTCAAGGCCAGTCTTTTCTCTGCGGAGGTTCACACATGCATTGAAAGACAGCTTGCAGTCACAGAACTCCATTTCAGTTTTCAATCCTTCAAGGCCTGGATAAAATTCCCCCAGTGATTACTTTCATTTTTCAATTCCACCCTTGGCTAATCTTCTTTTCACTCCTGCATTCTTTTGTTCTCTTGCTGTCCTCTCACTCTCTCCTACCTTTTCTCAATCCTTTCAGTGCTTGCCGGTTTCAGACAGCACTTGAATGACACAATTTCAGTGCTCATATTAACAGGTTGAAGTATTCACACTGCATGTGCGAGCAGCACAGTTTGGTGTAAATAGGAGCGAAGCAGAATTGTAGGTGCAAAAGCTTCCTATTTTTGCCCTGTGTAATGCAGAAAACATGCCGAAAATGTACTGTTCAGCAGAATATTTTGCAATTTTATAAGCTTTTATAACCATTTTTATTTCGCCGTAAATCAGTGCGTACAGCAGTCTGTTGGAAGCTAGTTATTTTAGTTTTTAAAGTTTTAAATATGGATATTTTTCTTACACAACCGCACCGCTCCGCTTTGCTTCAGAAGGCTTTCATTACCCCCTCGGAGCTGTGTTGATATCTTATGATGGATGGATGCACTTTTTTTGGCTTCAAAATCTCATCCTCTATTCACTGCCATTATAAAGCTTGTAAGAGCCAGGACATTATTTAATATAACTCAGATTGTATTCGTTTGAAAGAATATAGTCATATACACCTAGGATAGCTTGAGGGTCAGTAAATCATGAAGTAATTTTAATTTTTGGGTGATCTAACCCTTTAGGCTCAAGTTCACTGCGTTTAATCTTGTTGCTGGAAATGTAAGCGGTAGAAGCCCTGTGTATATCAAATTGCACAATAAAAGCAACATTACAAAATATGTAGTTACTAAAGCAATATTTTTTTCTTTCTCCTCAGCTCTGCATGCCCAAAGGCCTTTCATTCCGAACACAGCGTGACAGTCTCACCCCCCAGTTCCACTCGTTCCTCATCACAAGAGAAGACGGATCTCGCACTTATGGTTTTGTTCACACCTTCTACGAGGAGGTGACCAGTCCTCAGATCTGCTCTGCCATGCAGACGCTACACCAGATGCACCAAGCAGAACATAATGCATCAGCGCATAACTGCCCTTCATCGTCCTCTTCCTCCTCATCCTCATCCTCCTCTAGTATGGACTCTTTAGCCAGCAGCCTGGATGAAGTCGAGTCTCCATCCTCAACTTCATCCTTACAAGGGGGCCGCAGGAGCTGTGGCTGCTCTGGGGAAGGCTATGACTCCGTTCGCGACACTCTGTACGTGTCCAAAGCTATGTGTCTGATCACGCCCATGCCCTTCATGCACGCCTGTAAACGCTTTCTGTCCCAGATCCACCGGGCCGTCATCTCCCATCAGCCACCCCCACTCCCTTTGGAAAGCTACATCCACAACATCCTCTATGAAGTACCATTGCCACCGCCAGGACGCTCTTTAAAGTTCCACGGAGTGTATGAACCTATCCTGTGCCAGAGGCCTGGTGTCGGGGAGCTGCCATTGGCTGATTTTCCACTGGGTGAGGCCTTCCGGTTGTTGGGTGTGGAAAATCTGGTGCAGCTTTTTACTTGTGTCCTGCTGGAGATGCAGATCCTCCTCTACTCACAGGGTAAGAAATGTAGGATTGGAACTTTAAAATGTATTTATTTATTTATTTTTTTTTATTTTTTTTTTGGTTTTATGGTTTTGTTTTATAATTATTTTTTAATAATTTTTAATTTTATTGAAATAATACAATAAAATATAATAAACATTAAAATGCATAATTTATACAATAATACTACAAATGTATTTATTTATTTATTTATTTCAGTGATGCAGTGTTTCCAAACAATATATTGACTTTTTGTACTTGTAAAGTTTGTCTAATGACTTACTGATCTGCCACAATAATTTAAAGTTATAAATTCTGTTAATTTTGAGGCTTTTCTCTGTAAATATTAATATGCATTAAACAAATTATAAACTAATTAAATGTTTAATCAGTTGACAGTCCTACTTTTTACATCAACTTTACAGACTGTGGCTTAAGTTTTGACTGTATGCAGATCAGTTCATCTCTTATGTAAGCATTTAAATTTAATTTCTGATGCTGGCAAATGCATCTTTGCAGGGCCTTTGATGTGGAGACTGAGTGAATGTAGAGGAGTCTAATGAATATTACATTACCCTGCTGCAGCACATGCTTTTCAGCAAACACAAGCTGATACACATGCTAATGAATTCCTCTGACTGTTCTCCATATAAACTAATGATAAGATTTTGCGAGAAACATCTATTAATAATCACACTGCCCTGTTTTAGTAAGTCTGCCATACAGGTGCCTTTCATCAAATTTCAGTCAGATCCCAGGATCTAAAATGAACCATCGTCAAGTGCCAAATGCAAGTAGAAATTACTTTGATGGTTAAATCAAATGGATTTACTAGCCAGCTTTAGGACTGATGTCATAGAGAGACTATTTGTGATACAAATGTAGTAGGCAAAAAAAACTAGATAACTTTATAAATTTAAAACATTTTATATTTATAATTATTTATTTTTATTTTTGTTAGTTTGTATTTATATTGTTTTATTTCTCTGTTCTTCATTTATTTGTTGTTTTTCCATTTTATTATTGTTTTTCCATTTATAATGCAATATACAGTTTCGTTGCTGGTAAGATTTAAGGGGAAGTACATTTTTACGATTCACTGACCGTCTTTGACCTACTTTTCAACATACTTTAATTACAATTTATATCATATTTATTTACTTTAGTGTATAATATAATTTCTTATTTCTTTTGTGATTTGAACTTGTGTTCACTTTTTTTCTTTTTTTCTTTTTTTTTTTTTCTTTTCCCATATACGTCTAGACTACCAGAGGCTCATGGTGGTTGCGGAGGGAATCACAACATTGCTGTTCCCGTTCCAGTGGCAACATGTGTACGTGCCCATCCTTCCCGCTTCTCTGCTGCACTTCTTGGACGCCCCTGTGCCCTATCTCATGGGCCTGCAGTCCAAAGATGGCACAGACCGCTCCAAACTAGAGCTGCCTCAAGAGGTAACCCGCACACACTGTTCACATCCACAAACCTGCACTCACACTTTAAAACATATTCACACTCCTTATCATGGCACAGCCACTTAGGATGCATCTGTCAAGTGGGCTGTTTTTCTAAGAGGCTTTATAAGTTTGGAGCCGGATTGGCTTGTGACGATGGGTGATTTGCATATATGAGAACGCCCTCAGTGCCTTTAAAAAGCACCGGAGGCCTTTGCTGAAAATAGCTTAACAGTATGAGGCTCTTCTTTTACAGTCTTTATTTCTTAGTGGGATGCTGGAATGCAGTGCTTCCATGTTGACATGTGGCATTATCTTTAGATCCTTTGTTTCTTTGTCGCACTGTATCAGAATTCTTAGCAGAGGTTAATTATTCATGATTCGTCTGTCTGGGTGCCGCGAGGCTTCCCCACATCCTCATCTCTAAATCCCATTTTCCGTAAAACTGCACATCCAGATTCCCTGCTATGCATTCTCTTTGAAGTCGCTCTGACCCAGAAAAAAAGACTGAGAACAAAGGGGAATGAAAGGAGATGGCTCATTTTGGAACAACTGCATGAGTTTCCGTTTTACTGCATGACTTCCGTGTTTCTTTTTGCTGTATTTTATTAGTGAGAATCTGGAACAGAGCATTCGAAAAACATATTTCTATACAATACCATTTAAAAGTTAAAGTCAAAAGTTTGGGGTCTGTATACCACATATTCAATATACCTAACCCACACTCGGAAATTAAAATTGTCATTAATTACTCACCCTCATGTCATTCTAAACCCATAAGACTTTCATTCATCTTTGGAACACAAATAAATCTCAATAAATTCATCTTTTTAATGAAATCTGAGAGCTGTCTGTCCCTCCATTGACGACCTAAACAACTATCACTTTCAAGCCCCAGAAAGGTAGTAAAGACATCATTAAAGTAATCCATGTGGCTCCAGTGGTTTAGCCTCAATTGTAAGAAACAACACGTTATTTGTTTGCGCAAAAAAAAACAAAAAAAAAACAACAACATAATTTAACACCGTATTTACAAAATATTATTCTCTGACACACTGGAGTCACATGGATTACTTTAAGGATGTTTTTACTACCTTTCTGGGGCTTGAAAGTGGTAGTTGCATAGGCTGTCAGTAGAGGGACAGAAAGCTCTCAGATTTCACTAAAAAGATCTTCATTTGTGTTCTGAAGATGAATAAAAGTCTTACGGATTTAGAATGACATGAAAGTGAATGATTAGTGATAGAATTTTCAATTTGGGGAGAACTAACTCTTTAAGAGCTTTGGGACAACAAATTGGTCAACCTGTTCTTGGCTTGATTCAATTTGTTTGCTGTTAGCATGTTGCTAAGCTAACAGTGAACAGCACACAAATATTGGGTAAAATTATAACTACAATAAAAAAAAAATTACTATTACTTACATTTTGCCTTATCCACCATCTTGGATTTTTCCACTGACCTTGTTGCAGTGCATTCTAGGATTGCCGTTTTCATAAAGTCATCTCTTGAGGCTGGATTCTGTTAAAATGCTGCTCTTTTCACAACCTTTTCCTTGTCCTTGCTTCAAAACCACTTGAGGCTGATGTGTCCTTGTGTAATAGCAAAATAGGATGGCTCACAGTGACATTTAGTTCAATTATGCTGCTCCAGCTCCTGCCCATTGCCTTTGCTCATAAGAGAACAGGATTATATTCTGATCAGGAACAGTGTTGGATGTGTACACAACACAAACCTACATGTGCACACACATCTGACACAGGTTTCAAATGATATACATTGATTTGAAGTAAAGACAGTCAAATTAGTGACCCTAAAGATGAACTCAAATCATAACCTTAATCTAAAACACTTTTTTTTAATAGCAAACAATATTTTTAGCTAGTTTAAATATACACATACTGGCCTAAATGCTTCTTTCTGACAGGCTGGCAGCATTGTGGCCTGACAGAGCGGACAGTTCTGCTTGACTGATTTATTTTTACAGCAACAAGGTCATGCTCACACACACTGACTTTAGGGCATTTTGACTGCATGAGCTGCATTGCATGTGACTAAACGGCGCACACAGTGAGATTTCTAATGATCCACTGGATTGATTTAACCTAATTCCAGATATTAGCTTTGGTTATTAGGTCAGTACAGCTGATGTGCTATCGCAGCTTTGGGTCAGTGTGTGTTTGAATACTGTAATTCCCTAGCAGGCCTTTGTGTTTGTTTTGGATGTTGCTCTGTTTGGCACATCAAAATGAAGTTTGCTTACAAAATCATTTTTTGGTTAATGTAGCGTTGAGGCCATTATTTTGTTATTTTGAATTAGATTTTTTTAAAAAACGGTTCATACATATAATGTTGAAATGTAATTACACAAAAATCAGCCTGTTGGCATTTAATTAAAAAAAAAAATGTTGTACAGCAGAACTCAAAGCTAAAATTTCAGAGACTTAAATATGAGACTTGAAGCATATGTTAATTTAGACGTCTCTTTGCTCTTCTCAGGCGAACCTGTGTTTTGTTGACGTCGACAACCACTGCATCGAGCTCCCTGAAGACTTTCCTCAGTTCCCCAATAAGACTGAGTTCATCCAGGAACTCAGCGAGGTGTTGCTAAGTTATGGCCTCTCACCTGAGGGGGGCAATACCTCCTCTGAACCTGCCATCAGCACGCAGACCTCTACGCTGGAGAAGGAGCTGAAAAGCACATCCTTAAGAGAGTTAGTGGATGACAGAAGGAACGGCAACCTCGGCGGGGAGGCGCTGGACATGCTGGAACTTCTTCAAGGCAATGCGACCCTGGAGCGTCTGCAGGCTCTGGCTAAAAGGACTGGGGTGAAAGTGGCCCGTCTAGAGACATTGGCAGCAGGACAGAAGGCCGTGGGGGATGAGAGTGTTGGAGGAAGGTCTCCTGTCGAGGAAGAGGAGCTGAGGAATGCTAAACTGAACGTACAGCTGAGGGAAGTGTTCGCCGCGCGCTTCGCGACAATGTTTGCGGACTATGAATCGTTTGTGATTCAGAACTCGCCAGATTTGGAGTCCTGGCTGACAAACAGAGAGCAAATGCACAACTTTGACAAGGTGACTGGCGTGTTTCACACCAAAAAAATCAAACACATTCTCAATATTATTTTTTTCAGTCTAGTTTGTCACTTTTTATTGATCTTGTACCAATGTTTTCATCAAAAGTTTCAGATGGTACATCCATTATTAAGTTCTCTCATTTGATGTCTCCTCAGGCCTCATTCCTTTCAGACCAGCCGGAGCCGTACTTGCCCTTCCTGTCCCATTTTATTGAAACGCAAATGTTTGCCACCTTCATCGACAACAAGATCATGTCTCAGTGGGAGGAGAAAGAGCCCCTCTTACGAGTGTTTGACGGACGCATTGAGAAGGCCCGCCTCTACAACGTCCGCGCCCCTAGCTTGCGTTCATCTGTTTACCAGAAATGCACTTTCCTGAAGGAATCGGGTAAGAAATATGCAGAGCTAGTGATCTGACATGAGATTGACTTCTCTTAATATATTAAATGTCAAATTGATTTGATGTTAGATCTCCGTTTAATGTGCAGGGTCAACTGTTTAAGCCATTTTTAGTAAAATTTTTACCTCTCTGCGCTACTTTCGAAACATTGTTCTCAACCACTGAAGTGAGTTTAAGGCAAGATTCTTTCCAAACAATATCAGTTCTAAGGTTTGAGATAAGTCACTTACGCTGACTATAGCTGAATTTATTTGATTAAAAAGTACAATAAAAACACATGATCCTTCAGAAATCAATGTAATATGCTGATTTGCTGCTCAAGAAACATTTATCATTATCAAAACATTTGTGCTGCTCAATATTTTGTGGAAACCACAATATTTTTATGAATAGAAAGTTCAAAAGAACAGCATTTATTTGAAATAAGACATCTTTTGTAACATAACATTGTCTTTACTGTCACATTTAGTGAATTAAATTATTAATTTCTTTAAAAAAAAAAGAAGCTTTTTGTAGTCTGTCACATTACAGAAGTAAAAATAGGAGTATGAATGCCCTTTCAGGTCGGTACAAGTCTTTGAAATTATTTACTGTTGGGTGGTTTATTGTGTTTGGTGCTGTTTGTTTTGTATCTATAAACACGCGGATATTAATTTATTCTTCCGCATTGAAAATTGTCTTTTCATTTTATGCCTTACTGAGTTTTGTGCAATCACATCCTCCTCAGCAGAGCACCTTTTATTATTCTTTTTCTGAACGATGGTAATTCCCCCAGTCATTGCTCTGTCACTACAAATTGTGTATTTCAATTTTAATGAAGCTGTAGAAAAAAAAATTGCTGCTGCTTATGTGCCCAGATGATTATAGAGAGTGACGGTTCAAGAGGGCGGCTGAGGGGCCGAGGAGACGTGAGGGAGAAAGAGAGAGAGAGCAGAAGTGCTTGAAAAATGAGGAGAGGAGCACAGAAAGAAAGAACTGAAGAGCGTGTTCTCAAATGAGTCATATGAATGGATCGCTTTTGAAAGACTGCCAAATGCTGAAAAGAAAAAAAGCAGGCGCCTGGCGCAGTATTGTGCCATCTTGGGAAGCCTGCGTGTGTGTATGTGCGCTGTATATTGTTGAGTGTGCATCTGCTTGCTAAGCCCTCAGTACCATTGTTAGGTCAATAACCTCTTGTCACACTAAAGGTCACTATTGGAAGATGGATGCTGCTGTTCTGGCTTGAAAAATGTGCTTCTGAAATGGCACACTGCCCACAGATGCGCTATGAAAGATGCCCAACATTTTCAGTGTATCTCAGAATGCATTAGAAAGTGATAACATTATGTATTATTTGTTGCATGCTTAAAGTTAGCATGTTAGTATGAAAACAAGGTTTGAATTTATTCCAATTTATGCTAAATCAATGAAACTCTTTCTGATGCACTGCACAGCTACTGTAGCTACTTTATTTTCCTTGTCAGACCAATAATAAAAATAATAATAGCATTTATATAATAGCAATAATAGCATGTTTTATAAATTAATCTTATTATTAAATACAATAATAAAATTATTATTCTTAGTTTATTTATAATTATTAGTTTTTTTATATTTTTTGTTAGATATGTTAATCTGCCAATATTTCATTATTGAAGCATCTTGTGTAAATTATTATAATTTATATTTAATAAAATTTTGTAATAATAATAATAATTGTATAAATAATAAAATTAATATATTATTGTTGTTGATTTTATTTGTTCTAAAATCAGTGCATTAATAATAATAATAATAATAATAATAATAATGTTTTATAAGTAATATTACATTGTTTAATTTTATTAGTTATAAAAATGCTATAATAATAATAATAATTGTATAAATAATAAAATGAATATTATTATTGCACTGATTTTAGAACTAATAAAATTAACAACAGCAATAATATAATGATGATAAATATATTGTTTTATAAATAAGTTATTATATATTGTTGTTTTTAATTGTATTGGTTATAAAAATATAAAAATGCTATATCTATTATTATTATTATACACCAGTTAATAAAAATAATTTAAAATTAGTGATACTTGGTTTATTTATAATTACTTATATATATATATATATATATATATATATATATATATATATATATATATATATATATATATATATATATATATATATATATATATATATATATATATATATAATATTTTTATTAGTCAGTCTGCTCATTTTATTTTTGAAGCACCTTGTGTAAATTATCTATTATTATTATTAATTTAAAATTAGTAGTAATAATAAAAAATAATTATTACAATAACATTATTTTTTAATTATACTATTTATTTATTCTCAATTATTTTTTTTTAGTCACTCTGCTTGTATTTCGTGATTGAAGCTCATTTGTCATTATTCAGTTGTATTCTAAAATAACGCATGCAAAGTGCATCTTATTAAGAATAGATTTGTGAATAAATTACTTTTATTTTACTGTTGTTGAAGTCTAGCCTCGAGCTCAGAGCTTATGGGTCTGTTATTAGTGAACATTCTGACATCACTTCAACACTTCAAGTCTCAAGCTGTCACAACGCAACAGCTAACCCTTCTCACTCGAGCTGTGTATCTCGTCTCCAGCCCAGGCCATAGAGCAACGGCTGAGAAAGATCGACCACACGGCCATCCATCCTCATCTGCTGGATATGAAGATTGGCCAAGGAAAATATCAGCAGGGCTTCTTTCCCAAACTACAGGCTGATGTGCTCGCCTCAGGGCCCACCAACAACAAGTGAGTCTGCTTTATGGCACATGACACCATTATGAGACATTGACCATTCAGTGTGGGGCATGTGACGCTTCAGCGTCAATATTAGCTGAGCAACTCTTTAAAGCTTGTATCAATATGTGTGTGTGGGGGATGACCAATCGAAACCCTCTGTGATCAGGTGGTCCAATCGCACATGCTCGACTCAGCGCAGAGTGGACCGACACAGACAGCAGAACGAACATCTTGTGCTGGACAATGACCTCAAAGAGGTGAGACTGCAGCGTTTTTTCCTATTCTGCCTCTCTCCTCCTTTCTCTTTTTCTTTTCATTCTGTACTGTGTGCAGCCTTTGATTACCACAGACTCTTTTCATGTAATTCCTCCCATCTTAAGTCTTTTTACTTACTTCATCTCTTTTTGACTGATACTTTCACAGGGACTAATTTGCCAGATGGTAGATAAAACTGATAATAAATAAAAGATAGTTCATCCACAAATGATAATTCTGGCATCATTTACTCATCCTCATGTTGTTCCAGTACCCTTAGGCATATTTTCTTCTGTGGAACACAAAAGGAGAAATTTTAAAGGCTGTAACTGTCGCTCTTTTCCTTGTTGTTAAAATAAATAAGAACGTAAGCTTCGAAAAGAATGCAAAAGCACCTTAAAAGTGACCTATAAGACATGTTGTGTTTTGTGATGTCTTAGTTTTAGTTGACAATAACAACAATGATATCAGTCTGTTCCTCAAACAATTAAAAATTGTTTTTGGTAATTGAAAAAAAGCTGATGAATATATTTAAAAAAAACATAAATATTAGATGAAAAATGTTAAACTTGACTGAAATGAGAATTAGAAATATTGGCAAGCTAACTAAAATATGAATGAGTTTAAGTAGAAGTACTAAAATAAAAATAATTTAAGCTTTAAATATAAAAAATGACAAAAACACATAACAAAATAACTATAATACTGACCAATATTAAAGCCCTTTACTGATAATCATCCCTATTAACCGAGAGCCACTACAACTGAATCACTTTCAGACCAGTTTTGTAAATCAGATCAATCGAATCATTTGAAAAGACCTGACTCAAATGAATGATTGATACAGCAATTAGTCATTGCTGCGTATCTCATAAATGTTCCAAAGAACAGTAAAACGGATGTCAGGATTTTTCAGTCAGTGAGCTATTACTAGGGATTATAATACTGACATGATAATGACAGCAATTATCCATAAATCACACAATTCCTGATGTCTGAATCACATAAATGGTCTTCAGGGCTTTAAGTGATTTACATGAAATTTGACTTGTAAATGATTTTTGATGAATCATGCTTTAGTACAGAGGCCTCTTGGGCTTTTTGTGAATCTGCCTGTTCTCATTTCTTCATTTGTCTCCTTTTTTCTTACTTTTGAGCTTGCATTTTCTCTTTCAAGTGTCTTAGTGTTTTCTCTCTTGTCTTGTCTGATTGCCTCGCATGCTGCTTTTTCTTTCCTTTTCTTTTGTTTCTTCATCGTTTCTGTGTACGTGTGTCGTTTGGATGCTGTGGGGTGTGGGTCGTACCACCTCGCAACAGGTGGAGGGGTGTTTGCTCCTGCAGAACTCTATGGCTTTCTGGGAGTGGGATAAGGCGCCACCCCCGCCTATTAAACCACCTAAAAAGTCCTTCTCAGCCTGCTGTCTGGTATGTGGAGGCCTGTCGTTATATGTCCGACTTAACATTCCTAACATGCTCTTAACAAACTCCTCCCTGACGGACAAATTCCTTGAAGCCCCTCCCTTCAGACACACAGTGACCTTTGAACTCCGCTGCACTCAAATCTGCTCCTGGATTTTTTCCACACGCTCTTATAAACCAGAGTTTCAGTAGTGAGTGCCTAGCGATTCACTCAACAGTCACAAACCCCACAAAAAAAGAAAAATCCTCTGCTTTATAATCACCCCCTGTTGTACCCCAAGTTATCTTGTTTTTCCTGTATAGAAAATGTTTTAATGCAAAGCAAAAACTTTCAAACGTTTAACAGTTACTTGTGTTAGTGTGTTTGAACCTTTTGTAAATGTGTTTGGTCTCTTCAAAATCGGTGTCCTGATCTCTTTGTATAGAAGTACATGCAGGAGGCCCGTAACCTGGGGAAGAACCTGAGACAACCCAAATTATCAGACCTCTCCCCTGCAGTCATCGCTCAGACCAACTGGAAGTTTGTGGAGGGTTTACTGAAAGAATGCAAGATGAAGGTTAGGATGAGTTTAATATGCATATATGAAGGTATTTGTGTATGTTTTAACTGGGGATCCCACAGTTATGGAAAACTTAGAATTTTTATATCAGTCTGTTATCAAACAATTTTAAAATTAAAAAAAGGTGTTTGTATTGATCAATACTATGTATTTGTACATATATATTTCCTAGTTGAGATTACCTTTGTTGTCATTAAATGCTCACTTAAAGGATTAGTTCATTTCAGAATTAAAATTTCCTGATAATTTACTCAACCCAATGTCATCTAAGATCATGTCGTTCTTTCTTCAGTCGAAAAGACATCACTTTTACCTTTTTTTTTTTTTTTTGTAGTAAAGGCTGTTTGACTTAGTCTTTGCATGTTCGCTTTGTAAACGCTTGGTACTTCTGCCTACGTCACGTGTGACCTTTCCAACATGATTACGCAATGTGTGGCACATCGCAGAGCTAGCGCAAGAAGAGCATTTGTGGTTAAAAAGTGTGTATAATATATATATAATTTTTTTTTTTTACAAAATGACAGATCGTTTCGCAAGATAAGACCCTTATTCCTTGTCTGGGAACGTGTAGAGCTCTTTGAAGCTGCACCAAAACTACAATTTAGACCATCGAACCATTAGTAACCGGTAAAGTCCACTATATGGAGAAAAATCCTAAAATGTTCATTTCTTTTCGACTGAAGAAAGAAAGACATAAACATCTTGGATGACATGGGGATGAGTAAATTATCAGGAAATTTAAATTCTGAAGTGAACTAATCCTTTAGTTTAATCTTTCAAAACGGTAATGATTTATTACACAGATAAACGTAATGATTAGCAAATCTCAATGAATATCCATTTTCCTATTGTGCATTATAACGCAACAATTCCTGAATTTATTTGTAGCATTTAAAACAACTGATTTGTTTTATTCATTTATATTTTATTTTTTATTTATATAAAATAGTATAGTATTTATCAGCCATTGGTTGGTTACTGGCCATGACATCAGAGTAATACAGCTTATAATACAGCTTATCATATCAACAAGAATTTTAATATTGGTGCATTCCTAAAGGAAATATCAGGGACCTTTTAAAATTATAATTCTATTATGCTTAAAGTCACAGATATTACTTTCTTCTTTGAATTTTAAAAGTAATTGTTATTAATAAAAAATAAAGGTTACACTTTATTATAAGGTGTCATTGTTACAGAGTAATTCTACATTTAATTACTGAATAGGGTTAGAATTAGGTTTAGGGTTAGTTTCATGTAATTATGCATGATTTACCGTTATTACTACAGTACATACATGTAACAGTTACACTAAAATAAAGTGTTACCAAAATAAATATAAAAGTATTGTTTAAATAATCATTTCACTGCTCTAAAATATTTCAGTGACTAGATATTGTACATGGCAGTGCAAAACTTGGCAAAGGCCACTGTTACAGTCAAGTTAAGTAAACTATTAAGTATAATTGCTTGCATTTATTAATTCAAATGCTTGATACTTAACATACAAATGGAAATCTGCCCCAGTAATCTCTGTGTAATGATTTTTAATATCCTTATTCAGTAATCATGAACCACTGGACAGGTCTTGTAAAAGTCATAGAAATGCATTGGTGAAATGAAATGCATTATACAACAATAATTAATAGCCTGACCCGCTTGTCTGCTGCATTAAAGTCTTTAGACTGAATCAAGATTGAAATGTCTGGTATGATGTATTTATAATGATGTTTTTCAATGGATGTTCAGACCAAGCGTATGTTGGTGGAGAAAATGGGCAGAGAGGCTGTTGAACTGGGACATGGAGAGGCAAACATCACCGGTCTGGAGGAGAACACGCTCATAGCCAGTCTGTGTGATCTGCTGGAGAGAATATGGAGCCACGGCCTACAGGTCAAACAGGTGAGGCACAAACAAATGGAAATGAATTTCACATTATAACACATGCAGCCTAATGCTCAGAATCATTTGTGTGCTGTCATCCTGGTTCACAGGGAAAGTCTGCGCTGTGGTCTCATTTATTGCACTACCAGGCAAGAGAAGAGAAAAACGAAATGCTGTCAGAGTCTCCAGGTAAAAAAAAAAAAGTTCCTCATAAATGCATATGAGATTGTAAGACCAGAAACGACTCTACTCAAGTCACTATGCAAATTATAGAATGACTTTCAGGTGTGTCAATTTCTGTAGGGCCGCATTTAGATTCGTCTTGCACAACATAGTGTAAATATACTTGTACGTAAAACACTATGCATGTTTTTTTTTGGACCCCAAGCTTTTGTTTTGCTGCCTTCTGGGGAAGTTCAAGACTTAGCTAAACATGTTTACAAGCTAATTAGCTTTAAACTTTAGCTAAGTTTAAATTGCTCAGTAATTCTCCTAGAAAACCTGAAAAGGACATGTCATGTATATTTGTAAATTTTTGACGTTAACAACTGCTAGTGCTTGCAAAAACGTACTTGTTAGGTTTTAAATAGCTTTTTTGACATTAAGCTTGCGTAGCTAGAAGTCTTCAGGCATAACACTTCTACATGCTAAGTATGCTAACAGGCTAAAAGCTCTGCATGAAGGGATTTACAGTCTCAATAGAACAGAAGTAGCGACAGATCTTCTGTATTGTGACGCACATTCAAGTGAAGCTGATTATCTAAAATAAAAAAATGTAGGACGGGGTCTTGGTTCAATTCATTGTTGATTGGATGGTGGCTCTAAAATGCAATTTTGCAGTGAATTGTAAGAAAGGGATGGGTTTATGCAGACGCAATGATTGGAGAAGTCTGTCACTGGATGTCTAAATCGAGTGCTGATATTTTGGTTAAAAATGTCAAGGTCAAACAATTTGCTTGGATGAATCTTTTGCAATAAGGTCAATAACATGCATTTAGAAATTAGGTGAATTTCCATTTCATGGAAAGTGCTAAAACTGTGTTCTCACTCTACAGTGTCTAATGCTCAGGAAAGACGAAAGCCAGAGTCCAGTGTTGGTCTTCCTGCATTACGTGTCTCAGTCATACAGGATATGAGGTGTGTGTTTATCGCCTGAGGCCAATTGTCCTATACGGTAATGCGTATTACATTGATTTGGTTGTCTAATAATTCAGCTGGGTAATTTTTAAGTGACGTGATTGTTTTGTTTTTGTTTTTTTTGTTTTTTTTAAAGACAGATTGATGTACACCCACAATGTTCCGTTGCTTGTGGTCATTTCAACCCACATACAATCAATTACACTATTGCTTTTGTTTTTCTCTTTCTCCGTCATCCTTTCTCTCTTTCAACTCAGACACATCCAGAACATGGGAGAGATTAAGACTGATGTAGGTCGAGCACGTGCCTGGATCCGTCTGTCTCTGGAGAAAAAACTACTTTCCCAGCATCTCAAACAGCTGCTGTCTAACCAGGCCTTAACCAAGTGCGTACAATACTTAACACACATCCCATCTACACTACATTTTTCAAATTGATGTTCATACCCACTGCTCAATAATCCATTCCTGGATGACACAAGTTTTTAGGAGATCTACCAACATTTTTGTCACTTTTTGTCAGAATTCTTTAGCATGATTTTAAAAACCTGATATAGTTTACCATAAACTTTTCTCGCCATGAAAATAGCCAGAGAAGCTGGCATACTGTTAAAAAACAAACTACGCTCACACACACCTGCAGGCTTTGAGATTCCCACATATACACCAGAAAACTTGCTCATCACAAGAACTTCTGAGTGACGCAAACAAGTACTCACACGCTGACCTGTTTCAAGTAGCTGCACCTGTTATTAAGCATGAGATGTTCCCACAGGAAGCTGTACAAGCGGTACGCCTTCTTGCGCTGCGAAGAGGAAAAAGAACAGTTTCTCTTTCATCTCCTGAGCCTAAATGCAGTGGACTACTTCTGCTTTACCAGCGTCTTCACCACCATAAGTACGTCCCAGAGAAACACACACACACACGCACACGTCCAAACCAGGACTGTAACTACCATAGTCAATCAATGTGGATCATATTTGATACAAACGCTCATATAACAGCATCCATCATGTCAAGAACTTGACATTGATTTGATGCTGCATTGCAGTTTGATTGATGGTCCAATCATGAAAAAATTGTTTTGCCATTGTCAACAGGATGACGCATAGCAACTTGGAATATATTTTCAAATTAATTTTTATAATTTTGTTCTTTTTGTATCCTCAGTGATTCCATACCGGGCCGTTATCATCCCTATCAAGAAGCTTAGTAACGCCATGACGACGTCCAACCCTTGGCTGTGTGTGTCCGGTGAGCTGGGCGACTCTGGCATTCTGCAGATCACAAAGAATGTTCTGGAAATGACATTTGACGTGAGTGCCGTGATGTCACGCTCCAGCTGTTCTGCTCTGAAACTGATACAGCAGTTTATTTTGAGTGTGTTTCACAGTTTGTTTTCCTGTGGGACTGAAACAGTCATCCATCCTCTCATCTGCAGAATTGAGTGTGTTTGCAGGTCTTTTGAACATCTGCTACATTGAAACTGTTTATGGAAATGACTGAACAAATGTTTAGCTGAACAAAATATCTAAGAAATAAACAAAATTGAAAGTTAACAGGGTGAATCTCAATAACAAGCGTCACATTTCATATTTAAAAAGAGAAATTGTATTTAGGCCTTTTTTTTGTAGTATTTTTAGTAATATTTTTGTTTCTCTTACCATAATTCATCCAAACCTTTTACTCTTTATTCTTTGGCCTTTGAAAATGTTTTGCAGATTTTTTTTTTTTCACCCAAATATTTTCTTGATGGTCCAGATTGTTTCTTTTTTCCCAAACTGAGATGGTGATTCATGTGTTAGTGATCAAAACCCTTCTATATATGCATGAATCTATAAATTTGAGGAAGGTGTTATTCTTAGATCCCACCTCATACTACCAATCACTGCCATTTGTCTTGCTGTCAATCATCCATCATGTTCTAACTCATTCTGTGTCCTCTCGCAGTCTGCCTTTAGGCCTCACACGCACATCTCCATCGCCTTCAAGGTTAGGTGCACATCCCTCCGTTTTATTCCTCCCTCTCTCTTCATTCATCCATCTCTCCATTTTTCTTCTTCTCTACTTAGAGAGATCGCCTCTTTTTATCCTTTGGGTTCCTCTCTACCTTAAAATTTTCCCAAAATTTGTACAACAGCCGTTTTCAAATGTAGTGCACATATGGGGGAAAAATCTAGATTAACATGGAAAAAAAATCTAAAATTTAAAGGGATAGTTCACCCAAAAATGAAAATTGTCATCATTTACTTACCCTCAAATTGTTCCAAACCTGTATGAATTTCGTTCTTCTGCTGAACACAAAAGAAGATGCTTTGAAGAATATGGGTAACCAAACAGTTGATGGACCCCGTTGACTTCCATAGTATGGAGAAAATAAAGAAAACTATGGAAATCAATGGGGGGAAGGCAACGGTTTGGTTACCCATATTCTTCAAAATATCTTCTTTTGTGCTCATACAGCTTTGGAGCAACTTGAGGGCGAGTAAATGACTGAATTTTCATTTTTGGGTCAACGATCTCCTTAAACATGAAATTTATACTAGACTACAAAATTAGACTAACTGTAGAAACCGTAAAAAAATGTTTCTATTATATATTACTTGTACACAGGATCCAAAATGAACTGTTAGACACACTTGGTGTGTGGATTCAGAAAATGTCATATTTATAATACAAAATGACCATAGTGTTCATTTTGGACCCTGCTTGTACACTTGCATTTAGTTAATTCCCTAAATATTTTTTTAGAGCCATAGATTGTGTAAAATATTTACTATGGTCTAAACCAGAAATAGTACATTGTACACTTTCACTATCTTGATGTCCTTCCGCTGCTCACTTTCAAAATGCAGCACAAACAGGTCAGTTATTCTCAGACAGCTGCTTAATGCCTCTGACATCTTTCCCATTATCTGTTTTGTATATGTGTCTAACAGCGTCAGAACCTCGGGAAGTTGACAACAGTGCAGCTGGGTCATGATAATTCTGGCTTGCTTGCCAAGTGGCTGGTGGATTGTGTCATGGTCCGCAATGAGATCACTGGCCACACATACAAGTACGGCCTACTCTGTTCTCTTAGCATTCCCTCAGTCTTGTTCCTTTTATGGCTTTCTTGTTATTCTCTTTTTATCCTTTCCAGGTTCCCGTGCGGCAGGTGGCTGGGAAAAGGTGTGGATGATGGAAGTCTTGAGCGAGTTCTGATTGGTGAATTTGTAGTTCCGTGCAACGATGATGATGGAGGCCGAGGGGCTAAGACTCCGCCCCTTCAACGATCGCCTTCCCAGATCCGACGCATTAGCATCACATCACTTACAGGACGTGGAAACAGTAAGTTTAGCTTGTATTTCAATGGTGCTCTCAGTAATGTTTGATTTGTCATGGTCTTGGGCTTACACTGACACCTAGTGGTTTGAATGTAGCATCACAAATTAAAATGCTTTTAGTGATAAATGTTATTGTAGAAATGCTCTAACACTTTTCCTGTCAACGTTTTTTTTTTTTTTTTTTTTTTTTTTTAAGTTGCCAGCCGCCACTAGCATTTTCGATAATTTTCACAAAACTTTCATGGCCCCCAAAATATTTTATTGTATGAATATCTGAACATGCAAGAAAGAACAGAGCCCCCCCCCCCATTCCTTATGTACAAGACTACAATGTACATAAGGAATGCTTTTATCACTTGTTTCTTTTTTTTTCTGTGTTTTGATCCGGAGATTCTCTATTCTTTCAGAAGATGCGTAATAGTGCCCCCTACTGTATAACAATGAAAAAATGGAAAGCCGGAAAATTCCGTCATTAGCAGGGAAAGAGTTAATAGTCAGCCATAATTAAATTATTTCCATGAAATGAAAGTGTGAAATCATGGGGATTAGGGAAATTAAGTAATTGGCGGGTCATGTGATCTCAAAGTGGCTGCCTCCATAAAGTGACCCTCTCCTTGTAAAATAAATCTTTTATTAGTCTACTGATATGACTGTCTTCATCTAATGTGAATGCACATGATTCTTAACTATTTTTAAACTAATAATTGATGTTAAGTATTATTAATGTATTTAAGTGTTAAAAGTTTATAATAATCTTGTTAAACACAATCCTTCTCTCTTCAGAACCAACAACTGTTCAGATACAGGAATCCATCGGTGAAGCAGTCAACAATATTATAAAGCATTTCCACAAACCAGAGAAAGAGGTATGATGTGTCCACTTTATGTTTGCCTTGTCACCTGTTTTTTTATTTATTTATTTATTTTTTAAAAAAAATGGTAAATGGTGTCTGTCTGTGTTTTCAGAGAGGCAGTCTTACGGTTCTGCTGTGTGGTGAGGGTGGTTTAGTGTGGGCACTGGAGCAGTTCTTCCATCATGGATTCCGCTCAGCTCGAATCTTTCAGAAAAATGTCTTTGTGTGGGATTTCTACGGTAAAGTTTATTAAATGCTTCCCTGTGAGAGTATGTAGTTAGTAACCGTTATCTATACCAAAGAAATTCACTAAAACAGAATGAAAGTTTTTTTTTTTTTTTTTTTTTTAGGCTTATATTGAATGTGTTGCTGTGTCTGTGTGTTGTACAGAGAGAATAGTAGCGTTTATGGAGAATGCAGATCAGATTGGAGACCTCCAAGAAATACCAGAGCCTCTTGGTCCGAATTGTGAATCTTTCTGTCGATACGTCAACGCCATTAACAATATGCCACGCAACATTGGCAAGGATGGCAAGTTCCAGCTGCTAGTTTGCCTGGGGGCAAGGTAAGGGGACACACACATGTTCTTTGTTGCATTTGTTGTAAATAAAGCATCTGAAAGTCAGAGCAAAATGTACTCAAGTTTTCTGCATGTGTATCCCACTCTCACAGAGACCGATTATTGCCGCAGTGGCTCCCTCTGCTGGCCGAATGCCCCGTCATCACACGCATGTATGAGGAGAATGCATTACTTCGAGACAAACTCACCGTCAGCTCTCTCGTCGGTGTCCTGGAAACACTCAGTGACTTCCCAATCACGCTGGAGACCTCCTTTACAAAAAGCGTTGAGCTGTAACTCCTCATGCTGAGGTCAAATTCAGACTGCTCCCCCTCTCTGCTGCCACCCTCAGGGCCAAAGCGGCTCTACCAATTACTCTGCCTTGTGCATTTGCTGACCAGGGAAAGACTGAGGACTTATCGAAGCTTCTCTCAACATGACTGTCTCCTCCACCCCCAAAGAAATGAACTCTGAACTTCAGAAGTGTGTTTTGTAGCAGTATTTGGAGTTGTGCGCTTTCTAACTGAAAGACTTACTTTTTCTCTGTGGATTTTGCTTTCAAACCTGTGATCATTTTCAAACACATCTGTCTGCGAGCGACAGTCGTATACGCTAGCGTTTCAGCTTCAGATCATGTGCCGTCTCTCTAGAAAGCACTGTAGGAAGCATGTTTTTTGCAAAGTATGTCAAGATACTGTGCATTTGAGAACCGTTGAACTGCTGAGGAGCCTTAGTTCTGACAGATTATATGTCTGATACACTCAATAACTGGCATTTGACAGGCAAACTTGAGAAATTCAGACATCAAGTGTTTATAATGACTTGAATTTTATCACTAAATCAATGTTAAACTGATGTCATTCATGTGCTGATTGGCTGTCAGTTTGTAAGAAAGATTCTTGACATTGGATAGTCCGAATTTGAGGGTGTCCGTTTGAAACATTCTCTTGGTTAAAAGCCTATCAAATGAATTTTCAGAGAAAAAGGACATTCCAACATGATGTGAATTGCTGTATGTTACAAGATGTGTGATAGAATTGTGTGCTTGTGTGTGGCTGGTTTATCAGATTAACACTTTGGGAAGATGTTTATTTTGCCAATGAGTATTAACTTCATTCTTAGATACTTCAGTATCATGTTTTAAATTTTTGTTTAAGAAAGAAACACTGGAAATCAAGACTGGAAAGCAATAATTGTTTGCCATTAACCTTAAAGTTGCAGTTAAAATCTCAATCTTAAATATTACAGTTACTTATGGGGTGCTTTAAATTATGAAGTGTAAACCCTAGTAATTTTCACTAATTGAAGGTCTAAATGCAGCATATTACTTTGTAAATCCATGTTTGATTACTGCGTTACTTGCACGTTGCTTAGAAATTAAGAAGTATTGTTCTTAAATAACCAGTTATGTTTATGTTCTTATGCATCGGTTTTAATCTGGAATCCATGTTGAGAGAAATCAAGTAATCGCATTTGTTACAAGATGAAAGCAACTTTGAATCACTTAATGTTACTTTAAGTTTCGTTTTTTTAAGACTCTCAGCATTTAATCTAAGTCATCTGTAGTACGTCAACCTGTGTATTTTATTTCTTTTTATAACGACTCAGATCATTTGTATGTATTTATTTTCAAACAGAACTTTCGTGACACTGTCTGATTTTGAATTAACTCAATCTTGAGGTGACTTATGCAGTAAGCTGACACTGTATCATTTATTTATTTTTAGTAAATCTACTTTATGATGTGTTCAGACTTTGTATCGAATAGAACGTCCATCTTGTGTAAAAGTCAACTTTGTTTTGGGCCCCAAAAGTCAAAAAATCCTCTGGCTGTAGGCATGAGGAAACTGCAGGAACTGTCCCTTTGTTTGCAGTGCTGATGCATGCGACATTTTAGATCTCAGAGAAGTACTGTTGCTGTAAATTAATTTGTTCCTCTTCTAAATCCTTTTGGTTTCATTCCATACTGGTTAATGTTTTTTTTTCTTTTTCCCTGTACGATAAACTTCTAAACATCAATCATATTATGAAATGCTCCCTTTGTAAAATGAGTAGGTTCCACAGTCATGTTTATATTTGTGAAGCAACTCATTAAAATTGCTCTGTAGGTCATACTTGTGTCCTCTCTGAACTTTGAAAAGTGTGTGGAGACAGGATATTTAGACATGCATGGTGTTCCAGGTCCCAGAGGACATTTCTCTATAAAGAGTCATTCTTCATGCAACATTATTTTTAGTTTAGGGCATGATGATTG
Organism: Elopichthys bambusa; assembly: GCA_037101425.1. Taxonomy (NCBI): domain Eukaryota; kingdom Metazoa; phylum Chordata; class Actinopteri; order Cypriniformes; family Xenocyprididae; genus Elopichthys; species Elopichthys bambusa. The sequence goes on along the minus strand of CM074454.1, from coordinate 11,415,989 downwards.
CATCTGTGAAACAAATGTTCAGCACTTGGCTTATATGAATCAAATAAGTGTTTTCATATGAAACCTGAAATTTTGCAGTTAGGGGAGAACAGGGAGTGTTGCAACCCGACAGTTTAACCCAGGGGTGTCCAATTCTGTTCCTGTAGGGCCACTATCCTGCAGCGTTCAGCTCAAACCCCAATTAAACGCACCTGAACCAGCCAATCAAGGTCTTACTAGGCATACTAGAAACTTCCAGTCAGGTGTGTTGAGACAAGTTGGAGCTAAACTCTGCAGGACAGTGGCCCTTAAGGACCGAGTTTAACTGTAATGAATGTTAAATAACAGATATAGCCATTTTGAATTAAAATGTTCCCTATAGGTTTACCATTTTGACCGTTTTTACACATAATTGACAGTTAAACTACACAAGTGATTTTCTAAACTAATTTGTAGCAAGCAAATAAAGGAATATTACGTCAAAGTTTGAGGAAAAAAACACGAGTTACAAACGAAACAAAATTTACTTCTTCCACTCTCCTGTTTTAAGAAATGAACGGGTTTTTTCGGTCCCAAAACCATCAAAATTTTGGTTTAGTTCCTTCAGTCTATTTAATTTACTCTGCAGCCGGCATAAAAACGGCTACCTCAAACTAGTTTCATGATGAAGTGTCGAAGACGAAGCTGCCGACATGTGCTCATGGCTGACGGACACGGAGCGAGAAAGATGTGCTGCGTTCGTTCCGACATCTGCTGTCCTCGTAGTAGTAGAGCGTAACTCCGCCCACCGGGATCGCAGCTCACTGGCTGCTGCCCTGGCAACCTGACCCGCCCACGTTTCCCGCGTAATTTTCTTGTCCTTATATGGGCAATAGAATGCAGACGCAGTCAAACGTCAGCAGCGTATGCAAATGAGGTTGATTGAAGAAATTCAGAAAATGGTGGATGGACATCGGCGCATGCGTAAACATTTTACTACACTCAGACAGAAAGTGAGACAGTAACGAGTGGCGCATTGTTAAATGTGTAACGCCTATAACTCTTGGATTTCGCTGTGTGATTTGACTTTAACTGCTTCAAGTCGAGGTAAGAATAAAAGGCTTTTTCGTAAAAGTTATTTAACAGTTTATATGTGCGCAGAAGATGTCATAATTTGTCTTTCGTAAGGCCCCCTTAAGAAGTTGTGTGACAGTGCGATGCCCGGGTGAAAGCTGTCGCATTCGTCAGAAATGTAACACTTTTGAAGACTGCTGAAATTGTTTTACGTTTTTGCTTTAGTATAAAAACGTAAGATAAGTTTAGTGTTTACACGAGGAGGCTGTTGCCCATACAGCGCATCACATTTTAGGGCGCTCGCATCCTTGCATCTCGCTGTTAAGTGCTTGATAACAGAACTGATTCATTTGAAGACGGAGTTCATTTTGTATTTTACCAGTCAGAACAGACATAAACAAAAATCCGTTACAGATGAGTGTTTTGACAGAAACGGACAATCTTGCATTTTAAAATAAACAATTTGCATTCGTAGTTCGGTTGAAAGCCTATATAAAACTATAGTAGTAAACATGGGCTCTCAAATATGTGTATTTTTGGTATTGTATGCAAACATTTAAAACAAGTTTTGCTGTTTCTACTCGTATTGAACTTGCGCTACTGAACTATCCGTCTGACTGCGTGTGGTCTTGCTCCGCTGTTGGTGGGTGTGCTTCAAAACAAACCCGCATTTTCACAAGCTCATCAACAACGTTTCCAAACTTCTGCTTTACCAACTCAAGGAGTTCAGCGTTAATATAACGATTAGAGCTTTGCTACTGTTAAAGATTAATTTCATGTGAGATGGAGGCGGTGTCACTGACGCATTTAAACGTGGATGTTATAAAATCGATATTTTATTTTAGCATTCAAAAAGACTGACTGTTTGAAAGTGTCTCAAGTTGTCCTGTTACGCAAATATACATGCAAATGCGTGTTTTGTTTGCTCTCAATGCTCTTCAGCGAAGTTGTTGCACGGACAGCATGTGTTTACAGTCTCGAGCGCGAAGCATGGAGTCGCACGAGCCACTGACGCAGAGTCGCGCGGAAAACAAAGAGCAGCGGACGAGCAGTTCGACTAAATTCAACCGTGTTTCTTCTTTGAGCACCACTGGCATCAAAGAAAGCGTGTGAATTAGTTGCTCGTACAGAGAAGGAGTCGATTAACAGTGAAACTGCGGCGAAAACATGCTGAATATGTGTGTATTTAAAGATGCCGTGTGGCGTGCCATGCTTCCGCGCGAGCTAGTGGGCGGTGAATACGGCGGGACACACGCACCATTTCACTGCAGTGTGCGAACGACTGTACATTTAAACACCGCGAAACATGGATAATGTCCGTTCGGTGTTATCTGGATAACTCTAGATGACACATTTAGGTAGGTTAATGGCACTTTTGATCGTGGTTTCCGCAACAGCATCGCATTACTTTCTTGCCCCCATTTTCTACCCCTCCTCTCCACTCAAACGCGTTGCCATGTTTGAATTGCGTCAGAGGCAGAATATTATGGCAAGCAAAATGATAGAAATTGCTCTCTCTCTCTCTCTCTTTAATTATATATATATATATATATATATATATATATATATATATATATATATATATATATATATATATATATATAAATATAGTATTTATTTTTAAAAAAAATCAAGGGTTTGGACAGATGCTTCCTCTGTAATGACCCAGTTAAAATGTAAACTGGATGCCAGTAGGACTAAAATCTTGCTGTCACCGATCTGTCGATGCGCGAGGCCACCGGTGTCCGGCTCCATCAGCGCCCAGGTTATATAAGATGGAGCACTCGGTCCATTGAGCTCTTATCCCACTGACGCGATAATGACTGATGATAACCCATATTTCATCTCTCTCTCTCTCTCTCTCTCTCTCTTTCGTAATACATTTATTTTATATGTAGGCCTATATAAAGTAACATGAACACACATATGTATATGTATGTACAGGAATTATGAAGATATTATGATGAAAACAAAACACTAAGCAGTCATAAATATTTTCATATTAACTTTTTCCATGACCAATTTTATTTTATATATATTTATTTTATATATATTATATTTATATATATTTCAAAAATATTTCCATATTTACTATAAAGTTTTAAATATATAATTTTTATATTTTTTATTTTTTACAAAGTATGTTTGTTATAATTATTAGTATCATTATAGCAGCCATTATTCCAGTCTACATTGTCACATGATCTTTGAGAAATATGCTGATTTATTGAAACATTTCTTATTATCAATGTTGAAAACAGTTGTGTTGCTCAATATTTTAGTGGAAACCACGATACACTACTATTCAAAAGTTTGGGATATGTTAGATAAAAAAGAAAAGGGGAAAAAAAAAAACTTTTATTCAGCAAGGATACATTAAAATGATCAACAGTTACAGTATAATAAAGACATTATATTCCAATTAAATGCTGCTCTTTTGAAACTTGAATTTATGATCAACAAAGAATCCTGAAAAAAGTATCACAATTTCCACAAAAATATTAAGCAGCAAAAACTGTTGTCAGCATGGATAATAATGAGGACCTATAACAGTAACTATGGTAGTTACTATAGTGCAGCCAATCAAATTCTAGCTTTGTTTAAACATTTGTGTAAAATTGTGAATCAGCAGACGTTTTTTCTTGCATTACAGATGTTTGGCTTTCATAAGCCAAAGATGTACCGCAGCCTTGATGGATGTTGCATCTGCAGGGCAAAATCCTCCAGCTCTCGTTTCACTGACAGCAAACGCTATGAGAGAGACTTTCAGAGCTGCTTTGGGTGAGTTGAGTATATCTCTATTATGTGCTGGTAGTTCATTTGTTTTAACATGATACAAACATATGCCTGGTGAAATTACAGTGAGTACAGGATTTATATATTGTCTCTTGTCAAGCAATAAGTTATATGGAATAATGTTTGTTAGTAACGTGAGAACTTCAATGATTTCCATATGCATGCTGCAATAACAATGATATACTTCTACAGTTTAGGAGAGACTCGCTCTGGTGAAATCTGCAACGCTTGTGTCCTGCTGGTAAAACGCTGGAAGAAGCTTCCCGCCGGTTCCAAGAAGAACTGGAATCATGTAAGCTCCGCCAAAATTCAACCAGGCTGTGTACATGCACACTCACACAGTCTCTTGTTTGTCACACTGAAGTCTTTTCAATTCAATTTTCAATACATATTATTCCAAAGCAGCTTTTCACAGAATCCCCCCCCTTTCAGTGAACAACCAACTGCAGCTGCAGTGGCAACTCCCTATGATGATAAAGTAGATGAGGAGGAAATCTTAGGGAAGAACTGAGAATTATTTAAGGAATCCCACATTCTTAGGATGATACATATTTAAACTATTTTATACATGCTGCTCAAATGTTTATTTGAACAGATTTAATAGTATTTATAATAATTAGCTACATTGTATCAAAGTATTCACTGTTATTTAATGCAGTAAGATTCTAATGATTACAAATGAAGTCTAATGCAGTTAATATAAATGAAAAATAGGATAATGTAATTGTTTGGTCCACTGATGAAACTGTTGTACTTAAACAAAACCGATAAATCTATATTTTATGTTGTAACTAATATAATAAATACATTAAATAATCCTAAATCTGTGAAGCATTAGTAGTCAAGAGGACTCCGAAATCATTAAGGCCAAGTCACAAACAATCCTAATGGCCTTTGCTGCCAATCTGCTTCAGCAATTCACCCAAAGACACTGTACACCATTGAGGCAATAGCAATATCCTTTGGTGCTGAACCTTTTCTTCATAAATGCAATACATTTTTATTTATAGATTTGAATCTACCATAAAACAGCAAAAATAAATAAAATAACGTCTGATTACCTGTGGCAGTTGTTTTCACTAGTTTATACTTACAACAAACGATCAAATAGAATAAAAAAAAAAAAAATATATAAAGTGTATTTGGTGTACTGTCCAAGATGATCGAGGGCTCAGCGCTTGGAATTTAGCCCAAATCCAGAGTTCTCCCCATATCCCCAGCCAAGAGTGAGTAACTGGGTAGTGGAGGGATGCAGAAAACTATAGGAGAGTCAGCTTGTGTGTGCGTGCGTGTGTGTGTATAGTATACCTCCACTCAAGCTGATTAGATAGACCGTTTGAATGTGCTCCTCCCAAACTTTCTTTATAAAAATTTGTCACTTGAATTCTGCAGTCGAGATGCAGACATGTAAGAGGCTGAAAATTAGCTGAACATACACTTGTTTAATTAATGACAGCCTACATTTTAAAATCTTTACTTTAATATGGCAACATTTCTAGATTATATCACTGACAGAGACTCCTCCCCCATCAGCCAATCACTGTGCGCATAGGCCATAGCAGCGAGGTCAACCCCACCCTTACGGCTTCTGTTCCTTAGTAAAAGTTTCTCAGCAGCTGTAAATAGATTTTAAGAGAACTTAGCTCAACTTACTGCTATTTAGGAGATCTTCATGGTAAGTGTTTTGTGAATACAGCCCTTGAGCTATAATAAAATGCCTAAAATACAATTTATTGTACATTATACGTGATTAAAATGTATTTGTTTGTAACTAATAATTTATATGAAAATACACTTATTAGTTACTATAAATCTGACAAGTGTCACAGAATGCTGTGGCTGTATTGAAGCGCATGACTCAGGAAAAACACTGTCTTAATTGTACTTGTAATTGCACACTCAAACTAGGGAACACATAGGAGATAACTGAGAAAACTGAACACAACCACATTACCTCAAAATAACGCTAAAATAAACTAAGGGCTTATATACAAAGGAAAACAGGAGTTAACGAGGCTAATTAATGACACCTGAACTGAAACGCAAATCAATCTGTAAATCAACTAAGGAGTGGCGGGAAAAACTGAACAAAGGACATGACAAAATGAACAAAGAGTCCAAACATGTGATGTTACCGCCCCCTCCCAGAAAGCATGTCTTCATGCCTAATAAAAGTCCAACCAGAGAGGGCAGCGGGCACCCTGAAGTCCTGGAGGTGACAGGCAAGTGAGCAGGGTGCTGCTGGTAGGTTAGAGAGCCTCCAGGAGCTCGGGAGACCAGGTCAGAGCTGGAAGCTCGGGAGGCCAGGGCGGAGCCAGCAGTTCAAGGCACCATGATGGTGCAGCCTCCATGGCCTTGGCCAGGACCCCAGGCTCGGCCACTACGGGGCTGGAGCGGGCTCAGGGGCTGGAGCCATCACTGGACACTGGTCAGAGGCTGGAGCGGACATTGGAGCTTGTACACTGGTCAGGGGCTGAAGCAGACACTGGAGGGGGCTCGTGGGCTGGAGCGGATTCAGGGGCTGGAGCCATCACTGGACTCTGGTCAGGGGCTGAGCCATCACTGGTCAGAGGCTGGAGCAGACACTGGAGAGTATTTAGGGGCTGGAGCAGACACTGGAGCGGACTCAGGGGCTGGAGCCATCTCTGGGATCCAAGACATCCCCTCATACTCCACCAAAACTCAGAGGCACAAGGGTGGTGGCCAATACGGTTAAGGGCTCTGGAATGGCGGCCATCTTGGGATGAGGCTCTGGGAAGGGGGTGGCCATTTTGATCACTGGACTGAGGACTTGGATGGTCTTAGGTCCTGCAGATGGAGGAAGGGAGGCGGACTTCAGTGCTGACCTGACAGATGTGAATGCTGGGTCTGCAACTTTGGCCCCCAGGTCAGCGCTGTTGGAAACCCACTTTCCATACATGGGGAAACACAGGAGGGCAGGAATAGACAGAACCATTGGAGCAGTATGTGGACAGCACCGGCGTGTGGTGAGCTGACAAGGCAAAGTAGGTTTCTGATGGGGCTGGATGAGGAAAACGCTCCTTTTCTTTAACTTAGAACCATTTAAATAAAGAACAGTTTATTGACTCAACTAGAGAAATAAGCAGGTTCGCTATAACAAATAGTATCCTCATCCAGTCCCATCCAAGAACACATTGACACACATCGTCAGGCCAGCTCATCTGATGGGAAAGCTCAAGAGTCTCCTCCACATACCTCTCCAAAGGCCGACCATTCTGCCGCAGACTCCATAGGCGATCTTCATCCAGGATTTTTGAATTAGGTTAAAGTCTTCGGTTTCTGTTGGGGTCTTGCGTTCTGTCACGGAAAGGTGTGGCTGTAGTGATACACAAATATAGTTTTTAATTGAAGACTTAAACTAGGAAAAACATATGAAATAACTTGGAGAAAACTAAACACACAACCACATTACCTCAAAACATCAATGCAAGAAAAGGAACAGGCAGAAACTAAAGGCTTATATACAAAGGAAAACAGAGGAGTTAGCGAGGCTAATTAACAAGACACACCTGAACTGAAACTCAAATCAATCTGTAACTATGACAACTAAGGAGTGGCGGGAAAAACTGAACAAATGAGGATATGTGACAAAATGACCAAACAGAGTTCAAACATGTGACATTAATATAATACCTAAAACACAAATGAATATAAGTGCATTTATTATTTTGTTTATAAATACTATATTATAAATATTATGACAATAAGTGATTGAAATTATAAAACATTATTAAATAAATAAATAAATAGTTATGAACTTGTCCTATAATATAATGCCTAAAACACAAATTAATATAAATATATTTATTCTTTTGTTGCTAACTAATATAATTATATGAAAAAAAAAAAAAAAATTGTCACTATCTAAAGATTATTGTTATCAATTGTTATCAGGTGGTTGATGCAAGAGGGGGACCCAGTCTGAAAACTACAGTGAAGTCAAAGAAAGTCAAATCCCTGTCCAGACGGATCAGACCGAACCAGATCAGCAGAGTTCAGAAGGAGCTGAAGAGACACAGTGAGTACTGAATCACATATTTCAGTAAATATAACAAAACAAACAAACAAAAAACACACATGAAATGGTTCTTGGCATGGTCCTGATAAATAATCTTTCACATGTTCTTGACATGTTCCTTTAAAAAAAATGACTTTGTTAACAGATTCAGATGCTCACAGCACTACTTCCAGCACCAGTCCCGCCCAGTCACCCAGCTACAGTAACCAATCAGATGAAGGTTCTGACGCTGAGTTGACTCCTGGCTCCGCCCGCTCTCCAGTCTTTTCCTTCTTGGACCTGACATATTGGAAAAGGTATTTATTGTGTTGAATCAGTCTGATTTACAAGTTTGAACTTTCAATGTTCATCAGAACAAATACTTTTAAATGACATGAGCTCCTTTTTAAATCTCTCTAGGCAGCGGGTATGTTGTGGCATCATCTATAAAGGTCGCTTTGGGGAGGTTCTGATTGACCCACATCTCTACAAGCCCTGCTGTCAGAAAAAACAGGAGCAAGAGCAGGAAGAAGAAGAAGAGGAAGAGGAGGAAGAGGAAGAGGAGGACGGAGACCTTGAAAAAGAGGAGGTGCAGAGCAGTCAAGAAATTATCTCGTCTATTCAACCGCACTCCTCTCCCCAAATAAAAATGGAGCAGGAAGTGGATGAGGAGTGGTGATGCCACATTCCCAGGGTACTGAATTGGCATTCTTAGGAAGCCTTCGAGAGTCAGAGGCGTAGCGTTGCCCCTCGGACACTCAAAGAAGTTCTCTCGGATTGCCTTCGATTCAAGAGCAGCTGGATCCTTGTATGTCTTTTCCTGTTTCTTCCCTCCTTGTTGAGAATGCGTCTCTTTCATTTCCTTTGCAGTTGAATCAACCTTTATTTATCAAACTGAACTGTCGTCCTTGTTTTTTAGAGCCTGGTACCCTGCTATTCCAGTTCACCCATTCTTCTTCTTCTTTTTTTTTTTGTTGACCAGGAAAAATTAGTTTCCTTTTTTTGCTATCCCACTCAAACACAGAATGCTGGATCTACATATATCATGCATAGAAATAGAAATGCAGAGAACAGACTTGGACAGTGACCACAGTCATATGCTGTCACTTTTGTACCCTTGAGCACCATAATGCCCTTCCTCTGGGGTGACTGTCTCTGCACATAGTGTACAGTATTTAGTATACAGCAAGCAGCATCTGCTTAATTCTAGCTCAGTGAAGATGATATTCCACCATTCCAGCTGGGATATAGCCATTATTTAGGGAAGCCCTTGATCTTTGCCTTTTAAATATTTATTTTAGTGCTGTCAAACGATTAATTGCGATTAATCACATCCAAAATAAAAGTTTGTTGTTTACATAATAAATATACAAAGTACACACAAATATATTATGTATATATAAATACACATACATGCATGTATATTTTTGACAAAAATATATTTATATATAAAATATTTATATTTAAATATAATATAAATTATATGTAAATATAAATATACATATAAAATTTGTTAAATATGTACGTGTGTGTGTGTATTTCTATATACATAATTATCCAAAGTACACACAAATATATTATGTAAACAACACAAACTTTTATTTTGGATGCAATTAATCGCGATTAATTGTTTGACAGCACTCATTTATTTTGTTCTGTCTTTGTCTTTATTTTTAAGGCCTGCTCTGTTTTTTCCTCTTGGTTTGTATTTAAAGGGACAGGTCACCTAAAAAAAAGAAAAAAAAAAGAAAAAGTCATTATTCTGTCATTCACCCTCATTTTATTTCATACGGAGACCAGACCTAAAGGGACATGGTGAAAAAATATGAGATGGGAGGAAAACGTTGGGTTCGCTTGCAAAGAACTCAAACTTTTTACGAGCGAATGCAAAGTTTCTTGGGGAACGCAAAACCTTTGCAATAATTCAAAAGCACTGACATAATTTTTCCTCCTATCTCATTTTTTTTTTCTTCCATCATGTATCTTTAGGGGCTCTGTAGTTTCATTCTCCTTTAAAGAGAAGTCTTTCCTTTTTTACATGATGCAAAAAAAAGATTTTTTTTGAAGAACATCTGGTTGCTTTATTCTATATATATATAATGGTAGTAAATGGGGTCCGGATTGTCAAGCTCCAAAATGACAAAAAGCACCATAAAAGTATCTTTTGAAGTCATATGTTAGCAATAAATGTAGTCCTTATGACTTTTGACAGACATGAAACTTTATTTTTTATTTATTATTTTTTTATTTTGTCATTTTGGAGATTGATGGTGCTACTCCCCATTCACTTTCATTATATGGAAAACAAAATACTGTTAAGATTTGAAGAGTAGAATGATGTGAAGGTGATTAAATGATGGCAGTTTTTGATGGCAGGTGAACTGTGACTTTTAAACCCTGATTTCAGTTGTCTGTATTCAGCCACTAAAGGGCAACAAACTCAACTCATAGTGTTTTACTGCAAACATTTCCCCAGACAGCATTTCTATGGTGCTGAGGCAGACTGGATACGGCCAACCAAAAATTATGCCTGGTTATCAACACTCTTGTATTCAGTGTACTAATGTAAATATCCGAAAGTTTCTTGGTAAAGATCAGTGTCGAGCATGAACGCTAAGGAAACTATTGTCTTGATGAAAATCTGCATGAATTTTGCATGGCCTTCTATGAAGATTTTTATTTGATTTTTATTTGCAATCATGTTGCAACATTAATCATTTGGGCAAATTTTGAGACCGTCCCAATATATATTTTTGTAGATAAATGAAAGAAAAGAACAAAAATGAAATCAGTTTTTGACAAACAACTTTCAGTGTTGTTTAATTATGACAGGGATTTAATTGTCTTCAAATATTTTTTAGAATTGGATATTTTCAATATTGCCTCATTCAAAGCCAAAAAGCCCAACATTTTTGCTATTTATTCTGTCATCTTATATACATGTGTTCATATACCTCCTTTCTCTCTCCCTCTCTTCCTTTTGTAAATAGTGTTCTTGCAATGACAGATTCTAGTTTTTTTTTAGTGTCATGAAAGATTTGAGCACATGGTCTAAACGTTTTGTTTATTTTTTGTTTGATATGTTTGTGTGTGTGTGTGCTTTTGCCTTTTTCTCCAGGGAAAACTTTCAAAATACTGAAATGCTAATCAATGTAAGCTTGTACATTTTCATTAATAATTACTCATGTAATAAGCTTTCATATATAAGGAGTATTCATACTATATATCCAGAGTTTTCCCTTATGGTCCAATGGGTCTGTCCTGTCAGTTTTTTATGATTTTATTGTTTATGATGGCCTTGGCTGTCTTGGATTGTACAAATTACGTTGACGCACACATACTTCTGTTAAATTCTAGAGGGTGGAGCTAGAGAGTTTGTTTCACACAAAACACTCAATTGCACATTAATTGTAATTCTCTCTCTCTCTGGGGAATTTATTTAATATCAGCTCAATTTTGAAATGGGTATTTTGATGGTGGCAGCTTGTGGCTTTAGTGTGAATATGCCATATCACGGAATGACATGAACAATGACTGTATTTGTGGTAACATCTGTTCAGCTGAAGCACTTGGGGTTTCCTATCGTGTCATCTCTACGTCGGCATTATTTGTAAATATAAGATGTGTAAGACTGAACATCAGTTATTATGAATACTCTTTTGTCTTATTTATTTCATATTTATTTGTTTTGTGGTCTTTTTCTTTTTAAGTCTCATCAGATTTTGTCGTAGGACTGACCTGTCTGTCCTAACACTGCAATATGGACTGGAAATGCTTTTACACAGATGGTAAGCTGAGATTCACTAAACGTAATGGAGAACTTCAGGACTGGACAGCTGTAAAAAAAAAAAAAAAAAAAAAATTATGTGTGTGTATGCTAAGTACAACTATTTTATTTTATTATTATTTTTATACCTTTGTTTAAGGGTGTCTAATGCCCACATACCTTTCCTTAGACTAGTCCTTTAGTTGTAGTGCTACAGGCATGTATGGTAGCTATGCACTTTGTATTCATATTATTAGAGATATATGAAGCAGGTTTTGTATTTTTTTACATATTGTACTTTTTACTTGTTCCTCAATAAATGTAACTTGTGATGGTTACACTTGTTATGTGCATTGGTGTATACATGTATGCATTTGGCAGATGCTTTAAAAGCAACCTTTACGCTGCATTCAAGATAAACATTTTACTAATTCATGCATTCCCTGGGAATTGAACCCATGACCTTGGCATTGTTAGTGCCATGCTACTGTTTAAAAAATACAATATCTTATAGTTAGATCATACCAATAAATAACATCAAATAAGCTAGATAGGGTTATAGATAGACAAGGGCTGGTGTTTCTGTAAGTCAAACAATAGAGCATGGCAACACTGTAAGGTTGTGGGTTGATTTCCCAGGGAATACATGAACTGATGAAATACACTACTAAGAGGAAATTAATATTTGCATTAAATTAATCTAAATTAATCAATATAACAATAATAAATAAAACACAATAAACAGGTAATTATTATAATATAAAATCAGCATATTTGAATGATTTCATAAGGATCATGTGACACTGAAGACCGGAGTAATGATGCTGAAAATTCAGCTTTGCATTACAGGAATAAATTACATTGTAAAATATATTCAAATAGAAAACAGTTATTTTAAATTGTAATAATATTTCACAATATTACTGTTTTTACTGTGTATGTGATCAAATGAATCCAGCCTTGGAGAGCATGAGACTTCTTTCAAAAGAATCTTACTGACCCCAAATATAAAATTAACCTTTTTTTTTTTTTTTTTTCTTTTTTTAAACAACAAATGTCTGCCCCTTAAATGATGATATTTGAAATGGTGACACACCAGAAATAACATCATTTGGACCTGTTATAGAGCATGAAGGGAAGTCAAGTAAACAATCTCATTCAATTTTGTCCATTTTTACACAAATTTTAGAGTTAACTACATTTGTCAACCTCAATCATTCAACCCTATTATATCCAAGAGTTACTGTTTCTTTGTTACATATTTAGCATTATAACTTCAAAGCAATATTTAGTCAAAGCAATATTTAGCAAATTAGCTAGACTGACTTAGTTTGACAGACTATATTTGCAACCCTGTTATTTATTCAACCCTGTTACCCATTCTGTCATAGTTATTTGTACTTATTTGCCATGCAAATTTGATAGCTAGCTAAATAGATAGATAGATGGATAGATGATATATAAATAGATAGATAGATACAGATTAGAAAAATTAGATAGAAGAAAAAATACTATAGTAATTTAAAGTAAATACTATAGTGTTTTTGAACCATAATATAGTAAATTGTAGTATACTGTATATATTATAGTATATACAACACTTTGTTAATGAATGCTACAGCATACTGTAGTATTAACTATAGTGAACTGATAAACTGTAATAAATACTGTAGTTTAGTTTTTACTACAGTACACTGTAGTGTATTGTAATATAATATACCCTATAGTTGTAGAAAACAGTACAGTTGGATAATACTATTATATTAATATAGTATATTACCACAGCAACTATAGAATTACCACAACAAATTAATTCAACTACTTTACTATAGTGTGGTTTAAAAACACTATAGTATTCACTATAAATTACCCAATTATCCTATTATACAATTTTCCAAGTGGGAGATTAGATAGATAGATAGATGGATGGATGGATGGATGGATGCATGCCGTGGGCGGGAGAGTGCTGAGTTTGCGCGAGGAGACTGTCCTGTGTTTGGCTGCGTGACGTCATGATTGCTCCTCCAGCTGATGGGTTTCCTCTGCTGTGAGGGCATAAAAAGGTGAGAGGCGGCTGCGGTCTGTCCTCTCTGTTTACCCATCGCTTTATGTCGTCTTTCCACCAGCTCACCGAAAGGCTATCTCATTTGCGTTGACTCTAAATGAGCAGCCTTCCCACCCAAGTCATCCTAACGATCTGAAGCGCCGCAAACAAACACACATACCGGCAGAGACGCATGAGGTCGGTGAGATATCTGCGGATGCTTTGCTCCTTGCACCTGTGCGTTATGTTGTCACTTGCATCTGTGCCTTTATTCGTCCTTTAGCAACTTATTCACGTTCTCTGCGCGTGCATTTGGGTGGTGGCACCCCGTCGAAGCCGTTTGGAGAGGATTATTCTGGAAAGCATCGGATAAATGCTTCAAAAGTTGCGTTTTACAGTATTGCAGTTGCTCTTTTTGAAATTCAAGTTATTGTAGCTTGATTTGGTGGTATGCTGGATGCATAACCAATGCTTACGAACGCCAGAATTGCATTTGACGTTCTATTGAATATTTGTAAATGGCCGACCGTAAATGACTATGGTTTTAATGTTACATAGTGATTTCCAGGGGCGATTCGACTTTTATTGTTGTATTTGTCGTTCTAGCATGTAAATGCCGTGTCATGGTGAGCACTGGCGAATGTCCAGACACATGGGCAGAGTTTAGCCTATACAATTATCATACAGTATGTTCAAGCGATGCTTTTTGTGCCTTACTTCTCAATATATGTGTGCTGAGAATGAGATTTCCTTTTCAATATTTGTCATAAGGTTACTGAACTCCCTGCATGATAAACAAGGATACATTCTACGGCCTTTATATACATGCTTTTAAAGGCAAAACAAGTTTGTGCAACACAGGCATGAAATGAAGTGATTATACATTAAAAGTTCACTTTAAAATCATTTAAGAACATAAAAGTGAATAAGGAAATGAAAATGTAAAGAAAATTAATAAAGAATTAGATGTAGTTCATTAAAAATGAAGTGTCATTTTTCTGCCCCATTGTGGTCATATCCATGTTGAGATCACATGACCCTATATTATCAAACTCTATTGGTTGCAGAATAAGAACAAATGCCTGCAAATAAACTTTTTGAGTTTGTGTGATGCTGCATTCATACCAATAGGTGTCAGTATAAAGTCCATGGCCACTGTTATTGACATGCAATGCTATTTGGAAAAAAAAGAGGCAATATAAAGGTATATACTGCAGATTATTCTGTAAGAAGTAATCTACTCTTCCATTCTGAACATGGCAATAAACGAAAGAGTCTGTCTTTATTTCCACAATAAATAGTGTGACCTTTTTGTTAATTTCCCCCTTGTCTTTTAGAGAGACTAAGATCATGGTTCAGCTGTCACCATCTCGGACTATAGAGATGTTGACCGTGGAGAAGGAGGATGGCCAGGGCAGCCCTAAATCTGAATCCCCTCGAGTGCTTACGGCCCTCCAGCTCGCCCTTAGCCCAGACATGACCACCTACTATGGCTATGAGAAGTACATTGAGGACGGCCTCATCTGCCTCAAGCACAAGATCCGTAACATTGAGAAAAAGAAGGTGCCTTATGTTATTTGGGCGAATGAACAAATGAGTTTTATTGTATTCAGGTGGAATTGGTGGTTTTGTTTTACTCTTAGAGCACCAGATGTCCTTCAGTTATGACTTTTGACATAAAACAAAGCTTTTGTTTTGTTTTACAGCTGAAACTGGAAAGCTACAATGAGAGGCTGAAAAAGGGGGACAAACTAAATCAAGACCAACTGGTAATCGTTCTTCATTATATGTGCTGTATTTTGGGAAATGGAGATTACTGATGTGTGGTAATGTTGTAGGAAGCTGTGGGGAAGTACGAGGAGGTTGTCCACAATCTTAAATTTGCCAAAGAGCTCCAGAAGACCATTGGTTCCCTCACACAAGATGTAAGGCTTTATGCATGCAAGTACAGGGCAGAATTGAATTGTGCTGAATGTTTCACTGGATCTCCTGATTTTTCTCCGCTGTAGTTGTTGAAGGCTCAGCGGAAAGTTGTTCGCCAGGAGAAGATCATGAGGATTGAACAAGAGAGGAAACGTCTGAGCTTGATTCTCCAGGTGCAATACGTCCTCCACAGTCTGAAGAGAGAGGACGTCCGGAGGAACTTCTGCAACACGAGACAACATTCCCGTTACCTGACCACACAGGACATGGAGAGTTTGCTGGATCTGGCATCATTATTGGGATGCAAACGAGACTATAGCATGAGGTTTGTGCTATATCTGATGCTGTCTTCAACTCTATATAGTCAGTGTTTTGTTTGTACAGGTTTGATTTTAAGTGCTAGTCAGTGTCATTTTTACATGGCTCTCTGGAATTCTTGATTCTGGTTGGTCAAACATGACATTCTGTGATCGAGTATTTGTTGACTGCTAAACTTTATAATTGGGGACTAATTACCCACATTGCTTTGTCTGTTGTACCATTTTAAAAAAAAAAAAAAAAAAAAAAAAAAAATTATGGGAAATTGATTTTGTGCTAGGTGCATAATGTCAGTCAGCCGGTCAGTATTACCAAAAAAAAAAAAAAAAAACCCATCAGGATGACACAAGAACCCTCCTGATTTATTTTGCAATAACTTGCTGACTGTATGTTGTCCCTATAACATGTTTAGCTGTGGGTTTTGGATATTTTTAATGCCATCACAGTATTGTATTTGGTGTCTTTTCAGCCTGTTGATGTGGCATTGTCTTCCTGTTTCATGCTTTAGTTTAGAGGATCAGATGGAACAGGCTGCTATTGTTTACTGGGAGCTTCTGGAAGGGAATGAAAAACCAGTTGCTGGCTCGACATGTGAGTTTCTAGCTCAATCTCTGATTGTCACATTAATTTGAAAGCTGTTATCTAATGAGCCAGGATGTTTGTTTTTTTCTTCAATTATGTAGGGTAACATTGTGTGTGTATAATATATGTATATAAATGTGTGTGTGTGTGTGTATATGTGTATATGTATGTGTCAAAATAATGTTTATAATCATTACTAATGGTAAATTATTTTTGTTTATTTCCAGGGCATATTTTATGTATGTGTAAGGGGGGTGGGGGTTTGATCCTAAGTGATGGGGCTGTGAGGGTACGAAGTCAAAAACTGTTTTGAGTGTGACCGCTGTTTCCTCAGATAAGCACATGAAGGATAAGCTACTTCAGCTAGTAGACTGTGGCTTTTTTGATCACGTACCACTTCCTAAAGTTGACAGTCAAGAGAAGACAGAAGCTGTAAAGACTGATCCTCCACCTAGGCCTTGTGGCCTCTCCAGTGAGATTTTCAGATTTAACTTCCAGCCATTCATAATTAAGCAGCCATTCTTTTACTTGAATACATATTTATATTTTTGTTTTAGCACTGGTGAAGCTGAGCTCAAAAGAAGTGCCTTCCAAAGAGGTAAAAACAAGTGACCATAATCTTCAGTGCTGTCTTCAATTCTGCAAATTGGGTTTTGGAGAAACACAAGCAGGTCAGTAACTTCTGAATGATGCCAGTTTCTTAACAGACGATACCTATCTGAAACGGATGTCGCTGAGCATAGACAGGATGACAACGCGTCACCCCGTAGCTGGAAGGATGAGTTTTTGGCCATGAAGGAAAGGGAGCCACCAGACTCATGGGAAATGGAGTTTTCTGATCCTCCTGTATCTTCTCAGTCCCCCATACAGAAGCCATGGAAAGGGGCGGCAGGATTGATTCCTAAGACTACAGACATCGTAAAGAGACCCACGGTTGACCCTAAGGAGGTGAGAAAGTTGTCCGTTTGTAATTGCTTTTTATTTATTTTTAATTTTTTAACTAGTATGGTGATCCTGGCAGCTAAGCTATACATTCATGTATACAGACCCATTTATACTAAGATACTAAGAGAAATGGAAATAGTTAAAACAAATTATTAGAATATCTGGAAAATGTTTAACCCCCCCCCCATCCCAATATTAGCATTTAATAATTATGTAATTTAATTTAAAAATGCACATTTAGTAAATTGTGAAGTTTTTGATGGACCCACTTGTGGTCCCCTAGGACTCTGCAGACTGTAGTTTTAAAACCCTTTAAACCTGTTGTTGCTTAAATGGCTAATCTTGCATCTTGGCAATCAGCTCAGTTGGACAAGCATTTGATATGTAACAAAGCCTGTTTTTATCTCTTCACATGCGTTTTCTAGAAACGTCAAAGGAAGACCAAGGGGGAACAGGACTCCAAATCGGTGCGTTATTTACATCCATCATAAAATTTGTTTCAAAGCAGTTGAAGCATTATTTTTATGCTTTTATACTTTCAGGTTCCTGTCGCAGTAGAAGTCTTTAGCTCTCCATCTCCATTACCAAAAGACCCTGTTCAGCGTAAACAGCAACTGGAGACTCTGATGGACCAGATCTCTGGCTCCTTCAGCTTCATGCAGGCATGCATTAAAAAAGGGATATGTAACAATATTTAATTCAATCTTCCTATTTTTGTTGAAACGAAGTGTTCAGAGACTTTTCCTCGATCTTCTGTTTGCAGGAGTCTCTTTTGGATGGAGAAACTTCACCTGTAAACAGTCGAGCAAAGAGATGCCGTCCATCTCCAGACTGCTCTACTCCTCTTGGTACACGAGTGCTCTATATTAAGTTACACAATAAGAATAGAATGGTGTTAAACTGATATTGATGGTCTGTTTCTTTTAACATGCAGCACAGAGGGAGCTGACAAAAAGCCCATCAGATATTCTGCCTCCATCCCCACGGGTGAGCATGTTTGACTTGAATATGGGAGCTTATTTTGTGTATAACAATAAAAACATGAGGTCAGCATTCTCTGACCACCTAATATGACACGATGTGGTCGTAGTGCACTCCTTTACGGATCCTGCTGTCTGGAGAGGGTAAAGGCTGTCTGTCAAATGGAGAGAGTTCTATAACTGGCTCTGACCTTGATCTACACCATGAAGATAAGCCACATGTAGGTTATGGTATGGTAGTTATTGAATGCAAGATACCAAATTGTAGACTTGTAGTCTTAAATATGCTGTATCTGTTTTTGTTAGAAGCAAAGTGAGGGCTTCACCTCTCCTCCATTGTACCGCAGGGGATCCTCAATCTCAATCCCTTTAGAAAACCAAAGTACTGTACAGGTAAGAACTACACAAATAATTCTCGTTCATGCTATATATTGTTTAATCTCTAAGGTTTAGGAGCGCTGAGGATTTATTTGATTAAATTAGGTTTGAAGGTTTAAGTATATTAATACTAATAGTGTAATTATGAAAAAAAAAATTCAGTTTGAGACTTGTTACTCTACGCTTTAATGTTGTGGTGCCTAAATTCATTTGTAGTACTTTTATTTTTGATTTATTTGGTTAAATATAAGGTAATTATCTGTATCGGCCAGAGTTTTAAATTTAAATTCTAATTTGCAGCCTTGCGATAATGTGGTTATTTATTTATTTATTTTTTTAAGTTTATAACCTTGAGATTTAGAAGATTTTTGTGGCGGAGCGTTTACAAGTGGAAATTTAAATTGCTGGAGATGGAGAAAATTACTTTTGTTAAACCGTATGTTTGGGATTGACTATTTGTTTGTGTGTTAGGCAGGAAAGCAGCAGTTATGCAATGGAGTATCAACCTCTGTGTCTGAGCAGACATTTTCAACCCCAACTAGTCACCGATCCAACAGTGCAGAAAACACCTTTCACAACATCCACTCTGTGAGCATAATGTGTTTGTCTCCATATGCCTCGGATGTCCCTAACATCAGATAGGATGTTTTGCATTATTTAAATAATAGGAATTGAAGCTGAGCTGGGTCACCTTAAGCTCAAACCTCCCTCTCCTCATCAGGTGTTTAATGTTGCATCTTTGCCAATCAGTGAGAGCTCAGGAATGAAGTCAGATGAGAGTGGATTCTCTGAGTCCATGCATCTGAGTTACACGTCGGCCAAAACCCAGAGTTATTCCACAGCAAGCACCCAGACACCACCTGAACTCAACCCACCTGAAGATGACCTACAGATTGGTAAAACATGACCTACAGATTGACTCTCTCTCACTCAGACTCACTCCCTCAGACTCCCTCGCTCCTTCCGACTCACTCCCTCAGACTCCCTCGCTCCTTCCGACTCACTCCCTCAGACTCCCTCGCTCCTTCCGACTCACTCCCTCAGACTCCCTCGCTCCTTCCGACTCACTCCCTCAGACTCCCTCGCTCCTTCCGACTCACTCCCTCAGACTCCCTCGCTCCTTCCGACTCACTCCCTCAGACTCCCTCGCTCCTTCCGACTCACTCCCTCAGACTCCCTCGCTCCTTCCGACTCACTCCCTCAGACTCCCTCGCTCCTTCCGACTCACTCCCTCAGACTCCCTCGCTCCTTCCGACTCACTCCCTCAGACTCCCTCGCTCCTTCCGACTCACTCCCTCAGACTCCCTCGCTCCTTCCGACTCACTCCCTCAGACTCCCTCGCTCCTTCCGACTCACTCCCTCAGACTCCCTCGCTCCTTCCGACTCACTCCCTCAGACTCCCTCGCTCCTTCCGACTCACTCCCTCAGACTCCCTCGCTCCTTCCGACTCACTCCCTCAGACTCCCTCGCTCCTTCCGACTCACTCCCTCAGACTCCCTCGCTCCTTCCGACTCATTCTCTGACAGTTAGTTGTTTGCTATGACTTTCAGATTTTAAATTCCTTCTCATTGTAGGAGACATTTGGCCCCTAAAATGTATGCAAAACTTGACCCCTCACACTACCAACTAATCTTTCATGGTTGGGATGGTGCTATAAAGTTTAACAGACATAAACTTGCATCACTCTTGCAAAGAATCACATTCATTCTCCTCCTTGCTCACTAATAATGCATGTTTTTTGCAGAAGGCCAGTACCAGCTGGAGTGTCCGGTCAGTACAGGTGGTCACGTGTTCTCTACTCCTCAACCACAGTCTCGTCTGAGTCAGTCCTGCTACCCCCGCGGTACAGCGAGAGGTATGACTCGTGCAGGCAGGGGTTTGGGTCACTCATACAGATCACCTGGTGGCTACAGAGGTACTTTCCTCTTTCTGTCTTTCACTCTCTGTTAGGCTTTTATCTTTACGTTCATATTTCATGCTGATCCACGTAATGTTGGTGTATTTGTTCTAATCTTTAACACAGAGCCAATGCAGTACTGTTGTTCTTGCACAAACTTTCAATAACCCAATCTATACTATTTATCTTTGCAATCTGGAGAAGACCTGGACTAATAGTGTAAAACCTTTTTTTTTTTTTTTTTTTTTTTCTTCTCCCCCTCTATCCTTCTGACTGATTTTACAGGTGGTTATGAGGCCTACAGGGTGAATGTGCGTTCTCCAGGAGGGGGCTTCATTTCCCAGACCCACACGACTCACAGAGACCCTGGATCTGCCCTTTATGTGTCCAGAGTAAGTTTAATGATTTACTTAATTGACCTACTTTATTTATTTGCAGATTTGGTGTCCTAATTCATTATTAGTAAAAATTAGTTTTAGGCATTATAAGTAAGGTTTACAATAATTTATTAATTTTTGTATTAATATTGGTAATGTATAAAACAATTCCATTCAAAACGTATATTTACTGTTTTAGGCATTGTATTATATTATAGGGTTTGTTTTTTGCATCTTTATTTTATTATATAAACAACAAACCAGTAAATGTTTTGTGCTGTAGGCAATATATTATACTTTTACTTTAGTTTTAATGTCACTTTAGTTATAATAGTATACAAACAACAAATTTGTAGGCATTGTGTGCTGTGAGTATTATAGGTCAGGTTTACTAATTTGTCACTGGTTATATAAACAATGAATCTTTTCATTTTCTTATTATATTTATATTATATTGTCAGTGTCATTAATCTGCTTTCTTGAAAAGCTGGTCAGTTCGGTGCTTTTGTTATATTAACAGGAAAACGGGTATCAGCAGAGCTTCAAACGAGGTGGAGGCACAGCAACTCAAAGGAGCAGTGGTATGAGCAATCACTAGCTACTGATACATTCATATTTTATGGAAATATATTTAATACTGATACTACTTTTTAAAAAGTTCCCAAATCAAAAGTTAAGATGTGAGGAATGTCTCAATAGATCAAAGTGATGATCTGCCTTTGTCGCCCTTTAAGCTGGTTGGAGTGACTCTTCTCAGGTGAGCAGCCCAGACCGAGAGGGTGCGTATTCGCTTGACTCAGGAATCAGTGACACTCTCTCAATCCCAACAATGGAAGTGCCCATCACACCCCAGGGTACACACACTCTGATGCCCGTACACTTGTACCCACTCACCCAACTCCGTGTGGCTTTCTCTGCCGCCCGCACAGCCAACTTTGCCCCTGGCACTCTGGATCAGCCGATCGCCTTTGACTTGCTGCACACTAACCTCGGAGAAATGTTCGACACGACCACAGGCCGTTTCACCTGTCCTGCTCCCGGTGCTTATGTCTTTATCTTTCACATCCTTAAGCTGGCCATCAGTGTGCCCCTGTACATCAACCTCATGCGCAATGAAGAGGTGATGGTGTCCGCGTATGCCAATGATGGAGCTCCAGACCACGAGACCGCCAGCAATCACGCTGTCCTCCAGCTGTTCCAGGGTGACCAGGTGTGGCTGCGGCTTCACCGTGGCGCCATTTATGGCAGCAGCTGGAAGTACAGCACCTTCTCTGGTTTCTTGCTGTACCAGGACTGAACATTTCTCTCAAAATAGGCACAAAAAGGGAGGATGGGGCATTGTGGATGTTCTTTGAAAGCTATTCTGCACTTTATTGCGCTTTTGGTTACGCATGGTGCAACAGCATGTTTGAAAGATCATGTTCAATAGTACAAAAGTCAGTATCTAAAGCTAATATAAGATGTTTGCTGGTGAGTTTACCTGGGTTTTATTTTTATTTTTTTATTTAACATACTTTTTTTTTTTTTTTTTTTTGGTCAGTTATTTGAAAATGTTTACTGTGTATTTGGGTGCACAAACCCATAACCCAGAGTAGCTGCATTTGGTGTGCGCTAAACTGAAATCCTAACATTCAGAAGAAGCGTGTTTTGGTGTTAAATGGCCCTGTATTCTCAACTGCTAATTTTAGATGATAGAGGGAGAGAGGTTTTTCAGCCATACAAAAGTCTGCAACATGGTGCCTTTGTTTTTTGGGGGGGGGGGGGTTGTTGAACACATGCATCGCTTTGCAAGAATGGAGGATTTTTTTTTTTTTTTTTTTTTTTTTTCTGGTAATACTTGACATGTTAAGCACTTTAAAAAAAGGACTTTGTGGCCTTGTTGGGGTTTTGGGTGTATGTGTTAATCCGTGTGTTTGTCTGTGACATGTACTTTGAGTGAATCACTTGAACACTGACTCTTGCCGAGAAGGCATTTAGGCCAAAATTGCTCCCTCTTGTGCCTGAAATAAAAATGTGCAGTTCACTTTTGTGATGGCTTCATTTGTGCATTAAGTTGAAAATGCTGTTTAAGTTTGCAGCTGGTCTAGCTGTTTAAGTTGGTATCAGTGCAGGTAGTGTGCTTTGTTTACCTCGATTTAAACCAATGTTAGCAGAAATTATGCTTCGGTTAATTAGGACTAATTTTGATCACCTGAAGTTGCTTATTGCACTCTGTCAGTTACAAAGCTAAACTAAAACCAACAGGCTTTCAGTTAAATGTGAAATATTGGAGGAAAGTAAGCTTGCGTTCTGCATCAGATGGAGTAAGACAAGTTTAACAAGTTCGTTTTTTTTTTTTAACAAGTAATGTTCTTTATAGCTGATCTCCGTATAAGTGGTGTTATACTTGCATAAATTTAGCTGCTGTTATGGGTGTTTCTTCAACTAAGTCCCTTTTAAAACATTTACACACTCTGACTGTACCTCCAGGTCAGATTTATATGGACTTTATTTAGATGTCACTTATATTATACCTTAAAAACATAAGCGTATGTCACTTCCACCATATTAAATGATGTATTGCTTAAGTGCACTTTTTTTTTTTTATTATGGAAATTATGGTTTAAAACTTGTTCAAAACAGTCTGTATCCTAAATGCAAAATATTTTCAGGTTCTACATAATTTGGTACAATTACAACTTCATTGAAGATACAATATTTTGTTTCTGTGTCTGACGTACGTTTGAAAACCCCCTGATATCATATACAGTATGTCGTGCAATCCCGAGGTTATTGCATGGTCTCTTGGAACATTGTTTTAAAGTGTTTTGAGATGAGCACAAGAGGTCGCTGTTGCCCTACTCGTTGATCACGTCTGTACTGTGTGTAATGGAAAAACAAATACATTCGTTCAGTAGGATTTCACGCGTCTCCCGCGAGAGCTTCTACTCCGATAACTGCCATGGGCCATAAATGTCACAATGCACAAATGTTTACTTTCAACTTCTCCGCTTTAACAGCCTAATGTGCTTGTTCATTTTGCTTTCACTGAATGCCTTTTTAAGTGAATTTTTTCCCCTCCTCCCTGTGAATGTGTATTCATGTTGTTCTTGTAGGCCTACTACTAGTGGCTTTTAAGATTACGGATTATATTAATTTTGTCATAAGATCATTGTGCCATGCTGACTGACTTTTTACTATGGTAATGTTTCTTTGTGGTCGTGACACCTGTACGTTTCTCAGCAGTTTCTCGTTTGTCAGCTCAATTGAGTTGATCTAGAAAAACTCAATCTGTCTGTTCCTACATGATGGAAGCAAATCAAAATTCTGAGAGAGTGTCACTGATGTTATAATCCCTAAACTGAAATTTAACCTCCTGCTGGTCTTTAGGGTAAGTCTGTCTGCGGTCGACCTGCCCAGACTTGTTCATATAATACCCTCCCCTACTTAAACCCAGTTTTACCCCCCTGTATTAGGTCATGCCCCATGTAATCCCACTGCCGCTCCTCCTCACACTGCGTTCTGCGAGGTCCCAGGATGGCTAGAATGGTCAGCTGTCTTCTTGCATGTAGTGGTCTTTGCTAGACTTTGGATAAAGGGACTGTACTGTTCATTGTTCCTTTTAAACAAACTCTTCTTTATAGGCTAATGTGTTGTCATTAGCTTGTTTTTTGGGGGAATGCTGTCGTGGAGTATAAATACTAAATATAAAATTCCCACTTCTCTTTTTTTTGGTTCAGTTCAAAACAATGTTGCGACCATGAGTATTATTCTGAGAAAGTGTAAGTTTGGGAAGACACCATATTCTGTGGTTATATCCCTGAGTTTATGGTCATAACCATAAGACAACAAAGAAACTACTAACAGAGTGCAGGTTGGTGGCACAAAGACAGGAAAAAAACTATTTTAAACATTTGTGTTTTTCAACAGTACCCCCAAAATAAAACTTGGAAGCCATTTATCAGTGAAAAAAACCAACAAAAAACTGCAGCTAAATGGCTTATTCACAAACCACTAAACACATGGGACTAAACAGTAATTTCTTCGTGTTTCCTGCCTTTAAACTTAACACTGGTGATTTGTCATCTGCCATAATGTCATTCTTGAGAGAAACTAGGTGTGGTTTGTGAACAAAAGTGCAGGTGACACTGACAGTGTCATTAGAAGAAATTTTTAAAATGTATTTAGTCAGTGTTTTCACTTATCTTGTATAACAACTTTATGAAAATGGGTCATTGTTGTAATGCCTGTCCTAGCAAGTTGAACATGTGACACTCTTGGCATTGTTTCGTGCATTTATATTGACAGTCGTGTGCAATTTGATAGCTTTGCCTGAAAGCCTAGCTTGCCTTGCCTCTTTTGTTGTTGTTGATTTTAATTATACCTGAAATTAATAGTACTTAATGTAGAAAATTTTTTAAAATCAGGTACATTTATGTAGTGTTGGGGTGATGCACTACAAGTAACGTGAGTTATGTAATCAGATTACTTTTTTTCAAGTAACTAGTAAAGTAACTACTTTTAAAAAGTAACGCTAATGTAATGTAACCCATTACTTTCCATAAAAAGTAAAGCAATTTATTACAATATTGCTTTACTCCCTAAAAAAAAGTAACTATTACTTTTAAAAGTAACTTTCCCCAATCCAGTCTTCCTAATCAGGTCACTAGCCTACAGAAGATGTTTTATTTTACATACAGTGGGTTACAACAGTTGATAAGTTTGTTGCGGGTTGGACTGGTGACAGACTAAACTGTATGGTTAGATTTGTTCACAGAGCCAATATTTAGAGATGTTAATAAATACAGATCCATCCATTGCTGTATAAATGCTCATTGTGGATGATCGATTAAGATTACTTGGATCTCCTATTGTCAGCATTTAGACTTTGTTCATGTTAGCTTTTTTCATTGTGTCACTGTGTGTTTACTTCTCTTTTTTTCATTACTTTTACCACTGACATTCTCAAAAAAAATTCCTTCGCAGGGAAAGGCTGTGTGCATAAAATAGTTCAGCATAAATTCCCAGCATAACATAGCAGGAAATCCCCTTTCAGAAGTCCAATCCCACACATTTGCTGGGTGTTTTGCATTGTTGCGATCTGCAGTGCATGATGGGATGGGATAAATATCCTATTTTCCACCCAGGAACTAAACTCTGTAAGCTGCGATGGAGTTGCGATAAGATTTGCGTCTGATTCTGCCAGTCCTGCACTGTTGTTTTAATCTCTCTGATAACCATCTTCTCATAACAACTAGTAAATTGAAAACAAGTGCTAGTTTACAGGGAACTGCAGAAATGTGTTGCCAAGGCGCATGTAGAGTGTAAGAGGCCCAAACACCCAGTGGAGTGAATGTTTTCTCACGGCCGTGACAGAATTCAGACATTTCGCACAAAAGACCGGTTGTGCGACTTCTATGAGGAGGTCCAGGTGTGTGATTCTAACCTGAAGCTGCACCTCGTCATTTCTTCTTGTCCATGCGATCTCACTCCTTCGTGATGGACGTATATTTTTCCTAAACCTCCTCCCATCGTTTAACTCCCCCACTCAGTGTCAACATGTGGCCCTGCAGTTAGTTCAGTGTCGTGCTATGTTTGGAATAGCATACTATTCCAGCAATAGCATTTATAATGTTTTCTGTTGTAAAAGTTTTCTGTGTGCAGTGTGGGTGAGCCGTGTTCACGTTTACATAATTTATGTTAAAAGTCATGAATATTGCAAAAATAATTAGCAAAGAAAGCTGTGTTTGCATCCTCTGAGTTCAAGTGAACAAAATCATCACTTCCAGTGAAAATTGGTGCAAAATGGAAATTAAAAAGTCATTGTAGATGCCAGTGTGGCTCCTTTAAAATTAATGATTTTCTATTTTGAGTGCACAAACAAAACGCTCTGACACACTTCATGTTTGCTGTATTTCTGTAAATGACAACATGTCAGACATTTTGGGAGGTAAAAGTAGTCAATCATCTTGGTAAATAATTTTTTTACATTTTTTTTAAAGTATACGTATAGGAATTTATTTGTTAAATATGGTTCCATTGTAGTTCATGTACATGCCTTCTTACATTTGCATTTATGCACATTTTGGAAATTTAATCTACATCCATCACTCATTTTTTATGCAATATCTCAATTTTAGACAAAAATATGTGAATTGAAACCTGACTAATGCTATTCTAACCTGACTAATACTATTCTTACTACTCCTACTGTGTGTGTGTGTGTGCGCAGTATGAACATTTTATGTATACCCAGATAACCACATTTGTTCAAATATGTAGTATGCAGCAAATCGCACTGTACTAAACTCAGACAACTGAGCTTATGAGGTATGACAACAATAGACATTATCCAGTATAAACTGCAGTGTCTTTGAGTAGTAAATTAGTATCTCATTTCAAACATAAACTCTCTTTCACACATTTGTGTGCTTTATAGCTTTAAACACGGAGCATAACTCTTTTTCTTACGTCTCTACAGACTTAATAAATCTCTGCCATTATAACGTTTCTCCCTTGATTTAGTGTAATTTGGAAGCACTGCGTTATAGTTTAAATCTAATTTTATGTTTATGTTAATGGCTGCCATCTTTCTCTTGTTTGTAGGCTGGAAGCGAACGAGTTTGATGTTCGGTATGGGGGGCCGCAGACTCCTGTTTGCAGACCCAGACTGAAGATAATATTGGGGCAGGTTGGAAAGTGCTGTAGTGCGGTTTGACTTGGTGGCTAGCGAGACCATTTAATCGTTAACACATGGAAAAAGAAATGAGTCTTTATCAGAACATGAGTTCTGTAAACCTACAATCTACTATTAGCCACTGTTAGTGTAACGGACGTAGGCTGGTAAGAGCTGTATGTGTAAATCTCACTCCCCTGATCTCAAGGGTCGCTCTAGCGAATGACGTTAGAGACTGCGGTCTTTAGCTTCCTTGTCAGAGCACCCGACTCCCATGCCTGTGGACCTGGGTTCGAGTCCCGCTTAGAGCGGGGCAGTTTGAACAGGAGGGGTTACATTGGTGCAGTGACCCGGATGGGAGTGAGGTTTAGGGGGGTGAGTATAACAGACGTAGGCTGGTAAGAGCTGTGCGTGCCCCTTTGATTGTGAAAGTAAAAGTGCCCTTTGCGGTTGCATCACAGTGCCCCCTCAATACGATTTTTTTCTACCAAGGGGACCCTCCCCAACCCCCAGAACGTGATCTCGTGCCTGCCCCCACAGAGATTTGTGCATTGCACGCCACTGTCTCGTACTGCACTCTGAACCATGAAGCTATAACCAGTCCCATGATGTTTTCACGTGTTAAAAAGGAACTAATCATTTATGGGTTTACACAGAACCATACAAATAAAGATGAACCTGTACTAGCTAACACTTTCCCCCAGTATTCACACATGATTTGTTTATCATTACAGGCCTCTGTTTCTTATTCTTTGTTGAAGTATCACTCTGTCTCCATCTCCTTCTTGTTCTCTTTCATCGTTATTTGCTGCAGTAGAAGGATAATTATAGCTTTCAGGAAATGATGCCTCCGTAAAGGCTCCTTTGGGAAAGAATCGGGCTGTAAAACGATTCTTCGCCTGCTGTGTATAACACTTTGCAGTATGGAGAAAGTGTGAGGTAAACAAGTTCTTTCAGCTTTCTCTGCATATCACAGTCTGAATGGTGAGATGCTTCAGTGTTCCCTATTCATCTCCAATACGTTCAGTGTGGAATAGACTTCAAACTTACTGGCATGTAAACAGAAGGCTGTTTTACCCATAATGCTCTAATATTTCCAGTTCATCTTAGTCTCACAGTGTAATGCAATGTGAAATTTCCTTATTTTGGTTCGTCTTAGATCCAAGGGTTGAGTCCTTTTGGGATTTATGTGGCCCCGCTGATGTGTATGGAGATGCATGCGTGAGAGCTTCAGAACCACAGCTCTGGGCCCGACTGTTTCACATTAGAGTTGTTTATCACATGTAAATTATCCAGAACTGATGTTCATCAGCAAAGTGCACATACACACAAAACCTCTGAGCTCATCTCTTGAGCTCATCTGGCAAAAAACACACTGCATCATGCAGATATTTACAGGAATAGTTTGACGCTGTCGAAACCACCTACTGCTTTATTCTGTTTGTGCTCATGTTACACTGACACGGCTGCTGTACTGCAAGTTGTTTTAGCTGTTTAAGTCTCTCTTTACACTTTTCACCTCAGGATTATGTACTCTGACGATTAAAGTCTGTGAATTTGCTGCTTGAGTAACAGTACCACAGTGCTTCTGTAATACTGAAGCCGCTCCACTCAATGTATTGTAACACAAACCTTTGTTTTTAGTTTTAGCACTAATGGGGCAGTTACTGATCTAATCAGAATGCAAGGAATGTAGATACACCCACTTTCAGCAGACTTGCCTTTTTGACTAAATAATTAACAGTAAATATCTGTAATAATAATGTCATGAAAATTCATAAAGTGAGTTATGCTCTGCTCTAAAATATTTTATTGGCTAAAAATTGCCCTATGTAAGTAATATCACAAGTATTGTTGTTCCAATTAACAAGTGTGATATTGCTTAAATAAAACAGGCCAATAAACAAATAAGTATTTAATATATATAGGGTAAATATTTAGTAACTTTCACTTATTTTAGACACAATATTTCCAGGTATTGTAGTGCTGTTTTGTTGCTTAATTCAAGTTTCTGAAAGAATCTTTTGAACGAATGATACAATGACTCATATGACCGTCACTTGTTTCGTTCCTGAATGAATCTGACGGTGCATTCCAAACGGGATATATCGCCCCTTTGAAGGGCACTTCGGAGTGAGCCGCCATATTGAAGGGTTGTTCCAAACCGAAGTGCTCAAAACTGGCCACTTCAAAGGGCCCTTCGGAATGAATGATTTCGAAGGGTACAACTGATGGACACTTCGGGTCCCCATGATCCTTTTTTTTTTATCTATGATCCGATTTTACCTATAAATGTATGTAAAGTTTTTTTCTATACTACTGTAATATTTACGAGTTAGATTTAGTACATTATTGTGATCAAAACGACATTGTACTTCAACAAGAAAACTTTACAGCTCCCTTTATCAGTCCATTCAAATGTTTAAAATATATAGACACAATATACAATATGGTGCGATAAACCAAAAATAAAGAATTAAATAAATAAATAAATAAGCCCGCTTACAAAATGCGCGATGAAGGCGCTTCATTCGTTGATAGTCTCGTTAAGATGACGCAGAAAATAGTTTTTTTGACCCCTACACCCTTCATCCCTTCGAAGTTCTCACTCCAGAGGGTAAACCCTTTGAAGGGATTAGGGCATAGGGATGAGCCCTTCCGAATGGAACGCAGGGTGTGTGTTTGGACGAATTGGTTTAGTGAATGATTCAATGACTCACGTGTTTAATTCCTGAATGAATCTGTGTTTCTAAATGAATCGTTCAATGATTCACTTTACATTCCCGAATAAATGAATAGTTTTAAACAAATCATTTGAGAAAATGGCTCACTCATAAAGACCATTTGTCGCCACCTACTGGCGTCACAGATGTATCAGCAGAGGAGTGTTCAAACACTGACAAATGGAGTAATACAAACGGTGAAAAGACCCAGCCACTCAGTCAATCAGAACTGAGGACCGGAACTAACTGTTGATGCTGTTTGTGTATTCTGTTTTCAAATTCTAATCAAGAAAACACAACCGACTAAAAGTCATGGAGAAGGAGTCATGCAGAAGTATGGCAACCTTGTCCTTCTATGTCACTTTTCAAAGGTTTATGGTAATGTTTACATTACATTCTACATTTGTTTTTGTTGTACAGGAGAGCGAGAGAGTCAGCATAACTTCTCCTGGTTGACATAAGAGAGCCTCATTTGTAATGCTACTAACGTCCCAGTTTAGTTCATCAGCTTGTGTATTTTTTTTTTTTTTTGGCAATTACAGACAGTCTGCAGGTGTTAATGGACTTCTTCACTCGTCCATCTCAGAGGGATAGAGACCTTGTTTCATACATACCCACCATGTGATTGCAACAAAGGCACGTATAAAGAGGTATTTCCAGTTTTGAGCAAAATACCCTATGAACACCTTGAAATCTGAGAAAGGAGAAAAAGAGGTATGTACTGCAAACAATAGAATGGAAAGAGGCGTGAGTGTGTCCTTATGTGGCCCGGGACTGTATCTTTTCAGCGTCATTTTATTTTTATCAGCTGATTCAGTGCTATCAGTCAAGGCTAGACTAAACTGGAGAAAAACTATAAGCGTGTGAGCATGTAACCAACCTATTTAGGATTTGTGGGAGCAAAATCGTGGAAAAATCCATATCGGTCGACCACTAATCAGAATTTTTGGTGTAGTTTCTCCTCAGTGTCTATGGTGATTATAGCCCTGCTGAAAGGGAGAAAGAAAAAAAAAAAAAAAAAAAAAAAATATATATATATATATATAAATTTTGAATGCACAAAATGATTCATTAGCATTTCTTGTACTGCAGTATGCCTTCATATGCAGTGCTTAAATTAAATTTTCCTCCTTATACTCATTATTTGAAATACTTAATCATATTAAACAGTTAATTCACCCAAAAATTAAATTTCTGTCATTAATTACTCACCCTCATATCGTTCCACACCAGTAAGAACGTTCATCTTCGGAACACAAATTAAGATATTTTATCCGTTTAAACAACATAATTACCACATTCAAGGTCCAGAAAAGTAGTAAAGACATCGTTAAAATAGTCAGTGTGACTACAGTGGTTCGACCTTAATGTTATGCAGCTACGAGAATGCTATTTGTGCAAACAAAAATAATGACTTTAATTTACACACTTCTTGAATTAAATTCTTTTCAGTTGTGACATTAATTGAAGACAAACATGTCTTTATGATTTGAGGGATGAATGGGAATGGTGTAGACCTCTTTGATGATTTGATCATCATAACAAAATTCGTTCATCACTTTTTGATTCATGTCTTGCTATTTGAAGGCCAATATGAACCATCACTCCGTCCAGAGATCTTCTTTCCCGTTAGTCGTTTTGGGCAGAGCGTGTGACCTGTTGGAACTGGCAGTGAATTTGTCTGTTTCATCCAGTTGGCCGTGCAGAGAGAAATACAAGCTAAGAAGTCAAGCAACCTTGTTTAATTTGTGTTGACCTAGAAAACAGAGAATGACTTTTTTTTTTTTTATTTTATTATTCAATCAACAATTGCTGGAGGCTTTTTTTTTTAAGGCATCAGATGCTGATTGTGACTTGTGTCCCACGTCACCGGCACAGCAGCATTATATTAGGCACACCAGGTGCAGGAACATAGGCAAAGAAAGGAAGAATAAAAAGGACATGCATATCAGTTTGAGATGTTTGTATAGGCTTTTGTGAGTGATGTAAACCATTCCCCGGTTATTAACTGTACCACCCATCTCCACCCTTACTGCAGCCATTCATTTCTTCTGCAGTTCACACAAGGATTGTACATCACTATGGTGACTGAAGCATTAAATCTGTTGTGTAAGAGTTATTTACTGGACTGCAGTTGATTTTACAGATGGGTTTTGTTGTATGTATGTATGTTTGGTGTATGACATCAAGCACTGATCTGTATCTAAAATATCTAAAAATCAGTTTTCTTAATATTAAGGATGTATGTGTGAGTGTATATACACAGGGATGAATTACATTTTACATATTATATATTAAAATAGAAAACAGTTATGTAAAATTGTTATATTTCACAATATCATATTATATTTTTGATATATTTTTGACATGTAACCACACAAATATATATATATATATATAATTTTTTTTATATATATTCCCCCCCCCCCCCCCCCAACACACATTTTTATTTTGCTTAAAGGGATAGTTCACCCAAAAATGAAAATTCTGTCATCATTTACTACCCCTCAAGATGTTCCAAACCTGTATAAATGTCTTTGTTCTGCTGAACACAAAGAAAGATATTTGGAAGAATGTTTGTAACCAAGCAGATCTCGCCCCCCATTGACATAGTATTCCTACTGTCGTAGTCAATGGGGGGCGAGATCAGTTAATTATTTCATTGTATCACAGAAGTACTGGGATTAAAGTTAAAAAATTAAAATAATGTCATTTATTACTCACCCTCATGTTGTTCTACACGCGTAAGACCTTTGTTCATCTTTGGAACACAAATTAAGATATTTTGATGAAATCCGATGGCTCCATGAGGACTGCATAGACAGCAATGGTACTTCCTCTCTCAAGATCCATAAAGGTACTAAAAACATATTTAAATTAGTTCATGTGAGTACAGTGGTTCTACCTTAATATTTTAAAGCGACAAGAATATTTTTGTGCGGCAAAAAAACAAAATAATTTTTTAACAATATATAGTGATAGCTGATTTCAAAACACTGCTTGATGAAGCTTCGGAGCTTTACGAATTGAATCAGTGGTTCAGAGCACCAAAGTCATGTGATTTCAGCAGTTTGGCGGTTTGATACGCGATCTGAATCACTGATTCAATGCAAAAGATTCATAACGCTCCGAAGCAGTGTTTTGAAATCAGCCATCACTAGATGTTGTTAAAAAGTTTAGGTTTTTTTGGTGCACAAACAAATATTCTTGTTGCTTTATAATATTAAGGTAGAACCACTAAATATTGTATCAATTACATCATTACACCAGTAGGTGGTGACAAGTGACTGTTAAAAATGTATTTGTTATTGAATCGTTTAAGAGATTCATTCAAAAATGCTGATTCACCCAGTAATGAAACAAAGTGTTTGAGTGAGACATTAAATCATTCCTTTTTAAAAAATAACTAATTCAAATTCATAAAATATATAGACTGCAGCATTTAACATTTTGTCAGGACCTAGTAAATTAGAGGCCATTTTGTTTAGTTGTCTATTCAGATTCTCGGGAGAATCGTGATCTTTATTTTAAACAAAAAAATTGTCATTCTCAATTTGTCCAGAATTGTGCAGCTCTACTTGTATGTGCATGCACGTCTGTATTTGTGGTAATTGTTTTGGGGCCTGTTCAGGGAGAGGCTTTAGACCATCTAAGTGTTGTAGCAACAAAGCCTAGAAGTGCTGTATTCCTGGAAGTGTCTGGCGGTAAGTGGGCATGTCGATGTTCCAACAGCTCTGCTTGCTTGCATGTGAGGATGTGTTTATGCTTTTTCACCTTAGTGCTGAATCACTTATATTCTTTTTCAGGAGCTGTGTTTTGGAGCAATCATGACAGGTGTGTTCATGGCATGTCTGAGTGCTGACACACAGAAGAAGGGTGTCGAGTTTGATTTGGATCCAGCAGTTTGGAAAAGCACAGTTCTCTCTCGCAGCTCTGGCTTTGGAAAGTTGAACGCTTGGGAGGCAACTCTTGTTGTTCATACTTATAACTGTCAAAAATAAGTTGTTTGTTTGTGAGTGTGAGTGTAAAAGTGCAATACTTAACCAGTCCTCACCATACTCTTACAAACTACTCACACCCTCTGAAACGCACATGAGCAACTATAATTTATTACCAGAGTGCACAGATGCTTGGTTGCCTCATTGCATGTTGTGAAGTATGATTATAAAAACCAAAAATTCTCTAGACCTAAATATTTGTGCTGCTGAGTTGAACAATTACGAATGTGCCTGCCAGAAGTATTTATAAGGAAATGTTTTACTGGTTTCTTGCTACATGTGTTTTTCCACATAAATTACACTTTTTAATTGCCCTACTTGTTCAAAGAATTTCTCTTAAGTGCTGTGAAATGGTAATAAACCAGATAGCCAATTCATTGCGGGATTGAGTCTCTGCATTATTAGCATTGCAGAAGGTCAAATGTCATCTTACAGGGTGCTGTGAGCCTTACAGGCCTTAATGGGACCCTCTGTTCAGCTGAGACACTGGCAGTCTTGGACCACTGACCTCAAGCTTTTTTTAAAGTCAGAGAGATGCATTCAAAAAACAGCTGTGGTACAAAAACCAAGAGAGGGCAGAAAGAAAGGGATGAGCTTTGATTCCCCATGCAAGTGTTTGCATATAGACAGTATATGTGAGATACATACACCAACACTGAGTGCTGTGTTTGCTTCGAGTAGTAATGTAAAGCTTTCTTAGAATTCATTTAGCCAAAAGAAAGAATCTTAGGGGTCGTTCACACAGAGATAATTTTTGCTTTGAATAATGTGAGACACTGGCAGTGGAATGGGGAATAAACACAAGACCCTAAAGGATTAGTTCACTTTAAAATGAAAATGAGCCCAAGCTTTACTCACGCTCAAGCCATCCTAGGTGTATATGACTTTCTTCTTTCTGATGAACACAATCGGAGTTATATTAATAAATATCCTGACGCATCCAAGCTTTATAAATGGCAGTGAACAGGACAAACAAGTATGAAGCTCAAGAAAGGGCTTCACTCCCCATGGCTACGTACTAAATATAAAATATAAATTATTTTGTATATTTTGTGTTGTTAAGGCTACTTCCATGTTATGTTTCCGACTTCTATGCAAGACATGTTGTAATAATGAACATCCAACTCAAGAGGTATAAATTTCCCAGACTGCACAGCAACAAAGCAAAACTCAAGCACCCCAATGTAACGGAGCTATTGTGTGTGTGTGTATATGAGCAGCCACATGAGTGGGTTAGCATAGCTCTCGGAAGAACAGCTGCTAATTCCAGCTGTCTGTCACACATGTGAAATGACTCACACATTCATGGGTGGATGTTTTCATCTTCAAAATACCTTTACAGTCTTCCCACATACACATCGCCACTACTTCAAACGACAACCAGCCCACAGTGGAGGAAAGAAGAAAATTTTCCACTGAAAGCGAAGAGCTGTCAGGGCTATTATGGCAACAAATAAATATCCCTGATTCAGCGGCTCTCACACCCTGAAAATAATTTGTAATTTTTTTTTTGCTTTTTTTTTTTCCCCTTCAGTGTTTATATTACACAGAACTCTGTTTGGGCCACGCAAACGCATTATCGTCCCCCTCAGGTTGCGATATACAAGCATGGACAGGGCCGCCACACCCCGTGGTATTCAGCTAGCACAAGAGACATAGGCCGCTCGGCTAGCAATTATCTGATAACGTTGTTAGGCAGCTTTTTGTATGACAAAAAACATTTTTGAAAATGTGTCACAACAGATGTGCAGTCCTCGTATAGTGGTGTTTGCCCTTGGGGGCTTGTTTTTGCAAAAGATCTGTTGTCCTGATGGCGTTGTGTATGAGCATATGTGTATGTGCCTGTGCCTGAAAAATAAAGAAAAACTAGAACCCAGAAAAACAACCCTGCTGAAATAAATTAATCCTAAACCAGCCAAAGCATGTTTGCTGGTCTTATTTGGTCTGCCAACTGGTTTGGTGGCTGGCTTTAGGGAATTTTAAGATATTTAGACCAGCTTAGACCATCTTGAACCAAACAAGACCAGCAAACTGGTTGGTTTTAACTGGCTGGTTTAATCAGGGAAGAGCCTTTGCTCAATACTGGCCACATGTGACTTAAATGCCTCAAACAAACTATCTTATCTGCCTGTTCTGCTTTGTGATAGACCTGTGTGGGTCTGACTTACCTTACCGCTTTCTGATTCTAATGGAGATGTTATTGGTATGTTGTTTGTTCTATAGAGTTGTATGAAGCCGCACAAGTACGTGGGTGTGTTTGGAACGGCATTGTGGTTGATGCTCTCAGGCTTTTTTTCAGCTCCGTGTTATAGGTCTTGGCCTACAGTAAATTCAAACAGAAATGATAATATCAGCCATAAAAAAACACAAACTTTGCATTAGCACTAATTGGCTAACAGACGGGTCTGAGATGATAACAAATGTCACCTCATGTGCATTTGTCTCTTGTCAGTCCCCTAGATCTCAGGTTTCCAAGTTTGTTGTTATGCTAAAGCTAAGGTTCATGTTTCTACACGTGCATATGAGTAAAATAGACGAACAAGGAACTGAAACTGTCTGCGCTACGTCTTAGTTCCTCTTATAAATGTGCTTGACATTTTCCATACGCTTTGTATGTTTTTGTCAAAATCTTCAGAAATTCACAGTTTCTTCAAATGAAAGAAGAACTAGCATGATTAGCCATTAGCTTTCCGTCTCTAAATTTCTTTTTCTCTCTCATTTTTCTAACAATTCCTGATCTCTTGCATGTTGATAGTAGGCTCTTTTTGCTTCTGAGTCACAGCATGATTTTGGTGGGAAGCATCTCCCATGCCCACATATTTTTCATAGTGCCAGCTGTGCCTGGTTATCAGACGGCTGTTTGTGTGTGTGTGTGTGTGAATGTACTATTAGGAGGTGGGTATTTGGCTGGTGGTATAACCAAGCTATTGAGAGACAGAAGGCCTGTGGGGGCCATAAGCAAAGGCGGCCATTGTTACTACAGATGTGTGTGCGCACGACCGTCTGTGTGTATGAGCGCTGGGGGTGGTGGACTACGCAAATGTGATGACCGTAAAAGGAAAGGGGAGGGTGTTTTGGAGTCACAGACAGTCATTGTTGTTGTCTGCTGTGCTGGTCAATGAAGACCTCTGGAAGGTCCTGCCGCTCTGAACTGTAACCCTGTTCTTTTGAGAGGGTCTTTTCATGTCTCTTGGCTCAAGGCTTGTGAGAGTTAAGAGCTGGCTTTTGGACAGGGAAGAATGATGTGACACAGCCATGGTTTCTCCTGCCACTGGTTGAAGAAAGGGTGCTTTCAGATGACAGGGCACGAGATCTCTTTCGAGGACGGTGACAAAGACCGTCAGCCGCCTCTCTTGAAAATGTTTATAGCTCAGACAGAATCCACCCTGCTGAAAAAAACATCTTAGTGTAAACTGGTTTGTTAGTCTTAGCTGATGTGTCCTTTTAAATAATAAGCTTTCATATTGGTCATATGCTTTTATATTTGTAATAGTTCACACACTTTAAATTAAAAGAAACCTTTTACCTAGTATTTGAGTGTATTTTACATGTTTATTAGCATTTTATTTTGTTAGCGTAGCTACATGCTAACATAAAACTATTGATTTGGAGTTTCATGCAATCCACTCTGCTGAAAAAAAAAAAAAACATTTTAAACCAGTCAAAGCTGGTTTGCCGGTCCTAGTTGGTCTCTCAGCCAGGTCAGGCTGGTCTGGTTTGCTGGTTTTAGAGGGGTTTTGGGGCACTTATTGACTAGCCAAGCTGTCAGCTTAAGCCCTGTACACTTAGGTTGGTTTAATGGTGCAAATTCATTAAAAAATTCAAAAAAATTCATTTACAATAAAACTAGGCAAGTTACATATACAAAATACGATAGTATTGTACAAGAATATATAACAATTTAGTTAAAAGCATCTTCATAAATGAAATAAAAAAGCAAATAAACACCTGATTCTTTATTCTTTATTCATAATTTTGTAGAAGTGGATTTTTTTTTTGTAGAAATGTAAATTCAAAGTGATTTGAATGCACCTTACATATTAACTATGCTTTCCAAAACTCATAAATACAAACTTCCCAGGAGAACATGATCTCACCATAATTTGTTTTTTTGTAACTGGTGCAGCTTGTGTGGAAAACAACTGCTTTCTTATTGCTGCCTGACAGCGTGAAGGTCATTTCCAGTTATCCCTCACCCCTCCACCTACGGTTTTCCTCTAATGTAAATGGCATAAGAAAACGTATTACACATTCTGTTCAACTGGAATGGAGCAGTCAGGAAAGCAGAGGCTGTGAAAGAGAAACAGCAATAATCTTTTAATGCCTAAAGCAAGAATACATGCTGCCTTTTTTTTATTTTTATTAATTTAATGCCTACTCCATACATAAACAGTTGCTTTGTTTCAAAACCTTATAAGCTACCTACATAGCCAGCATGTTGCGCGTCAAAAACGATCTGCTGAAATTAAGGTTCTTTCAAATAGTAGGCAGTAACATTATAATACAGACTATAATATCTAAAGGCAACATCCGACATGATCTTATGAGAAAATAAAACTATTGTAAAGGGTGGTGATTTCGTATGAATTCGCTTGATGTGATTTGTATGTAAACGTATGATTTTTAGTGGGGAAAAAAAAAAGTAAGCTTGATTAAGCACCCCTAAACTTAACCATCAGTGGGATGTAAGCAGATTGTACGGAAACATAAAAATGACAAAACAAATTCAGATGAATTAGCCACCAATTCCCCAAAATGTAAGTTACGAATTGTCATGAGAGTGTGTTGACAACATTACAAATATCCTTCCTGAAAAAAGCAGTCTAGAATGCATTAGCTTAGCAACTAGCTGAAAAAATTGATCCAAGATGGTGGACAAGTCAAACAAAATGCAGATTCAATTTGTCATTAAATATTGAAAAATATTAATTAAAATAGTTTAAATGTATTTTTACATTTTTTACTCTTGTTTTTAGCTTTGTGTTGAAACAAAGCCAAGACAGAAACTGGCTGATCAGCAAACAGACTCTCAGATATTCACACTCTCTTTTAGTTTACTTAAACACATACTTAGACATTTACACACATTTACTTAGACTCATCCTCTCTTTCACAGATGTACACTGGCTGGCTAGCATGACAAACTTGTTAATAAATATTTGAAGTGGGTGATGTTATGATGAGCAAGAGAGGATGATTGAGCAAGAGAGGGATGACAGAAACCATTTGTCTTTTATGATGATGGTAGAACAAAGTGCTTTGGAACACATGCAGTTTTTAATACACTGGCGAATTAAAATGCTAAATCAACATGCTAATACACACATCACCACTTCAGTGGGGGATCTCTTATTGAAGAACTTGGAGGTGAGATCATTGAACAATCAGGGCACTGCACTCAGACACATGACCCTGACCAGCTTCACTATTATTCAGAAACATGAGCACATTTGGCCAAGTGTGTGTGTGTGTGGACACGTGAGACAGTCTGTATGAGTGTGTGTGTGTGTGTGTGTTAATAATGGGAAAGCTGCAGCTGCAGTCAAATAAGCCCTTCAGTGCTGTGCGTATCATTCCAGCTGAATTACATTAAGACCTTCATCATATCGATCCACAGCATGACATCACTGTCTCTTTAATGCATTTCCCATTCAGGACGTTTGGGGAATGGGACAACGTGTGTGTATTTAATAGAACGTTTTCAGTATCTTCTTTTATATTGACTGTTTACTTTGTCCATATATGAAAATGCTCATCATTAAGACACTCTGCAGAATGCTCTTTCTGGAAAAGATTGATTTTTTAAGTTATTAACCTAAATGTTCTTATTATGACATTATATGAATGGTTTAAAAAAAAAAAGAAAAGAAAAAAGTAAAAGTTAACTTTAACATGGAAATTCTGTTCCAAATGCATTTTGAAGCAACATTTGGCTTGATTAGGTTTGTAATATGGTGCACATGCATATTCAGGGCATGTTTTTAAACATGTCAATCTCTGTGTTGTTTGCCTGTGTCAGTGGATGCGTGTTCCAGAGGAATTTGTGTATCTTCATGATACACAATATATATAAGTGATAAATATACAGTGTTATTTTTTTATTCTGGTCATCCTTATGCATGTGTTTTGGATCTAGTACTAATAACATATGCTTTTTGTTTCTGTTATGTAATTCTAGCATAATGCAGAATGGATCACAATTCCTCCATGAGATGCTTGTGTTTGAAACAAACAAAGATTAGCAATTCATTAGTTGATGATGTCTGGTAAGTTGGCAATGTTCCTAGAACAGAGAAAGAGAAATGGTTCAATATAAAGAGGTGAAAGGGAAAGAAAAGGATGTTGGAGCTATAGAGAACAGATGACAGATTTATTTTTTAATGTCTATCTGTCTTTATACTATAGCCGTGGCTCATTCACTCACTGAATTAGACTTCACATTTGAATTAGGTCATGTAGTCTGTGTTCATAAAGCTGCTGTCCATAATCCATGCTTAAAAAGAGCCGTGCTTTCTGTGACTGTTATCACTGAAGCTCACACACTCATACAGCCTGCTTTCTTCAAGCTGAAAAACTCACTGTATATTGCATGTGTGTTAATACCACACTGAAAAGGCCAGGTTCAAATCAGTTGGCCTCTGCACTGGTCTTTTTAGTACAGGAAATGGGGATTTGAGGTACCTAACACAAACCATTATGCTGGAATGTGTTGCATGGACAGTGACCTCACTGTATTAGTTATTCCCATAGCGAGACCACAGTTTCATGGGTTGGCAGTGTTCACTTCTATTCAATTGTACGCGTTCATTATCTAAAGTAACTTTAATTGCTCTGGCAATGAATGTGTTAGCATAATGGCTGTTACCAATTAGATACTGTGAATGAATGTGTTCGCTTACGTGCTAATGGCTATGTGAGCAATAAGGTACTCGAGGCTAATGCTGTATCTTGAAAAAGTCACAGCCGAAGGCCGTTGTTAGGCACGACACGAAGCAGCGTGCCTGCAACCCCTTCAGCCATGACTTATTCACGATACAGCACTAGCCTTGAGTACCTTGTTGCTTTTATAAAATGGTTACCACACAATACAAATATTAAAGCCAAGAAATATGTATCAATGCAACTTTCATTAAGTAAAATCACTAAAAGCCTTCCTTCCGCTGGAAAAAATAGTCCCCGACTGTGAACAGCAACAGAAGTTACATAATTAGGCCATTAGATGGCATCAACGACTGTCTTTATGAGTGAATCACTTGGTAGCGAAGACTTTTACATTGAAAAGACTGAATTGCTGTGAACACGGAACAAGATGCAACTGACAAATGCTTTAAATATCGCTGTCAGTCATGGGAAAACCCCTTAACTGTTAAAAGGACAAGATAATACATCGGACATTTAAACAGATTTTTTATTATGAACATAGGACTGACCTGAAGGAAAATGCTAAATCTGAATGCAGGTAATAAACTCGATCTCTTTCTCACAATACTCTTCTACATAATACAGTAAGCTTCAATGAACAATATCAACTGAGAACAAACAGTTTACATTGCTAAGGGTGTAGTGATACACAGAACCGTTGAGTGAAGTGGTCATAGCCGTGTTTTATTGTGAATAAAACAGCTATTGATCAGAATCAAGGACAGGAACTAACCGTTTTATGCCAATTAGATACTGCAAATAAATGTGTTAGCATATGTGCTAATTCCTGTTACCAATGAGATACTTGGCAAAATCAAAACAGTACATATCATATTTTGTTAGAAATCACAAGCATAATGGTTTTGACTCTCATTTCAGATAAGATCAGGTTTAAAATGGATATAAAGAAATGTACAAAAACAGCTTCAGAAACACTTAAGAAAATTCCAGAATATGCACACAGCCTCTTATATCCTCTTTGCACCTCCACCTGCATGTAAAATTTCAAAACAACAATCACATAAGGGCTTGATTTTTCCTTTATTGATTTGAAGAAAAATGAAAATTGCACTTTAGAGGGAAAGTGGATAATTCAACCTTCCATTTAATTATTGTGAACAAAAGGAAAACTGTTCGAGCTGTTGCTATGGAAATCCTGATGTCACAATGGCATATTTAGTGCCGTGTTGCTGGGTTGTATTGAATTCCAATTGAATTATCATCACAAGTGCGCCCCCTTATTAATTTACATGATATTGGCGTTTGATAAACCAGAATAGATTACGGCTTTAGAGATCGATTTCATTCATTCAGAAGATAAAATTCAACACCTTTGTTTTTTGGGATTTTTTTTTTATTTATTTTTTTCAGACAAAGACAAACCCAGATTAGATTCTAAAGGAAATCCTTTGGCCTTTTAGAAACTGACAAAAGCCCTTTAGCTGACACAATCAATATCAGAGATGAATACGAAATTTTAATGAGTTGCAATTATGACTGGTCTTGAATAGCTAAATGATTGAGTTCTTTGAATTATATTGCTCAGATTGGTGCCACTGATCGACTCAAGTCATTTGAAAATCATGGCGTAGAAGCTTTTCCCCCCACATAATCTCATCAAGTGCTGCTTTACATTTCGTCCTCCTACAAGAATCCTAAAAAATTCCATCCTTTGAATCTTTCAGCAAAGACGATTTCACAGAATCACTGTTTCCCACACTTTCCCTCGCTCTCTTTTGCTGTAATTTTTACCACAAATGCCAATACTTGTTTGAAACTTATTTTTGAATTCTTGATAAGCCATATGCCCACATATCTTCAAAGGAGCCATGCTCCTCCTGTTTTACCAGACCATGAGAGCTTTATCAAACCCAGAGCAAAACTAAGTGCAATCTAACCGTAAACAGCTTTTAATCTTCAAAGCGCTCTACAGTTAGCATGTTAAAAGTTGCTGTTTTCACAGACCATCTAGCAGGGGTTTTGTTTAGCCCACATTAGTCACATGGGACTCCAAAGTGAAGCCATGAATTAAACAACTGCAAAGTGCAAAGTGGTATGAACAAGAAGCTTTGCAGGCTTTAAAACTAGGTGAATGATATAAATGTCCTTGATGAAGAAAAGGGAAAAATGTACTTTGTTAAAAAAAGTGTTGGTTTCATTTTAATGACTAAAAATGAGATATGTAACCAGGTAAAATGTAATATATATGTATTTATTATATACTGAATAAATGATTAGATCTAGACTAAAAATGATCATCATTGTCATTTGACAATGCTCACTTAGTTTAAACCATACTTAAACTGTTCCCAGAAGTAATATACATTTCATTAATGGACAATATGGCTCTCTTTGATAGTTATGACTTATACTTTACTGGCAAAAACTTATTTGAAGTCCATTCTCTCCAAGCCTCTGCCAGGCTTGACCTCTCTTTAACACTGACTTGAGGTCAGTGTGATGGCATACACACTGATTTGACGTATTCTTTCCGGTTTCCAGGAAACTTTTTCTCGCAAACCACTCAAACAAAATCACATATTACCAAAATGCATGACCTTTAACCTCTCTGGTGTATTTAAGGTTTCGGGTGGGCACCTCTGGGCTGGGGGTGTAGAGAAGAACAATGTGTGAGAGAGAATTAGAAGGAGAGAGAAAGAAAAAAGAAGCCTGCAGCAGTTACATGAAATGAAAGACTAAAAGTGCTGCAGGCAGTGGGTCCTAAATCATTCAAGTTCTTTTTTTTTTTTTTTTCCTTTCCTGCCAGGCCATCTGATTTGTTTTCTTGGTCTCAAGTTCTTCAGTCAAATTAGGTTTTCGTTGACATGAGAGAGTCTGAAGGGTGGATGCAAAACTACAGAAGTCTGTTTCTGCCTTGGAGAAAAAAAAGTTAAAAATGTAATTGAGAGAGGTAGCTTAAAATAAAAAATAAATAATATACTGTTGTTGAGATATAAATTTGTAATTACAAGACATAAAGGCAGATTGTGGGATATAAA
The DNA here is from genome assembly GCA_037101425.1 of Elopichthys bambusa. NCBI lineage: Eukaryota > Metazoa > Chordata > Actinopteri > Cypriniformes > Xenocyprididae > Elopichthys > Elopichthys bambusa. Next base: position 11,371,637 of record CM074454.1, on the reverse strand, counting down.
CCATAATTAACAATTACAATTTTATTTTTATTTTATTTTTTGCACTGAGGCTGAAATGGGCTTTCACACAAGTCCTCTGCTAGAAAGAGAAGATGGCCATCCTCTTTTTTAAAATGTTGGATGGTCACGCATCCCTTTAAGGGGTCTTGCGATGATGAAACCAGTTTCTTGATATTTTGAGAAAAGAAAATTTATTATGAAAAATAATACTAAGTAAAAAATACTAAGTAAAAGAACGTGAGAAACCACCTTTTTTTTAAACTCAGGAAACCTACACATTAGCAAATGGTCAAAACCATTTTTACGTCAACAATTTGGTCGATGTAGTCATGGTGAAGCTGTAAAGCCCAGAACACACCAAGCAGTTTTTGTTTTCTTAGTGTGTTTCACACCGTCGGACCGAAGTTGGCTTTTTTTCCGGCTGATTCGACATCGAATCGGCGTCGGAGATCGCCGGTCAGTTGGCCCATCTGATCATTCTGATTGGCTGTTCAGCTACTGCCACCTGCTGGTACGGAAAGGCATTTCTTCTTACACAGGCGCAGAACGGACGTGCTACTTGGCCGCCGAGTGTCGGTTTGTTGTGTCAGGGCAACTTTGGACCCAGACGCTGCCAACGTGAGCCAACCCCGCAGTCTGCTTTCGTCGCTACTAGTTCATCAGCGTTGGCTTGGTGTGTTCTGGGCTTAAGGTGCCCTAGAATTTAAAATTGAATTTACCTTGGCATAGTTGAATAATAAGAGTTCTGTACATGGAAATGACATACAGTGAGTCTCAAACCATTGTTTCCTCCTTCATATGTAAATCTTGTGCGTAAAAAACACCACGGAAAAACAGCGAATCTCAACATAACACCAACTGTGACGCAACAGTCGGGATCATTAATATTTACGCTCCCAGCTTTTGCATATACCAGCCCATGTTCTACGCATTAGACAAGCCAGTATTAACATCTGGAGCTGCACAGCCGAATCATCAGAAGTTATGCAGGTATTGTGAAGCATGCAAGCAATGACATTAGCAAAAATGGCAGATGGATCGATAATAACTGTTCATGATACATGATATCATGATATATTTAGTGATATTTGTAAATTGTCTTTCTAAATGTTTCGTTAACACGTTACCATTGTTTCTTACTGTTTTCACGGAGATCAGAGCCATGTTGTTATTTTCATTTTTAACCCGAAAACGCTTGCAGTCTGTATAATTCATAAACGCATATCTGCATTCTTTGTAAATCTCTCCAGTGGTGTAGCTTTAGCCACAAACTCATTCAGAATCAAATGTAAACATCCACAATATGCCATACTTACGTGATCTGATATGCTGCATCACGAACAGTTTGTAAAGATCCATTTTGAGAGTTATACTGTGAACTTCAGTATTGTTTATGCAATGTTTAATACAGTTGCGAGCTTAGGGGCGGGGAGCACGAGCATTTAAAGGTGTACACACACCAAATCAGAGCATTTTTAATCCCACCACAAAATAGGCAGTTAAAACATGGAATAATAAAAAATGTATGGGGTATTTTGACCTGAAACTTCACAGACACATTCTGGGGACACCAGAGACTTATATTACATCTTGTGAAATAGTGTTCTAGGGCACCTTTAAGGGAGAAGTAGAGTAAATACTGTTATTCCTAGACAAAAGAACAACTAAAACTAACATTAAAACGTTGGAAAGTCTGCCAAACTTACTGCTCTGCACATGTAATAATAAGAAACAATGTATGAGATGACTCTTTTAAAGCAAAGAAAAATTACACAGACAAATTAAACTCTTATTATGGGGCAGACAGTTAACTTTGATGTGCAGACTGAAAACATTGCCTGAACAAAGAACAATTTTCCAGATGAAATTTAATTTGAGTCAAACACACCTCTACCCTTTAGCTGGGTGAAGATCCAATCTGAAATATGATGAGCAGCACAATGTTCAAGATTAAATTACATTAGTGCTTCCTTCTCTATTTCGATCCCTTTCCTTCCTCTTATCCCATCCCCCGTTTGTTTTCTCTCTGTCCTTCTGACGGTCTTTCACTATAGTGCTCATTTGTCTGTGATTGTTTATGCAGGTAGATATGAGTCTTTCATATGTCTGATTATGTATGTAGCAGGCGCTTTGTGTTCCTGCTGGTTTCTTTATCTCAGAAATCAGCTGGAATTCCCACACTCGTTTTCCTAATCTCCCTCTTGGGACTCCTTGGTATAACGCGGTCTCATTTTTAATGTTTAGAAACAGAATATGATTTGACAGGCTGTCATTTAAGAATGCTGAGTTTGAGGGCTCTATCTTATATTCTACACACATGCAGGAGTCTGTGGGTAGTAATTTCTTAAGTGCTGCTGTTAAAGATTGAACTGAATGTGTTTCTGTGATATTGTGGGGGCAGGTATTTGACTGACTATTAGAATTGCATCTACAGGTAAAAATGTATTGAGAAATTATACTGAGAGTTAAAATTCAAAGTATGTAGACATTTAATTGAGTAAAACTCCAAAGATTCATTTTCAATAGTACTGAAGTTAAATGTGAAAAATGCTAATGGACCAAATAAATGCTAGTAATTTACACCTCTGCAGGTGAAGAATGTTCTTTAATTGAAGACTTTGTGAAGAATAGCACCAAAACACAAGACCAGGAAACACTGGGGATGATCTTTAGATTGTAAAATAACCGAGGCGCTCCTTAGATTAATGATCAGATGAATAATGGTTTTATTGTCATTCACAATTACTGTCAGATTCAGGAAATGACTGTTGTCTTGTCAAGCATTAAGTAAGCGGGTATGTTCTCAAGAACTGCTGGTCTGACAGGATTTATTCATTGAGGATGTTTCTTCACAAACTGTTTTTATGAAACCATGGCAATCAGGGTTCTGGTATTGTTAATAGACTTATTAATGATACAGTCCAGGATTTCTGCAGCCTGTAGTTAACAGGACCACAGTAAATAACAAGCATCAGCAAGAGTAAACAGTGCATTTATTTGGACATTTAATAATTATTTGGACAAGGCTGTGATGGATAAAAATAAAAAAGTTTTGAAAAAAATCTGCTCAATAGTACTTTTGCATGTCTCACTCCTAGTAAAACCTGTGAAAAAGCAAATAAGATGCTCCGACACAGCTGGACTGAAGTCGCAGGACTGGTAATTAATTAGAGACACTGACAAAAACTGTTAGAAAAGGTCAGACTGATCCACACTATATCACTGATGAATGGTTTCACTATATTATTCAACATGTGACTTTAGATTAATTCACAAAAACCATTAAAGTGCTGTGGAATCAAATGGAGGAGCATCCACATAAGTTGCTGCTGGCAGACTCTTTTCACTGTAGTGGACTACATATTCAAGGTGATTCTACCCATGTGTTTACACATGATTTATGGCTTTTACACTATTTTACCAGAACATTAATGCAACAAGAAAGAGAAGCGAAGGACAGACAGCACATAGTTGTTTAAAAAGTTTCTTACATTTAAAGAAAGTTACAGAATAAAGTGAAATCATTTTAAACATGAAATGATCCTCAGAGTCGCATGATCTACTATTCAGGAAAAGGGCTGAAATTTTGTGAGATTGTGTGATAAGTCAACAGGAAACGGAGTTTCAGGGTGAGGTGACCAGTCAGCAGATGTGTCTGAGTACACACCTTGTTTTATGGTGGTGAAGCAGACCTCCGTTGTGCACACCTGTCTTTTTCTGTCGCTGCACGTCTCATCAAAGAATTAGTCAGCAGAGACTGAAGCCCTGCCCCCCTATGAACAGACAAGAGGAGAGAGTGAGGGATGAGAATGAAAGCTGTTTTTTCTAAGCACAAAAAAAGCAAAAAAAAAAAAAGCTTCCTTTGGTCTAAAATGTTCTTCAACACAGCCAAAAATTCAGATGAATTATTGTCCGGCTCCTGCATCAGCATCACAAGTATGTGTTGTGCTGCTCACGTAAACTGCGTAGGCCAAAACTGAGCCGGCTGAACGTAAACAACGCAAGAAAATGACCCACAAAAGAAGATATTGTTTAAATAAAGTCATTGTTTTTGTTTTGTTTTGTTTTTGCACACAAAATGTATTCTTGTTGCTTCATAACATTAAGGTTGAACTGCTGCAGTCACGTCGACTGTTTTAACAATGTACCTTTCTGGACCTTGAAAGTGGTGATTATATTGCTGTCTATGGAACCTCTTGGATTTCATCAAAAATATCTTAATTTGTGTTTTGAAGATGAACTAATGGCTTATGGGTGTAGAATGACATAAGGGTGTGTAATTTAATGACAGAATTTTAATTTTTGGAGAGAGATAAAGATGTATTAAAGTGCCCCTATTATTCTTTTTCGGGTATTATCTTTCAACATCTACTTTGACCCACCCTCAAACGCCCTGTTGCTGAGGCCTGGAAGAGTTTGATTCGTGTTGTCGAACATGTCGAGAAGACGCTGGTTTCTGTGCTGCAAAAGCAAATCCACTTGTATGCACTTCCAAAAGATGAGGATTCAGGGTTGAATTGATCAAGTAAAACCGATGCCGTTGCTGTTCGTATCACTGCGTGCGAAAAGTACTGAGGAAGCCTCCAGAACTGAAATTCATATATGGTAATGGACATTTCATTTCCAACATACACTGTAAGTGGTATACCAATCACAATAGACTGGGCCATCTGATCAATCAGAGCAGAGCAGGCTCTCAGAAAGGAGGGGTTCAGAGAGACTGAATACTTTTATATGTTATGAGAAAATTAAAGTGTTTTAAATGTAAATCTATTGTAGGAAACCTCCAAAACAAAATAAGGAGCCACATAATAAACAAATAGCATAATAGGGCCACTTTAAGAAAGTAAGATCATCTCTAACAGTATTCAGTTGATTCATTTGTCTATCCTCATGAATGAAGAGGTTTTCATTTAAGCTTCTGTCTACATTTCTTTCCGCAACTACGTCACAGGCTTACAGCTAAATGGAGTAATTGCATCAGGTCCTTCAGAATATTGTGATTGTCTCTCTTGGACAACAACGTGCTCAAACCGTTACTCTTACGGCTTTATTCATGCGTATAACATTAATGCGGCCCGTTTCCAGCAATGTTACAACTTCTTAAACCTGTTCAACGGGTTCTGTGATTAATTGGCAGAACAGGCTGTATGTGTGAAACTGGCTGTTGATCACGATTTTTATTTTTGTGAGAACTATGCCTTTTAACATAGCTGTTTTGTTTGAAAGATTTTTTTTCTAAAGAAGTAGAACATTATAGATAAATAAACAGTTTCTATCTATTTACAGTTGCATGAAAAAGTATGTGAACCACTTGCAGAATCTGTGAAAATGTGCAAAATTTTAACAAAATAAGAGAGATCATACAAAATGCATGTTATTTTTTATTTAGTACTGTCCTGAGTTAGATATTTTACATAAAAATGTTTACATATAATTCATAAGATGAAAAAAATAGCTGAATTTATTAAAATGACCCAGTTCAAAAGTTTGTGAACCGCTGATTCTTAATACTGTGTGTGGTTACCTGGATGATCTACGACTGTTTTTTTTGTTTTGTGATGGTTCTTCATGAGTCCCTTGTTTGTTCTGAGCAGTTAAACTGAGCTCCAGGTCCCAAAAAAATTCTTCAGTTTTCCACCATCTTTTGCATATTTGAACCCTTTCCAGCAGTGACTGAATGATTTTGAGATCCGTCTTTTCACACTGAGGACAACTGAGGGACTCAAACACAACTTTTAAAAAAGGTTCAAACAGATGCTCAAACTGATGCATTAGAAGGAAACACGATGCATTAAGAGTTGGGGGGTGAAAACTTTTGAACAGGATGAAGAGGTCCAAATCTTTCTTATTTTGCTTGAATATCATTTTTTTTTTTTTCATTTAGTGCTGCCCTTCCGAAGCAACAGAAGATACTTTCATGTTTCTCGGAAGACAAAATAAATACAAATTACCTTAAATGTTTTCACCCTCTGTCTATTAATGAATCATGTTTTTTTCTGGAGCATCAGTGAATGTTTGAACCTTTTTTAAAAGTTGTGTTTGAGTCCCTCAGTTGTCCTCAGTGTGAAAAGACCGATCTCAAAATCATACAGTCACTGCTGTAAAGGGTTCAAATATGCAAAAAATGCTGGAAAACTGAAGAATTTTTTTGGGACCTGGAGCTCAGTTTAACTGCTCAGAACAAACAAGAGACTCGTGAAGAACCATCACACAACAAACAGTCGTAGATCATCCAGGTAACCACACACAGTATTAAGAATCAGTGGTTCACAAACTTTTGAACTGGGTCATTTTAATAAATTCAGCTATTTTTTTCATCTTATGAATTATATGTAAACATCTTTTATGTAAAATATCTTACTCAGGACAGTACTAAATAAAAAATAACATGCATTTTGTATGATCTCTCTTATTTTGTTAAAATTTTGCACATTTTCACAGATTTCTGCAAGTGGTTCACATACTTTTTCTTGCAACTGTATTTTATTGCAAACTAACCTTAGCGACATTGTGTACATCTTTAAGATTGTAATTTTTCTCTTCAATACGCCCAATTTATTCATTGCTTTCGTTGAATGAGGAGCGCTCGCCCTGGCAAGATCATCTAAGAGATTGCCATAGCAACAAGCACTCACACTCAAGCGTTTTGTTTTCTGCTTTAGTTTCTGAGGACTCAGGCAAAAGGCAGCATTCCCCGTACACACAAAAATTTTGGTGTAGGATTTACTTTGAAACAATTGTCACAAATAATTACAAAGAAACAGCAAGTAACACGCTGAAGTAAAAGTGAATTTTTGAATTAAAAAAGATTGAAATAGTATGATCTAGTACTCTAGTAATCTTTGTTTTATTAACATCTTTTTTTACAGTGTTGTCTTTAGCGTTATGTATCATGTTCCTCAGGCTTCAGGGCCTCCTGAGCATCTGTTGACTTCGGGTGATGATGATTAAGTAAAAACTGACAAACCTGTGGAGAGCAGAAGCCACATTGTCTTGAGTTTCTGCTCTGTTTGGCTGTTGTTGTCATTGAGTTGTCTCCACAGCTGTTATCTTACACACTCACAGCCATTTTTCTCATTCATGCCCCTCCTCCCATCCAGTGCTGGATCCTGTTTTTCTGCTGATAGGTACATGTCCCAACAAACACCCAAGTCTGAGTGATAGTTGAATACTGGCCTGTTTGTATGGGACTAGTTTTCCTTGAAGGACTAGTTTTCACCCCAATTTTTCGTCTTGTCCAAATAATAACACATCCGTGTTTTTCTCACACAACAATGGTAAAATATACAGTACTTTTCAGGAGGATGGATATATATGTATAGATACATATATAATATAAATATATCAGACATGTATATACTGTAGATATGTATATAATATAAACACTTGATGGCATCCCATTCAATGTAACAAAATAAATCAATTAGGCCAACATACTTTTTTCTTTGTCCTGTGAGCATTTTCACTGGCCCCACCACAAAAGAATAGCAATATACTACATGTAAATTACTAGATATTCTAATCCTGTCTGAATCACTACATGAAATAAGAGGCATCTTATGGTAATAGTTGTAAATCAGATGTACATGAGAAAACTAATCCTGTCCAAAAAGTTAAGATAGTTATCTGTCATTATGACAGTTAATGATCACATCTTAACCTACTTGAAAGAAATGTCTCACTAATTTAGGCTCCGTTTCACAGACATCACTTAGATTAAGCCAGGGTTAGGCCTTAGTTAAAGTAGAACATTTAAAGGGTTAGTTCACCCAAAAATGAAAAATAATGTAACTTATTACTCATGTCGTTCTACACCTGTAAGACCTTCGTTCATCTTCGGAACACAAATTAAGATATTTTCGATGAAATCCGATGGCTCAGTGAGGCCTGCATCGCCAGCAATGGTACTTCCTCTCTCAAGATCCATAAAGGTACTAAAAACATACCTTTAACATAACAGTTTCATTGTGCACATTGTACACATTAAGGACTCCTGTAAGATAACTCTTGTATTTTTGTAATTCAGTTTTTGCCATGAAGATAGCCACAGATGCTGACATGGCATTAAATAAAACTACTATACAATGTACACATTATATATAGTAAAAAGGGTTTCGTCAGATTTTTTTAGCACCAACTCCTTTTCAACACATACACTCTCACATATTTGCAAGACAGCTCTTTAAATAGTTTGTGAGGGGGATGTGAGGAGGTCAAGAGAGGGTAAAGTTTTTTTTTTTGGTTTTTTTTTTTGTGTTGCTTCTGATTGTGTGAAAGCGGCTCCAGTTTACTGTAAACAGATCAGAGGCCTAATCTCTAAACCTGCAACCACAGCACAACTTCAAGCAAAGAGTCAACACACATTGAGCTTATAGCACAGAAAGAAAACACAGCCTTTAATACTGTAGTCATATATTAAACCCAGTTTTATCATGTCCATTTAAACCCTTAGGTCAAGTTGACCCTGGAAATGCACTGATGTTGGACTATGAGTCACCTTTTGTCCCAGATTAATAAATAGTCAGACTGTATGGGTTGATATTTGCTCAGAGCAGTATTTTATCTGCTGTGTTTAATATCACTGCTCACTTTGAGTTTAGTGATTGTGGAAGGAGGATAATGTCTTTATATATCATCTCTAAACCAGGTCTTTATATGTTGAGGTGTGTACCAGGAAGTAAAATGTGGTCAGTGTTTTAATGAAGTAGCATTTTTTTCATAGCATGTTGTAAACATTGTTTTTTGAGTGCATGTGTGTATCTTGTGCATGTGACGGGTTTCTTCCTTATCTGATAAGGCAACAGCTGCTGAGCTGGTTATAGAATGACTCACAGTTGGCTGTCTGTCATCTTTCACTCACACGCACACACACCCTTTTAAGTCCTCAGGAGCTGTGTCATCTATTTGCCACTCGTTGCCTGAGACATGCCTGAGATCAGTGTGGCCAGAGCAGACTGGAGCTGCGTGTGTTGATATAACGTTGCTTTGAGGTGTTATGGTCACTGTAACGTTTTGTGTTTTTAAATGTGTGATATATCCTAATTATCTGGCTTAAAAAAACAAACAAACAAAAATAAATAAATAAAAGCCATACTTTAAATTTTTATTATGTATTCCTAATGTTTTACATTGAATAAATACATTAATATAATAGAACATATTATTATTATTAACATAAAATTATTATATAAAAAATCTAATCATTTTATTTTATTTTAAATGTTTTTTATTTTTAAAATATTGTACTTTTATTTTATTATTTTTTAAATTACATTTTTATTTTATTTTTAAGTTTTATTTTATTTTAAATTTTATTTTATTTTTTTATTTTAAATTTACATTTTATTTTTTTAATTTAATATAATTATTTTAAATGAATCAACTTTGTGGCTGACATGCAAAATTTTAAAAGTCAGAGGTTGCTCTTTCATAGCTCGGGACACTTATTTGGGTATTATAATAACAATAATAAAAATAATAACAATTTTATTTATTTATTTAATTATTTATTTGAAAAATGAATCCCCTCTGGGCTGACATTGTACAGGAAAATTGTAATAGTGGTTCTTTTATAGCTTTGGACACTTATTTTAAGGCCAGAGGTTGCTTTTTCATTGCTCTGGACACTTATTTGAGTAATAAAAAAAAAAAAAAATTATTTAATCATTGAAAAATCAATCCTCTCTCAGATGACACCAGAGGAAAATTTTAATAGTCAGATATTGTTCTTTCATAGCTCTAGTGAAATAATTAAGAACTATAACTTCAGGCATTCAATTAGATAAAATTGGAAACATTTGAATGCTTGAGTGTGTACACACACACACACAGTTTTTCCTTCCTTTACACACAAATTATCATCGACAGAATAAAGTATAGAACTCTATTTACGTGAAAAATTCAGTGAAAGGAGAGAGAGTTTACAGTGTGTTCAAGCTCATGTTAAAACACACTCAAACACAGACACACAGATCCGCTACCGGACATGACTCACAGAGTGGTGAAACTGCACTACAGCTGAGAGGAAAACCTGGAAGATATGAGCACTTTAACGTGCCCTCACACACACACAAACACCAAGGGCGCAGATAGACTCACACTGAAGGGCAGGCTGGGCAAGGATGTATCCATTCTGATATGACATTGACTTGTGATATTTTGTGATTACAGATTAAAATAACATCAACAGCATATGTAGCTGAAGCAGCTGCAGTGATTCAAGCCTAAGCCTGTAACATTCCTCCCACAGCCACACTATGTTCCATGACTTCAGAGATCTGGATCAGCCCTGCTCTGCTATGCCTCATTTAAGGCAAAACCGCTTAAATACAGCCAATATTGCTGCTGTGATATTTCTCAAACCCTCCTCCTCCCTGTGGGGTTCTCACTGAACTGTTGCTAAACATATAACATGCTAGAAACATAACAATCACTACAATAATGAGCCAGTCATAGACTGTTTATATATACTGTACATTAACATACATAGGCAATATAATATAATATAATAATATATACAGTGGATGTGTGTGTGTGTATTAGGGGTGTAACGGTACACAAACATGATGGTTCGGTACGTACCTTGGTTTTGAAGTCACGGTCCGGTACGGGTTCGGTACAGCAGGGTGAGAAAACAAAACAATTTTTTATTTATTTATTTTTTTTTATTAAACAATGTTTTACTGAACCAACTGTGTCTCTGTCTTTAAATGTACTCAATTATAATTAAAATGTTCTTAAGGAGAAAAAAATCTATCTCTGCTAATGCTGTAATCTATTAGAAAGCCCTATTAAAGGTTAATTAACAACAGAGCCCAAATAATTAAATTCAGTTGCTATTTATTTTTAGACGTAATCATTAACACTCAAATAATAATAAAAAAATGTATGTATTGTAAGCATGTAAATTACACAAGGCAGTTTTTGCATTAACTTCTGTTTCTCCAAATTGTTGTTGAAATATAATCATTAACACAGTGGCTGTCATAACTTGTTTTCATGACGGATTTATTTAGGCCTTACATTAACTAACAGGTTAAGTAAAATATAATTAATATATAGGCTAATATAGTGCATTTATTTAGTGAAACAGTTCATTTCTCTAGCGAACTAACAAGCTGTGGACACTGAATGGCTTTTCTGAGGTAAATGTAATAGCATTATTTACAAACTGTTTTACTGACATCTTTCCGTGGTTGAAACACTAAGTTGTACTATATCTTTTTAACATACCTTCATGTTCATTCATGTTCATTCTGTAGTAGTGAGGAGGAAGGGATGATCGCGTTCACTCGCGTTTGCCGTTTGTCACGTCACATCAAATAGCGTCAAAACGGCATTTATTGTTTGAATTTCGTGATAAAATGGACAGAGTTTGAAAGATGGCACTTTGTTTCTTAACGAAAGTAACAAAACACAGAGCTTATTGCGAATATTGGTGGTTAATGCTGGTTAGAAAAATAGGTTAGGCTAAAGCGCGCCCCCTTCTGGATTGGAGTGAGTCATACTGCAAGAACCGAACCGTGACGTCTGTACCGTGACGGTTCGGGACGAATACATGTACCGCTACACACCTAGTGTGTGTATGTATGTATGTATGTATGTATATATATATATATATATATATACAATTTTTTTTTTTTTTTTTGATGAACAGTGGTTAAGGACGCTAAGCACAGGTTTATGTATCAGCAAAGTTATACAACATCTTATCCCTGAGTATCTGATGAAGCCGGGGCTCATGAGGATATTCTGGAAAGGGCTCCTCTTCTATCTCACCTCTAAAAATAAAGTCATACCAGCCTGGCGACTGGGGGAGATATGGACAGATACGGAGTGTGGGGAGCACAGATTAGCACCCCTATTAATAGACAGAGGCCTGTAAGGTTATTTGTTCAGTTTGGAGGTTATCAAGGGCCAATACACATTAATGTGATTTTAGAAAGAACAATATTTGTTCCTGAATGTTGCCTCCTGTTCGTTTGTGTTTCAAAAACCTGTTTTCAGGGCCTGTGGAAATGAATGGGAAGCGTGTGAAGGTCTTTGAGCCGAAAGGGGGTTGAGTTTCCAGTGGAATGTCCTGCGTATGGAAGTGATGGCCAAACCACACAGTTGGGGGTTTTGACTTCCAGCCGTTAGAAAGAGCACTCCCATACATCCTGGATTAGAGCTAGAGGAAAGAGAAGGAGATGAGTCATGGAGGGTTTTTGGAGGTTTTATTTGGGCCAATAGTTATGTACCTGAAGGGCATTCTCCTTTTTTTTTCCACCAGCGGTTTATTCATAAGCCATGTTCACGTCTTTGTAATTTATTGGCTTTCCTTTTTATGACTTTTGCATACTCCAAAATACTGGCAGAGCAGAGATAACCTCTTGAGTTTGCTATAGATTTTTTCATTATTAACAAACACTTAGAATAATGTATACTGAAAAATTATTGTGAAAATGGGGCTGTGAGGGATAATGGGTTTTTGGGTCACGTCACAAAATAAAAAAAATAAAAAAAATGGTATTCACATTGAAATAAATATGATAGCTATTAATAATATTAAAGATGATCATATTTTTATGGCCTCAAATGCCATAAAGACATATAATGATCTATTAACATTGCTATCTGATATAAGAACAAAGTATTTTGTGAATGTGTGGATCAAAATGTTAACACGTTAGGCATTGTTGAAGTATCAAGTAGTGTGCAAACAACTACTGGTATTTTTATTCCAAGTGTGTATCTGGTTCTCAACAGGACGATGATTCAGAGACACAACCCAAACACCACACTCATGCCCTGTCCAATGAAAATCATTCACAGTATGTGTCATGTGTGTAAAATGTGTCTGTGTGATGGATGTGGGATACTGGTTAATTTTAATGTCATTCAGTTATGGTAGAATGTTCCTTGAATTTTCTGTATTATTTTATATATGATTTAATATATATTAAATACAAATAGAATAACAATATATAATTAATATAATAAAAAATATATATATTTACCTGTATGTATAATAATGAATATATATTATATTGTAATTATACATATTACTTATTATATATTAAATTATAAAATAAATATATAAAATATGTACTTATGTATAAATAATTATATATGTATATATATATATATATATATATATATTAAATATTATATAGTATATATTTTTGTTATATATTAATTCATGAATAAATATTAATTGTAATAATTTATAAACACGTATATAATTGTATATACCTAATTATATATATATAATTGTACACATAATATGTATTATAATATCTAAAATATAACAATGAGTATATAATGTAATATAATTAATATATAATATATTGTAATATTTTATTAACATGTAATTATACATATTACTTATATATAAAATTATAAAATATGTGTGTATATATTTATATATAATGTAAAGTTTACAAATGATTAATTTATGTATATACTATATATATAACATTATACATTATTATATATTAATTCTTTAATAAATATTTATTGTAATATTTTATAAACACATAATTGTATATACCTTATGTATATATAATTGTACATATTTTAATACGTATTATAATAATATAAAAATATAACAATGTAATTAATATAAATTTTTTAAAATAAAATGTATTAGTTTTCAAATTATTATTAATTTATAAATGTATTATAATGATACATATAAAATAAAATAATATAATTAAACATTATTATACATTATTAATTTATATGAGACCTGAGTTAACACTCCAAGTTAACTGATAAAAGTTTTTGTTCTTTTAAGCATTTTTCTATTCTTCCTATTTCCAGTGTTCACCTCTTGGTTATCCCTCTCTCATGTTTACTCGCTCTATCAGCTGCGTCAAGGGGAAAGATTGCGTCAGTGGCAAAAACGGACGAAGGCAATATTCTCTAAAGGGAGGTCAAGAGTGAGGGATGGAGAAATAACGGAGTAATAAAACATTGTCTCAGTCAAGTGAATCCACAGCTTGTCTTTTTATTGGTGTTGTCTTACACAGTCCATCTCATTCACCTTGAGAAAAGTGAGAAAGGAGCTCAAACTTACATATTACGTGTTAGCTTTCCTTCTGTTCTCTGTCACGGTCATTATTCTTGTCTGTGTGGAATCTGTATTCCGGTAATGGGTCAGTAATTGTCAGAATGGCTTGTTTAATATGGGGTATCACTGTTACTTTTGATGCACTATGGGCTGTGGAAGACTAAGTATAGCACTGTTCTGGTTTCAGCATGAACATTTAGAGTCAGATCCCCCGCCACTAAAATCCTACCTAAAAGAAGTAGGGAAAGCTGATCCCAGCCCTGCAAAATGCATGAATTCCTCTCATCCCTTTGAGCCCCTTGGACTTGTGGGTGGAGAGAGGACATGCATAGTGATGTTGTGATTCATCGCTGCCACTAAAATTTTGATTATTTTCAGTCACGCTGGATTTTTCCAGTGCCGGTGAATGGTGGCAGGGCCCGCTATGCTCTGCTTGGCTGCCATGTTTACCTGAGGCTTCGATTCAGTCGTTTCTGAAACAACCTGGGAGGTTATTATTGAATATTAACTGTGAAACAAGGTTTCATGGACTTACTTCAAACATAGCCTTTCTTGATTCATTTGAGCCAAACTGTTGCCTTTTAGTTCAAAATCTGCCAGATAAATTGTGACTTGCAGGTATTTTTTGACATTGTCATCAAAGAGATTTGCAGAGATGACCAGGCCTAATAATTTCAGAATGTAGTTATTTGCTTAATACTGACATTAGCTGGTTGTGGACCAACCAAGATTTCAGTGTAATTGAATGATAGGTGTACAGGGCAGGTCAGGTTGAGCTTTGAGTCAGCACATGCTAGCTCAGAGGTGATATGCCTTTGGCCACAACAGAAAAAGCAACAGAATTAGGTCAGAATGTTCCTTGTAGTTCTTTTGAAACACCTTTCAGCGGTTTATTCCCACTGGTTGGTAAATACATAGCCACATACAAACATCCTAACCTGCTGTTCTGAGAAAAGGTTTGCCAAGGGACGAAAACAAGCTGTGGAAATGTACAGGTCCATAACCTAAGGACACAGTCTGCCATACATTTATTATTGATATTATATATTTTTTGTTCTTTGAAGGTAAAGTAAATAGCTTAAACAACAAATTTTTGCTATTTTCTATCACTGCCAGCAGTGTTTAAAAGGCACATGTATATGTGTGTATGTATACACACACACACACACACACACACACACACACACTCACAAACAAACATATGTGTATGTCACTAGCCTAAGATTTGTGTTCAGACAGTAAGAACTATGGAAGCCTGTTTCCACCTTGAGTGAAAAAGAAAGTAATTGTGACTTTATATCTCACAGTAGGACTTTATATATTATTTTAAACCTTATCTGACAATTACATTTTTTTATTTTATGAGGCAGACTTCCTTAAAAACACCCACTGGTCATAAAACTTGTGGTTGTGTAGGATGTACAATGTGTCAGTTTTAAAAGACACTAGTACACTAAACATTGGGTCTTTCCCTTGAAGTGAGTGGAAAATTCCAAATATCACTGCAGAAGTTACTACTGAATGCCAAAGCATGCCTACATCTCTTAAATGACAGCCTGAGCCGTTATGTATACCAATTGTATACATTAAATGAAAGTCTCTTGTTATGTTGTGGTTCAGAGGAAGGGGTTAAATCCCTCCATCCCTTTTTTCACATGCTCTGTTTATTTCTAGAGTTGTGACGCAATGAGCCCACGCCTCCGCGCCTACGTCACCTCGTCTAAGCGTGGTGATTGGCTCGTTGTTGTTGCTGTTGCTGCTGGTGGCGGCGGTGGGGGCATTACATAAGCGCTGCTCGCTTTCATTACGGTCTACTCTGCTGAAGGACTGTGACGGAGGAGGGTGGTGCCCACCTCTATGTGTTTATTCGGACAAAACAACCGAAGTCGAAGCACTGTACCGTCCTGGAACACGTAGTACTCTCCGATTTTTTCCTTCCTCGACAAATAAATGCTCAGCATAGGCATCAGAGAAATAAAACACTCGAAAAACAAGGATCATTTTGCAAACGGAAACAAAAGCGCCTTGGCCATACAGCGGACGGAGCCTCTCAATGCATACCCTCTGTGCCCGAGGAACGATGAAGCCAGAGATAAACGCCGCCGTCGGGTTTCTGTCGAGATTCCTGCGGATTAAAGGACATGTGAACGACAGACAGCTCCAGACATTCAACCAGACCCTACAGGACATCCTGGCAGGTAAGTATCAGTCATTACACACGGATATGAACTTTATTGTATCCACTTTAAATTTATGAGTCGTTTGTTTGTGAAAAATGCGAAAAACATCGATCTCTTTGTTTATGAGTTAATTTATGTGCTTGGCCACATAGGCGGAAGCGCGCGGACGCGTTGCGCACGAACATAAACAGCTGAAACCCTCGACACAAAAAGAGACCCCCCCAAAAAAAGACAAAAAAAAAAAAAAAAAAAAAAGGACAAGATATAAATGTGTTTGTGTATATATAGAAAAACATATATGATATCGTAATTAATAGCTCAGTTAATTGACGAACTATTTGTGTCGTTCATAAAATGGATGGTTTCTTTAGACATCATGTGGCAAGCCGAATTTACATAAAATCCATTAAACTAATCGATATCAATTTTTGTAAAAATTACGTATTTTTAATCACTATAAAGCAAATAGTGAATAGTATCTCACTGGTAAGTACTAAAATATTGTCTAGTATGCTTTTCATTTGTAACTATTCATTCATTCATTATTATTCCAGTAGTGACTAATATACATTTATTAACTCAGTATTACTTGTTTATTACATACCAGTAACTATTTGAATGCTACTAGACACTATCCCAGTTGTAACAAGTGATTATTCAGTTGTTATTGGTAACAAACTGTAGATTTGTGTCATTCAATTTTATAGGGAATCTTTGCTAGTTAACTTTACTAGTGAGATTGAGGAAAAGTGCTTATTAATATCGGATTACTGGGTAGTAATTAATATATATATAAAATGAGATACTAGTTCTTTTTAAGGAATAAAAGTTAAAATGGCTTGCCATATGGTGTTGGCAGTAAATTACGTAATGCACAGCAAGACTGAACATATCGAATGTAGGGTTGATGTTTCATCTCTTTTGCACACTAGTAATAGTGCATATAACACACACTTTTCCTGTGTTTCGTTATAATAAACGTAAGTACACAGCGTAGAGCGTACTAACAATGACCGCAACAAGTTGAATAGCCAATTTCATCTGTTTTGTGTTCAAATGTAAATTTAATTTAAAAATATTTTTAATTACATTACAATTCTTTACAATTTATGTTAGTTTTCCTAACCAAATATTTAATTATATGAAAGAAAAAAAGGGGTAAAGAAAGAAGTGGAGTAACAATGAATTATTATTGTTTATTGTTAGCCATAAAAATAATATCTGTTCTTTTAACGTTGTTGTCTTATCCTCGTTTTTTTTTTTTTGTACCACCCATCATTTTCCTGTTTTTCTTTTTTGAATGTACCAGGATTTTGTTTAACCCTTTGTTCAGACAAAAACAAAACAGAATTAAAAATATTTGGTTTTCAAATTGAATAGCAATCAAAGAAAATTTACCAACAGGTCATTTCTATAAACGTAATACAACAAGTTAATTTAGGTTATACACAAATACACAAGTGTAAACTCTAAATGTTTAAAGCAAACTGTGTATTTATATAAATATTTTTTTTATTTAGTATTATAAAATCCTCTTTTTATTTTTGTTAGGAACAGGCAGTCACTAAATGCTGTTTAAGTAAACAAATGATGTTGTGGCCCCAGTCAGACAAAATGGCCGTCGATGGAGGAAGGGAGGCTAGTGTTGGGGGGGTGTGGGGGCTGTTTACACATCATATATTACTGTTACACAGGACATTATAGTGTTTAGTTTTTCTCTTTCCTTCCCTTCTCGGCTGTCTCAACCCAGCATACGTCCACACAATGGAACAAAGACTCCTCATAATCCCCATAGGGTAGAAAAAGTGGGTTAGTTCCTTCTCCACACAGTTAAAATTTGTGTAAAAAAAAAAAAAAAAAAAAAAAAAAAGGATTGCCAGATTAAAAACACAGGTTTTGTGTAAGATGTATCTGAAAATCTGTTTCTGCTTCCTGTTTGCTAATCGCATCACTAAATACACGTTCGTCATGGCTTTGTCCTAATTCCCAACCTTACAGCAAGCCTTATTTCACAAATAAAACTCCCTAATACAGCCACCACACAGTCCAAAGGTTATCTGGAGCAACGTTTTCACTTTGTTAAACATTTTGTATGTGTAGTACGAGCATTGTTAACATTTGGGCTCCGTCCAGAGCTGTGAGTGGGTTGATTTGCATTGATCATTGTGCACAAGGCTTTTAGGAGAATGGGACGGCACGTCACAGACAGCACACAGGCGGCATTATCTAACCCAAGTCTACAGGTGGCCTGCGGGGGCCTGGCTTATTTCAGAGCCGCACAAAGAGGCTTGAGACCCATCCCTCTGTCTCCTGTTCTCCACCTGTCACCCAATACACTGAGCCAGATGGGAAAGAAAGAGCAACTGCGAGAAATCTTTTTCTTTTTTAAAAATGAGTAATTTGTGTAGGTTGTAACTTTGCACATTAGAAGTCATGATTTTATGTTTACCGTAACTTCTGAACAAACTCACCAATATCACACATTGAAATGAATTGGCTCAAAAGATATGGACAAAAACATCATCTAGCGAAAAGCAAAGCTGATCCTCTTGAAACCGTGATATTGGATGAAATCAGGTTGCCTAAATGGGACACTTTGTCTTTAAGAGGAGGGACCGACCCCCCCACCAACTGCTCTGCCAGGACTTCAGCCTTTTGCTCTCGTTGTGTTTGAAGACTTTGTTACTCACAGGCCAAAAGGGGATTGTGCAATCAAATAGCTCTCTCTTTCTCCGTCACGTAGGCCTTGAACACAGATGGTTAATGGTTGTTTATCTGTGTTCTACCAACAATTATTTCACACTGTGAAAGACATCCTTTCTAGACTCTGGCCCCCTTTTTGTTGCTACATTCGCTGCCTAACAAGGCCAAACTATCATATTGCGGAATTCATGTTTTTTAATGCAGTGTTCGATTTATTATGGGTAGGGAGAAGTATTATTCCACAATAACCAAGTTGATTTTCTTTTTGTTTCTAAATGTAAACATTTGTAAGTCCTTTTGCATATATGTAATATTTGTTTTCTTTCGTTGAACAAAAAACAAACAAACTTGAGAGTCAAGTATACAAACGTTTGCATTTGAATATACAATTTAGCGAAAAAAACAACAACAAACAAACAAACAAAAAAAACGTTAACTGTTGTCTTAGTGTCTACTAAGCTTAGGGATGCACAGTATATTAGGATTATATAAGTTTTCGGACAATATTAGTAATATTACCTGAATATTATCGGCTGATAATGGATATTTAAAAATGCATGTTAATTTCCAGCTAAAATTATATGTAGCACTCGCTTAAAATTAATAATAGTGTTCTTTATTAGCACTAATAATTGTTTTTTTGTTTATAGAATATCTTAAAATAAATATCTTTCATGTACATTATAATTTACATTTATAACACAAAAACAATTCATATCAAATTATCGGCCGGAGTTTTGATATTCATCCCCAACTAAGTTGGATGAATAATTTGTGTGATAATAGTGTTCTTCAATAATACTAATAATTTAATAAGCATAATTTTAAACGGATATTAAAATAAATATCTTTCATATACATCATAAATAATATTTAAATATAATTTAAAAGCTATTCAATTTAATTGATTGAATGTTTGTTTTAGACAGACTAACTGAATTGTAATAACGGCCATGAGTTATTGGACAGTTTTGATGTCTGTACATGCCTAACTGCGTTGAACAAATAATTTGCAAGTTCCACATAACAAATCTTAAACAACATTCATTATTATTTGTAATTTTTTAGTTCATTTTGTTCACTGCCTCACTTTTCTCACCTACAGAGCAATACAAGCACCACTGGTTCCCAGATCGTCCCAACAAGGGTTCTGGTTATCGCTGCATACGTATCAACCACAAGATGGACCCTCTGGTAGGACAGGCCGGTCAGCGCATTGGCCTGAGCATCCAGCAACTCTACCTGCTGCTTCCTAGCGAGCTCACATTGTGGGTCGATCCATTTGAGGTGTCCTACCGCATCGGAGAGGACGGTTCAATCTGCGTGCTCTACGAATCCCACCCAAGCGCCAACGGAAACCCCAACGTTACCACTGGAAACGGCAACCCCACCTCCTCTGTCGCCCAGGTATCACCCATGGTGGACAGTCACATCAGCTGCAAGGAGGAACTACTGGTTTTGGGTCGTACCAGCCCTGCTAAACCCTACATGATGACTGTGTCCAGCTAAATGGGTCACAGAAATCATTTTTAAGAAATAAAAAAGAGAGAAAGGAGAAGAAGAAGAAGGAAAAAAAAAAAAAAACAGGATGTGTCCTATCGTCCAGGTGATGGAAACCTCGTAGGTTTAATTTTCACTCGTTTGGTTGTCTGTTCTGTTATTGTGTTGGATCTACCAGAGGCTTGACCCTGGGGCAGCTAATGAAGACCTGAAACATCGCCCGGCCCCTCCAGCTCACTGGCTCACTCCCACGACGGCGGTCCTGGGGGGGCTTTTTCTGCCATCGTCTGTCGATGTTGACTTTGCACTTTCGCTTTCACCGTTTGTTATCGCATAAACACAAACTCCCTCTAAAATGCTTAGGAATTACGCTCAGAATCCTATTTCAACATCTCTCCGTTCGCCGTCGAGCTGAAGCCCACACCTTCGGGAAGCCATGCCAGACCTGAGTAGCCGCTACGAGCCTCTTTTTTGCTAAAAACCTCACTTTTTTGGACCACAAAGCGGTACTTTTGTCTCTTTTCTCAGTGTCTGGTACACAACCGGGGCTCCTTTTTGGGCTTCAGGTCGACGTGAACCGGTTTCAAACAACCTCCATCCTGTACACTGCCGCGATGGAATACCTGTGTCATACTGTTACTCACTCTAGCCGTCAATGGCACTGTGATACAAAGGTTCTCATGCTTGTAGCTTTTTCTAGGGGCTCCCTCCTGGATGAATGTAATTTCTAACAAAAAGAGAAAAAAAAAAAACTCAAGAAAAATCCAACAATGACAAAACATTTGATTTATTTAATCCCCTCGTCATACCAAAATGAAAGATGTAGCAAAGTTTGTTTTTGTTTGTTTTTTTTTTGACTTGGAGCAGATGTGGTCATATAATCTGCCTGATTTAGAAAGGACGTTGAATGCACTTTGACATTTTAGACTGTGTGGAATGACGTTTCAATTCGACCCAGCTGCATTCCATCGCGTACCTCCTCATTCATTTGTCGTAAATCGCTTTCTCTGCTGACGTGGTTGCAATATTTCCAAAGCTGAGAGAGGCATTTCAATCCCAGGTTGTTCTCTCTAGCCATTTTTATCCTTTCGATTGACTGATTCAGGCTGTTAGAGATTAGTTGTCCATCTCTAGGACTTTATTTACGGCCAGTACGTGGCTAACAGGCCGGCAAGAAAGGGCATCAAAAAACGGACCAATGTTTCCATCTCCTCGCAGAATCGCAGGGCCAGTGGTGCTCGGTTGTTACGGAGGGTGTCCCGACGCACTTTCCAAACAGGCGTCACCGGTCTCAGTCTTAACTAGGAGTGTGCGGTCAAAACATATCACCTGCCTCTGTCGGCTGGGCGAAGGAGGGGGTAGGACCCTCACATCAGGGCAGCTACAATCCTCTCCGGCCCCCTTCTCACAGCCCGGTGGAGAATTTTTATGCCAGCACGCACACACACACACACACCTAGCACACTCCAAACCCCACTGAGCCTTACGTACAGGGCCGAGTCGGGACGGGAAGAGATGCTAATACGGGATGCTCCTGGTCTCTGGCTGATTCTGTTTACATTGGCGCGAGTTGGCGGAAATAAGCGGGTTGCAGGCTTTGCGTGCGTTTATGTGTGCGACAGACTGCTCTTGCCTTAGCCGCTAAACTGCCAAGACAGGGTGCTGATGATCAGTCCTATGTGTGCTAATACATTTGACCGTAGAGGACCATGGGTTACACCGGGTTGTCGATGCACTGCCGTCCCTTTCTGTCTTGTGTTGGTCCAGCCATTATTTTAGACGGGTGGAAAGTCTGTTTTTAAATCAAATTGACATTTTAAGCACGGGTCGAAGCCTAATATTCGGATGCAATTCGTCATCCCACCCCTCTGAATGCTTTGAAATCTGACACACAGCCCCCTTTGCTCGACGATTTTACTTTTAAAGCTTTTTAACCACCTTCTGGTGATCTTAACCGAATTGGAACAGACAATTTGAGCGTGTTTTAGATCTGCAGCTTTTAAACTACTACAAGCTACTTTCCCCCTCCCCCAACCTTCACTGAAATAACATCAGCAAACCGTTGTTATTCTTCGTTTCAGTTCCGTAAACGTTTGCACACAAGTTTTAAGTATCGTTGTACGTATAAACTCAAGTAAACTCGGAGGCAAGAGCACATGAAATGCACTAATAGGTTAAACATTGAAGTTATGTGACTTTGAGACCGAAATGTCTCAATTGGAATGTATTGCCAAGCTCAGGCCACAGACATTCATTGAAACCCTTATGGATGTGCAGGTTAAGATGTGAAAAACAGAAGGGAATGATTCGGTTGGGAATTTTGTTGGTCATTTCAGAAGTGATTTGCATTATTGCCACTTTCGCATCTGAGGTGGTTCCATATTTGTAGAATGTATTGTTATTGTACAACATATGGTAGATTAAGTACATAACCATACATATGGGAAGTGCCAATAATTGATATTTTGCTGTGTAGACGTGTTCCTTTTTGTATTTCATATTTTAACATGAATTCCTCTTTCATAAGCGAAGCCATTCGTGTTAGGAGTGTTGGAGAGGACCAAAGTTGTTTTGGTAAAATATATAAATCAGTTTCCATGCTCTGTGCTGATAGACTCTTCTTGTTTTTTTTTTTGTTGTTTTTTTTTTTCCTCTTGTCTTTCTTTTTTTTTTTGTTTTTTTTTTTTTTTTTAATTAAAACAAAAAAGAAAAAATTCTGAGCAACCCAAGATAAAGCTGTCTGTATCTTGTGATTTTTTTTCCCCGTCTGTACATCTCTTGTGTTCATTATTTTCCTCATTCTTGGGTATGTTGTGATGAACTGCTGTAAATTTGTACAGTTCATGTAAATTGATTGTGCGGAAGTTGTACAGATTTCTATATTTTGGAAGAAAAGTTTTTTTCTCTGTAATAAAAGATTTCCTATCTTGGCAATGTTTTCCCGTGGATCTGGTCTTATTCTTTATCAAAACACTCTCATATTTGCTTTCCTGTTTCATTTGGTAATTCTTCTTGGAAGATATTTAGTATAACAGCACTGGGACTGTTTTGTATCACAGACCCGAGTATGCTTATATATGCCGCTCCAGTTCGGCCATTTTAGACAAAATATGCCAGACGTTATTTAGCAACCAGGCCCTGATGTCACTGACCTGCTTTTTGGTTTTTTCCTCTATTAGGACAAAGAAAGGAAGTCTGTGGACGTCAGTTGAGGGCATGAGTACAGCTGCGATTTTAAAATAGTAGACTCTACCAACATTAACCAGTTTAAAGTTAATTATAAATGCTTACTGTTACTTATTAATCTGTAACTCATGAATATGTGGAAAAGCATTTGGACTTAAGGGCCGTACTTATTAAGTGCAATAACTACAAATGCCACACCACAACTATAATGGCAGACAAAAGATATCATTGGAATCATTTTCAGAGTGTTTTTTTTTTTTTTTACTCCATGATTAAAACATTGACAGCCAATCAGAATCCACCTGACCTTAAAGAGATCAAGAGAACATTTATTGCAGCAGACAACAGTTCAGCACTTCCTTATAATAAATAGAGCGTTCTAGTCTGTTGGTGTGGATGCTATTATACTTATCTTTATTATCATTCTTGGTTTGAACAGGCCTTTGGCCCAAAGGGTTTAAGATTCAGCTAATTAGCAGTTAGCTTCTGCTTGTAGGTGCTGTAACTACACCACCAAAAGCAAGCTAATACCGCTATTAAATTGCTTAGCATATTGCTAATATTTCATTATAGTACAAAGCACATCAATATATTTTTCCCTCAGTTGGCTCTCAGAAGTGTGCAATAGGATTTATGGTTTGGATTTTTCCCTGGCTACTGCATTTTGACATCACAGCTTAGGAAAGTTGTTAGTACAATGTGTCTGTGGTGCTAATCAGCTAATTAGCATCATTTTCCTGTGGTTCCGGAGTCATTTAAGGATCATGTGAATGGCTCAAAAACTTGGATGTAGAACTGAGGGACAATGAGAGAGGATTAAAAACACTTTGGGGGTGTTGTGCTAGCTGAGCAGCTAACATGGATGAAAAAGGAATGCTAAAACATAGCTTTCATTATGTGATGCTTTGTTTCACTGAGTAATATTCTTCTCACATTAAGATCAAACTTACATCAAGTAAGTTTGTCCATATCAATACAAATTTTCTTTTGTGTTGTGCAACATGCAGGTTTGCAAAGATAATTTTCTCTAGCAAAAGTAGATCAAACAAGTCACTAAACACAAGGCATTGTAAGTACTCTCAAAGCGCTGATTCCACTAAAAAAATAAAGTGGGTGGATAGACTTGGCTCAGATTTTGTTTTCAAAGGTTGCTTGGTAGTGGTCTGAATTGGGGGGGGGGGGGGGGGGGTTTCGATTCAGTGGACAAAGACAGAAAAGAAAAGAGAGGGGGTGGGGAGAAGATGAGTATAACAAAAAAGAAAATGGAAGGACCTGAATGGCTGTTCGTGTATCCTTTAGCTGTTCGAACACTTGGAAAGCAGCGAGAGCATACGGTTTTCCAGGGAAGTATGTATGCGGTAAACATCACAAACACATGGAATCTGGCAGAGCTTGAGATTGTGTTTAGATGCAAGACCACACAGTAAAAACATATCTGTGGATTTGGTGTAGGTGTGTGTTCCTTCACGCTATGTCGCCTCG
Source organism: Elopichthys bambusa (assembly GCA_037101425.1). Taxonomy (NCBI): domain Eukaryota; kingdom Metazoa; phylum Chordata; class Actinopteri; order Cypriniformes; family Xenocyprididae; genus Elopichthys; species Elopichthys bambusa. The sequence continues at coordinate 11,346,530 of CM074454.1, read as the reverse complement.
GTTTGTTCCTCTTTCTTCTCACATCTGCCTTTCGGTGCTCAACCACCCTTTCGTTCTTCATCTTCAGTGCAGGACCGCAACAAAAGAGGACCTGAGTGAAAGCAGCTGGAAGGAAACTGCAGTCTCTCTTTCACTGTGGGAGAGATTTACCTGGTTGCTTTCTCTCCCTCTCTCTCTGTATCTTGCTTCTTTTATTCAGACTCTTTCTACTCCTGTCAGGTGCTACTTTCCTTTCATCCCAAAGAACAGACTGAATATTTTCTGTAGAACTGACAAGATAAGCACTTTCTTTTTATCAATTATACATATGATCTGATGATCTGATAATATGATATCTGCGTCGAATGCTCCAGCATACAGCATACAGCATACAGCATACAGCATAGTTTTTCAGCCATGTATGTTTTTATATTTTTGTGTGCACAGTAGCTTAGAAAGTGAGGGTCAGGAAAATTGCTGTTATCTGTTGTTTTTAATCTTATCATTAGTGTTAAAGTTGTTAATCTTGCTGTTTGCTAAAGATGAGCATGGAGCTTATAGCAAGGGTCACCAGAGGAGATGTCTCTTCTTTTTCGCTGATTTCAGTTTATCAATAATTTGTATAATATATACCGTGGGGTTCAAAAGTCTTGAGTCCACATTGAAAATCTAGTATTCAAAACGGAATTTAAACCAGAAACAGTTTCAGAACTGGAAAGAAGTTTGTAGAGTTGTGAGTATAGAGCTCAAATGTCACTGTCATTAAAGGGATAATTCACCCAAAAATGAAATTTGGGTGAACTATCCCTTTTAAGCAAAAGAGAGACAAACCAAATACTAAGACATTGTTAATTTCTCAATGCATTTTCAGTCAAATTATGCTGGTAATATATTCTGTAATGACAAAACATGCAAAATAGAAGTATATAAGTGGATTTACTTATAGACTTTTACATTTACACCACAGTTCAAAAAATTTGGAGTCGGTACAATTTTTTAAAAGAAGTTGGACTGCTCACTAAGATTGCATTTATTTGATTAAAATACAGTAAAATGGCAATATTGTAAAATATTTTTACAATTTACACATAGCTGATTTCTATATATTCATATATTTTACAATGTAATTTACTGCTGTGATGACAAATCTGAATCTTTCAGCATCATTACTTCTTCAGAAATCATTGTAATATGCTGATTTGTTTCTCAAGAATCATTTCTCATTATTATCAATGCTGAAAACAGTTGTGCTGTTTAATATTTTTGTGGAAACCGTGAAAAGTCCCTCTGTAGTCAATAATTTTATCCCCTTAAACTTATCTTTGATCACCAAAATTACATATTTCAACGTTTTTTCCTTAAAAAAAAAAATTCTTTATGCCTTAAGATTGCTTGAATGTAACTCTACACCCTTGCCTTATTTAGTATACATGGTTCTATGAATATGCAAATTAGCCCCACCTCCACTCACTCACACCAGCTCAGAGATCCACTCGTTGATGATCAGATGTTGACGTGATTGGTTACAAAATAGTTTGTGATGTAAGACACACCAGCGATTTCAAATCGTGTTTTTGAGACTGTCTTTGGTTCACTGCAGTTTAAAGGAGAAAATACTCAGCAATGGTGTTGACTTATGAATTTGCACATGGTTTGTCTTAAAGCATATTAAAAACACCACATAGACATATAAACAACATTAAACACTTTATTTTCACCACAGGGGGACTTTAAAGGATAAAGAATCTTTTGAATAGAATGGAAAGTTCAAAAGAACAGCATCGAAATCGTTTGTAACAAAAATGCCTTTACTTTCTCCTTTGATGATCAGTTTCATGCATTCTTGCTAAATGTATTCATTTCTTAAAAAAAAAACTTTGAATGATAATGATCTCTTTTGCAGTGTTTGTCATTTAGGGAACTTCCAGATCTATATGTCACACCGTTTTCTCGCACTGTTTCTGGAATGTCTGTTCCTGCTTTTACAGCGAGAGAGGAATGCTTAGAATAGCTGGGTACTTTTTACAGGCCCCTCTCGCTCTCTGTTTCTCTGTCTCTCAGAAGGTCTCTGGCCTGTGGTGTATGTGGTTAAATGCTGACTCAGAGAAAGGAAAAGATAACCAGCCACTAAAACATTACAGCAACAGCAGACACATATGAAAACACCAACACCTTCTCACTCTCTCACACATATAATCAAATCTCACGGAAACATGTCCAAGTCTTATTTTCTGCATTGAGATATTTATTTTCCTCCAGATACTCATTACTGTAGTGCATCTGCAATCAGATTCTTTTCTGAATAATATTGTTTGATTGAAATATCAAGATTTTGATATTTTCAGGACAAAATATTTTTTTTAATAATATTTTTGCTTTGTGGTAATGAAAATTACGTTTTTTTTGACAGTGGCGGGGGAAAATGTGCTCAGTTGGCATTAAAATAATGTACAAAATGCAAACAGTCTTAAAAATAGGCTTCATTTACTTTGAGCAAAATATAATTCATTTATTTACTTTAAGTTTTTGGCTGAAATATGACCTAGAAATGTTCTTGACAGATTTCTTGTGACTCATGTTGTTAAAATTCTGTTATTATTTTGTCTCTATCTTAAAAAATGGCACAATGTTCTTGTACCGATCAGAGTTTAAAATATTTATTGTGTGGATTTGCTGTACTTTGGCCTGGTGTGGAGCGAGGAGTTTAGGAAGGCCAAACCCTTGGTAAACATCCCTTGACTGTTTGGGCTAAGCCTGTTTATTTGAACCACAATTTGTTCGTTTTGATGTACTCTGGAACTAATCAGAAACTTTATTAGTTTGATAAGTGTTATGACATATCAGATGGGGAAAGTGATAAAGAACGAGCACGGCAGTAAGCTTAGCACGTGGCAAATTAAAGCCCTCAGATTGCAAACAACTGCACATGTTTGGGTTTTCTGAGAACTTGCGAACGCGCTTCAGCTGTTTCCTGTTTTCTGTTGAACAGCACACCACAAACCTGACAACTGAGAATGACAGAAAAAGAGAAAACGACCACAATGGAAGATGTGCTTTATGCTGCAAACTTGCAGCATTGCGCGAAACCGTCTTCGAGTGTTAAGGCTGAACTTTAACACAACAAAACTGCACACTTACACTTCCCTTTGTGTTTTTAAAACAGATGTCCACTTTAAGCTAATGAGCAAGATCTTATCTAGTCTTATGATAGCTCAATTTGTATTGCTGTCTCTCAGTAATACCTTCCTAAAAACCCAGGAACGGTTTATTCTTCTGTTTGACAATGAAAAATATAAAGTTTTATCATGACACGCAGAACACTCTTCCTCTGTGGTTATATATCGAGCAAAAACAGTGTTGTTGTCTAAGTTAGCACATCATTCGGTTCCCCAAATGTCAGCTTTCAGATCCAGACTGCTTTTTTTTTTTTTTTTTTTTTGAGCCGAGCAGCCTTGACCCAGAAAAAGCAGTTCGCTGTTATCAATGAGTAACATGGGGCATTTTTTTTCATGCCTCTGAGACCGATTAGTAACTAATTTACTCAGATGGTTCAATTAATTCACCCTGCAAGCACAGCACAGCCTCAGATAAACAACATTTGTGCAGAGCTGTAATGGATCCCAGTACAGCTATGCTGTTTGCCATCTCGAGCATTACATTTCTGACATTATTTGAATGAATTTTCATAAACAAACTTGTAGAAAAGGTGCTAGATGCCGTGAAATGAAAGACCACGTAGGCCGTATGGTGTAAATTGTGAGAGCATTGTTGCAAATGTGCATAAACCACATCTATTGACGATCTTCTTTGGTTCATAACATCTATACACGCCTGGGCAGCTGTGACCAGGACTGATTGCTCTAATGTGCAGTGATTACTGCAGTCAAGAGTATATTACATGCATAGGAGATTGGGATATTCAAAGCTTATAACCTGCTACGAACCAGCAGGAATGACATGAGCAGGTCAATATGGAAAAACACATTTATGAGGTTTCATATCATTGGGGTATGGAAATCTGAGAGCAAAAAAACAACAACAAAAAAACATATTTAAACATATATTAAATAATTAAAACATTACTATCTGGTAAAATAAATATAATGAATATATAAGCTAATATAGTGCATATATTTAGTGAAATGCTCCCCTCTCTTTCTCTAGTGAACTACAGTAACATGCTGTGGACACTAAATGACTTGCCTGGGGTAAATGTAATGCTACATGAGATATTATTTTTAAGCTGTTTTATTGATGTCTTTCCACGGTTCAAACACTGGTTGATACGTAAACATATCTATGCATAGATCTTCTTCTGTGCTTTTTTTATGCTGTGGCGGTTAGCAAACGGTGTCGCATTACCGCACACGCCCCCTTCTGGATTGGAGTGAGGATCGCCTGTGACTGACTGTATTGGTCGTCTGACTGCATGCACCAACTGAACATACATACTTACGTTGTTGGTGGTAATGCATTACAAGTAGCATGAGTTACAATTCAACCATACTAATAAGCAAAAATGAGTTTAGATAAACAAACACAATTTAATTTTTTTTGGTTTTATTGCTGAAGTAAGAGTGTTGAACTTTCTTCTCCAGTGTCATTTTCTTCTGCAATCAAGAATGGCATTGCTGAATAGTTAGTTTGAGCTGCGCCATTTACTGTACAGGTGTGAATTTGCATTTTCTTCAGCCTGGAGGCTTATTTATTTATTATTCAAAAATATAACTTTTTTCCACAAACAAGCTAGCCCAGCCCAGGTAAGAAAAAGTACAGCAAAAACACATTACTTTATATAGAAAGTAACCAAGTATTCCAGTTAGTTATTTCTTTTTTTAGGGATTAACTCAATATTGTTAAAAGGTAACTGCTACTTATTCACTTTCAGTAGTGCAAAAAAACAAACTTTTACTTTAGTTACTTTTTTAAGGAGTAACACAATATTGTAACATTACAGTAAGTAATGTTACAATATACAAAATAAAGATATTCATGAAATAATGATAGTTGTAAAAAAAACAAAAAGCAAAAAATTACCTTAAAATATATATATTTAAAAACTTTGAAAATAATTATTAAGGTGTGTACACATTTAAGCTGTTCTTAAAAATTATATATAAGTTTTTACCAATATAAATACAAAAAGTACATTTCTAAGAGCTTTTAAAATGGATTTTTAAAATACTCCCCCTTTTCTGTTTCGTGGACACTTTTATTTGTCACTGATCCTAATATAATTTGTAATGTGCAAAAAAAAAATCTCATTGTTGGATCCCATTGTATATCCAAATAGCACAGCATATTGTTTTTGGTTCTGTGTAAAAAGTAGGTGAAGACTGAAATGTGTGTGTTGGCATGGAGTGTGTACGTTCACGCCAGTGTGTGATATGCCCTGAATGTGTTTGCTTTCAGTCAGGCTTCATTTCTATATGTATATACAACTATACATTTGGACACACTCCTCACACAATGCTTCATACCGTCTTGCTCTTCCTGGCCTACTTTTCCTTGCCAGACCATGAGTGAAATCCCTTCTGCTACTGACAGAATCCTGTAAATCTGTCTCTCCTACTCTCTCACACACATTCCTTCTCCTCCTTCATGGCAAAGCTGTTGTTTTTCCACTCTCCTTCTGGCTACTCCTGCAGTCCATACTTATTTTTATGGTTCTATTCAGTTTCGCTCTCATTTATGGACACCAATTCTGAGATTCTAGAGGAGTGTATCCTCTGGAGCACTTCAGTGAGGTGTATGAGTGTGTTAGCCTGCCTTTTAGTGCATGTTTATTAGTTCGCTTCTACCCATAAGGCTTATTCCAAGATGTGGGAGGTTGCGTGAGAACTAGTTTTTCCACCATGAGAGATAAAGTGGTTACCTGACTGCAAACAACATATGCTCGCAGATATACGGTATATTTAAATATAGCGCTCATATTCTCACCAACAAATACTTGCACAGATTTATTGTCAGTGTTTGTGTGATATAAATATTGGAGGATGTATTGTAGCAGATCTTGATTGACATCTTGATTGACAGCGCTAATTTCAATACAAAATTAATCATTTAAAAATGTATTCATTTTATCAATTTGAATTGTCATCTTTAAATGACAGGAAGTTGAAAGAAATTTGACTTTATTAGTCCAAACAAACAATTTTTAATAGAAAATGTCTTATTAATATTTAAAAAACTCCACCAAATCAGTCATGTTGTGCAACCAACATACAAAAAATAAAACTTACGTTCATGTGGTGCGACTCAGCAAAAACATCATTATATTTATGAATTAATAATTCATGATATTTGACAATTATATTTTTAAGCTTGAAAAATATATTTAAAAACGTTGTTAGATAGTGATTATTAGTGATAAGGAGCGTAAGGAAAATACTTGTTAAAAATGTATTAGTTTGTGTAGAAATGAACATTAACCAAGAATAATAAATGCTTTAAAAGTATTGTTTGTTGTTATTTCATCTTAGCTATTGAATTGGCTAATAATGACAGACTGAACCTTATTGTAAATATTACTGTGCTGAAAGTGCTGTGGTGCAGTTACGCCTGCAGACAGTTTGTGCCCGGCCCCTTGTTGCCTGCCCGTGTACGTGTCGGTCTCGCCCTCGTCCTGTTTTTCATGCAGAAAGAAGGAATGTGCTCTCTCACCCTTTGAGATTGGGCAAGAGGCTTTGTGACATTCATTGCAACAATCCCTGTGCGACTCACAATCAGGGGCTTCTGTTGCCATGGTGTTGCCACAGCTTTTCTAAAAGCTGAACTTCTACTGAGTCACAAACCGAGAAACTGAGCTGAAGTGTGTGTCGTGTGACCATAGGTTGGGGTTAAACTTCCCATTAACAGTTGGGAGTAACTAACTAAAAGTAGCGAGTAGCAGATAACTACAAAATACATTTTTTCCCAGTAGTGTGATAGTAGATCAGCTGTTTTCAATATAGTGTAGGCTAACTTTTCCAGAAACAAGCTACTACTTTTAACAAGTAGCAGTGTAGTGTGATAAAAAGTTGTTGTCCTTGGTCAAACTTATAGACCACAATGGATGAGTGGAGAATAAAGGGTTAGTTCACCCAAAAATGAAAATTCTGTCATTTACTCACCCTCATGTCGTTCCAAACGCGTAAGACTTTCTTTCAACTTTGGAATGCAAATGAAGATACTTTCCATATACAGCTACATGACTACCACTTTGAAGCTTCAAAAAGTTCATAAATAGATCATAAAACGAATCCATATGAATTGAGCGGTTTAGTCCTAATTTTCTGAAGAGATTCGGTATCTTTATGTGATTAACAGTTTGAATTTAGGCTTTTATTCACATATAAACATTCATCAACTCACACATCAGTTGTGGTAAACAGAAGCTCAAGCATTTGAGCTTCCACAAGAAGTTTGTTCTTGGGCATCATTCAGGTTCGGTTGAGCTTCTGTTTATGTTCACTGATCAATGTTTATATGTGAATAAAAGACTAAATTAAATCTGTTCATCATATAAAGAGACCGAATCTCTTCAGAAAATTAGGACTAAACCACATAATTCATATGGATTCATTTTACGATCTCTTTATGAACTTTATGAGTGTCAAAGTGGTAGATATGTAGCTGTATATGGAGGGACAGAAAGCTCTCAGATTTCATTAAAAGTATCTTCATTTGTGTTCCAAAGATGAACAAAAGTCTTACGGGTTTGGAACAACATGAGGGTGAGTAAATTAATGACAGAATTTTCATTTCTGGGTGAACTATGCCATTAAACTGTCTGTGTGGAGGGACTGTAATTGATATTTTTTAGTATGCACTACCGTTTAAAAGTTTGGGGTCAGTAAGTCCATACAATTCATACATTGTCAGTCAATAGTTACTTAAATTATAGTCTGTTTGTCATACAAAGCTATTGTATGGCTCTGGAAGACTTGAATATAGTGTACTAAGTATATGGACTGCTTTTATGGGGCTTTTACAACCCGTGGTCACTATGAACTGTCATTGTATGGAATTTTTTAAATCTAGATCTGGACCTGTTAGACGGTGCTTTATTGTGAGCTATTCGGTGCTTGAGTTTCCACTGTGGTCTAAAACAATCAATATATCCTTCTGGTTCCCAGACTCATCACCTGAGAAACATCAATTGTGTCTCTCATAAGTTCAAAGATTTATCAACCTCCTGAGCCCCCTGAGCCTCGTATAAGGGTGGCCTGTGAAAGGGTTTCTTTTGCTCATAGTGGGAGGGAAACTGATCAGAGGCATTCAGTCAATATTACTGATCTGGAGATCTTTGATCCACCACTATATACAGTATAAGGACAAAGAGACAGAGAAAGAGAGAGTATAAGAAGCAGAAGGGCATTGAAAGAGAATGGGCAAGCATAACATAATTACGCATTGATTTCAGGCAATAATATCATATTGTTTCAGCATTCTGGACTGTTAAAGGTGTCCTTGATTGATGATTTTACTTTTTTTTTTACTTTAGTTAGTGTGTAATATTGCTGTTTGAGCATAAACAACACCGGCAAAGTTACAACGCTTAAAGTTCAATGCAAAGGGAGATATTTTCTTTTACAGAAATGGCTTTTTAAGGACTACAACAAATGGCTGGTAGGGACTATAATGAGCTTCTCCCGGGTTGGTGACATCACAAACCCCAAAATGTAAATAAACCCTGCTGCTGGGAACACACAACAAAGTGGGTGAGGCCATGTTGGGCTGCTTTAGAGAAGAGGAAGAGTTATCAGAGTTATGTTGTTACCACACCAGAGAAGAGGAAGAGTTGTCATAGTAGAGTGTTTTTACCATACATTTTACGCCGAGCTGCTTCACAAATGAGGGTATATTCTATGCTGGATTTGCACAAAACATTAACATGATGGCACATGCTAGTCAATGAGTGGAATCAACTCCACAGCAACTACATAAATGTATCCACTAACCGTTTAGAAACACCCAAATAGGGGCAAATTTGATAAGCTGTAATAAATGTGAGGCATTTTGAGCTGAAACTTCACAGACACATTCTGGGGGCACCAGAGACTATATTACATCTTGTAAAAGGGGCATTATTGGACCCCTTTCCAGTGATAGCCCTTTGTTATATCTAAAACCAGGCCAAAGGAATAAAAACAGTCAAAAAAAATGTGGCCCCCATATACCTAAAATATTTGGGACTTTTTTGTCACATTCGGTGGCATGTCCTGGTTAATGTCTGACCTTTATTCTAACACGGTTTTAAAAGCATAACAAGACCCAATACTTCATTCAACAGTTCATTTAGTATTACTAAGCAGGTTTTGCTCTTTTTTTGAGGTATATTGTAAACAGCCACTGAGATTACTGAGCACAGGGTGCAGAGAATTAGCCAAGAAATCCATGGATACTGATGCCATTTTAGCACTGTTACCATAGCAACAGCCCAAAGCCTCACTTCCTTGTGATAATCTGATAATCAGTTCTCAGGTGTAATGAGAATGTTCATTCACTAGCCACAAAAGAATAGTTATTGCAGCTCTTATGCACAAGATTCAGGCATGTTTATAGCGAAAGATATATGAGTGAGAACAGACGCCAACATCTAACATATGCTGCCCAGTCTATCAGTCTGTCTCAGATTTCCCATATGCACCCCATGAAAAAATGAGTGCATCTTTTATTGCACACGTTTTTTTTTTCAACATAGTGGAGACAAAATGTTCTCAGTCTTGAATAACCGAAAAAAAAAAAAAAAAAAGCAGTGTTTACGTACTTGAAAAAGCAGTTGAAGGCCTCTATCTATCTGTCTGTCTGTCTGTAGGTAGGTATGTATGTGAAATGTCCCCAGTTTAAAACAACAAAGGTTCATTTACCAGAACCTTAAACATCCTGATAGATGTGAAAGTGGATCATGCAAAACTTCCACTTCTTTCTATGCTATTTTATTTAGACTTTGGGGTTTTACATAAAAAGTTGAGAGGTTATAAACGGTCTCTTTCAGCAGAACATTTTTGCTGCTTTCACTTTCACCTATTGTAACATGCCCTCCTTAATGATTGCCAGTCACTTGGTCCTTTTTTACTTTCCCTTTGATTCTCTGCACAACAGGGAAGCAAGGGGATTTTTTCATGATGTGCCTATATCAATAAAACACCTCCCAGGTTTCCAGTTAGTTGAGCATCTCATAATGATTTACAGCAGAAACTCCCCTGTATTCCTCACCTCCAGGACACATGACATGCCCAGACACGCCTCGTATCTGATGAAACATCCTGGTACGAGGAGAAACTAGTACATCTCACATGTGACTCATTGCACATTCAAATATGTGACTCTATCACTACTCATTATTTACATTAATAATAAAAAAATGTAGCCTTGGTGAGCATAAGAGACGTCTTTTAAAAAACATTATGTGTATTGTATGTTTTTATTATGTAATATTTTTGAATAAAGTCTCTTCTGCTCACCAAGACTATTTTATCCAAAGTACAGTAAAAACAGTAATACTGGGAAATATTATTATTATTTAAACATAAATTATTTGTTATTTGTTATGTCACATGATCCTTCAGAAATCATGCTGATTTGGTGCTGAAGAAATATTCTTATTATTATCAATGTTAAAAACATTGGGATTCTTTGATGAATAGAAAGTTCTGATGAATAGATAATTCTTGTAACATTATTAATGTATTTACAGTCACTTTTGATCAAATTAATGCGTCCTGGCTGAATAAGGGTATTAATTTCTTTCATCTTCCTGGCTCCACCAAACCTTTGAACAGTAGTAAACAAGTTCTCCAGAAGTTTCTGTGAGGAATCACTCAACCCTGAAACAAAATCCCTCATCAGAGCGGCAGAACCCACAAGGCCCTCTTTCTCTCTCTCTCTCATTCAGCCTTCTTTCAGTCTGGGTTTTAAAATAGCTGCATTTGCGTCATCTCATGTGTGAAGTAGTAAGAGCCACACAGAGGTCAGAGTACACGGAGAGTGATTATTATATTATGAGAGATGAGGGAACGCTGCCTTGGCTTTCAGAGGCTGTCATTAGCAGGCTAAGTGCATTAGATCTGTAAATGGTGAAATGGTGTTCTGGCTCTTTGCCTCCATCTGCTCACTTTCTCCATACCTCACTCGAGGTGTTTCTAGCCTTTCATCAGTACTAGAGCATAGACACCACATTAAATATAAAAAAGTGTAATTATTATTATTATTGCAAAACAGCACAATGATGCATTTTGACATTTTCTTTTGCATAATGTTGAGGTAACTATGGGCTACAGATGATAGCTATTTTTATCTGCGTAACTGTAACCTTAACATGTTTGAACATGCTAACGTTTACCTTATCAGTGACCAATAGCAAAGAGATGGATCTATCCTGCTACATTCGTTTAGTGATCTTAGGCCTCCTGTACTTCGATACAAACATCACATTTATTTCACATTTTTAGCTAACGTGATGTTAATAATTTTAAAACACACAACTTGCATGATGGAAACCAAGGTATCAAATCTGTACCAACAACACAATATGCACAAACAGATCATTCTACTAAATAGCTACGTTTACCATAGCTAACCGTTATGTATATATAAGTTACATCCCTAACAGCATTAAACACTAACAGGTCTAAAAAAAACAAAAACAAAACAACAACAACAAATAAAATAACACTTAATTTCAACATTTATTCTCCATATCCACTTCTATGCAAATCATGCTGGGAACTAGAAATCCATTACCTAATTTCCAACACTATCAAGACAGTTTCATTAAGTTATTAAAACTTAATTAAAATAAAAAAGATCAGAGTTTAAATTACACAAAATATTAAGTTAATGTAATGATCAGCTTTATTATGTCACCAGAACTCAACAAAATAATGTTTGCAACTTAAAAAAGTTTAATTAAATCAATGAATTAGATTATTTAAGTTGTGGTAACTGGTCCCCTGAATTACTTTTTTTTTTTAGAGTGTTTTATGTCTCATGAATGTGTGTACGTTTATTTACGTCTTACACATTATGAAACGATCAGTGCAGAAAAACTAAATATTTACTAAATATTTAAAAACCTCTTGTCTTTTTGGATATGTCATCAAGACAAAAACAACACAATCTCTCATCAATTCATAACTATCTTTATCTGTTTCAACCCCAGTGATGGGTAAGTTTAGGGGTGGGGTTCTTCATAATGTGAGTTTCTTTTAAGATTTGTACATTTTAATACGATTTGAATCGTATGAATTCATACGAAATCACCACCTTATAAAATACATGATGCACATGTAAATGAATATAGAATTAGGACTGAAAGGTTTAGGATTCACACTGTATAAACAGAGCTTTCAGAATCTGAAATCGGATTGGATTTAATCAGATTGATGAAAATTAGTGCATTTAAATATACCTAATGTGAATTCAAATAGCTACTCTTTTACACATTAACAAGAATTAGCTTGTTAGCTGCCTAGCAAACACCAAATGTTTTTATCATTTTATTATAAATATTAGATAACATCTCAGTACGTTTTAAATATGTTCTAGAAACCACACCTAAAAATAAAAAATGATAAAAAACATAATGTTAATCTGAAAATACCTTTAAACAAAATGTCAATATAACATCATTTACAACAACCAAACCATACTGAAATATTTGAAGGATGTCTTACTTAGGGTACGTTTACATGACACCGAAGTACTAAAAACTAAAAAGTTTTCTGTGTACAGACGACAATGTTGTCAAATCGATGCCCATTCACACAGATCCACGAAAATGATTAAAAACACTGTATTATGCTGGCAGGCCAGTAGTTGGCGACATCACTTTGTAAAGAAACACTATGTGTCTATAAACTGAACATGTAATACGCATACGCATGATGTCACCATTTCTATAAGTGTGTGTTTTTGTAGTTTACACGGAGACAATAACGGTATTGTTTTCAAAATTGTTTTTGCACTTTGAAACCCGTTTTTAAAAGTTTGCATTTTCAGGCTCCCAAAACCCCGGTGTTGTGTAAATGAATGTCCGCATAAAGTGGCCGCATAAAGACACATAAAGTTTTCCATTTTTAGTCGAAAAGGTGTAAATGCCTTCTTAGGCTGTAGAATATTGTTCAAACTAAAAAATTAAATCTTACAAATAGATTTAGTTCAATGGCAAATATATGCCAATAACAGTCAGTTTATGACAGTTGTCAAACAATTCTCTTTGGTAAATTGTGTTTATTTTATTTTATTTGAACTTTGTGAATGACAAGTATTTTCACAACATTGCAAAAATGCCCAAACAATGCCATTACAAAGTTTCAGCAATGTTGTGAAAGTACTAATTATGCTAAACATGCTAAACATGCAACATCTGTTATGTTGTGTAGGATAAAAACATTATCAAAACGTTTCACGACAAAAAAGATCAAATACAGTGAATATGATAGGTCGGTATCACTACAGAGACGGTGTGAAGAGGAGAATGTAAAGGTTAACATATGTTTATGCTGAGCTAATGGAAAGTTTCTGCGGCCTGCGCAAAAGGAGGGGAAAAGCAAACAACAACAATCTCCTGAAGAGAAAAGAGCCCTATTGCCCTGTTGCTGTGGCGACCACCCCTAGAGCTCTGTGCACACATACAAACGTGGGCAAATTCTGGCATTCATCTCACTTCTCCCCTACCCAGCCAGACAGCAACAAAGCACAAGCCTGTCCACTGCCCCACGGCCCACCAGAGCTCTTTTGTGTGGGCAGGCTAGTGTTTTTACCAGACACTCCCTGTGTGCTTCTATGAGTAGACAGCTCTTGTTTCCAGGGAATGCGTCTGTGTACAGGACCCCAGGGCGGCTGGAATGATGCCTGGCGAGAGTGTTTGCTAGAGGTTTGCTTCACTGCTTATGTGTGTTTGTCAGCTATTGTTTACTTATCCATCCTTTTGTTCGAAGAATCTCATGATCAGTTTTACAAACGGAAAAGTACAGAAAAAGGCCACCTCCGTAAGCACCCTGTTAAAAGCATCAGAATTTTATCTTCATCTATCTGTCTTCGTCACTATCAAAACTGTGGTTCTGTCACACAACAATCTTGACTTGGGTTTCTGCATACATTCATATGAAACTAATCTTACACTCTATCTTATCAAGATAATAAAGTAGCAAAATTACACTGTACACATCCTATATGGCAAGTATGTTCCCTCTGCGACCATCTCCTGGCAGATGTTTTTCTATGTAGTAAAGATATAGACATAGAATTATATCCCCAATCTTCTGAAAGTGTGTGTAAAGGCATATAGTGGTCATATGTTATCACAGCATTTGTAAAACAACTGTTCTGACACAACTCATATTGTGTTTTGTACGTCAGTGTATGTAAAAATGCGGAAAGTTATGTGTGAGGGTTTGGTTAAGGATAGTAATAGAGTTAGACAATTAAAAATATAATTAGCTCAAATGAAAATGCTAACAATTTTAGTCTTTTGTCTGTGTTTGCTGCAGTTTATTGATCTAGATGTGAGTAAAAATGTTGGTAGGGTGTGTATTTGAACAGCTCTAGGCCAAGCTAGATATTCAGGTGTGTGCAGAAACAGCAGGTGACTGTAGAAAGTCACACACTACTGGAGTTTACACTGTTCTTACAGCCAAATCATCATATCATATTACAAACGGACAGCATATGTGCCTGTACGCTTGATCTCACACAGACACATGCTTCAATCACCTTTATATGTCCTTAACGCTCACATATGTGAATCTCACACACTCAGCACACATCAAAGATGCAACTACACTGCATAAATAGCACATACAATATACACAGTGCTGTAATTTATTGCCTTTGTGTCCTTAAAATATGGCAGATATATTTAATAATTCATAGACAGTCAGAATATGGTTGAACCCTGAATTGTAATGAAGTTATTCAATTTTTCATTGTGGTGCGCAGCAGTGCTGCATATACATTAAGGCTCACATATAAAAGTGAAGGTCAATGTGATTTCTCCGTCTTCATCCATTTCCATTAGACCAGCGTTTGTGTGTGTGTGATGTATGAGTACTGTGATTGAATGATATTCATGCATGTGGGAGTGTGATGGATGACTCTGTGTACTAGCGTCCATGTTTCCCTCTGTGGTTTTTGCTGTGTGAGTGTTTGATTGATACGTGGGTGTGTTTTTTTGTTATTTGTTTAGTAATTGCTGCAAACCTTTAGGAAGCTGTGCTGATGGGTAAAACGGATGTAAATGGATTTCGGGAGAAGCATGTTCAAATATTCCCAGCAATTACCACAATGAGCTTTAAAAATATTGATATTAACATACAGCAGAAAACCTGTCAATCTTTTTTCCATATATCCATTATAAATGTATTTACTGTCACTTTTTATCAGTTGAATGCATCCTTGCTGAATAAAAGTTTTTTTGTTTTTTTTCAAAATAAACCCCAAACATTAGTTTAAAGGGGTCCTTGATTATGATTTCCCTTTTTTAACTTTAGTTAGTGTGTAATATTGCTGTTTAAGCATAAACAACATCTGCAAAGTGCAATGCAAAGGGAGATATTTTCTTTTACAGAAATGGCTTTTTCAGGACTACAACAAACAGCAGATATGGACTACAATGAGCTTCTTCCCGGGTTGGTGACATCACAAACCCCAAAACTGACATAAACCCTGCCGCCAGGAACACGCAACAAAGGGGGTGAGGCCATGTTGGGCTGCTTTAGAGAAGAGGAAGTGTTGTTGTAGTAGTGTTGTTGCCATGCTGTCATTTTACGCCGAGCTGCTTCACAAACGAGGGTCAATTCAACTCTGGATTTGCACAAAACATTAACATGATGGCACATGCTAGTTGATGAGTTGAATCAACTCCACAGCAACTACATACATTTATCTACTAACCATTCAGAAACGTCCAGTTGTATTCTAAATGTTGTAACTTTTTCCAGAGTCTCTCCATCAGTGTCCGTCTCCGGTTTGAACAATGTAAGGCTGAACACCGTCACTGACAATCGTCATTTTGGCTGCGTGAGATTCTCCAGCTTTGTTGTTGTTGAGCAACCGAAGCGTGAGCTGTTAAAGCTCCGCCCTCTTCTGGAAAGTGGGCCTGAAGAAGCAGCTCATTCTGGGGACACCAGAAACTTATATTACAATTTGTGAAAAGAGGCATAATAGGTCCCCTTTAAGTCATACTAAAACTAGTGTTAAGTCATACTAAAACTTTATATGAGAGACAGGCTGAAATTATGCCACTATGTACTGATCATAAACCCTTCAGAGAATTGTTAACTGCTGCAACCAACGCTATCTCACAACGTATTTTATGAGGTGGCTAATTCGTACGAATTTGTACTATTTGTCTAAACCCCAGTGATGGGTAGGTTTAGGGGTGGAGTTAGGGGTAGGTCATTTGTACGTAGGTCATTCATGAATTTGTACGAGTGAGGTCATTCGAATTCGTACGAATTAGCCACCTCGTGAAATACATACGAATTGCCGTGAGATTGGGTTGCAGATAATTGATTCAGTGAACCAGATAATTCATTGGGTCTACTGTCACTTTAAGAGCAAGTAACTTTGTCATAAAAACTTTGTAACAGTTACCGATTACAAAGTACATTTATGACAATAATTATACAGGAACAGACCATCATACACTCTTAAAAATAAAGCTTCTTTATTGGCATCTATGTTTCAATTAAGAACCTTTTACATGCATAGAATTGCTCAAAAGGTTCTCTATAATGGAAAAGGGATCTTCAGATTATTAAACTGCACTGTTCACTGAAAGGATCTTTGGGGAAACCAAAAACAGATCTTTTAATCTCTGGCATCGCTGTGAAAATCTCCTTTTAGAACCTTTATTTTAAAGTGTGTAAATCAACATCATTTTGATCAGTGGCATTAATCTGTTGGGCAAATATGTGTCACTGGCAGACATTTTGTAAAGCCTTGTCTATGGGTGTGTGTAGAAATTAAAGCAATTACCATGACTGAACCCACAACAACAATGTCATCTGGGTCACAAGTGTTAATGAGAATGCAACACACAAGCACACACTCACATAGATGGAAACTGGATAAATGCTTTACCTGTCATTGCATCAGATTCCTCATTGATTCAGATCTGCTTCCTAAAAACAGCAGCAGATGCAACCGACATGCAATGCCTTGCAGTAGTGTTCGTGTAACATTTTGTATGTTGCATTACACATCATACATTTATTCATAACTGCACTTACTCTGAGTTTATGATGAGCTGATGGTTTTATACACATCTATATTGAATATACTGCACTTTTTCTTTTTTTCTTTTTTTTAACTTCTGTCAGTAATATACTATACATTCAAAGCACAACTTTTACAGAGTAGCATTTACTGTATTATTTATGGCAGTTGTATAGACCAGCTGTCACATCTCTGCATGCTACACACTTGGCTTGGCATATCACAGCCTGCTCTGGGTTTATCATGTCTTAGTGTAGGTGATTTAAAGTGAGATTCTGAGCATATTAAATGTTGTTTTGTTCATCTTGTAACAGCTAGACTGGCTTCATGAAGGATGTATAAGTTGTATTCTAGTCTAGGTCACTTTAGGTAGTCTGTGAATGTATAGGGTTGAGTGGTTGAGAGTTTTTCCCTCAGTGATTTCAATTATTTACTCTAAGATCTCAAGAAATGTTGAGAAACATTTTAATAAATAAAATGACTAAATTTCTCAAATCTCTCAAAACCCTAGCAGCTCCATCATGAACCCCTAGGGAATGGGAATGGGGTGGGGGGTTGTTTATGGATGTGTGCATATCCAGACAGATGTGGTGGGAGAGACCACACAAAACACATTACTTATGGTTGTGGTAAAGTCAGGCCGAGAGACAGACATAATCTCCAGTGTCTGATTTAGACAGACATACTCAGACCATCAGTAGAGGAGAGTGGGTTATGCTGTGCTGGTTTATGCCACGTTGTCCTCTAGGCAAGAAGAAATTAGATAAATTAATATACCTAATTATATTTCAGGATGTCTCAAACTTCAACTGAGATTATAAGAAAGCATTTATAATGTATTAATACAGAAATAAGACTTATATAGATATATATATAGTTTTCATGATTAACTCTTGGTTTCTCTCTTTCAGATTTACTTAAAGGGTTAGTTCACCCAAAAAGGTTAGTTCACGCTTCGTTCATCTTCGGAACACAAATTAAGATATTTTTTATGAAATCCGATGGCTCAGTGAGGCCAGCAAGATAATTAACACTTTCAGATGCCTAGAAATCTACTAAATACTGATTTAAAACAGTTCATGTGACTACAGTGGTTCAACCTTAATATTATAAAGCGACAAGAATACTTTTTGTGCACCAAATAAACAAAATAATGACTTTTCAACAATATCTAGTGATGGCCGATTTCAAAACACTGCTTCGAAGCTTTACGAATCTTTTGTTTCGAATAAGTGTTTCGGAGCGCCAAAGTCACGTGATTTCAGTAAACGAGGCTAAGTGTTTCGAAACTTCAATAGTTCACGTGAATTTGGTAGTTTGATATGTGATCCGAGCCACTGATTTGAAACAAAAGATTTGTAAAGCTTCGAAGTGTTTTGAAATCGCCCATCACTAGACATTGTTGAATAAAGTTTTTTTTTTGTTTTTTTTTGGTGCACAAAAAGTATTCTTGTCGCTTTATAATATTAAGGTTGAACCACTGTAGTCACATGAACTGTTTTAAATATGTTTTTAGTACTTTTCTGGGCATCTGAATGTGTTAATTATCTTGCTGGCGATGCAGGCCTCACTGAGCCATTGGATTTCATTGAAAATATCTTAATTTGTGTTCCGAAGATGAAAGAAGGTCTTATGGGTGTAGAACGGCATGAGGGTGAGTAATAAATGATATCATTTTCATTTTTGGGTGAACTAACCCTTTAAATACTAACTACAATACAAGCCCCATCTACACTGTGAGGGACTCTCTCCACTCGGATGCTCCCATTATAATTACCAAAGCTGTCTACACTGCAAGTGTGCAAATCATCATATTACAATTTGCTGTAATTTTCTTGAAAAGGCTGCTGTTCACTCTGTCATCTCGTGAAGCGTCTGCTGTGTTTACTGTAATTGTTGAGGGATATGGACTGTCTGCTGCCTGAATGATTCCTGAATGATGGACAGCAGTGACTCCCACCTGTGTGCTTCAAACACACATACACACACACCTTTATACCACAAACACCTTTATGCTTGCTTTGACGTCAGTTCCAGTCTCTGTTCATATCCTCGCCTCCCCTTCTCTCTGTTCCTACGCTCTGATGCACTTTTGAAAAGCTCCCCTTGTGCAAAGGCTTGATCTGAGTCTTTGTGAGGAGGATGCCCTTTTATTTGAGCCACACATGGGCTCGTGCACAAAAGCAGCTGAAATGCCATAGACAGTTTGGACTGACACTCCCTTTGCCTTCACACACACGCACGCACACACACACACACACACACACACACACACACACACACAAGCATGCACAGTTTTTCTATGATAGGGACTTTCCATCGACTTCTGTTATTTTTATACTGAGCTAAAGATATTTTCTATTCCTTAAACCTAAATATAACCCTCACTGTTACATTTCTGCATTTTATATTCTCATTTACATATTATTTAGGATGTTTATTAAGCCAATTCCTTCTGGGGACCATGTCTTAGTGTTTTTTGTCCATACAATGAAAGTCAATGTTGTTTTTGAATGCGCTGACAGTTGTTTTGGATGCTAATGACTTTCATTATATGGACAAAAACAGGTGAAACACTCTTTAAAATATGTAAACAGCATTACAGAATGAACAAATGTTGACAACATTGTTAAACTGTCCCTTTAAGACAACATTTGGACGATGTGTTATGATGCGCTTTGCGCATTTTTTAATCAATCTGCTCTCTTTCCCATGAATGCACTTACAGTATGCGTTTACGGGAAGAGGAGCAACGTTTGGTTGTTTTATGTGCTTGTGTACTTTTGTGTGTAATTCTGAGGATATTTGTATTTGGAGATTGTGTTATCCTCTGAGAACCGCATCTGATTGCTAGTTAGCTGACTGATCCTAGTCTCTCCACTCATCTAATCTCTCATCAGTACAAATAAGCACTCTTGACAAAGCTAAATGTGCGGCATTTAGCATCAACAACAACAGTACCTACATCATGCTAAATTGTATGTTTCCATGTGCAACTGGAGGGTTAAATGAATGCGTCTGTGGTTAGGTCACAGGTTGTTTTACAACATAGAATACTGTATCTTATCAAAATGGAAGTGTTTGCAAAAAAAAACAAACAAACAAACAAACAAACAAAAAAAAAAAAACGCTCGGCATCTTCCCTTTTCTCTCCCTCCCACCTAAGTGGTTCTATTTCAAAGGCTGTTTGTTGGGGCAGAGGGCTTGGCGTCTAATAGAGAGTGTTTTGTATTAATCCACAGCACAAAATCAATGTGTTTTGATGAGAGGGTGAGCATTAGCGAATGCTAATGTATGCAGCAAGCGGCACTAAACGCCTGCTGCCATGGTTACAGTGAGGGCGTCTGAAGGTCGTAGCTGGCTTTTCCAGCGAAGGTAGCGATGAAGTGCCCACTGCAGCATCAGGTGATCAGACCACCTGGAGGAAGACAGACAGATTGAGAGAGACAGAGGCTGTTGGGATTTTATTGTTGCAGTGTATAATATGTATTCCGTGCACATTATGTTGAGCTTATCTAAATAACACTGTAAAAAAATATTTTCATGATTTATTTCATTTTTTTCTTTTGTCAAATCAACTTAGATAATTAATGTGGTTCAGACAACATAATATTTTGAGTTTCTTGATTAAACCAATCACCTTCATTGTATTAATTGATTTAACTCAAAATTTTAAGGCAACCAGGTAACTTACTTTTTTAAGTAAGACAATTAAAACAACTATAAAAATAAAATTAACAATTCTTTTTTTAAAGTGGGGTGACCTACAATTTTTGCTGAAATGAGAAATATGTGACCAGTGTTTTTGATGTTTATCTAAATCTAAAACTATTAAAATAATTTTCAGTATTTGAAATACAGTTTGAATAAAATATAATATAAATATTAAATTAAAAAATATATATATATTTTTGAAATGTTGCCTTGGCAGCTAACTGAAATAAATAATAAAATAAAAGTTTAAGTTAAAGTATTAACACTTCTAAAACTAAAACTTAAATAAAAAGAAACTAATACTAAATAGAAATATTTAAAAGAAAACAAAAACTAATAAAATGACAAAAGCACAAAGCAAATTTAAACTAGAATTAAAATTAAAACTTAAAAATAAAAACCAATTCAAACTATTGATAAAAAACATACATACATACATATAAAATGCAGACTGCATGGAATACTGTATCCCACAATGCAGTGCACTCAACATGACCTTTCATTTCCAGTAGAATTTTGGGTTACACTTTATTTTACAGTGCCATAGTTACATTGTAATTACTCAAATAAGTACTGAGTACTATTAATTAACTACATTACTTACTATAGAGTTACAGTTGTGGTTAGGGTTTGGTTTAGGGTTAGTTACTTGTAATTATGCATAATTGACAGTTATTACTATAGTAAGTACATATAGTAAAGTGTAACTACGTCACTGTAAAATAAAGTGGTACCGAATTTCACCTAATTTAATTTTAAACCATGCTTTATTGATTATTGTGCCAAATATTGAAATTTTTATACAAAATTGCAGAATGCAGAACAAATCATCACACGATTAATTAAACAGGCAATATGATGAGATCATGTGATGTAGCATTCTTGTCTATACTATATAAAGAGACACACTCTAAAGAAAGAGGGACCGATAAACAGAGCGAATGAGTGCAGATGGGTTCAGTACGCTTGTCCGCACATTGTCCCAGAAGGCTGAACAGAAGCCGAGCAGCCTGTTCAGGACATACACTGAACATCACCCAAAACACAACCCAGTGCGCTCACCCACGCACATGTGCACACACACACGCGGTAGCTGATGGAGATGTTCATTAAACTTTGGCTGTTTTACTGCTCCGTATACACTGAATACTGCCTACTATTTTGTAAAAATAATGAAACAGTATGCATTATGCAATGACAAACATTTCAAACAGTAGTATGCTACATAGTTGTCACATATTTTATGATTTTCTGTACATATGCAAACAGAGCCCAAATATACTTTTCATATGCAAACACTCTAATTGAAGACTGCACTTTTGTGTGTCTATATGAGTTCTTGTGTATTAATAAATACATAAAGAGAGTCCTTCAGTACATGCACAGACAGTATTTCTGTTCCAAACCACGCGTCTAGCCATTTGTGAAGCACACCCTTATTAAGATAACAATAAATGTGATTTGTTAAGCCCATTTAAAGCTGGTTCTGTTCATTGAATACCCTTGTGTCCTTGGCTTGTACTGGTTAATTAAACAAATGTAAATTGTGTAGTCAGAGCAGACGGCAAATTTTCTGTCTCTGGTCTTATGTGCAGCAGCATTTGGAGGCTTTGATGTTCGGTAATTCATTCTGTCGATCTTTTTAAACAGAAGTCTGTCTCAATAGACTAGGGTTTCCATTGAGAATAAGGAAAGTGGGGGTTAAGGGGAAATGGGATGAGAATATTCTTGTCTCAATTTCTTTTTCTTTATTTGTAAGTTATGAATTTTGAGTAATATAGATTTACCCCATTATGATATGTTTGTGCTATTTTTGCTCAGGTTAAAAGGTCAATCGTGCAATGATATATTCATTAAAAATAAAATAATGCTGTAAAATAAAGACCAGTTTCCCAAACATTGGTTCAGAGAAAGCAAATAGCCCTGTCCCAAAACTCATGCATTTGGTAATGCTACAGTTTAATTTTTCAACCTATAAAAAATCAACATATAAATTACTTATAACTAGGTTTGAGGCCATCGAGTGTACTTCTAAACGTTGACAAATAATTTTTTTTTTAATCAAATATAAACTATACACTTTTGTCTACCCTGGAAAACTGAGCAAAATATTGATGACTCATCCTGCACTACACTGATTTTTGTCCAATCTGATGCACTTTTGAATAATGCCCCGCCCCCTAATACTACCCACAAGCAATGACTATCAAGTAGCAAATAATATTCATGGTTATGAATCTTAAATAAAGGGACAATATTTTGGATATGTCGCACCCAAACTTCTTCAATAGGATACATAAAGACTGAGCTTGTCAGGCCTTTTGGTGTCTTTAAACATTTACAAATTTCAGCTTTAATCGCTGCATGTAGATCTAAATCATGATGCTTCTTGCATCCTTTTCCATTCTATTTTTCCCTTTCTTTTGTTGAATACATTCCCTGTTGTCCCCCACTAATATCTGTCATCCTTTAGTGAGTAAGTGATTGTTTATAATCCACTGAACTCGAACTTATCTGTGTATGTCTGCACCAAAACTAGGTCACTGCCTGCAGAGACTCCGTCTTTTCTGCCCGTCTGACACCCTCTTCTGCCGTGTGTCTGCTGGGGGATGGCAGGGGTTACTATGGGCCTATGTGAGCTAGCATGTGGAAATGTTGGACTGGAAATGCCTTTTGTCATATCTTTGTGGGTGATGAACAGGGTCGGAAAACTCCTCAGTGACCTCTTCATGCCCCACCACCCAATCACAAAATTTCAGAGACATTTTGAGAATCCTTTTGTAGTTTGTGTACTGTATGTGTGAATTCAACACATTTATAGTGTTATTTAAACTGACGCTGTTTTCTCACAGGGTGATTGTGCAGTCAGCACGACCACAGTTCCCAATTAGAAAAACAAACCGAATCATCTTATCTTACACAAACACAACCTTCTCATCTTACATTCAGTGACAGTCACATTGTTTTCTTTGTTTGTACGTACTTCTCTGTAAGCTTGGGTGGAGGGGCTGATTAGTATGTACTTGGAAGAGCCTTTCTTTAGGAAAAGAAACTAGACAAAAATAACAATGTTTGTGCGTACACATGGATGAGTTGGATACATTTGTGTGCTAGCCTTGTGTATGTTTTGTGCCTATTTATGATTAAAGTGATAGTCATTGTGTGTTAATAATTCAAAAATCCATTACTTTCACCTCAGTGGATGAGCTCTCAATGTGAAACCGCACCTTCGTTATCTGGTGTTATGAGAACAGTGTCCTCATCCCCCCATTCACACAAAACCTCACGTTGCCCCTGGAGTTCCTGTAATAGTTAGCATGCTAATGCTAATCTGATGTTCTTGAGCTTTAATAAGAGGACATCTAAGCAATTAAGGCTTAAATATGGTTACATGGTAGGTCGAGAGTGTTAAAGAGGCCAGGGTGAGAGAAACGGAGAGAGAAAATGACAAATGAGATCTCTTTGTTTTGCCTAAACAGAAATGTGATTAAAGGGAAAGTAAATACTTCGATTTTATTGTCAGAAAAATGGAATGGCAGTTTCTCACAGCCATGAACTTGATTTGCTACTTTTTACTGCTAGCTTATGTGAGATGGTATTGGAGGCAGGACATTTGATTGATAGAAAGCATTTAAATGGACAAAATTCTGTGTAGTTTAAAATGTCATCAGTAGTGTTTGGCCTGTTTTCCAGAGAGAGAACGACTGTAGATTTTAAATGTGAATATGTACTTAAAGTTAATTTTGTCAACTTGTAGTATACTAATATAGAGATGGACTAAAAATCCATTATTTTGTAGGGTCTTTCTTTAAAGGGGACATAACGCACACAGTTTCTGCCAATCTCATGTCAATCTTGAGTACCAATAGAGTAGTATTGCAGCCTTCATATCTCCGAAGAGTCTTTAGTTTTATCAGATTATAAAAGACAGATATAGCTATGCTTCTTTCCGAAAACAGTCGAGCTTCTGGAGGAGTGCCTTGGACTTCCGTAACCTGAACGAAGCACTTGATTTGGTGTGCTCTGGTTGATGCAAGCAAGCACTCTTCTGGTAGAATTGCCCATACAAGGAATTCTGCCCTTTATGACGTCATACTAAAAGCCATACTAAAAAAAAAAAAAAAAAAAACTTTCCAAAACTTATACGAACCCTGAAGGAGAGTGTATTTGGCACAGAAATATTCTTACGCCCAACTAGCTTTTTGAAACTTTGGCCATGTTTAGCATGAGAATCCAACTCTTTAACAGTGTATATAAATCAGAATGCATAAAATAGCACTACACAGTGAAACCTCCAGTGTTAAATGAACACTGTTAGTGTTAAATTAACATTGCCAGTGTTTATATAATCCACACCAGATTATATAAACACCGGGTGACACTGAAAGTGTTAACTTAACACTGGATGTTTTGCTGTGTAGACATCCCCTTTAAAATGTAAATTTGATGAACAGTAGCTGTCAGGTAGAATCTGACTACATGAAAAGTACATACCAGAAAACACTGTTCTTTTTCAAATGGAAAAATCACTTAGCTTGGCTCGTCCTTCTTTGCGCTTGATTCGCAGTCAGTGTATGGTTGGTTTGACAACAAGAATGTGGGGAATGGAGTATTGGTAGATGAAGATAAAATAAACTGTACAGAGATTATTCTCTCTCTCTCTTTTTTTAAATAAGCATTTTTTTTTTTGTAGCAAAGACTTTAAGTCTTTCTGTGCCTATGCATATTGACTTTGAAAAATAAACCTACTCAAGAAAATATTTTCTGGAG
The DNA here is from genome assembly GCA_037101425.1 of Elopichthys bambusa. NCBI lineage: Eukaryota > Metazoa > Chordata > Actinopteri > Cypriniformes > Xenocyprididae > Elopichthys > Elopichthys bambusa. Next base: position 11,320,862 of record CM074454.1, on the reverse strand, counting down.
TAAAAAGTGTGACAACTAGCCCCAGTAGTGAATTCATGGTGTAATACATAAAAAAAAAAAAAAAATTATTTCACTATATCCTCTATATTTTATGATCTTTGTGACGGTGTCTTATACAAAAGCTGAGGTGGAGTAGAAATCTGAAGTCACAAAGAGCCTAAGGGGAATTCAGTGTAATTTGATATCAGAACTATTGAGCAATATGTCACGTTTTGTTTCTTTCTTTTTTCTTCAGAGCTGTGGTTACTTACTTGGGACAGGAAGGAGAGAGATGCTTATATTACAAGATAAGATCTTTGTTTTGCAGTCCTAAGAATAGTACGGTCTGTGCTGGGGAGGAATTAGTGTCCACGGATTAGATGAAGTTTTCTGACAGCCATAAATAATCATTTCACACCACCCCACCATCCACTTTAACACACACACACACACACACACACACACACACACACACACACACACACACACACACACACACACACACACACACACGAACACACACACACACACATATATAAAGAGGATTTACAAGGCAAACATGCCCTAAGAGCAAAGTATCTTATCTAAAGATCTAGGGCAAGGTAGATGCGCTTTCTCAAAAATGTTTACGGAGCCACATCATTGTCCCAAACAGGTCTGACCTGAAGGAAAAAGGCCGAAGCTAATCTATTCCCTTTAACCATTGGCATTGTTCTGTTTGTCAGAAACAGTGCATCACATGCCCAGCATGGTACACAGTACACTTTAAGAATGATGTTTGAGTTAAGATTAGATTTTATCCTGAATGACTATTTATAGTTAATGAAGTTTTGAGAATGAGGGTGTCGGTTTATCAGTTTGTCCATTAAATTCCCTGGCTGAGTGGAAAATGCGAAATGAGTTGACCTCTTTTTACAGAACCTGGATTGGCTGGGAGAGATGCAGCTGTTGATTAGTAGCAACACCTGTACCAAGGTCAGGACATGGTAGTGAGTTATTTTAGACAGTAAGGGGAAGTGTTAGTGATATGGGCTTCAGCTGACCTCATCTTATCTCACAAGGCTGTAGGACCCACCTTATTTCACAAGATGTTGGGAATCTATTTTATAATGTAAAATGTAGATTTTGGATCGTTCTTTCACAAGGGTCATCAACAATATTTTTTTTTATATGTAAATAGTTACATATAATTAAATATGAACAATTTTACCCAATCACTGCTGATAAAAAAATCTTACTTATACCCCCTTAAGCTGTTTGTTGTTATTGTTGTTTTGTTCTGGTTTAAGTTGGTCTTAGTTGGTTTAAAGTGGTCTCCCAGCCTGACCAAGATGGTGTATAGCTGGTTTGTCTGGACAGCCTGACAAGCTGAAAATCACCCAACTTTAAAATCAGCCAAAAGACCATCCAGGTGAGAACAGTAAACCAGCATGGACTGGTTTGAAATGTTTTTTTCTTCTTCAGCAAGAATATTTGTGTGTGCTGTGCATTCTTTAAAGTTACTTATAGTTAGCAGAATATCTAAAGTGGACCATTGAAATAAAGTGTTACCTTGTGTGGTTAGCTTAGCAACATGCTAACAACACCCTTCATTGGAATCAATTGCAAGGGAAATACAAAGTTACTGGCATATAAATCATTTCAAATCTGTCACTTATGAACTTCAGTGATGATCAGGTAGACATTGTGAAGCAGATCAATAGGAATTGGAACAGAGTTGACATGTTTATTCCAGTTAAAACTAGTTTAAGGTTTAGTGTTGAATTAATCAAAATATTTTGGCACATTTAATCTAGAATAGGCTAGGTTTGAGGTTGAGAAACTGTTGTAGGTTGTGTAAAGATTAATCGGAATATAAGTGATGAAATACTTTTTCCTTTGTTAACCACAGGACAAAATATAAATAAATAATAGCCAGAATTGTGTAAAAACATTTTGCAAGGAAAAGTAGATGTGGTGCGCTTTCTAAGAGTCCTTTTCTGGTTTTGACCTTAATAGCCCTGGTTCTGGTCATGAGGAACTGATAAATCCTTCTTAGATGCTTGGCCTTTGATTACACAATAGTCCAAAGTGACTTTTCAACAAAGGAGAATTAAACATCTAAAGCCACATTAGCCCTTTTTTCCATCAAGTAAGTAAGCAGCGGTTAAATAATCAGGTTTTATACTAATGCAATCACATTGACCTTGGTCATAATATATATAGGCTATGTTGCACAGTAATTATGATTTTTAAATTATTTCTAGCATGGGTCAAATTTTTCCCAAGGTTAAAAGGTAATGTGGTTTCTTGGGTCGAAAGGTCAGTTACACAGAGTCCAAATATATCTGTGATGGCGAAACCTGCAAGCTGAAATTTTCTCAGGAAAACAGATAACTACGGTGACCGGGAGGGGACATATTCGGTTCATTTAGTTTTGTCGTGGCCACAACATATAAACTCGTGGGAACGTGATAATATGTCGTGGCCACAAGATATTAATTCGTGGGAACGTGATAATCGTTTTGTCGAGGTAACGACATCCTTATGTCGTGGCCACGCGATGTAGAGTCGTGGCATCGAGATCATATGGTGAGGGAACGAAATATTTTTCTCGTGGCCACGACTGCATTATGTTGAGGGAGTTAAATGCGTAAACAACCTGCGCGACCATGGCAACCTGAAACTATCAGAAATGGATAAGACTATAATAATATTTATTTTTAATTAAGAATGAAAAATAAGGGTGGAATGATTATTCACACACACACACACACACACACACACACACAAGCAACATCGCGCGCAATACAATATATATGCACTATGTTAATATAATAATTTCTTAATTTCCTAAAATTAAAAATAAATATTATTATAGTCTTATCCATTTCTGATAATTCCAGGTTGCCATGGTCGCGCAGGTCGTTTAGGCATTTAACTCGTGGCCACGAGAAAAATATATCGTTCCCTCATCATATGATCTTGTGGCGACTTATTATCACGTTCCCACGAATTAATATCTTGTGGCCACGACAAAACTAAGTGAACCGAACATGTCCCCTCCCGGTCATCGTAGATAACACATTCATTGCGAAACACATGATTCAGATAGAATCAGTAGGGCTCAAGCACGGAAGTGCACACGCACACGCTTTTTCATCACATTCATAAACCTCTAATATAGACAACAATTTTGATGTAAAACCATTATAGTATTTATGACAAAATAAACTATACACATAAACATAAACATTCCCTTATCTAGCTTAAACCATCCCTTTCCCCAAGAACGTTGTTGTGTAATTGTGTAAAAAAAAAAAAAAAGGCCTTCAGTGACCCAACGATGCGTTAACCATGGATGGCAGTCCGGCTGCCGTGGTAACCGGTTCAATACGGTTATGCAAGAGATGAATTGTATGAGCAGAGATCGTGTTATGAATTTACTGCTGTGTAGACAAATCAAAAGGCTTTTCTGCACCCGTTGTTAAGTTACATCATCATTACAGAGATAAGAAAAGAAAACAGGCCAGTTGATTTTTAAAACCATAAGCATTTTTCTTACTGCATACAGTATACACACACACACACACACACACACACACATACATACATACATACATATTTACATACATTCATAGTATCTAATCATTTCTAGGCCAGTGTGTGCAGCTGTGGGTGGTTTTCCTGTGGGAGAGTTTCAGATGGACAGATTGAGATGTTTGCATGTAGATAGTGATGGCATCTATACTATACTGCAGAATGTTATGTCACCTGCTTACATCGCAGTCTAACTTGACCCATTTAAGAGCGCGAGGCATTCTGAAATACAGTTTTTCAGTCATTATTTCTTTTTTCCTGCACAGCCATAATGGCTCAGAGGTCAAAACAAATTCGGGCTGATGGCGAGTGCTTTGTGTATGTCATACTGACCTAATTTGGAGTTGCACAAAATGTGTGTGTTTGTAACTGCCTCACTGCATATGCATCTTCAGGGTGAGTTGTGTAACAATCCTGGCACAGGCTGCCCTTTACTTACAGGAAAATATATATGCGTATGTGGGTGGAGAAGGGGATGCATCTGTATCTATATTAAAGAAACCTTTCTGTATGATTTAGCCAATTACATAATCATAGTTTTTGGTACACCTTACATAATATTGACCTAAAGTACTTTTTTTCTCCCCAGTTTCTGTATTGTGATGTCACAGTGTAGACAGCCATGTCTAAATGATGTAACAACGGCACAAACGCTGACATCAAACGTGGCTAAAGCAGGACCTCATCAATATTCTAGTAAGTAGACAAATAGAGGACAGACGGGCAGCTGGTCACACCAGCGGCAGGGTCGAATGCGTTTATTAAATACCATGCAGGAAGGCTGTGCGGGCATAGAAAGACATATGGACAGAGCAAAAGAATAGACAGATTGATAGGATGGAGAGAGAGAAAATATATGTGTGTGAACTGGATTCCATGTTGCATTTTTCATTGTAAACCTTAACAAATCTTCAATTTTTAAAGAGATTCATGCTAAAATGAAACATTTTCATTATTTACTCTTCCTCATGTTGTTTCAAACCTGTAGGATTATATTTCTTCTGTTTTAGTCCAAAAGAACACCATTGACTTTCATTGTACACTTTTATAAATAAAAGTCTATGGTTCCACGAAGAACCTAACATTAATTTCTCAAAAGGTAAAAAAAAAGGTAAAATGTTCTTCATACTAAGAAACTGTACACTGAAAGGTTCTTTGGGTAGCCAAAAATTGTTGTTCTATGGCGTTGGTGCAAAAAACCAAGACATGAGGGTAAGTAAATGATGACAGAATTTACATTTTTGGGTAACTGCTGTATGCCTTTTATGCTACAATACACAATAGATGCCCCAGGACAGTGTCGTTTCTAGTCCTCCTTATTTTTTGATGCATTCAGCACACAGTAATCTGTTTTTTCTTGAACTGAATAATTCAGATAAACGCAGTGACCTCGGGTCTGAGGGACAGGATGTTCTGAACATGTCCATGTTAATTCTGCGTTAATGAAGGGCTGTGGAGGCCAAACACACACACAGTGACACGTACAAGGACACACTCGCTAACTCAAACATGCTGAAATTCATATGCATGGACACATGCGTTTACACTTATTCAAATATACTTGCATATGCAAAATATGCGGTGAAATAAACATGGGTTTTCATTTACTCACTAGTTAAAAATTGACTTGAGGGTCTTATGAAATCATGAGCAGTTTCCGAGACTTTAGACGCTAATGAAAAATAAAGCCTAAGGAGAGCACTTTTTGTTTTAATTAAAAGCACAGTCGCTGCACAACAGAACTGTAACTTAACAAAGGCTTTTTGTGTGTATGTTTGTGTGTGTGGTTACACCTGCTCTTTCATGTTCCAGGGAGTGTTTGACATGTAAACAATCAGGTGTGGATCTCTGTTCTTGATGATTGTACATGTAGAGGCATGTGACATATGCACTTTGGAAGAACATCCGTCACTTTTTTTCATTTGAAGAGAAGTAAATCAAGGTGTGTATATATACTTGGAGTTTTTGACAAAATTGTATTAGCAGTATATCACTCTCCTTACAATTTCATCAAGTCCTTGAGAAGTAAAAAGTGTATATTTTACTAACTATTCATCATAAAGAACATATCCTTTTATTAAAAATATATTATTTTCCGACACTATGGAAGCTTGTTTCAACCATGGAATAAATATATTTCTGTCAGGACCACTATATGATATGAATGATATCAAATATGATTGATAATGCATAGAGTTTGTATTGGCGGTATGATTCTGCTCTGGGCAAGAACTCCCTGCGCATCCATGCAGCCTAGCATGGATAAGAGCAGTGAGAGCAGCAATAACCCCCCTTAGGGTAAACAGAACAGAACCAACATATGCAGATATAATTAATGTCAATAATTTAACATGTACAGATTTTTCAAGAATTAGTTTGATTCAGGGGAATCATAAGGCCTAATCCTGACTAACAGGAGGAGGAGCTGGGGATGGAGGAGGGTAATTAGCTCCTGAGAAATGCAGTAGCTACTGATAATACTGAGGAGCTTATATATGGATGCTGTGATAGGCATCATATTCCTATAGGTAGACATGAGTCACCTGGGAGTCAGCTGATGCAAGCTTGACTGACGTGACCTGCCAGAACTGACACTAACGCTGGATAAAAAAGTTAATTGCAACTTTTTCCTCTCACAATTCGGATTTCTTTCTCTTTTTTTTTCTTCGCAATTGCGAATTTAAATCTCACAATTCTGACTTTATTTATTTATTTATTTTTACCTGAGGTCAGGTAAAGTTTCTAAAAATAGAATAAAAAAAGAACTCAGAATTATGAGAATAATGTCAGAATTGCGTTAAGTAAACTCAGGATTGCGAGAAATAAAACCAAAATTGTGAGATAAAAACTCAAAAAAAGGGTCAGAATTGTGGGTAACAACCTTGAAATTGAATTGTTTCAGAATTGTAAGATAAAAAGTCACAATTAGTGTTGGGGAAAGTTACTTTTAAAAGTAATGCGTTACAATATTGCGTGACTCCCTAAGAAAAACTAAAAAACTTTCATTCTTAAACTAATTCTGTTACTTAGTTACTTTTTATGAAAAGTAATACATTACATTACTTTTGCGTTACTTGCACTTTATTTCTCTCAACATGGCGACAGGAGAGCTGTCCGTCAATAAATGTAAAAAAGTAACTTGCGTTACTTATTTAAAAAAAAATCTAGATATTTTGTTGTAAATTGAAAAAGTAATGTTACTTTACTAGTTACTTGAAAAAGTAATCTGACTACGTAACTCAAGTTACTTGTAATGCATTACCCCAAACACTGGTCACAATTACCTTTTTTATTTTTTATTCCATGGTGGAAACAAGCTTCCGTACAAGCTGAGGGTAAAATTGTTAATAAAAATGTTGGTGTAGGTTGGTTCATCACACAAAAGAATCGTATTGCTTTAGAAGATTCTGAACATAGTCAACAAGTTTATTCACTAGTTTTATAAACTTTTAATGGCGACATGTTTGAACTTGATACTTTGACTGTATGGAGTGATCATGACATTCTTCAGCATTTCTCCTTTTTTGTCCCATGGATGAAAAAAACTTATACGGGTTTGGGACAACATGAGGGTGAGTAATGATGAAAGATTTTTATTTTTTACATAAGCTATTTATTTTAATAGTGTAAATGTTACATCAATATGGACTGACAAACACAGGTCAGTGACTCTTTTCAGCCCACTAGCTGTTCATTACTCATGCAGTGATCAGGTACATTTGCATATTTGCTGTAAATTTGTGTAATGAGTATTTAGGTCAGTTGATAATGTTCAGTCCAGCTGGTGTTAAGATGCTTGTTTGTGAGATGTTTTACTATGCGCGTATTATGTCTGCCTTTCACAATCGCACACATGCACAACCACAAATCAGAGATACAGATCCCCACAAAATCCTCTAAAAGCATGTTGTCCAACACACAGCAGATTACTGTGGTTTGACAGTGGCTGATAGCACCATCTGTGTTCTAATTGAATTTGTCTTATTACAGAAGACAGTAGCTATTCACTGCTAAACAGTAAACCAGTGTTTGCACCCGTAACCTCTGAGAATAATCGCTTAAAATCCTGCAAACAGTAGCGCAATGATAATGGTTAATGGCTAATGCAAATAAACTAGTATTATTCCATTGACACCATTGTGACTTATTCACGATACAGCACTAGCCTTGAGTACCTTATTGCTTTTATAAAACGGCTACCACAGAAATATGTATCAATGCAACTTTCATGAAGTAAACTTTTTCTAAAAGCCTTCCTTCCGCCGGAAAAAATAGTCCCTGACCATGAACAGAAGTTACATTTTCACACCATTAGATAGCAACAAAGACTGTCTTTATGAGTGTGTCAGTCAGTAGCGAAGAGTTTTATATTGAAAAGACTGGATTTTTGTGAACACGGAACAAGACACAAATGACAAATGCTTTGACTAGCGCTGTCAAACTGTTGAAAGGACAAGATAATACATCGGACATTTAAACAGATTTTTTATTAGGAACATAGGACTGACCTGAAGGAAAATGCTGAATCTGAATGCAGGTAATAAACTCGATCTCTTTCTCACAATACTCTTCTACATAATACAGTAAGCTTCAATGAACAATATCAACTGAGAACAAACAGTTTACATTGCTAAGAGTGGTTGCTAAGGGTGTTGTGTAGTGATACAGAGAACCGTTGGGTGAAGCGGTCAGAGCCGTGTTATCATGAATAAACTGTATCTGTGTGTATATATATATATATATATATATATATATATATATATATTAAACTGTGCAGTAGTATTTGATTCAGAACATAAACCAAAAACACACATAAATACTCCCTCACTTACATATGAACTAAACAGAGAAGTGCATTGGTCTGTAATGAGTGTTTCTAGTTAGTGGCTACAACAATCAGTAAGCAGGAAAATAACTGCTTGTGAAGTCTTCCAGGAAGTGTAAGTCACATGGGTGAGAGAGAGAGATAACTAAGCACATAAAAACTTTCTGGCAAGATAATCAATAAATTTAGCTGTGTTTGACTGTTCCTTTTTGTTTTGATTCTTTCCTTATGTCAGAAGTATTTCTCTCCACACATGCTCGGTGTGTAGCTGGGACTTTATTTAAGTTGCTGGATGATAAAAGAGCTAATGAAGGATGTGGGAGGCCAGAGCCACATAAAGGAAGCAGAATATTTCAAACAGATGCAAACAACACACACACATACACATGCTTTAATCTAATGAGCTACATTCATTTCTTTATAGTAGGTAGAGTAATGGGTGCAGTAGGGAGAGTAAAGGGTAGGAGAAGCTTGTTTGTGTAGTTTTATTCTTTAGTTGAGCATCTGGTTGAAAGTGTGTGTTATGATGTGTTGTGTATAAACTCTGGTAGATGCCTACACACTAAAACATGTTCATGTACCCACAGGAAGGGTCTGGTCTTGCCTAAATTGAAGGGACCAAATGTCTCCAAAGTAAAACCTGATATCACCTGCATTGTGGGGACCACACACAGAAAATGGCTTAATAAATAACCTAATAAAAATCTAACTATGGAAAAGTTTTCTGTGAGAGTTAGGTTTAGGGAAAATAAAATATCCGTATAAAAATGTGTTTATGTATGTACTTTGCTATAGGGACAACTTTATTTGCGGTCATTTTGTGACATTCTAAATTGTTATTCTAAAAGTTTTCTTTAAAACTATTATAAATTTATTTTTTGTGAGATGTAAACTCAGAGGAATACAGAGGAAAAATATAGTTAGTAGAACTTATTCATATAATTCATCATAAAAAAATCATCATAAGCTTTTATAAAACCACACAATACAAATATTAAAGCGAGAAATATGTATCAATGCAACTTTTATGAAGACACCATTGTGACTTATTCACGATACAGCACTAGCTTTGAGTACCTTATTGCTTTTATAAAACGGCTACCAAAGAAATATGTATCAATGCAACTTTCATGAAGTAAACTTTTTCTAAAAGCCTTCCTTCCGCCGGAAAAATTAGTCCCTGACCATGAACAGAAGTTACATTTTCACACCATTAGATAGCGACAAAGACTGTCTTTATGAGTGTGTCAGTCAGTAGCGAAGAGTTTTATATTGAAAAGACTGAATGGTTGTGAACATGGAACAAGACACAAATGACAAATGCTTTGACTAGCGCTGTCAAAGGACAAGATAATACATCGGACATTTAAACAGATTTTTTATTATGAACATAGGACTGACCTGAAGGAAAATGCTGAATCTGAATGCAGGTAATACATTTGTTCAATCGATCTCTTTCTCACAATACTCTTCTACATAATACAGTAAGCTTCAATGAACAATATCAATTGAGAACAAACAGTTTACGTTGCTAAGAGTGGTTGCTAAGGGTGTTGTGTAGTGATACAGAGAACCGTTGGGTGAAGCGGTCATATATATATATATATATATATATATATATATATATATATATAGAACTTATATAAACTTATATATATATATATATAGTTAGTATTCATATAATTTATCATAAATTATATAAATGCAAGTATTTCAATCAATTGTTTTTCAATAAAAAAAAAACAGTGAAATCTATGATGTTTATAATACATATACATTTTTGTGTATGTTTATGTATGTTTTTAGCTATATGTATGTATATGGACAACTTAATTTGCGGTCATTTTGGGGCATTCTAAATTGTTCTGATTTTTTTTTTTAATTTTAATTTTATATATATATATATATATTTTTTTTTTGTGAGATGTAAATTCAGAATTCCTAGAAAAAAGTCAGAAATATGTTTTTTCTATATATTTTTATTTTTTTCTATAACTAAGTCTAAACATACAACTTTATTTATGTATTATAAAGAACAAAGAATATATGTTTTGTTCTTTATATATAGAGTTAGTAGAACTACATTAAATTCACATAAATCATATATTACAAGTATATACATGCAAGTATTTAAATCTTTTTTTTTTTCATATAAAAACAATAAAATATATGTTATTTCCCTGTTTATATAGATAAGTAAATGTTTATGTTTGTGTGTGCCATTGCTCAGAAGGAAGAAGGTTTCCAGACAATCCAATTTAATCCACTCAAAAGACTGGATTACTACTGTGTCTGTACATAAACAGACACACATATACTCAGTGCATTATAAAATTACGCTGGCTTTATATTTCCCCTCAAACTGGCACAGCTCACAGGAGATTTGAGGGTCTGGTCTTCACTTTAACACACTATGATGAGAAGGGACAGCCTGCTCTCTCTTCATTATAAGTGGATTGTCTGAGGTTCCTGGAGCAGAACAGACTGGCCCCTCAGTTTCTGTCAAGACTGTGTGTAAACAAACTGTCAAGCATGTAGAAACAATCTTGTATATTATTATAGCATATGATTTGTTTTAGTGAATCGGTTTGTTCGCATGGTCCATGAACCAGATCAAAATTAAATGATTCACCAATTTGAATCTCTGTGCTCATGTCCATAACAGCAACAGCCAATGACCAGCACTTAACATCTGACCATATCTTTTTTTGGGTAGTAAAATTGGCACATTTTCCATTGGTGCAAGCAAACAAGTCTTGGCTCTGCAACATTAATCATCAACTTGTCAGCCGGTGGTTCGATCTGAGACAGGTTGACATGGAAACACAGTGACTTATCTAGATTGAGAGAGACACTCGTCTAATTTAAACACCCTTCAGGATGGGGAGAAAACAGCCTTTGTTAGGGGACAAACCAATTCGACAGTGTTATTATTGAAATTCCCTCAACAGGTTAGATTTGACAGTTATTTATAGTTTGTATCCAGGGTGAAAGACAGTAGATTGGTGGTGGGGATAGGTTTTGTTCAGATAGGTATCAGTACAAGCTTTAATATGTGTACATTTTAAGCTAAATAGGCCCTTGGTTTGCTTGCTGAATACTGTGTATACTGACCTCATCACCTCATAACAATTATTTCCAATAATTTCCAGTATTTTTTAACAAATGTTATTGAATAATGTTTTTGAGTCACACCACATGACATATTCTACCTGAACTAACCTTGTTTTGCCTTCAAAAGGTCAAATTAACTGAAATTTAAAGTTGTTTGGACCACATAACTTTGGATGCAACACATGATTGTGATTTATTTATTTATTCTTTTAAATATTAATAAGCAGTGAAAGAGATTTATTTCATTTCATTATTTCATTTCATTATATAACATTTTTATCTTAGAAATAATCAAAAACGACTTTTCATTCTTTTAATGAGACTCTATTTTTTTGAGTGTGATATATGGGTAGTTGATGTCAACTTCCCTTGCATTTTGTTTGAAAATCTCATTATATGTATGAATTACTAGCTAAAAATAGCATTGGAAATGGAAGATATAAAAATGTGTAGAGTAGTTACACACAAACACAAGAGTTTTCTGGACACTGCAAGGGTTAACATTGATCTTTCCTAACCCTCTGAAATCAGTTTTATCTGCTCTTGTACAATGTCTGATCAGTCTGACCTAAAAACATATCATCATCCGTTCGAGAGAGACACAAGCTTATGAAATGAACATCTGTCTACAGCAGACATGCTCCTGTAAGCCGTATCCAGACGAATTGTTTTCAAAGTTTGCAAGGAAAGCTTCTAAAATGAACCCTTGGGAAGGGTGGAAGCGTGAAGGTGGTTTGCTTTTGAAAATGTACATTTCAAGCTCTATTAAAATGCAAATATGATCTCTGAACTTTTGCATATCTCCTTTTGTGAAACACATCACAGCACCTTAAAAAAGATGAATCGTCTTTTGGGAAACTCAACTCAACAACTCGAAACCTCTCTCTCTCTCTCTCTCTCAGCGTCTCTCCTTAGTTTGAGAGGGTGCACTTTCACACAATGCTAAGCATCTGTTTTTTTTCCCCTTACTCAAGGGACTGCATGATTGGTTAAAAGAGCCACTATGCAGCCAATGAGAGGTCTGTTGTCATGCAGTCTTGGTCGTCTTTGGCGTCACCTATCAGCCCCCCCACAGCCAACCTCCTTCCTCCCCCAAAACACACACAAACACAAGTGTGCCAATGAGAGCTGTCATGACATAATAACACGTCTCGCCAACCTGACCCCCCTGCAGATACACACGGTTTAAGCCTAGATCTCACCACCAGACAAATCAGCAGTGTCTCTAGAAGTCTGCCACATGTTTTCCTCTAATGTGCTCATGGGTGGCCCTTTACCCTTGTTCTCTAGAAAAGCACACTGCAATGTTTGGGATGGACAGTATATGTGTATTTTATATATTATTAAATTATTGTATAATTACTGTAGTTGTGTCAAAACTTTTTGTTGCCACTAGATAAGTTTCAATCCAACTATTTTATGTGCATAAAAAATGTATGCGCTCCATTGAGGTGGATACATTTTTTATCTGTTAAGAAGAACTATGATAAAAACATTTACAGAAAAATCACTCGATGCACAACAAAAAACTCGCATGACTTTGTGGACTAAATAGTGGATGTGAAATGCTTGAAATCTGAAATGTCTGTGCCAAAGTCTATCAACAGAATGATTTGGTATAATGACCTTCCAAAAGAGTCTCACACGATTGCGTTCCCAAACACCAGCATTCAAATGCAAGAAAACATGACAGCATTTATTGCATTTCATCTGTGTACTCTAAGACACAAGTCATTTATGACGAAGGAAAAAAGAGCCATAGTGGCAATTGCAGCCACTTCCATTTCTATTATGGATATTTTTGTGCCAATTTTCCAGGAAGTGACGATTTGTTCTCTTGAACATATGGGATGGAAACACTGCTTTATTCGCAAATGTTTTATGTAATATTCCAGTTTTGCGCACAAGTTAAATACGTAACTTTTGGATGGAAACATAGCTATTGACACTTTCTGGTACACTGTAAACCTGAATAAGTTGGGCTAACTCAAAAAATGTGAGGTAATCAGTTGCATCAAAATTAGTTTTTTGAGTTATGATGTTCCCAATTTTAAGTAAGCAGAACTATCAAGTTTTGAGTTTGTAGTACTCATGCGTGTTAATTGCTCCTAACTTGAAGTACTGAGTTAGCTAACTCATCCATTTTGATAGCAATTAAAAAAAGATTTAGTCAATTAACTTTTTTATTTTGTGTTCTTGCACATCAAATGAATTTTTTACTTCACCGTAAACCCTATTACGTTGTCAGAACTCAAAAAAGTTGTATGAGAATTTTTTAAATTACAAACTTTTTTGTACTCATACATTTTTATTGTTCTTAATGGGAAATATTTGACACTAATTTATACATTTAACTTAAAATTATCAGGTTATCTCAACATAAATATTTTGCTAGCTATAACAAAATAACTCAGAAAACTTGCTCATTTGCTAACATGTTAACAGTAGCATGGTGTAGCACTTACTGAATGAGTACAGCAACTTAAAACATATAACTTACCTGCTCTCTTACCAAAAAACAAACAAAAACAACAACAAAAAAAAAAACAACAAACAACAACAAAAAAAAAACTTAATTTTAGCATTTACTCTCCCTTTCAAGTGTAAATGGAAAAGCATGCTGGGAAATAAAAAATCCCAGTCCAGTTTCAGTTAAACTTAAGTTCGTGTAAATGAAAAGAAATGAGTTCATACAACTCAAAACAGTTGAAATATGTCAGTGCTGTGACCTCAAAAGAAAAAGAAAGTTCTAACAGTTAATTTAAACTAATTTGTTTAATTTAAGTTTGTCCTACTTAAACCAGTTAAGTATTTTGAGAGTTAGGGTTTACAGTGTAATATGATGCTAAAATTTATAAAGCTCTAAGCTGTATAGCTAAATTATGAAGGCAGCTATGTGTTTTCGTTCATAAAGATGCATTTATATTAAATAAAAATATTATAAATGTGTACAATATTATCTAGATATGTAAACTAATGCTGTCAAATTTGGCAAATGTTTATTGTATTATACTTTGTGTGATTTTACATTTAAAATCTTATAGTTTTATTAGATCTTCCCCTCTGCTGTAAATCAAAGAAAATATAAATATAATTTGTTTACTGTTAAGATGATCCGAATTTTAGTTTTGAGTGAACTTTTTCGTAAAATATTTATTTTCTTAGTTGAATCACATCTGTTCTGAGTGCATATTTTAATCAGTGCACTCTGAGGTTGTGTGTGCGTGTGTTTGATTGATCGGGAAATGCAGCATTGATACATGCGTCATGAAGCATATGGTGTACTTCTGTCAGCTGAGTCCAAATAAGACACACACGCACACACACACGCACACACACACACTCTGTACATATGGTCCTTTGAATATTCATGTGGGAGGTTACAGCCAAATTTAAAATCACAGTCTAACTTGACAGGCTTTTAAACAGCACTCTGGAAATCTGTCTTCCTCTCTCTATCTTTGTATTTTGCATTATCATCAGAAGATCACCAGCTGTGTCTTAGTCTCTAGCGTCCTACAAATGTGCACAAATCAATACAATGCCTACATGTGTTTGTCTGTGTGCATGCTTTTAATAATCCTCGCAGACAGAGAGCTCCATTATATAGATTGTTCTTTTACATCAGTCTCACTTACATGTTAAAGTCAGGAATGCAACTTCCCATCATTGATACAAACATACTCAACTCCGACCTTAATGGTTGTCTGATTTGCTCTGACTATATATATTTCATGTTTTAAACATAACTTAAATTTGGTTATATTCTTAACAAGTTACTATTCCCAAAAGATATATACATGTATATAAATAGTATTTTAAAAATATAATGTTCTCTGACCCTGCAGTTTAAATATTGTTAGGGGTCAAGTTATAAATTTTCCATTCGTCAACAACATGACGCATGTATCTCGTTTTTTCTTTCAACACGTCTCCTCACTTTTTTATTTTATTTTATTGCTCTTAGTGCTTTCCAAAGACTTTGAGCTCCTCTCTACATGTTGACCAATCCACATATCCAATGAAAACATGAAGAGGGCAGTAATACGCTGAGATATTCTAGGCAGGGTTAAGACAACAGGGCAGAGGCCTGTTGGGGCCCCGCTTCAGGCCTCATAGATCTCATGAAAGAAGGATGGATCCGTGAAAATATTTGGATGTTCTAGGCGAGCAAAGTGCCTGAAAGTCTATGTTTGTGCTGGTGTGACTGGCAGCGTGCGGTCAGTTTCCGGTCATCCAGGAATAAAGTGAAATGCTTCTCAAGATCGGTTGTTCAACTTCTACTTTAGATACCTTCTGGTGATCACTTCTGGTGATCGGCTGTAGGTTGTGAGACCGAGCCAGAATTAGCGGTGAGCTGTGATTAAACATTTACACAGGCTTTTCTAACAAGAGACATGGACGGCAGACAGATTGTCCTGTAGTTAGTGACATCACAGTGACAGACGGTTGATAAGACTTTATATGCGTATAAAGATAAGGCAAGCATAGAGTTCTGTACTGTATGAGCGTGACACAAACAAATTGATCACTGTCTGTGACCTATGACCTTTTAAACCCCTGACCCCCAGCAGACAGAGAAAAGGGCAGATGGGTCTTTGGTTGAGGGGAGGGGATATCCTATTTTCATCAATGTCATTGTGTTCTCACTCTGGCTCTTATTCCTCAGTTTCCCTTCTGTTTTCAATAGAAGCATCACTAGTTTCAGCAGAAACTTGACGATTTTTATTGAAAATAGTACCACATTCCAGTCAGGTTGTACACAAAACCAGAAAGCATGTCCTTGGTGGTTAAATTACTCTGTGAGAGACCCAGGTGTTTCTCAGCATCAGGTCAAAACCACTAAGGTTTGAACCACCCAGGGTGGACAGGATCCAGAATGGAAATCATGGCTTTTTGACCTCAGACATTGTCAGTTCATCACTTTATGTTCAATAAACAATTGTGATACTTTTGTAACAGCACAAAAAACCTTCATCTTATTCTCTAACCACCTGCATGCACTAAAAATTATTTCACTTTTGAGTATTTGTCATTTTCTTTTTGTGCAAACATGTTTTCTTTATATCAAAATGTAGTGCGATTGTATCATAAGTATTATACTTAATCACAAAATTGAGCTTTATTTACCTTAAGCAATTAACGTGCTATTACTGCATACAGAACTGTCATTAAAAGAGATGTTTGTGTACATTTTTATTGAACGTGGCAGCGGTGTTTTATCAAATGATGATACACTGATAGAAAAGAGACAAGCATATTCAGAAACATGGTGTAGTGATGTAAATTTTTTTATATTTTAAAGACCCGACTCTGATGTTGAGAATTGTTGTTGGAGCAATACTAAAAAATCCCAGTAAAGTATGCCAGATATCGATGGTCTGCTGTGTTCTCCATAGCCTATTGCTCAGAACTGGTTGGCAATTCTTGTTTAAAGTAAATTTTTTATCAGTCATAACTTCTGTAAAGAAAAAGCACAGATACCGAACAAAGATTAAACTTTCTTGTGTGCATGTGTCGAGCGCCTGTGTTTGCGCACGCTATCAAATGGAGTATACTTTGAAAGGCTATGTGTTCAGATGTACGTATATGCTAAGCATTCACGTCAAAACTGAAACTCTGGGCTTTTTCATTTATCTGTATGCATATGCTAAGTGTTTGCGTCATAATTCAAGTTTGGGCTTATACATTTGTCTTAATGTATATGCTAAACGTTCATGTCAAAACTGAAGTATACTTTGGGCCTGCACGTTTGACTGTACATATAAGCGTTTCCGTCAAATTATACTCTGGGCTTATGCGTTTGGCTGTATGCAAACAATAGCATTTGCATCAAAACAGAAGTATACTCTGGGCTTTTGCATTTAGCTGTACGCATGTGCTAAGTGTTTGCGTCATAATTCAAGTTTGAGCTTATGCGTTTGGCTTTATGTATATGCTAAGCGTTAGCATCAAAACTGAGTTACACTCTGGGCTTGTTTGTTTGGCTTTATAAGCTAAGTGTTCGCGTCAAAACTGAAGTAAACTTTGGGATTAAGTGTTTGGCTGTATGCATACGCTAAACGTTCGCGTCAAAACTGAAGTATATTTTGGGCTTATGCGTTTTGCTTTACGTATACACTAAGCGTTTGTTTTAAAAACTGCAGAATACTTTGGGTTTTGATGAATTCACCTACATGAGTCTAAATGATTGGTTAACATTCAGGGTACACATTTAATAGTGAGTTGTAGTGGAAACTTCATCGCAGTGGGGGCTTGGTTATCGAGTGGATTGATGGAAGTGTATATGTAGCCTGCACACACTCAAACTCACACAAAGTGCAGTCAATTAGTCCACGTGAATGCTAAAACATTTGTTTTTGTTTCAAATCTAAACTGTCGAATTGGAAAATCATCCACAAGGTTTCTATTAGCTGTCTTTAACTTGATCACTGTTCGGGTAAAGTATAGACTGTCAGCTTTAATTTTAGGATATTTGCATTCATAAACAACAAGCCTTGTTGAAATTACAGTCCTTTGAGCAAATGTAATTGGACACCTGGCTGTTCAGCTGTCTACTGACCAGGTGTGTGTCATTACAGCGTTAGCACATGCACAAAGGAGAGCTAACAAAAGGTTTAGTGTTGAGTCTAAGTGTGTCATTGGTGTCTTTCAACAGATGTGAAGTGTTTACCACTGACACCATCTTAAATGAATAGCTATAATGGTATAAGGCCTGCAAATGCAGCATGCAGATATATTATATCATATTCAGCCTAAATATAAGCTCTTCTTAGCATGCGAGATGACAGCCTTTATTCTACTCCCACCCTGTTGCCATTTTTCAAACAGTATATTATCACTTTTCCCAAACAGGTGGTCTATCTCGGACAAGTTGTGTTAAGACTAACACTCCTTTCTTTTCCCGAGTCTGTGTTGTTCCCTTATTCTGTCCATCTAGAGCTCAGGGCCCCTGCTTCAGTAGCATTGACATATTTCTCAGTGTTCTATTGTTTTCTATTTTTATGTGTGCTGATGCCAGTAGCACTTCATAAACAGGTAGTAGGAAAAGTTTGTTTGATGAAACAATCTGCTTCTATATACACTTCTGACCTGAATTCTTATGTAAGAGTGTTCAGAGTGTTCAGCCTGGGTGAGCGTTTGAAAAGTTAAATGGTCCTCTACCATCCCCTGGTGGTTGTTTGTAAGAACTTCCATTTTAACAACAACAACAAAAAATAATAAAATAAATAAATAATTCCCTTTAAAAAAAAATAAATAAATAAAATATTCCTATTTTTTATGTATATAAAATGATTATTAATATTTTTATAACTTATTTTTTATATTTTAATGGTTTATATATATATATATACGAATAAGTTTATTTATATATATATTGGACAAAAAAAATGACCCGTCATGTCACTGACCCATATATATATATATATATATATATATGGGTCAGTGACATGATGGGTCATTTTTTTTGTCCAAAGGCCTTAATAATAATAATTAAAAAAAAACAAAGATATGACATCCAAAGTATGTAAGGTAGTACAACTAGATCTCTTTTATTGAACCCAAAAGGTTTTAATTATATTTTGATACATATAAGTATTGCTACATATAGGTATTTTAAAGATTTTGAAGTGTCAAAAGGTCATTTGGTTTAACCATCCAAAGGCCAGTACAGCCATTTCATTTGTGATTAAAATATCTAAAAATGTAGTAAATGTATATATTTTATATTCTGGCATGATTTTATAACATCATATATTAACATAGTGCAAAATGGTATTAAAATTATGTGTAGAAGTCATTGCTTTGTTATGAGAAAGAATGTCTGGAAAAATGGAGTAACCAATATAAAGGGACCATATCGTGTGGTCAGTATGATGTGACGGGATGTGACATCATTCAGACATCTACAAAGGACCACATGGTTGTGAAACAAAGTTACTAACTCTCTTTTAACTAATTCATGTTTTCACTTGCTCATTCGGATCATCAGATCATTCGGTACAATTGTTATAAAACATGGAAAATGTTGTAATATTTGAAAAACTTGTACTAAATATAAAATATTTGATTGTCCTTTTGCTAGCTAACTAGCAAGCTTACTAGTTAGCTAGATAGATATCAGCCTGTTAGCACTGTTTGAAAATATCGTCATATAACCAAAAGTGTCATTTGGTAAAACTGACCAAATGACTTTTTTGGTGACAAATTTTGTCCATATTGTAAAAATGACAAAAGCAGTGTTCACATCTCATTGTTAACACTTAATAAAACTTTAAAATTAATTATATCTCCATTATGTTTTTTTTTACACTTTTAAAAAACGTATTCGTCTATGACCCAAATATATATATTTTCCTGCCAGCTTACGCGCTCCTCTCCTGCTGCTTGGTGGTGATAGCAAACATCTTATTTTAATCATATTTTTATTTTCTCATCTGCATCTGATAAAGCTCCACTGGGACAAACAGTGGGAGTCAGAGTTAGGCAGTGGCTTGCAGAAATGCCTCAGAATTTCTGAGAAATGTTTTTGCACCATTTGTTTGCACTTGACTCATGGTATTGACGTTTTGTATCTATTAAAATGAAATTTAGAATAGTGGTTAAACAAAATGGTTTTTACAATGACAGATTCTTAAACTTTTACATTTTAATTCTCAGTCTTGAATATTTTGTTATGCCCTTTAGCTTAACTTTCTTCAACCCAAAACTTTTGTCTCACCTCACACAGCTCTATGTGACTGACTAAATATGAACCTATTGTAAGGTCAAATGTCACAGACCCTTTTAGTGAAACACTTGTCATTGTGGTGCCAGTGGGTCGGCACCGGTGTCTGTGAAAGTAAGACAAATAGTGTGAATTCTAAAATGAATCCTGACCTTTGACCTCTCTATTCGGTATGTCTATCTCCGTTCCCCTGAAATGATCCGTGGAATTATTTTTCTGGATCTAGTGTGTAAGTGAGAAAATTCCTGTAATGATAAGTGTCTTTGAAGAGAGCTATTACTCAAGAGAGTATCATTTTCCTGAGTGTGTATGTGGAATTTGCATTAAGGAGAAGGAGAGTCTTTAAATGCATGCATTAGTCCGTATGCACATCTATTTGTTTGTGTATGTGTGTACTGAGTCAGTCTCAGTAGTGTAAAGACAGTTTGTGCAACACAGGAAGCCAGCATGTCTTCCATATCTGAAGAGTACAAGGACTTGTACATCTGAAGGATTCCACATACTCACCTTGAACACACTCCAGGTAAGCTGTGCCTGCCGGGCTGACCTCATTAAAAAAAATCTTTAAGATCTGGATTTATTGCTCACACGATCAGTTATGGCTTGTAAATGGAAGCTGTTCAGATGCTTCCTGGCACCTTTATTATGGTCGTCAGCCATTTCATGAGTGTAACGTTTTTTATTTCAGTCTCCAAGTGCTTGGTTAATCGCCACAGACCTTTACAGCAGACAAATAAATTTAACGATCAACTTTTCACATGTTAATTAGAGAATTGTTTTCTTCTCCTTAGCCATTTTTTGCCAAAAATGAAGCCCCTAATGCTGCTGTTTTGGATTTTTGCTGTGCCTGTACACACTTTTGTGCTTCAGCCGAGTAAGTGTTCCTTGAATTGAACTCTTTTAAATGACTATTTACTTATTATTAAATGAATACTTTTACATATTATTTTGCTAGATCTGTGTTTAAAGGTTCGGTACAGAATTCCGACATGCCTAATAAACATGCATTATGTTCAATTCATATATCTAAATGTATTTGTGTTATGGAAAAAAAATAAACATTGTAGTTTGCCAGTAATGTCCTTACATCACTCACAGTGCAGTTATTTAGTCTGAATGATCTTTCTTTAATTAAAGCTATTATTGTTGGAAATGTCCTAAAAGCAGCTGAATCATTTATTTGCTAAGGGTATAGTGTTTGTAAAGCTCACAAAGGTGTATTACCTCTTATAGGTGTAAATTTGACAGTCCTGCAGAATGTATCTTCAGAAGCTGACCTTTGGGCAGAGCAGAGACTTGATCGGTTGATGGAGGATCTCAACATTGAAATGGAGAAAAGAAGTGAGGAAGAAGCCACAATCCATGGGGCGGATGAAGAAACAGACACGGTTCTAAAGAGAACTAAAGAGCATGGTATGAAGAAAACAGAAAGGGAGAAACAAACAAGAGGGCACACAGAAAGTGATGTAATAAAGAAGGCAGTCAAAGTAAAAGAGGATCAGCAAGGACAGAATCTGTCGGATTCAATCTTAACCAAACCCATCCTCACTGCATGGAATACCACCGATTCACAAGAAATGGAGGGTGAGGAACATCTACCTCCAACAGTCAATCAATATACCACTCCCCCTACCATGGCCACCACCTCCCAACCTGTCCTGCACTTGCTTACAGAATCAGTTACTCTACTTCCATCATCCCCATCCACATCACAAAGACAAGCAACTGCTGAGAACTTGTCTATTATAACCGATAATGCACTTTCATCTGAAACTACAGTTGAAAACACAAAACTTCACATTGTAAATTCAACTGCTGAGGCAATGGGAACCACCTTATTAGTAAATGAAAGCAGCACAAATGATGACCTCAGAGTGGAACTCCATGTGACGAACAGCTCTAAACTCCACCCACTAGAGGAAGTGAGTAGTGATGTCACAGCAATGGCAGCAAGGGCAGGACCCACTGCAAAGGCCCCTCTTAGTACTTTCATGGCAAAACCAAAAAACAAAGCAGCAAGTGCCAAACTTAAAGCCAATAAAACATTAAAAGCGAAGAAAAAAAAGGAAATCAAAGGAAAGGTGAAGAAGACAACCAAAGTTTTAAAAAAAACAAAGAAAGTAAAAAAGTTAAAACGAGAACGGAAATTAAAGCCAACAACACCTTCGTATTTTCCCTATTTTGAAGACCACTACTGTCCCTCTGAATGTTCCTGCTATGGGAGGTATGTTTCTTCTAGGTCTTAAACCAACATGCTTAAGATTTTCCTACTGAGTATTGCACTGAATGACTTCAGTTTCTATGCACTAATTTGACATGTAATTTGATCTCTTGTTTTCTAGGGTTGTGCAGTGTTCTGATAAAGATTTGGGCAAAATACCTTATGGAATTCCTTATAACTCATGTTACATTCTCTTAATGAACAACCACATCGATAGCATTCAGTTGAACTTGCTCTCCAAGTATGACTCTATGGAGTTCCTGGTGTTAAGCAACAACCGTTTATCAGATGCGTCGATCGAGGGTGCCTTTGAAGGGATCCAGAGCCTTAAGAGACTATACGTGGAGCAGAACCTTCTCCGAAGCATTCCCACAGACCTGCCAGTAACTCTCGAGGAACTACGGCTGGACAGGAACCAGATAAGTGTGATGTCTGATGCAGCCTTCGGACGCTGTCCAAGCCTTCTGATCCTCAGCCTGAGCAACAACAGCCTAGGGAACAAATCTATTCCTCCAGGAGTTCTTCTTCCTTTGGGCAAACTTCGAACACTTACGCTTTCCTACAACCAGCTATCCTCTGTTCCACTGCAGCTGCCCCTCAGTCTTCGAGAACTCTATCTTAGAGGCAACCGCATTCAAAGTCTCCAAGGCGACATGTTCTGGGGTGAGGCGGAGCTAGAGGTTCTGGATCTAAGTGCAAATAGATTGACCGATAAAGGACTTGGGAAGGCAGCACTACTGAATGCCAGTAACCTTGAGAGTTTAAATCTAGAGGGCAATTCTTTGAAGCAGGTTCCTCACCATCTACCCCGCACCATAAAGACCCTCAACTTGGAGGGAAACTTCATATCTAGCATAACTAAGGATGCTTTTATCTCAATGCCTCAGTTGGAGCACCTAGGACTAGCAAGAAACAAGATTACCAAGGTGGCCCTTGGTGCCTTCCGGGTTCTTCCACTTCTGCATCAGCTAGACATGAGTCACAACTCCTTACAGCAGGTACCACGACAGCTCCCATTGTGGCTGCACTCTGCAACATTTGCGAACAACAAGGTCCGTGCAATTCCACGTGATGCTTTCTGTT
This sequence comes from Elopichthys bambusa, assembly GCA_037101425.1. Taxonomy (NCBI): domain Eukaryota; kingdom Metazoa; phylum Chordata; class Actinopteri; order Cypriniformes; family Xenocyprididae; genus Elopichthys; species Elopichthys bambusa. Next base: position 11,297,333 of record CM074454.1, on the reverse strand, counting down.
GGGGTCGAGGCAACGAGTCTCCCCTTAGCCGTCTTGTCAAGGTGCACCTGGAATATAACATGATAGATCTGGGCCACCTGGACACGTTGGCCTTCCGATGCCTTCGAGGCTTTCAGGTGGTGCAGTTTTACTAAACGAAACTGTTCGGGAAGCCCTGGAAATGGTCATCATATGGGTAGAAGTGGAATTTACTGGTTTTAGCTTGTCTGGACTGAAGACCTTTAACAGAGCCAAGCGGCATCTGGTACCACGATGAAGAAAATTGGTGAACTTGTTTTTGATAAAATTTGCAGTTAGTGATGAGGAAACAATATAGACTGCAAACAGCAGAACCTGATTTCACCAAGTGCAACACCAAGTTGAAACAACAATCCAATCAACAGTTTACAGTTTATGTCAAGTTTAGGCTTACTACCATCCAGCCAACATTTGTATGTGCAACCCATATGGGTATGAAATGGGCTGAAAATAGGCCCCATATAGAATTGTCCACGGGTTCCATAATGGTCCCATGTTAACTGCCCAGGGGTGCGTTTCCCGAACAATGATGTAACTTGCTGCTGAACTACCATAGTGCGATGCATCGTTGAACAAATCAACTAGCTAGTCACGACTGTTTCCCGAAACCGTATTGTCGCAAACCTGTCGTTCAACCACATTGGTGAATTAAATTAATCCATTTGAGATCGAATTAATGATTGATTTTTTGCTATAAATTACGGACAAGGCATTAGAGGACTAATTCTCATTTTTTTCTCAGTTATTTTGCTTTATTTCCAGATTAAATCAAATGCTTGTTCTTACGTACTAGAGCACGTACGCACATGCGCACTCTTCAAAAACGGTGCTTTAAATCTCTTGACAAACTAAAATATATAAATGACATTTGTATATATTCTAAATAAAAGATATACATTGCACTTAATGTCAGCTTGCTTATTTTGCCCAAGATAACAATTTATTCTAACCACAGCTCGAGAGCTGTCGTTCCAACCACACAAGTTTGAGATGTAGTTTGTTTGAACGATGGTTTCGGGAAACACCAAACCGCTGAACTATGTTAGTATTGACGGAACTTGCGATGTTAGTTGGCTAACGATGCTTTTGGAAACGTTTTTGCAGGGTTAGGTGCTTCTACAACAGTTGGTCACCTATCATTTCCCTCTAATTTAAGGGATAACTTATGGGTAGGGTTAGAATTAGGGACAGGGATATAGTTGGAATACAAATTTCATACAGAAATGTTGCTCCAGGATCAACAAAATGTTTATCCAGGAATGCGTCTAAATCAGCAAACTCAGGACGTGCCTGCAAACATGTCATATAGGGCACAAACTGTATCCAGGCACTGATCTTTAGACCTTACAAAACAGGATTATGTTGTGTGTTGCTTCCGACACATTAAGACTGGTAGTGCTCATGGGGACACAGATTTGAGTCCGGCCTGGGTCACGATCCATTACGGATGCCCAATTCCTTATACCTTCCTGTTGCTGCTTCACTGATTTTTTTCAAATAAAACTAAAAAAAAAAAAAAACTAATTTTAATGTCTGTGTCTTGGGTTACTTGACTTGAAGACTTCCATAAGATGCATTGATGTTTGCAACTTTTACATAACTGAAACGTGACTAGTTGTTGAACACCAGAGAGAACAAGGCTGTTTTGCTAGGACGAATCCCAAGACAGTACTTTTGAGATTATATTATTTTTATTCACTGTTTCATAAGTGTATTTCATAAAGTGTCAATAGTGATTACCTATCAAACTTGACAGTCTACTTTATCTCTCTTTCTCTGGCCAATGTTACATCAGCCCTGATTTGCCAAAGTGGTTCTTCATGACCTTTCATGCTGAAAAGATAAACTGTTAAAAATTCATGCTTTTATAGCTTTCAACAAGGAAATTCATCATGACAAGTAGATCTAATATATTGTCAGTATGTTTTGCATTACCCATAGTAAAAAAAAAAAAAAAAGTTTTTCTGAAAATTGCTTGTTTTATTTTTCTTGGTAAATGCTTGGCTGTGGTTATTCTTACCAGATTTGAAGTGAAGAAAAGCACATTATTCAGAGTTTGGCCCGAGGTTAACTTGGCTGTTTCTTTCTCTCTCACATGGGACTTAAACAGTCCATCTATGCCAATGACAATTGCGTAGATGTATTGCGAAGCACTTCCAATATGTGTGTGTGTGTGTTTAGGAAAGAAATACACTGCAAACAAAACATGGTTAGTTGAAAGTTTTTGAGTGTCTTGCTCGAGTTTATGCAGTCGGGATGAGTCCAGAATTAAGGAGAATACTACATTGTGAGATGTACTTGGTTGTATTCACCAATAGATGGCAGAAGAGTATATTCTAAAAAATGCTGCAGGATACATACTTTTTTTTTTTCTTTTTTTTTCTTATTTCTCCTGGTTATACCAAAAAGGAAATGCAGTTCATGTGTTCTATTAAAACATTTGAAAGTAGAATTTCACATTTGCCCATCAAATCTTGAATATTTGTGGACATTAATTTCACCTGACTTGTTAAAACTAATATTATGTGCCTGGTCAAAGATATGACTAAATTTGACAGGGTGCTGCCAAAGTCTTGAGGTTACTTTCAATTAAGTGAGACTATTTAAGCAAACCACATGAGTGTGTGTAAGTGGAGAATGAATCAAGGAATACAAAGAAAGAGAGGTGAAGAGGGGGAAGGGGGTGACAAAGTGAGAGAGAAATGAGATGGAAAAAAAGCAAATAGCAGCTTCATGTGTAGGGTTGGTGAATTCCATCTGTCTAATAATGCAGGAAAGCTACGTGGCACAGGGAGACAGCTGGAGAAAGAGAGAGAGAGAGAGAGAGAGAGAGAGAGAGAGAGAGAGAGAGAGAGAGAGAGAGAGGGGAAAGAAGGGAGGAAGACAGAAAAAAGAAGGTTTCTAAGAAGGTTAAGGACTCTTCCAGAACCTCCCTACAGTCCAGCAGGACCCTGACCCCTATAATTTATCTTTTTGTCTTTTCACATTTTTAATATTGTTTTTCTTTATACTTGTTCAGTGTATCATACTTTAACCAGTCCAATGTGCACTTTTTTATTTATTTTATTTTTTATTTTTTACTCTTTACAAATAAGAGGGTGGGTAAGCTGTGACACATTTTACTTAAGTTGTCCACTAAGCAAGGAAAAATGAGAGAGCTGATTTTCCTAATTATTTGTCAGGATGTCTTCTATTAACTGAAATTATAAAGAATAAAGATTCATCTATAAGAAATATTACTTCTAGTTACACAATTTACCAAATGTGGTAAGCTAAATCATTGCGTAATATCTTTTTATGTCTTGTTTTTGCGTAAAATTATATTTCAAATACATTTATTAACATAAAAACATCCCATTCCAAAATCCCACACTATTCATATATTTATAATTTAGCCAGGGAACGGTTTAATATTCAGAACATTTGAATGTATTGAAACAATCTTCAACCTTTCTGTGTAAAATATAATATATCTGATATATTTTTGTGGTGTACAGATACATTTTAAGTCTGGATAAATGACAAAACCCACTTTACCTGCCTTGAAAATTTTACAATTTTTACAATTATGCTCAATTTGATAGATCAAGGCGGCACAATTTACCTGTCACTTCTTACCCCACTTTTCCCCTACACTTTTTTCCAAGAACATTTAAAATTAACAAACATTTTTTTAATTATCACTTTTTCTCCATATTTCCAGGTGACATTTTGAATGGTTGAATTACAGTGCTGGATCTGGCAATCCACAATGCATGTAGGTGTGTGTGACTGTGGCAGTCCTTGCATAATGTGAGCTAAGATAGGACACATATGAACAAACAGGTTCTTAGGGTCTGACCTCAGATTGCAGACATCTTCAAATCTTGTGAACCCAACCCAGGGTAGGTCACTGACTGTTGCATTGCCTGAAAATTCCATTGCTTAAAGTAGATCAGCATTGTACATTTAAAAGTAAAGGAAATTCTGAAAACCGTGAGGATCACAATAACCACAAAAGTCTGCCTGCTCTTCTAATGCTAATGCTAGCATCTGTGATTCCATTAGGATTCAGTCTAGCCTGTGGCGTTTAATGAACAGAGGGCCTGAACTTAGTTACCAATGAAGAATGTCTGCAAACACAAAGCCAGGAAATGAAACCCCACCCTGGAAAAGGAAAAGGAATAAATGGATAGAGACAAAGCGTCTGTCCAGGTCAATAAACAGAGAATCAGGTCAACACATGGTCAGGAGGACCTATAAGATGTGGGTCACATGGAACTAGGGAATCTTGCATATATGAATGCGCGAAAACTCTTAGATTGACCAATCTTTCTGTTCTTTTGTGGTGCTTGTATGATGACACTTCTTGGGTTTGTCCTCATTATTTAAGTCGCTTTGGATTAAAAAAAAATGTCTGCTAAATGACTAAATGTTATAATCAGATCATGTTTTGGTTGAATTAACCAGTATAAAATCACAAGTGGGCATTTATACTTTAACCGCTGGATAAAACTTGACTGTAAATTGTATTTGTCACTTTGTTTATTAAAGTAATCTGATCACTTGAAAAGCAAAAGATAAATGTAACATGATATAAAATGACGCGCCACACATCATCTGCCCACTTGATTTATATAAAAGAATAAATTTACAAATTTAGTAGTGTGGCCCTTGAGATTGAGAAGGACCCCTGCTCAAGTGACCTCTGAACAATCCAAAACTCAGTGACTCTGCTATTACTGCAGCCGAAGTGAGGTGGCGCTTGAGTCAGTGGAGAGGAGAAGGAGAGAGAGAGAGAGACAGAACAGAGGGAGGAGAGTGAAATGGGGAGGTGGCAACTGAGCAAGAGAGTAAGTCGAAGACAGGACCATGGGAGCCAGACGGACCTCTATACACTCACACCCACACTTGTACATATGGACACATGTATGTATTTGAACTTACAGCCCCTGATCTCTCTCACCATTACCTTTTCTCTTCTTCCCTCTATTTTATTTCACCCTCATTGAGACAAACACTTTGGTGTGGAAACAACGTGTCTGCAAATGGAAAGTCTCTCATTTAAACACATACAGGCTCCACAAGAGGGCCGCTGTGTTTACTATCTTCATATTAGCGGTTCACATGTGGTTTCACATAGAATATATACAAATGCATGCAACTATATACATATGTATATAAATGAAGCAGTTTTCTCTGTCCTGGAAAGGTCCATGCAGGCATGTGGTCAAGCCACGCCTCCTCTCTTCTTCACTGTGTCTGTATGTGTATGATACAGGATTGATTCATCTCAGGTTATTTGTACATTTTAACTGATTCTTGCAGAACAAAGACATTAAAAGACCCTTTTCTTAGCTTGATCATTATTAGCTACGAAATATGTAATTATACGCTATACCTAATGTTTTATCATCTATACTCACATATAGCAAATGGATATTTTCCGGCCTTAGAAACATTCACTGAGTGAAGTAAACAAGGTTTAGAGCCATTAACAATGCCCTTAAAGGGTCATATGACTGCCAGTGTTAAAGCTAAAAGGTCAAAGGTCAGTATGCTTGTTTTACACCCTGCCTGGTTTTATCCCTGAATGTTCTCTGTGAGGCCGGATTACGAGACCCCTGAGCATTCAGGTGTTCTCTTTAGGGTTTTTATAAGAATTCCACATTCCTATAGTGTATCTCCAAAACTTTATTATGTTGTTTTTCCACTAAAGGATGCCACTGTAAGGCAGAAAAAAAACCCCCAAGAAAATATAAATTGATCAGGACAGGGTTTTGTCTGACCATGTTTGTCTTGTTTTCTTTGTCCCCATCCTTTTTTATTTATTTTTTATTATTTAGATATTCTTCTTTGCCGTCACCTTTCAATCATACAGAGACCTTTAACACATGGTTCTAGCTAAGGTCAGAATCACTATTACAGTTACTTTTTGAGCAAATTCTTAAAGACCCCCTGTGGTGATAACATAGTCAAACAAAAGGCTAATCATATTAATTACTGTTGTAATTACTAAGTTGACCGAGCGGATCTCTGAGTGAGTGGAGGTGGGGCTAATTTGCATATTAATTGGTCCACTTATATTAAATGAGGCAAGAGTGTAGAGTTACATTCAAGCTATTTTAAGGCAAAAAACTGAAAAATATATCAGTTTGGTGATCAAAGATGAGTTTTAATGGATAAAACGATTTTCTTTAATCTCAAGTATTAAACTTTGAAACACGATGTGTCCTGGACCCTGAATCATAAGTCAAATTGTACAGCTTGTTGGGAGTTAACTTTGTAAGTGATCAGACAAGTTTTTTTTTTGACAGATAATTGAATTTTGACTAGCAACAATGACCTAGCAAATACCCAAAACATCCTAGCAACAGCCTAGCAGTGTGCTAACAATCAATCTAAACATTTTAGCAAGCATTTAGCAAAATTTTGGCATTGTGGTGGCAAGTTTTTTTTTTTCAGGAAATGTAAAAATAGACTTATAAAATAGTCTTGTGCAATTTCTGTTTTCCCCTCCCTCTCTCTCTCTCTTTTTTTTATTGTTATTGCCCTGACTGGACAAAAAAAAAAAAAATGTTGTAGAACACAATGTTTCCTCCTTAAGCAGACATTACCTAAGCACTCCAAAGATGATGCTTGTCCTCCCATTTTTCTGTAATTTTTTCCTTTTAATGCTCTCTTGTGTACGTCAATAGGAATTAGGATGGTGGCTTCATTAGCTGAGGGGGAAATGCTGGTGTAAACACTCATACGGTTTATCGTTTGCCACTAGGAAGTTGGGTATGCGTTCATGACGCAGCTTTTTCTAGGCCTGTAGACGTTCAGTAATGTGATCTCCAGCTGTGGCAGACCAGTTTGTAAACTTTACTGTGCTGTTTGCTTGTGAGGAGGTTTACCGCACTGCACATATAGTAATTCATATCACTCCTCACGACTTTCAGCTTTCAAAACTGTGACGTTCATAGAGGAAGCCAAGAAATCAGAGACTTCGTAAACATGGACCCATCAGCGATGTTGAGTTTACAGCACTTTTGAATGGTGCATCCCAAAGTGTATTACAAGTTTTCAATAGCTGCATGAGTGTCTGTTTGGGCAAGTACGAGGCCTTCAGAAGAAAGCAGGATGTGTTCTAGAAGATAATTGTTGTTTTAATGTGTTTCCTGCATGACATTGAGGCAGCCTGGAGGGCTCTTCAATAATTGTGTGTGTGTGTGTCGAGTCATGTTGTGCACAGAGGCTTTGATATGCCATCTGGCATTTAAAGGTGATTTTAGCAGACTCATCATTTTTCATTTAGCTTTCAAACCTCTCAGCATGATCCATCTTGAATCTTTGACTCTCCTCTTTTTAAGTGCACCCCCTTTTGTTTTTTCAATAATTCAAAAATAGAGTCTAAGGTCATACCATTCAAAAGTTTGGAGTCGGTAAGATTTTATTTTACAATGTTTTTAAAGAATAAGTCTCTTGTGCTCAACTATGTTTGTATGGTATTTATATATAGCAAACCATGGTCTGCTATTGCAGTTACACTGCTGTGCTGCTTAAGTGCTGCATATGCATGCCTGTGTGAAGCAGACCTTATTCTTGAGCTCCTCCGTTGCGGACAGGAAGCCACATCTGTTTACCGTTATCACTCGTTAGGATCACATAAACGTGAACTCATGAAGCTGATCAGTTCATGGATCAAGTGTCTGTATTAGAACATGCTGAGCTGAACCTTTCTTTGTGCTGCTTTGAAAATTTAACACTAAACACATGTTAATTTAATCCTTAATTTGGCTGCAGCCTAATTAGAAATTGTATTAATCAATATTTTTGTGTTAAAAAATATTCTTTCAACAAGATAAATGTACACACACTAAATTTATTAAGTCTTTTCAAACAAGATACGATTTTGATTCTGTTTTTTTCTTTTTTTTTTTTTTTTGCAGCACAGAACAGTTGCTCAGATGGAGAAATGAACAGAAGCAGATGTGTAGTGTGTCAACATGAGATCAGCCTCAGGAAGCAGAGCCAAACGGAGATGAGATGAGAGGAGAGGCAGAAGTGCGCTTAGGTAAGCAGGCACTCTGTCACGCCAGACACGCCGCTGGAGTCGTAGTGGGTAAGCAGGACAGAGTTCACACATCGATCTGTCGAGATGAGAGTTACACTGCCAACATGAGAACTTCATTGAATGAGCTGGAACACACACATGCGAGCACACGGTCTCACATACACGGATTGAAACTGATAAATGGTGATGTGACAAAAAAAAAGCAGATATGATTCATCAGTCAGCAACTTTGAGTTTGCAGCACAGTCAAATGTACTGGGATCCAAAGTGTCAAAAATACATATACACTGAAAAAAAAAATTTGGTTTTCATTTTTTGCTATTAAATTTCACACACAATTAGAAACAGCAAGTAACACAATTAATTAAACATGAAATTGTGAAGTAGAAAGAGTGAAATAGAATTTCCTGTAACTTTGAAAAATAATTTTTACAGTGTACTCATTGTGAATGCCAAAAAAGTGATTAGTTTTGCAGATATGTTACTCAGACATCATCTATAGACCTTATTCAGAGTAGCGCCATGACAGATATGAAAGCGAGGCTGTGAGGGATAGACTTACTATGTTTTCAATGGCATCTGCTGTAAAAAGCTGTTTAAAGCTCCTAGATCACTTATAATTTTCGACAGCTCATGTCTCCTGGAGTTTTTTGTATACTAATATTTTTCTACTCATGTTTCGTCAGCAGAACAATTTAAAAACACATTAAATGACAGTACAACCCACTGAAGAGATGTATGTCTATCCCTCACAGCCTCGCCGTCATTCTCATTAAAAATCAAAGATGGCGCTGCTCTGAATAAGGTCTATTAGCACTCAATAACATTGTGTCTACACTGGACACAAGCAGCGCAACACGACAAAAAATACAACCCATTTCAATCAGTGATGCTGTCTACACTGGATGCGGCGCGACATGACAAATTCCCGACAGTAAATTGATGCCCCGTTCTTTTTGCGGATGTACTTCAAGTGCTTGCTCTACTTCTGACATAAGAACAAATTTATTTGCAACGGTCACTTTGTTCTGCATGGTGAAAACCACTTTTAAAAATGTGAAAATCTACTTTCATTACAGTTAGGATTCATCTTTGCTTCTCAGACTCTTTCTTGCTCTTTTTTTTTTTGTCACACTCAGTGTGAGTATGGGTAACTCATTCTCTACAAAACTCTTTAGTGGCAGCAGAAAGCTAGCCACAGGCACTTGATCTTAGTTATGAAAATGTGAAGCATTCAGCCGAGAATATATGCGAACTGTAGTGCAAACATACGTACGTCCAAGAGAAACAGACTGAGCTGCTATTATATTCACTGGAGAATGATGGGAAACCAGCCCCACTGGGCATGTGAGAAGATTCACAGTGACTCAGGATCAGGATTTCATTCATCCCAGACAGACTTTGTTCACCAAAGCAAATTTGGACATGACAGTAATGTAGGAGTGTGTGACATTGACAAAAAATTATATAAAAAATTATATTTTCTGGGATTTTGTATATCAAGATAATTAGACAATATTTTGTTTTGTGCTGTTACCTTCACTGGTTTAGGCCTGTCGTTGATGGCTGACTCCCAAAGCTTTTCATATTCTGTGCGGTGGTTAGTTTACAACTTTTTCATTCCATTCCATTCCATTTAATACTTAAATTGATTTCCAGGGGCATTTTTACTATTATATGTGCATTTTTTTTCCCTAACCTTAGATGTATGAGTCATCTTTTATGTCAAAATAAAATTAAATTATGCATTAAATTAAATTAATTTAAAAAAAGACATGATAGGCTATTTGTCACCAATGGCTGTAGTTAAATAGCACACAAAGACAAATAATTCAATAGAAAAGGTTTTAATAGAATAATCCACAGAGAATCAGGAGAATCACAACCACGTTACATAGACGACACAGGCTTAAGAACACACTGACACGCTTTCTCCAATGGTAAGAGATACAGACCCTCTCATCTCCCTATAATATACAATCTCTGACAGAACTGAGCAAACTGAGGGCTTAAGAACACACAGAGATCATTAACATAACAGACAACACCTGGACAACTCAGTTAGTGACTATGGTAACAGATAAGGCAAGGAGGAACTGACAAAGGGAAAAACAATGAGGACCGAACCAAAACTTAAAAGTAAACTAGACAGTGCATAACCCTGACAGTAGCTCCCCCTCCTGGAGCGCCGCAAAAGAGTACTAGGAGGGAGGATGGGAGGGGCTTCTGGAGGACATGGAGCTTGAGAGAAAAACCAAACGAAATAACAGTCCAGGGTGGAGCCGAAAGTGGGAGGAGCCATGATGTAATAGAACTGGGGTGCAGAGACAGAACCAGGGGGACGACTGACTGAGGTGGAGACGGTAAGAAAGGGAACCAGGGCGAAGCCAACCAGCCAAAGAGCCAGGGTGATGCCGAAGTTCCGGAGGACCAAGGTGGAGCCGCAGGTGGAGGCGAAGGCATAGGCTTGGCAGACCGGGGCGGAGACAGAGCGAGCAAGGACAGTGGCCGAACTGGAGGGAAGGAGGAGCCCGGTGAAGCCAGAGGGTTGGAGGATCGAGGCAAAACCGCTGACCCGGAGGTCCGAGGCGAAGACAGAGCGACGATGGACTGAAGTGAGGTCAGAAGGACAAGGGAGCCTGGCGGAGCCTGAGGAATGGCAGTCCATGGTGTAGCTGAGGGAGTGTTGCGCCCAGGTGAAACCGCAGGGTCGGAGGGCTGAGGTGGAGCCCGGTGCTCGATGGCTAGAGGCGGAGACAAGGGATCCTCTGATCGAGAGCAAGCTGGGGTCTGGAAGACCCAAAGTGGATCAGCAGCACATGATGGAGCCAACTGAGGAAGCGCTGAGTGGCTAACAGAAACCAGCGAGAGTAGTACTGGAGAACTGGTAGACATTGGAGGAGGCGGGGGCGTCCAAAACAAATATTCTAAATATGGTCTCAGTTCTGGGCCGAGGAGCAGATCAATTAAAGTTGTATCCATGTTGAAATATCTTCTTCTTTGTTGGTTACGTGTTCTGTCACCAGTGGCTATAGTTAAATAGCGCTCAAAGACAATAATTCAAAAGGAAACAGATTTTAATAGAATAATCCACAGATGACAACAGGAGAATCACAACCACGTTACAGAGACGACACGGAACACAGAACCAAAGCCACTGGAAGGCAAGCCTGCAACCTTTAGCCAAAAAAGCGTAACAGCTAATGCTAACGCTCCAGCTCTGGCGGTACGGAGGGAAAGAGCTTTGAATGGCGGGCACTAACGTCACTGCCATTACACTATAGGCTGAGAGGTGCCGCACGTGATTAAGTTAGCCGTTACGCTTTCTCCAATGGTAAGAGATACAGATCCTCTCATCTCCCTATAATATACAATCTCTGACAGAACTGAGAAAACTGAGGGCTTAAGACACTGAGATCGTTAACATAACAGACAACACCTGGACAACTGAGTTAGTGACTATGGTCAAAGCCACTGGAAGGCAAGCCAGCAACCTTTAGCTAAAAAAGCGTAACGGCTAATGCTAATGAGGCACAGAAGCTGCATCTAAAGCAGCATTTATATGTATTTACACTGCAAAATTGCATAAATAATGCTTTGGGGTTAATGTGGTTCGCAATTGATCTCAATAGAGTTTCAATGCTGAGCTAACAAGCAAACTATAATAAGTATAAAAAACTTTACCCAACGAACAAATGTTGGAAAACATGTCGTGGAATTGAGTTGAGTAAAGTTTGTCAATAGCATTTTGCTAAGCTAACAAGAAAACTCTAATAACCAAAAAAATACTAAATGAAATGTATATATTATTATTATAAATAATTATAATCAACATGTCATTTTGTATTTACTTCAAATTATAGTGCGCTATAGAATGACCTTGTCCACAAAGAGCACATGTGATGCTTTGAATTTCTCTAAAAATCTATGAAACCAACATAATTAAGATGCTTTTTGTTTGATGCCTACAAATCTTCCCTCCATAGGTAGCTCACTAGATTTTGGAGCAAAACAACAGTCAAATGTATCTTGCACAGAAACTGGCACCCATAATGGAGAAAAAATAAGAAACTGTCTCTTTATATTCTCTCAAATTGCACACAACAAGATGTGATGCACAGTGATGGCCAGGCGCCGAGGCCTGACATATACAAAGGAAGTGTTTCGTCTGGCAGTCAGTGTTACCAGGCATTCTGGGCGACTGTCACAGAGAAAGGCTGAAAGCTCCATTCAGAACAGTGTTGAAGAAAGATGGCTGACCTTCTATTCAGCCAAACTCCACGTCAGTCATTCGGCTGGCTAACGATGCACTTAGAAGCATGGCAGTCGTCATGGTGGGTGGGTGGAGAAACACTCCCATAATCTTACTGGAATGTTTTTTTCTGCACAAGTTAGATATTGGTGCTATTTGTTGCCTTTCATTGTAACATATTTGCTTAGCAAAACTGCTAGTTTAGATTCTCTGAGCTTCAAAGCGGTGTGTTGTCGTGTGATAAGGCATGTCTCTGAAAGACCAGGGAAGGATAAAAAAAACCCCCAAAAGAATAATAGTTCAAGATGTCTGAGACAGAGTAGGGTGTTTCAACCGTTTATTCAAACTTTAGACAGGAGAGCTGAGCCAAGGCCTCGATAAAATCAACAGGATTGCAGAGGTCTGGCAACAATAAGCTGATGGGAACGTTCATTCTCGGCAGACGCAAAGAGAAAAAGCAATAACAAGACAAGCAATCACTTTAAAGAAACATAGTTACATCACATGAAGGAATTATTCACTTGTGCTTTCTAATGAAATGATTAATATTGCATCAAGCCAGCAGCAGTATCATGCTTTCTTCTCTTTTTTGGTGTGCGGACTCTGAATCTTTTCCCCCTCCACCGGCCCTTTCCTGACCAGCCAGACTCCAAATCTCCCCTGAATTTGTACATTCCTTTGGTATTGCCTAATACATGTTCTTGTCAGGGTGTGTGTGCATAGTATTGTAGGCTAGAGTATGTGTATATTGGATGTTGTTTGGGGTGTGGGGGTGTTTTTGTGTCATTTTTCTGTGCTTTCAGGGTGGAAGCATCTGTTTATGTTGTTATCACTGACATTTTTTCGGTGATGCGCTACAGACGTTTGGATCTCTTGGGTTTCTTAAAAACTTCCATCTTTCAGCTGCAGAGGAGAAAGAACTTGCTTGTTTTTACTGTATTTTACTGATTCAGAATATGAATGTTAGTTGGTGCGGATCAGCAGAGCTGGGTAGTAACGGATTACATGTAATCTGGATTACGTAATCAGATTCCAAGAATCAAGTACTTGTAATTAGAGTAAACTACTTTTTAAAATACTTGTAATCAGACTACAGTTACTTTTTTATGGATTACATGATTACATATTATTTACACAGTGGCAGTACACTACTCCTACTCCCACTACTCCTATCTCCTACTCTTCACGTTGATATTTTTTTCATAATAAACCTGCCGAATTGTAATCAGTAACTGATTACAGTTCATAAGTAATCTACCCAGCTCTGCTGATCAGCTGAAACAGTGGAAAAATATTGTCACTATATTGTCACCCGATTTTCTTTTTCTTCAAATGAGTATTTAGTCTCGCTTTTGTCCTTAAAACAAGATAAATTTAATTGAGAAGCAACACTGTGTAATATACTTACTTGTTTTCAGATAATATAATATATATCTGTTTTCAGATATATGTGGGGTTTCCATGTTTTATGGGAAAATTCCATAGACATAATGATTTTTTAATTTTTTTTACAAACTGTACAACACATATCCCTTAACCCTAACCCTACCCATCACAAAAAACTTTCTGCATTTTTATATTTTCAAAAAACATCACTTGGTATGATTTATAAGCTGTTTTCCTCATGGGGACAAAAAATGTTCCCACAAGGATAAGGATTTCTTTATTGCCATCTATTATTCTATTATTGCCATCCTTGTGGGGACAATTTGCCCCCATAACATAGGGTTAATCAGGACCACACACACACACACACATATACACACAAACTACTGCAGACATTCCAAACTATGCTTGCAAGCTTGACGAGACTGGTAAAGACATCAAATTTTTTGCTGTCTGTCAGGATTTTTCCATAGAACGTTTTCTCACAAATGCACTCAAATGCAAACTCATAATTATGAGTCTTTGTTTCTCAGATAACATATTTGAGCTTATTATTTTGGCTCATTTGATTTTCTCACACACTTAAAAAATTTAGATGACAATCACCCCATGTAGGAAAATTTCCTCCAGCATTTTTTTTCAGCTTTTGGGCCTTAGAATCCAGCCTACTTCTGACACATCACATATCTTTTATAATTGAACACAAAATTACCTGATAAAATCTATTTAAACATTTTTTTTTTTTTAAATCTATACTCAAATCCAAAAATAGACCATTTCAGCTATTTTAAATTAATATTTCAACTAATTCATTCATTTATTCATGTAGAAAGACTAGCAAAACAATATGTATGTTAAAAAATTGTTCCTCTGATCAGTAACTCTCCAGTTTAAAAATTCAACGGCATTGTGGTGAATTGCAATAAAAGCAAAATCTATTATGTTATTGTTTCTTGTATGGTTTTGCATTTACAGGGTTTTCTTAGATGGGGAGTGTCTTCAGGATTCAGGTCTCTGGGTTCCTTTATTTAGGGACTGATGGATTTATAAACAGGTTTGTGTGTGATTCTGCTGGGTTTTGGCTGGTTTGACTCTGATTTTATGGCTCTGTTGGGCTCTTAAGACTGAGTTGACAGCAGTAAAAGCTGTTTGGTGTCTGATGGAAGCTATAAATCAAAACCAGACTGAACCAGAGAATCTGACACTGGATCAGCCCACTTGACGAAAAACAGTCAGACTCTGACTCGACCACCAACATACCAGATTTTAAGTAATTAATTACATGAAATGGTAGTTTAATAACTGAGGATAAAGTTTAGTGGTTTGTTGAATTGGTTATTGAGTTAATAGCAAGGCGGTCTGTCATCTGTCACATCCTGACCCTCTTGAATTTCAGTAAAACAAATATACATTTACAAAGATGCCAAAGAGACACACATCCTGGAACACACAATTGGGTTGTAAAATCCAGTTGTACTGAACTTGGGAAGTCTTGCTAATAAATGTAGAATGTTTGCTAAATGATTCTGCTATACATATAGGCAGGGATATAATCATACAAACAATAAATCTAAAAGAAAGTGTGTAGGCAGAAGGTAAGAGGATATTCTATACCGCCCATACTTCCACAGCTGTGTTTTGTCTTAAGGCCTTGATTTCAGATGGTCTGTGTGGTTCTCTTTGGTGATTGTGGTTGGTGATGCAGGGATTAGATTAGAGGAGCTTTTAATGACGGCCTTCATCAGTTTCACAAAACCAGACTGTTTTAAAAAAAATCATATAAATCAGTGAAAGCCT
Organism: Elopichthys bambusa; assembly: GCA_037101425.1. Taxonomy (NCBI): domain Eukaryota; kingdom Metazoa; phylum Chordata; class Actinopteri; order Cypriniformes; family Xenocyprididae; genus Elopichthys; species Elopichthys bambusa. The sequence continues at coordinate 11,281,842 of CM074454.1, read as the reverse complement.
GAAAGTCACAAATATATTTATAAATTTATAATATTTTATTTACAATTAAAGAAATAAAACTGATATATTAAAGGGTTAGTTCACCCAAAAATGAAAATTACCCCATGATTTAGTCACCCTCAAGCCATCATAGGTGTATATGACTTTCTTCTTTCAGACAAATACGATCGGAGTTATATTAAATAATGTTCTGGCTCTTCCAAGCGTTATAATGGCAGTAAATGGAGGATGAGATTTTGAAGCCCAAAAAAGTGCATCCATCCATCATAAAAGATATTCACATGGCTCCGGGGGGTTAATAAAGGCCTTCTGAAGCAAAGTGATGTGTTTGTGTAAGAAAAATATCCATATTTAAAACTTCAAAAACTAAAATAACTAGCTTCCACCAGACAGCTGTACGCATAGATTTACGGCGAAAGAGTGAACTGTGACCTGACACATGATGCATTGATAAACACGGAAGCACAGAGGAGTGAGCAAAACAAAACACCGGTCATGAATTAGAAGTCTAAAACGTGAATTTTTAAAGAAAAATGTTGGCGGATTTCAATATAAGAGAAGAGGAGATTGAGTTTGTTGCCCAGCCCTATTTGTTTGAACAGCAAGAGGCATCAAAGCTTACGTTCCTCCTACATCGCATCAGGGGTTACTCTTTTGGCTTAAGTCAACGTGTGTATGGCTGTCTGCCGAAACTAGTTAATTTAGTTCTTGCCCCAGGCAACAGCTCAATTGCGCAGTCCCATGGCCGATGTGGTGGAAGTTGCGTTGCCAACCACTTGCTGAACACATCCTGGAACACCCGGTATTCAGGAGGAATTTCCACTTTGAGGTCTGTTTCAGGACTTTCAATAGAAGTTGAGAAGACTGGAAGAACATTGGAGTCAGGAGAAGAAGATCGGGAATTCGAGGAAGACTTTCTGACAGGAGATAAAAAGTTTTAAATATGGGGTAGAGTTGAGAGCCACACCTTCTGGCCAGGTTGGTAACAAGGAGTGGGGCCCCTTCTGGTGTCAGCATGCCTCTTGTGTCTCCGAACTGCCTGCTGGAGATGGACATGAGCTGAGTCCTACACTCTCTCGCTCTGCTGGAACCAGTGGTTGACAACTGGAACCTCTGAGGGCTCACCCGACCAAGGGAAGAGAGGTGGTTGGTAGCCCAGGATACATTGGAACGGGGTGAGCCCAGTAGTGGTCTGCCGGAGGGAATTCTGGGCGTACTCCGCCCAGGGCAGAAACTGGCTCCAGCTGTCCTGGTTCCGGTGGCAGTATAACCCCAGGAATCTCCCGATTTCCTTGATCTTGCGCTTAGTCTGGCCGAAAGGTGTATGTCCGCTTAGTATGTCCTCCGGAAGGCCGAAATGTCTGAATACATTGTGGAACAGGGCTTCGGCAGCTTCAAATTCTGTGGGAAGGCCCTTGAGGGGTAAGTATTCAGACCCCCTTAAATGTTTCACTCTTTGTTATATTGCAGCCATTTGCTAAAATCATTTAAGTTCATTTTTTTTCCTCATTAATGTACACACAGCACCCCATATTGACAGAAAAACACAGAATTGTTGACATTTTTGTAGATTTATTAAAAAAGAAAAACTGAAATATCACATGGTCCTAAGTATTCAGACCCTTTGCTGTGACACTCATATATTTAACTCAGGTGCTGTCCATTTCTTCTGATCATCCTTGAGGTGGTTCTATACCTTCATTTGAGTCCAGCTGTGTTTGATTATACTGATTGGACTTGATTAGGAAAGCCACACACCTGTCTATATAAGACCTTACAGCTCACAGTGCATGTCAGAGCAAATGAGAATCATGAGGTCAAAGGAACTGCCTGAAGAGCTCAGAGACAGAATTGTGGCAAGGCACAGATCTGGCCAAGGTTACAAAAAAATTTGTGCTGCACTTTAGGTTCCTAAGAGCACAGTGGCCTCCATAATCCTTAAATGGAAGACGTTTGGGATGACCAGAACCCTTCCTAGAGCTGGCCGTCCGGCCAAACTGAGCTATCGGGGGAGAAGAGCCTTGGTGAGAGAGGTAAAGAAGAACCCAAAGATCACTGTGGCTGAGCTCCAGAGATGCAGTCGGGAGATGGGAGAAAGTTGTAGAAAGTCAGCCATCACTGCAGCCCTCCACCAGTTGGGCTTTATGGCAGAGTGGCCCGACGGAAGCCTCTCCTCAGTGCAAGACACATGAAAGCCCGCATGGAGTTTGCTAAAAAACACCTTAAGGACTCCAAGATGGTGAGAAATAAGATTCTCTGGTCTGATGAGACCAAGACAGAACTTTTTGGCCTTAATTCTAAGCGGTATGTGTGGAGAAAACCAGGCACTGCTCATCACCTGTCCAATACAGTCCCAACAGTGAAGCATGGTGGTGGCAGCATCATGCTGTGGGGGTGTTTTTCAGCTGCAGGGACAAGACGACTGGTTGCAGTCGATGGAAAGATGAATGCGGCCAAGTGCAGGGATATCCTGGACGAAAACCTTCTCCAGAGTGCTCAGGACCTCAGACTGGGCCGAAGGTTTACCTTCCAACAAGACAATGACCCTAAGCACATAGCTAAAATAACGACGGAGTGGCTTCACAACAACTCTGTGACTGTTCTTGAATGGCCCAGCCAGAGCCCTGACTTAAACCCAATTGAGCATCTCTGGAGAGACCTAAAAATGGCTGTCCACCAACGTTTACCATCCAACCTGACAGAACTGGAGAGGATCTGCAAGGAGGAATGGCAGAGGATCCCCAAATCCAGGTGTGAAAAACTTGTTGCATCTTTCCCAAAAAGACTCATGGCTGTATTAGATCAAAAGGGTGCTTCTACTAAATACTGAGCAAAGGGTCTGAATACTTAGGACCATGTGATATTTCAGTTTTTCTTTTTTAATAAATCTGCAAAAATGTCAACAATTCTGTGTTTTTCTGTCAATATGGGGTGCTGTGTGTACATTAATGAGGAAAAAAAATGAACTTAAATGATTTTAGCAAATGGCTGCAATATAACAAAGAGTGAAAAATTTAAGGGGGTCTGAATACTTTCTGTACCCACTGTAAGTTTACAGGCCTTGGAGAAATGGTCCACGATTACCAGCACACAGGTGAAGTCATTAGATGGTGGTAAGTCTGTCATGAAGTCATTTCCAAGGTGTGACCACGGTCTGCGTGGTATGGGTAAGGGAACCAGTTTTCCTTCAGAGAGCTTCCTAGGAGTGTTGGCAACGGCACAGACTGAGCATCCTTTGATGTAACGGGAGACATCCTGAGTCATGGAGGGCCACCAGTAGTGTTGCCGCAGGACCGAGAGGGTACAAGAACTGCCTGGGTGTCTAGAGCCTGGAGAGGTGTGAGCTAAGTCCATGAGGGGCTGACCATGGGCCGGTGGAACACAGAGAAGCCCCTCAGGACCTCCCGGCGGAGCTGGTTCGGAGTGGTTAGCTTGGGAAATACGTTGGTTGATGGACCACTGGATGGCAAACCCCAGGAAACGTTGTAACTCCTTCACAGTTTTTGGGTAATGACCAGTTGCGGATAGTTTCCACCTTCCTCTGGTCCATCTGGATGCCGTGTTGGTCAATGACATAGCCCAGGAAATGCACAGAGGTGGTGTGGAACTCGCACTTCTCCAGCTTGAGTGTTCGCATAGCTTCTCGAGGACCTGGGAGACATGTTGGCGATGTTCGGCCAGGTTCCGGGAGTAGATCAGGATGTCGTCTGTGTAGACTACTACAAACCGGTGGAGGTACTCCCGGAACACCTCATTCTTGTAGTTCTGGAAGACGGAGGGAGAGTTGGAGAGGCCATACGGCATAACCCTGTATTCGTAGTGCCCAGATGGTGTAATGAAGGCTGTTTTCCATTCATCCCCCCGGCGTATATGAATGAGGTTATACGCACTCCGCAGGTCCAGCTTGGAGAAGATACGAGCTCCCCGTAGCTGTTCTAGAGCCGTCGGGACCAGAGGAAGGGGATAGCTGAACTTTAATGTCTGGGAGTTCAGGTGACGGTAGTCAATGCACGGCCTAAAGCCTCCATCCTTCTTGGCCACGAAGAAGAAGCTTGAAGCGGCAGGGGATGTTGATGGTTGAATGAAACGCTGTTTTAAACCCTACTGTACTTACTCCTTCTGTTCTGGGATGGACAATGGGAAACTCTACCCTTGGGTAGAGTAGCCCCAGGCAGCAGCTCAATTGCGCAGTCCTATGGCCGATGTGGTGGAAGTTGCATTGCCAACCACTTGCTGAACACATCTTGGAACACCCAGTATTCAGGAAGAATTTCTGAATAATGTGGCTGGTAATGTGTGAGCCAGGGGCGTCCCAGGATGATGTCCGCGGTGGATCCTTCCAGCACCATGAATGAGATCTCCTCCGTATGTAGACAGCCGATGCGGAGCGTCAGTGTGGGGGAGAAGTACCGGATATGACCACGGCCCAGCGGCTTTCCTTAGATGGTTTGGATGCGGAGATCCTGGTAGCAGTTTTTACGGTGTACATTTAGTTTCTGGAGAATCTGGTTGCTGATGAAGCTCCTTGCGGAGCCGGAGTCGATGAGAGCTTGCGCTGAAACACAGACGTGAGAATTTTTAATTTGCACTGTGGTTCTAGTAAGAGGTCCAATATGAGCGGGCAATTGGATGGTACTCACTGCTGGGCATGGTGGTCGGATGGGACAGGCAGTGATGACATGGTCCTCTCCCCCACAGTACAAACAGAGATGTAATTGAATTCTTCTCTGACGCTCCGCACGAGTTAAACGATAGGAATCCACTTGCATGCATTCAGGTGCTGGAAGGGCGACAGATGATGAGGCGGGCAGAGGATTGGCAGTGGGAGTGTGGAGCGCACATGCTGAGATGCGTTGAGCCATGCAGATGGTCTTTTGAATTAAGTTTTCCAGCCCTATAGTGTCATCATACACGACCATCAACTGCTTTACGTGAGGATTCAAACCCTGGCGGAAGGGCTGTTTCGTTCCAGCCACTAGCGGGCGCTAGTGTACGAAATCGGAGGGCATACATACTCACAGATTCATTACCTTGATGTAAGTTGAAGATCTGGTCGTGTACTGAAAGATCGGCTGTACTTTGACCGAATACTTCCCGGAAATGGCTGAAGAAGGCGGCAATAGTGGCTGTTACTGGGGCGTTGGATTCCCAGAGGGGTTGAGCCCATTGTAGCACTCAGAAGAGAAGAGTTGAGACTGGGCTTCTAGATAGAGCGAGCACTGAAGGAGGAACCCACTGCAATCCGCCGCCACGCCGGAGTATGTCGCTGGTCGGGCCATGGGACTGACAGAGGCAGCTGGCGAAGAAGTGGTGGGTGCTGGTTGAAGGAGTGCTTGGCGGACGGCGTGCTCAAGATCAGCCCCAGGACCGTGGGTGAAGTGCTTGTGTAGGGCTGTTGCAGTGAAGATTGCACCGCGTCGACCAAGGTGGCAAACAGGTGCGACCCCTGCCTGTGTCCGAGGTGCTCTGCATAAGGTCTGGTCTTCTTTCAGGACACAGACGGAGGCAGAGAGGTGAGTGAAACACAAGTTTATTAAAGAGAGGCACGAACACAGGCAGACGGTGGGTGCAGGTGAGTGAATGAAAAGTGACTTAGCTAGCTTAATAACAGAGTAGTGTCTTTTGCAGATGCTGGCGAACACTGAGATCGGAGAACTGGAGACGGAAGACGACAGGAAGGGAACACGGTAAGTGAGTAGAAGGTAAGGAGTCCAGGTACGTAGACGAGACTAGACAAAGGAGTGAGGGAAGTGAATGTCTTTATAAAGTCCATGGGTGATGAGGTGCAGGTAATTAGTATTCCGGAGACTGTGAATGAGTGGGTGGAGCGTGGAGATCTGGTGACGATGCGTGGATGTTGGTGGGCATTGGCTGTTACTCCGTGACAAGTGAATTACGACAAAAGGTGGCTAACATAAGAAATATTATTTATTATATTATACTTAATACTATTTTATAGTTTTGATTTGATTGAATATCACTCAAAGTGTGGAATGAAGTTGGTGATGTTCATATAGATCACTCTTATAATGTTTCGGGATACAATAAGTTCTTGATGCAGTAGTGACATTTTTAGTCAAATGAAGAAGAATATTTCTGACAATATAGCACATGATGAGGAGAAACGGTAAACGTTAACATTAGTAAATTAGTAAAAACAACAGAAGAATTAATGTATCTCATCAGTGCAATTGAACCCTAAACCAAGACTTTCCATTGAGTGCTTTTAACTAATGACACTGGTTTATTTTACTATAGTGGTTTATTCAGTTATTGGACTGTGTGTGGTGTATCAATGACTAACACTGCAGGGAAATTGCTGGGCGTGCAGGATTGGAGGAACAGAGATGGCCACACACACGCTTCACAACATACTTTGCGCAAGACTCACTGTGGACACTTGTAAATAATCTTTGCACTATTTTTATTGTAGTTTAACATCCTTGTGAATATTATTCACCTCACTTAGTTTATTGTAGGTTGATATCTTTTGTCTTTTTGTTATGTTTTTCTTTTTTCTCTTGCTCCTCAACTTGTCCCAGCTGTTCAGCGTTTCCAGAAGCAGAAAAGGTTCAGGTTTCTCCTCGCTGCTCCGTCGTGGTTTGGTCAGCGCTCTGCCTGCAGGTTCTGATGATTCTAACAGACTCTGACCTCCCTTTTCAGATGCATACATCACGTCTCTCGTCTGGTCTGCAGATCGGTATCTATGCCAAGCATAAGCCAGACAGAGCTGCTTCAATCTTGCCACTCTTGAACCAGTTCTGAGATTGAATCCAGATTGCTTGCAAAAGTTGAGTCATCGGTCCCGATTCCACTTTGCATTGTGTAACTAACCACTGAATGGCGTGGGATCTCACACAGCTTAATTTTATAACGATGATTCAAAGCCTTTGTCATGTTAGGATGCCTACTGGACATTTTAATGTTTGTACATGGTTTTCACATGTCCAATTTATGGGTTGCTGACATGAAATATGCTTTGGAAAGGTTGCATGTCTTGCAGTGTGACATGTTATATGACATCTAAAACTATTTTAAACTACTGGTTTCACAGACGGGGCTTAGATTAAGCCAGGATTAGACCTTCGTTTAATTAGGACATTTAAGTAGCTTTTATCTCAAATTGTGAAAGAATGATTGGGAGGGAGCATGAAGAATTGTTTTTTCACATGAATTAGTCCGGACCTTAAATTCATTGAAAGTGTTTGGGATGTGCTGGAGTAGACTTTACAGAGTGCTCACCTCTTGCATTGTCAATACAAGATTTTGACCAAAAATTGATGAACCTCTTGATGGAAATAACATCACAACATTTATGTCCATCAAGAGGTGCATCAATTTTTGAGCTTGATGAATCTTGGCTTTGTCATCCTGAAATATGGCCATGATGTGTCTTCCTACATGGTTGTTTAAGAAATTAAAAGAAACACACTCCATCAATTAGGGTTAAAAGAACTGTTGCCAAACATATAACATGCCAGAAACATAATACTCACTGCAATAATGATCCAGTCATAGACTCTTAAAGGGTTAATTCACACAAAAATGAAATTTCTGTCATTAAGTACTCACCCTCATGTCGTTCAAAACCCGTAAGACCTTTGTTCATCTTTGGAACACAAATTAAGATATTTTTGATGAAATCCAAGGATTTCTGAACCACACATAGGCAGCAACGTCATTGCACCTTTCAAGGCCCAGAAAGGTAGTAAAGACATTGAAACAGTTCATGTGTCTACAGTGGTTCAACCTTAATGTTATGAAGCCGCAAAAATACTTTTTGTGCACAAAAACAAAACAAAAATAATGACTTAATTCAACAATTTCTTCTCTTCCCTGTCAGTCTCCTACGCTGTTGACGTAGTGTAAACAGTGCAGTGCTTTCAGATTCTACGTCAGAACGCCGACTCATTATTGGCTGGCTCCTGCGTCAGCATCACACACGTGTCGTGCTGCTCATGTGTACAGCGTCGGCCAATACTGAGTCGGCGTTACAGGATTAGTTCACTTCAGAATTAAAATTTCCTGATAATTTACTCACCCCATGTCATCCAAGATGTCTTTCTTCAGTTGAAAAGAAATAAAAGTTTTTGAGGAAAATATTCTAGGATTTTTTTCCACATAGTGGACTTCAATGGTTTGAAGGTCCAAATTGCAGTTTCAATGCAGCTTCAAAGGGCTCTGCCTGATCCCAGATGAGGATTAAGGGTCTTATCCAGAAAAACTGGTCATTTTCTAAAAAAAAAAAAAAAAAAAAAAAAAAAATGTAACTGCAAATTATCGTCTTGCACTAGCTCTGCTATGTGCTTTACGTAATCACGTTGTAAAGATCACTCGTAATGTAGGCGGATGTACCAACCCAGCAACAAGGAAGGGTAGGTCGAAAAATCTCATTTTTTCCTCGAACTTCAAAATCGTCCGACATAGCTGTAAAAGGCATTTGACTTAGTCTTTGCACGTTCACTTTGTAAACACTGGGTCAGTACTTCCACCTACGTCATGCGTGATCTTTCTAACATGACTATGTAATGCGTGAAGTAATGGACGTGCATCACAGAGCTAGTGCAAGATGAGCAATTTGTGGTTAAAAAGTATATACATTTTAAAATGACCAATTGTTTCGCTAGACAAGACCCTTATTCCTCGGCTGGGATCGTGTAGAGCCCTTTGAAGCTGTATTGAAACTGGACCTTCAACCCATTGTATCCCGGTGAATACCACTATATGAAGAAAAATCCTGGAAAGTTTTCCTCCAAAACCTTAAGAAACCCTTGGATTTGATCAAAAATATCTTAATTTGTGTTCCGAAGATGAACGAAGGTCTTACGGGTTTCATTAAGTATTTGCCCATTTAAATCAAAACAGTGATTTTTTTTTTTTTTTTTTTTTGTCCAAGCAGAGGCAGTGTATATATGTGCTTTTTCCTCTTTGGTTTTAAAGCCCTGCATAGCTAATAACTTCCTTTCTTCCTTTGGTCATTTAGTGTAATAGTTTCCACATTAGGGTTTATAACTTGCGTATGTATGCAGATATGCAGCCAAACAACCACTGACACCAGCAGAGACCCTTGTGTCAACTATCCTTTAGGGAGCGCTGGTGGTGTCAAAGATAAACTCAAGCAACAGCTGTAACCTGCTTTGATCCCATTGGTTCATTATGGAATGGACTGCATAGGAAGAGAATTTAGATTTGCAGAGGGGCAAAATTCAAAATTCATAGTCATACATTCATTTGCCAGCAGCAACCTCCTGTCAGTGAATATATTTAGCATCTTTAAGAGCATAACCAAAGAAAGTTTATTCTGATTGGAAAAAGAAAGAAAATAATGTCATATCTTGTGGTGTCAACGTCAAGGACGTCAAACTTTCGGCACAAATTCATGTGTCACTTCACAAATTAAACAAATGCAGTATGATCAAGTTGCGTGACATGTCCTCATTCTCAAAAACCGAGAACAATACTGAAGGTAAAAGAAAATCCAGACTATATTAAATACAGATTCATATGCGGTGAGCGAGTTACAGCAAGGGAGAGGAAAAGAGCAAGAAGGACAGAATATGAAGCGGGTAAATAGGAGGGTGTGGGTCACACAAAAGTGTCTGAGTTTTATGTGGACATTTGGCCTCAGGTTTACTGGCCAGATACTCTGACTCTGAGCTCAGCCCAAGGCAGATGGCCGGAAGGGATGATGAACAGGTCATCATCTGCATCCGCCACTGATCTGACGCCACATCACACTCTCCAGCTTTCCGCTAAATGAGCATGCAGTGTCTCAGGGCTCCACCTGTGCTTATAGCTGACAAAAAATCTCTGGTGTCAGTGAGAACAAATTGTGAAACCATCACACTCTTTTTAGCACTAGTAAAGTCTGAAAGTGTCTGGTCTAAACTAATTCTATTTTAGACCTTATTTATGGGTCTTGATGATTCAGTGATATCCGACCAACCATTCTTTACATATTGAGTGAAAAAAAAAAAAAAATTATTACATGAGCATCAGCAACCATTGGCAACACATTTTCAGTGACTTGAAACAATTTTAAGTCAGATGATACTTCCAATAAAAAGAGTGGAGCGCACATGATCCGAATCCTGTGCTACTTTAAGTTTATGTTACTGATTTCATTGTATACAGTGGGTACGGAAAGTATTCAGACCCCCTTAAATTTTTCACTCTTTGTTATATTGCAGCCATTTGCTAAAATCATTTAAGTTAATTTTTTTTTCCCTCATTAATGTACGCACAGCACCCCATATTGACAGAAAAACACAGAATTGTTGACATTTTTGCAGATTTATTAAAAAAGAAAAACTGAAATATCACATGGTCCTAAGTATTCAGACCCTTTGCTCAGTATTTAGTAGAAGCACCCTTTTGATCTAATACAGCCATGAGTCTTTTTGGGAAAGATGCAACAAGTTTTTCACACCTGGATTTGGGGGTCCTCTGCCAGATCCTCTCCAGTTCTGTCAGGTTGGATGGTAAACGTTGGTGGACAGCCATTTTTAGGTGTCCCCAGAGATGCTCAATTGGGTTTAAGTCAGGGCTCTGGCTGGGCCATTCAAGAACAGTCACGGAGTTGTTATGAAGCCACTCCTTCATTATTTTAGCTGTGTGCTTAGGGTCATTGTCTTTTTGGAAGGTAAACCTTCGGCCCAGTCTGAGGTCCTGAGCACTCTAGAGAAGGTTTTCGTCCAGGATATCCCTGTACTTGGCTGCATTCATCTTTCCCTCGATTGCAACCAGTCGTCCTGTCCCTGCAGCTGAAAAATACTCCCACAGCATGATGCTGCCACCACCATGCTTCACTGTTGGGACTGTATTGGACAGGTGATGAGCAGTGCCTGGTTTTCTCCACACATACTGCTTAGAATTAAGGCCAAAAAGTTCTGTCTTGGTCTCATCAGACCAGAGAATCTTATTTCTCACTATCTTGGAGTCCTTCAGGTGTTTTTTAGCAAACTCCATGCAGACTTTCATGTGAGGAGAGGCTTCCGTGGGCCACTCTGCCATAAAGCCCCGACTGGGGGAGGGCTGCAGTAATGGTTGACTTTCTACAACTTTCTCCCATCTCCCGACTGCATCTCTGGAGCTCAGCCACAGTGATCTTTGGGTTCTTCTTTACCTCTCTCACCAAGGCTCTTCTCCCCCGATAGCTCAGTTTGGCCAGACGGCCAGCTCTAGGAAGGGTTCTGGTCATCCCAAATGTCTTCCATTTAAGGATTATGGAGGCCACTGTGCTCTTAGGAACCTTAAGTGCAGCAGAAATGTTTTTGTAACCTTGGCCAGATCTGTGCCTTGCCACAATTCTGTCTCTGAGCTCTTCAGGCAGTTCCTTTGACCACATGATTCTCATTTGCTCTGACATGCACTGTGAGCTGTAAGGCCTTATATAGACAGGTGTGTGGCTTTCCTAATCAAGTCCAATCAGTATAATAAAACGCAGCTGGACTCAAATGAAGGTATAGAACCATCTCAAGGATGATCAGAAGAAATGGACAGCACCTTAAGTTAAATATATGAGTGTCACAGCAAAGGGTCTGAATACTTAGGACCATGTGATATTTCAGTTTTTCTTTTTTAATAAATCTGCAAAAATGTAAACAATTCTGTGTTTTTCTGTCAATATGGGGTGCTGTGTGTACATTAATGAGGAAAAAAAATGAACTTATGATTTTATGCAAATGGCTGCAATATAACAAAGAGTGAAAAATTTAAGGGGGTCTGAATACTTTCCGTACCCACTGTATATGACTTATTACTGTGATCTCATTAGTAATTATACATATTCATATGTAAATTGTGGTTCTAACACACAAACATTTTAAATATATTTGCATAAACGTAATGTACATTATTAACATACTAACACCGTCTAAAATTTACAGATGTAGAAATGTTTACAATCCCCTTTAAGTTCATACAATATTGAATTCATCAGTATACTTAATCAGTGAGATTAATTAAATATGTTAAATCACATTTTTTAATGCCTTTGAATATGGTTTCCATTCTATTCTGTGTGCTTTACAACCTGAATTTTGGAAATGTTGGGACGTTTATTAAATTTGAATAAAATGAAAACTAAAAGACTTTCAAATCACATGAGGCAATATTTTATTCACAATAGAACTGTGAAATTTTACAACTGTATGCACAAAATGAGCTCATTTCAAATTTGATGCCTGCCACAGGTCTCAAAATAGTTGGGACGGGGGCATGTTTACCATGGTGTAGCATCTCCTCTTCTTTTCAGAACAGTTTGAAGACATCTGTGCATCGAGGTTATGAGTTTCTGGAGTTTTGGTGTTGAAATTTGGTCCCATTTTGCCTGATATAGGTTTCCAGCTGCTGAAGAGTTTGTGGTCGTCTTTGATGTATTTTTCTTTATAGGTGAAAGATCTGGACTGCAGGCAGGCCAATTTAGCACCCGGACTCTTCTACAATGAAGCCATGCTGTTGTAATAGCTGTGTTTTGCATTGTCCTGCTGAAATACACAGGGCGTTCCTTGAAATAGACATTGTCTGGAGGGGAGCATATGTTGCTCTAAAAAAGTATTCAGACCCCCTTAAATTTTTCACTCTTTGTTATATTGCAGCCATTTGCTAAAATCATTTAAGTTTGTTTTTTTTCCTCATTAATGTACACACAGCACCCCATATTGACAGAAAAACACAGAATTGTTGACATTTTTGCAGATTTATTAAAAAGAAAAACTGAAATATCACATGGTCCTAAGTATTCAGACTCTTTGCTGTGACACTCATATATTTAACTCAGGTGCTGTCCATTTCTTCTGATCATCCTTGAGATGGTTCTATACCTTCATTTGAGTTCAGCGGTGTTTGATTATACTGATTGGACTTGATTAGGAAAGCCACACACCTGTCTATATAAGACCTTACAGCTCACAGTGCATGTCAGAGCAAATGAGAATCATGAGGACAAAGGAACTGCCTGAAGAGGTCAGAGACAGAATTGTGGCAAGGCACAGATCTGGCCAAGGTTACAAAAAAATTTCTGCTGCAGTTAAGGTTCCTAAGAGCACAGTGGCCTCCACAATCCTTAAATGGAAGATGTTTGAGACGACCAGAACCCTTCCTAGAGCTGGCCGACCAGCCAAACTGAGCTATCGGGGGAGAAGAGCCTTGGTGAGAGAGGTAAAGAAGAACCCAAAGATCACTGTGGCTGAGCTCCAGAGATGCAATCGGGAGATGGGAGAAAGCTGTAGAAAGTCAGCCATCACTGCAGCCCTCCACCAGTCGGGGCTTTATGGCAGAGTGGCCCGACGGAAGCCTCTCCTCAGTGCAAGACACATGAAAGCCCGCATGGAGTTTGCTAAAAAACACCTGAAAGACTCCAAGATGCTGAGAAATAAGATTCTCTGGTCTGATGAGACCAAGATAGAACTTTTTGGCCTTAATTCTAAGCGGTATGTGTGGAGAAAACCAGGCACTGCTCATCACCTGTCCAATACAGTCCCAACAGTGAAGCATGGTGGTGGCAGCATCATGCTGTGGGAGTATTTTTCAGCTGCAGCGACAGGATGACTGGTTGCAATTGAGGGAAAGATGAATGCAGCCAAGTACAGGGATATCCTGGACGAAAACCAGAGTGCTCAGGACCTCAGACTGGGCTGAAGGTTTACCTTCCGACAAGACAATGACCCTAAGCACACAGCTAAAATAACGAAGGAGTGACAACAACTCCGTGACTGTTCTTGAATGGCCCAGCTAGAGCCCTGACTTAAACCCAATTGAGCATCTCTGGAGACACCTAAAAATGGCTGTCCACCAACGTTTACCATCCAACCTGACAGAACTGGAGAGGATCTGCAAGAAGGAGTGGCAGAGGATCCCCAAATCCAGGTGTGAAAAACTTGTTGCATCTTTCCCAAAAAGACTCATGGCTGTATTAGATCAAAAGGGTGCTTCTACTAAATACTGAGCAAAGGGTCTGAATACTTAGGACCATGTGATATTTCAGTTTTTCTTTTTTAATAAATCTGCAAAAATGTCAACAATTCTGTGTTTTTCTGTCAATATGGGGTGTGTACATTAATGAGGAAAAACAAAATGAACTTAAATGATTTTAGCAAATGGCTGCAATATAACAAAGAGTGATAAATTTAAAGGGGTCTGAATACTTTCTGTACCCACTGTACCTTTCAGCATTCATAGTGCCTTCCAAAACATGCAAGCTGCCCATACCGTATGCACTTATGCACCCCCATACCATCAGAGATGCTGGCTTTTGAACTGAACGCTGATAACACGCTGGAAGGTCTCCCTCCTTTTTAGCCCGGAGGACACGGCGTCCGTGATTTCTAACAAGAATGTCAAATTTGGACTCGTCTGACCATAGAACACTTTTCCACTTTGAAATGAACAGTCCATTTTAAATGAACCTTGGCCCACGGGACACAACTGCGCTTCTGCACCATGTTCACATATGGCTTCCTTTTTGCATGATAGAGCTTTAGTTGGCATCTGCAGATGACACGGCAGATTGTGTTTACCGACAGTGGTTTCTGGAAGTATTCCTGAGCCCATTTAGTAATGTCATTGACACAATCATGCTGATGAGTGATGCAGTGTCATCTGTAAATTGATGCAGTGTCATCAATAAAGGTCTTCGGCCTTGTTCCTTACGCACAGAGATTTCTTTTGATGATGTTATGCACTGTAGATGATGAGATTTGCAAAGACTTTGCAATTTGACATTGAGGAACATTGTTTTTAAAGTATTCCACAATCTTTTTACACACTCTTTCATAGCTCTGCTCATCTGTACTTCTGAGAAACTCTGCCTCTCTAAGATATCCCTTTTATAGCTAATCATGTTACAGACCTGATATCAGTTAACTTAATTAGTTGCTAGATGTTCTCCCAGCTGAATCTTTTCAAAGAAAAAATAGCTTTTTCAGCCATTTGTTGCCCCCATGCCAACTTGAGACGTGTAGCAGGCATCAAATTTGAAATGAGCTCATTTAGTGGATAAAAGTGTATAAAGTGGATAAAACATTTCTCCATTTAAACATTTGTTATGTTATCTATGTTCTATTGTGAATAAAATATTGGATTGTGTGATTTGAAAGTCTTTTACTTTTCATTTTATTCAAATTTAAAAAACATCCCAACATTTCTGGAATTTGGATTGTATAATATTTTGATAGATATATATTTTTAAATTTTAAAATAAATTCAAGAAGTGATTAGGATTGTGGTAGGGGTGCGGTTAGGGGCTCAAAAATATATTTATAAAAATATATATAGTTAAATGGAAGATTTTTACATTCATAAAGATGTGCATATGCAAATAATTTTATGTTTTACATGCTGTCAGTACATCCATATTGTATGCACACATGTTCAGCGTATATATAAACATACCAAAATTTGCATGTATTTATTATATTCAGTAAACTAAATTCTTGTCATTCTGAGTTGAATTTTTTGCATTGATAATTGTTCGTTAATAATAAATAATTGTATCATTAATCATGATATGAAATAATATAAACTGATGCACTTTGTATAATATATTCCCACCCAAAATGTGAATTTTTAGCAGCAAAAAACCTGATTCGTTGTCACAATTGCATGACGTTATTTTTACTTGAAATCTCATTTGTGATCAGATATTCAAAAGCTTTTCAAATAGCCAGTAATGCGGTGTGATAAAATTGCTGTCAGTGTGAACGAGGCTTGAGACTGAAATACTAATCCCTTTCCAAATGTACAGCTTATCTTTTCTGTCTCCTGAAGATGTGCCACAAAAGCTAAAAAATCTGATCTGATTTAGCAGGACTGAATCGTACCAATTCAGCAGTCTTTCAATTTCGAAAGAAAAAAGAGAGAAAGTCAGGCAAATGTAGAATAACTGAAATAAAGAAAGATACAGAGAGAAGAAAAACTGGGTCTTGATTTCAGTAACTAGCTGAACTCAAGCCAACTCCTCCTTCTCCATTCTGGGTACCTCCATTTGCACATTCAATGCTCTTCCATGCCTGTTACTCAGTACAAATAAACAAGCCTAATACGGATTTGGAAATGCTTTACGTGTGTGTGCGGTTGAGGTTACGGGTCACCAAAAAAGTTTCTTGTTTCAAAAGAAACAAAAGTATTGTGGGTGGAAAGGAGGGGAATGTTTCCACCACGCAAAAAAGCAGCATGAAGTCCACCGAAAGAGTATGCGAGAGGGAGGGAGGGAGACGCTTTTGTTGTATCCAGAATTCCCTATCTTTACCAGATGACACAGTATGAGAGTCTGCCAATGCCTGTATAGTCCCAGCCTCTCGTCTCCCAACTTTTTTCCCCCTCGTTTTTCTTGTTCCAACTGCTTTTGGACCGCTCCAGACTGGGGGAAGTTCTTCTGCAATTGTCTCATTTGAAAAGGACGAAGAAATCAACCCCTCCCTCTCTCCTTTTCTTCCCTCCCTCCCTTCACTCGTCCTCTCTCTCTCTCCCTCTCTGTCCTTCTCTCCATCCCCTCCCCCCGTGACAGAGCACACCTGCCTGATCTTGGCTGCAGGCGTCCACACAGTGATCAGCCCTCGGCCTGCCTTGCTGCACATCGGCTCCAGCCCTCTCTGGATTTGCGGATCTTTGTCTGCAGCTCTACGCTCTCCTGTACGTACAGGTAAGATCAGCTCACCGCAAGCTTTCCTGTTAACTCCTCTGAGTGCTGAAAAGTAGGGATTTTGATTAAGAAAACAGACTGACCATCTCAAAGAGAGGTTGACGTTTTGCACTAATGAAATGTGGGTATTACCCCTAGGGAATCTGCGGTTTGGTGGTTTCTGCAGATCATTAAAGGTTGGTGCAGAAATGAGGACTTTTCATTGGTTTGACTGTTTGCTTCAAGCATTTAAGTGAAGTTTTCAATGAATTTGATTCATTCTAGATTAAACAATTCAGTGCAACTGAGAGAAAACAAAAGCTCCCTGAATGTTTTTACCTTGTTAATAGTTATGGTTGGTTTGCATGTGGATTAAGGTCATGTTTGCATTCTGATTAGAAAACCACCATCTGTATTTCAAGCCAGAAAAGTGTATGCATATGCAAATTGACTGCCAATGTGATTTTATTTGCTGTTCAGTTTGAGAGTACAGTACATATTCTATCTTTTCCAAATTGTAGCAAGTTTCCCTGCTCTGTGAAATCCCTCACAAATTCACTGTTGTGAAAAACCCATTAACTTTTCGAGTGCCCTTATTCTCACTGCTTTATCCTGACTTTTCCATCCCAGTTTTTTTTCTTCCTTTTGTGCACTTCTTGGTATTTAGAGAGAGTTCATGTAAGGCCTGAGAACACTAGAGGATTTCTAACAGTGCTCTCCTCGGATAGACCTGTCTGGGGAGAAGTTTTGTCCTCTGGCCTCGCTTTGCTTCTGCTTGCCTCCACTCGCTCAAAGTCGCATCCTAAACTCTTTATCCATGGCATGGAAGCCAAAGTGCCTTGAGCCATATCGGCTGAAGGATGAAAGCACTCTGAAGGAGAAAAGAAAAAGATGGAGAGAGTGAGAGTGTGGGACCGGTGTCTCATTAATCTTTTAATGATATAGCTTCCTTCCAATCATAGGCAAGTTTGACAAGGCACTTCCTGGTAATCCCACCACAAAATTCCCAGCTAACTCAAAACATTTGGAGGGGGGAGAGGAAGAGGTAGCCGAAGGTTTAGATGCATTCAACAGGAATTTAAGTTTTTAGAAGACATCCATTTGTGGGTGTCATATAATGGAACTACACAGTAATAATGAAAAACTTGTTGGGGTTGGGGCTAGGGTTGGAAAAAAATGTTACTTCTCTTTTTTCTATGGCTTATAACTTTCATTAATTGTGAACAGAACCCACATACACATTTTGTACCATGACAGGAAACCCTCTCTTCCTCCCTTCAAAGACAACATCCTCAGGCCATGCAATAAGTATTCTGTGGAAGCCAAAGGTCTCCATTTGGCTCAAGCTATGTGATGTTAGAAAGAGAGAGAGTCAATAAATGGTACCCATGCTGGTCACTGTCTGCTTTCCCCCTCTTTATTTGCCTTTTAACCCTTTGAGGAAAAGAAATGGGAGCTTTGGACCAAAGTCAAAGCAATTGCTTATGACAGATGGCTGGGCAGTTGCCATGGAAAGAGGAAGTGATAGGAAAGAGTGCTTGTATGTAAATGTGAATGAGTCAGAGAGTAGGATTGACTAAATTTGTTGTCTTAGATCAAGGACATTACAGTCATGGTCATGGGCTCAAAGCTTTTTTCATTCATTTTCTTATGGGCCGAAATAATCAGCCGTCCTTCAGTATATAATTGCTTATTCAACATCTGAACGACTTTTTGTGGCTTTCATCGTTGGGTCTTTTGAAGAAAACCCTTTTTTTTTATGGGTTTAACCATGGTTTTGATCTGTGAGAAAGTCTAATTGTGCTCTGGCAGTGGCTTTGGAGTTTGGTTTAGTGGTCTGGAACCAGTTTGACCGCAGAGGGCAGAGTGGTCAAAGCCCTTATTTGTTGGTGTAGTCCAGGAGTGCAGTATGTTGAGCTGAATAATAAGTCCACATATTTCATGTTTTTTTTTTTTTTGGTTTTTTTTGCCCTTTTAGTATGATGTCTTTTTGTGCTTTTGTTTTGATACATGACTCATTGGAATGAGCAGATAATTACATTTCTGAAACATTCTCTCAGTGTTTGGGGAATTATGGGTATTTTAGAGCTTTTAGTGGATGAATGCGTTCGTAAATAAGAGGTCGTTTTCAGGGTGCATCGATAAGATTAGACCGTCTATGTGTGTTTTAAAATGAGGGGAGCACATATGTTTTAAATGTCCTGTAGCCTGTAAATACCTTTCTGTGAGTCATTGCTGAAAGGAGCAGCAGGTCAACGAATCTGTGTGTGTGTGTGTGTGTGTGTGAGAGAGAGAGAGAGAGAGAGAGAGAGAGTGAACAAAGAAGAAACTAAGATAAGTAGAGCTGCATTCTATTTTCAATACGTAACTTACACCAAATGTATCTGTGTTATACAATATACAAGATACACTGCAAAAAATTTTCTTACTCAGTATTTTTTTCTTTCTTGCTTTCCAGTAAAACATCTAAACATTCTTAAATCAAGATACATTTACTACTACATAATATATTAAGTCTTGTTTTTTTGACAACTTCCAATGGGGTAAGAAAAATAATCTTTTCCCTTTGAATTCTTTATTTTTCTTACCCCATTGGAAGATTTTTTTTAAAGCATTTTTTTTAGAAAACAATTATCTTGAGTCATTTTTTTTTTTTTAAATTTATCTTAATTTAGAATGGAATGTTTAGACATTTTGCTGGAAAATGAGACAAATACATGGTGAGATTTATTAATTTTTGTACTAAAAAGTGTTATAAGTCAATACAATTAATTGCAACAGGTAATTAATGTGTACTTACAAGTTACATGTTGAGTGCATGTTCTGCTACGCCTACTACTACTTCCTAAACAGTAACATTGACATTGTAATCTGAGTTTGCTTACATGACCTCATCTCATTATTATCCAATAAATCACTTGTTGTGTTTGGATAAGTCAACCTTTCTAAGACAAAATGCAGTCTGAATGATACAGTACAGGACTATAATTGCTGAACAAACTAATGTCATAGTTCTATAACATAAACCACCTGTAGTGTATATAGTATATAAGCTATTTATGTAACTTAGCTGTGGTGTCAGACTACACTGCCTACATGTATTTTTATAAGACGTTCTATCATAACAGGTCCACATGTCTTTTTTTGGCTCTCAAATTTATCTTGTTTAAGAATGTTTTCACACATCAAGACAAAATTTGGGTTGATTGAGGGAGAGAAAGAGAAACTGGAAGTGTCAACCCTCCCTCTTTTCTCTGCAGAAATAAATCAGACCTGCTGTGACACAACCCAGACCTCAAGAAAGACAAGGTAGAGTGAAATCAAGGGCAGAAATGGATGGAGTAAGAGAGAACGTGAGAGTTAAAGTGGAAATTTTCCTTTCTCCTCTTGATTATTAAAAGCCCATATTTATAAAACCAGAAACAGGCCAGTGCTGATTCTGTGAAACACTTCAGTTGGATCAGACTGTTGCCCGACCCGCAGACGGAGAGAAATCAAAGCCGAGGGCCTGTAACAGCCTGGCAGAAGCTGATAGTTACGCACAGAACTGCGTCTGTGAAAAATCATATCTCAAGTTTATTTCAACTCAGTCCTGATAATCGTTGTCACACTGAGCCATCTGACACTTTTCCATTGGTTCCTGCTAAGAAGATACAGACATAGCATCTTTCCTGTTGAGTCTTCAGCTACTTTCTCTTTGATGGGATCTGCGGATCCAAGTAGCGAGTGAATTAAAAAAAATTTGCATTATTTTTATTTTACATTTTTTAACTATGTATAAAAACATAATGTAGTGATAAATATATAAAAGTAATATATTTTAAAATCTAAAAATACATATTTTAAAAAAATATTTATATAAATTAAAATATTAGAAATTACACATAATGACATACTGTTATATACTGATGTTGATGACATTAAACACATTTAATTAATCACGTTTAGTTAAATACAATAAATCACAAGAATAAATTACAAGAAAATTTATTTCATATTTGCAGGTTTCTGAAGTTGCAAAATGCTTACATTTTAAATGGAATATTAATAATTAATATTTCAGAATCTTTCCGCAAACATATAAAAATATATGTGTGCTTTAACCACAATTTACCTACATATACCTCCCATGTGTTATGAGAATGTGTTGCATGTTCACACATTGCGATGTTCCTAATATATTTGTTTTGGTGGTCAGCACATGAAGTTTTATGTTGAAGTTTCTTACAAGTTACCAATTTATTAGTTTTGCATAGCCAGCAATCAGACTAATGGCAGAAGGTCTGGACTCTATTGCAGCTTTCAGTAGCCAAGGACCGCCCACGTCTGACTGACATGTAAAATAACCAATCACAGTTTGCTTTGTTCCTCATAATTTTTAGGGGCGTGAAAATGAAAAGTTGATGTCCTTACGTTAACTGACCACCATGCATCTAATAAATTATTCATTCAATAACGTTGTTCAAATTTACTGCTGCAAAATTCACATACTTTTGAAAATACAGCATTTAGTTGATTCTGATAAGCGTTCATTGTCACAGTTGTAAACATGAAAGATTTCCTTTTCCATGAGGGGGTTTGGCTTCACGACAGCTTTGTTTCCAGTTAAAGAACGCTACACATGTGTCTCCTGGAAGTCCTGTAGAAACCAACCAATCAGATGATGACTACTAAACTCCAGAAGTGTTTCCCATTTTGTGTGCCTTATGCTTCAGATGTTCTGCCAATGGTACACGGACGTGAT
The DNA here is from genome assembly GCA_037101425.1 of Elopichthys bambusa. Taxonomy (NCBI): domain Eukaryota; kingdom Metazoa; phylum Chordata; class Actinopteri; order Cypriniformes; family Xenocyprididae; genus Elopichthys; species Elopichthys bambusa. Next base: position 11,260,477 of record CM074454.1, on the reverse strand, counting down.
GTCTGAGACTACCAATTTATCTGTTCGCTGAAACCCAAATACCCCCTTTTTTGTGATTGGCGCATGTGAACTTTGGACTCTGCCTGCACTTTCCCAACAACGGCATGACACCATCAATCTGTCTTGTCTGTTTTCCTGGCTCTCATAGCAGCCTGCGGTTTGTTGACAGGACGCAACTCAAATGCTGCAACAGCTTCCCATGATCCCCCTTCAAACAAAATCACTTGTGGTGACAGCCTGTAATGCTCAAAGGGCTTTTCTTTCTGCTGACCAGGTCCTGATGCTCTAAACTCTTACTATGGCATCCTTCCTGCTGGGAATACATATAGAAGGGGTTCATGCGGCTTAACTGGTAGAGCATGGCGCAAGGCCATGGGTTCAATTCCCAGGGTCTCACATACATAAAAACAACCTTGAAAGCACTGTAAATCTATCAAATGCTTAAATGTTAAAGGGCAAAATAATTCTGCAGTGTGTTTGCTCAAAGCGTCTCATTGCCCACTGGGTCAAAGGTAATTAAAGGTGTCGAAGTGGATGGATATAGGCCTGAAAACGTAACATTGCATTAAATAGCATGTCTAAATTGAGGTCAGTAAGTTGTTGTTTTGAAATGCTGTTGAATAAAACTACAATTTCTTATTGTCTCTCTTGAAACATGGATACTGGTTGTGGTTGAACTGGAGGAAACCTAGAAAATTGTTTCAACATGTTGTCATGAAATGCAAATCAACAGTAACAAGGAATCTGAGGTTGAAGGTCACTTGCCATGCTTTTGCCATTAGTGTATAGGACTTTAAAACTTCTGATTCATTTTTTTTAGTTTTTGAAGTTGGTCTTTTGAGACAATTTTTTGGATCTACACTCTGTTTGCTTGTAGATATTGGCTATAAATAGTTTATTTATTATTAACTATTTAATAATAAATTATCCATGTTTCCAAATTGAAGTCTTTTACCATTCCAACAATGGAATGTGTCACCAAATTCATCTTATATATGTCTGCACTAAGATTAAATGTATGCATCACTGTCTTCTACTGCTTGAGGAATTAGGACAAAGAAGACATCTTTCCCAGAAGGTTGTCGAGGTCAGATCTTGGGTTTTCAGAGTTTAACAACAGAGGCACCGTGGTTATTCATTGTCTAAGTGACGTGGCCGCCCGGAGGATTTGAACTACTGTAATTATGCTGTATGTTGATTACATGGACCTAAGATGACCCTGGAAAGGCACTGGGAGTTACTGTACCTACTTTACAATTTCCTTGTCATTCAACGACGTCCAGCTTCTCCTCAGATGTTTATGTGCGGGCTCTTGGACAACTTTGTGCACTCTCTCTGAGATGGTTTTATTTTTCCTGACTGAAGGCATGAATGAGTTTGGTCAACCCAGATCAACAGTTTTCACAAATATAGTGTGCTGGATTGTCTTTTTAACAATGTCTTTGCTGTCGCTTTTGATCAATTTACTGCATCCTTACTGAATAAAAGTATTACTGGCTGAATAAAATTAATGGCCCTAAACTTTTGAACGATACCATATTTTATGCCAATGTGAGGGAAGTCCCTCACAAGGAGATCATATTGTCAGGTCCTTCCTAGGCAAAATGTTTCGAAATCCCTGGTTTACAGCATTTGATTTAATGGTTTCATTCCCTTTATTACAAATGCTAGTAGTGATTAAAAATGTATGAAGCATTTTTAGGAAGAATGTTTATCTAAATTAAGGTTAATTTAAATACTTTATTTCATACCCTTAAAATACCCTTATTTCATAGTTCATAGTTTCATAGTATCTCCTTCTTATTTTATTAAATATATAGTAATGCATTTAGTGATATAAATCTAACCATCAGTCTAACACCATAAAAAGTTGCAGCCATAACCACCAGAGACCTCTAAACTCAAATACGCCAACATTTGACCCCTGACCTCTGCCTAGTTATAACCCACATTGCTAAGTCACATTCATGCACTCTACATCTGTCATTTGACTTTTAACCTCTCACCATCACAGATCCTAAGACGCCACCAAGCGTATCACCCCTCACCTTTAACCCCTTCTCTTCTCCATTTTACCTTCCAGGCCTTCATCAGCAACATGAAATCGGCCTGTCTTTCCCTGCTTTTGGTGTCCGTATGCTGGGCTCTGCCCTTCCGTCAGTCTGGCTTCATGGACTTCATGATGGAGGACGAACCGGGCTCAGGAGATGACGCCTTGCCTGCGACTCGTAGACCACCCATTAAGTTGCCACCTACGGATGTTGATATAGATTTTGTACCTGATGGACCTTTCTGCCCCTTCCGATGCCAGTGCCATCTGCGAGTGTCCCAGTGTTCTGATCTAGGTAAACACTTTATGACGCTAGACTAGACTGCTTGATGAAAGCTGCATATGTTTTTTTTAGCCAGTACCACTATGTTTCTGGCTGGATTTGGGCAACATGGTAAAATGATCAATGGCAATAACAAACTCGTTGACTTTACGAGTAAACCCACAGACCGGCCACAGTCTGTTTGCTAACTGTCTGATAGCCTACATAATGTTTATAAAAACTGTAAAATACTTTCTCTATCTGGCAAACTGTAATTTAATATTCTAGAAACCATCCGGAACACTCAAGCAACTGACTTGCAACACCCTAGCAACCATGCAGAACACTCAAGCATCTGCCTAGCAGCAACCAAGGACAACCTTGCAGCCACCTTACAATGTTCTAGCAACACATTAGAAACCACTCAGAACACCATTAAAACCACCTAGTAATGCCTTAACAACCACCTAGCAACAAGCTTAGAACCACCCAAAACAACATTGCAAAGCCATAGCAACCATCTGGCAATATATCTGATGGTCTATTTTCTTGACTTGTAAAACCTTAAAACTTTAAACTGCCTAGCAATGCTCTAGCAACCACCAGAACACTCAAACACCTGCCTATAAACCACCCAGGCCACCCTTGCAACCTCTTAGAATAACCTAGCAACACACTAGCAACCACCCATTACACCATAGAAACCCCCTAGCAATGCTTTAACAACACCCAAGCAACATACTTGGAGCCACCCAGAACAACATTGTAAAGCCCTAGAAACTGTCTAGCAGTCTATCCGATTGTCCTTCTGTCTAGTTGTCTGACCTACAAAACCTTCAAACTTCAAAGTAGAAACTAGAAACCAGCATAGCTCTCAAACACCAGCCTAGCAACCACCCAAGACACCCTTGCAACCATTTTGAAATGCTTAGCAACCACTCAGACTAATGCTGAAACATGCTAGCAAACACTCAGAACACCGTTGGAAAGCAACACCTAAGGAACTGCATAGCAACACATTTGGAACCACCCAGAACACCCTAGCAACCATCTAGTAATCTTCTTCTTTTTGTCAGGACTTTATGACCTGCAAAACATTCAAACTTCGTTTTAAATGATTTAAAACTTTCAAATAAAGGCTTTATCAAGCCAACATCAAAACTTGTGTTTATAAACTAGTCCTGTCGTTTAATCGCAATGAATTGCATCTAACATAAATATACGTAAATATATAATATATGTATGTGTGTGTGTGTTATATATATATATATATATATATATATATATATATATATATATATGCATAGATACACATATTTACAGACTTTTATGTTAGATGTGTTTAATCGCAATTAATCGATTCGACAGGACTAAATAATATATTTCATAACTTTCACTGTTTTCCTTGAATGTGGTTTTTGTCCTACACCTGATCAACTGTCAAAGGCCAAGCAGCAATAAACAAAATCTCTTTCTTTGATCTGCCCATTGTTGAGTCACCAGCGAATTACTAATGTCACTGTTTCAAAACCACTTTAAATGTTTTCATATGCTGTTAACTGCTCTCACTTCCGTAGATGACTAGGCACTAACCTCCAGACGGCTGCCTCATTTTCCTAATTGAATCCCCAGGCGTGTGTGTGTCTGTTAATGCTTGAGAAAGTCTGTTCTTTTATAAGGTTACTTCCAAAGATTTCCGCATGTCTTCCTGAAAAAGCTATACTGTCCACCGAGTCACTGTGATTTACACAGTAAAGAGTAATAGAAACAAACATATAGTTACAAAGAGTTGACTGATCCTCCTAAATTGTTCTGTGATTGTTTTATTGTCTTTGTCATAAGATCTCTTTTTATTTCTCCACCCTTCTATCCTGTAATGCAATGAAATTGAGTTGCTGAAGCACGTTGTCTCAGTTAGCATAGCTTTTTCTAACAGGAAATTACTCAGAGGTCTGTTTGATAGGCAGAATGTCTGTTTGGAAAGAAATACTGTTGACCAAGCTAAATGAGAACAGCAATTCTCAGTAAGGGCCAATTCCAGTCTTTTGTAACATTAAGACTCAACTCCAGTTGAAATGGACAAAGAAAGAACGAGAACAAAAATGGGATTGACAACAAGGGCAAATAAGAGAAGACCAAATAGTTGAAGCCTCCAGCTCTCATCTGCTCCGCGGGTCTTTTGGCATGAAACAGACCTGGAAAAGAATGGAGGAAGAGGGGATAGGTGTGCCGACAGGGCTGTTCTCCATCTAACTTCACCTCTTTTCAGTGAAATATGTGACCCAGTTTATACAGCTCTGCAGCTGCAGGGAAAAATAATGCCAGGACCCAAGAACAACCAATGGCAAAATTGAGTTTGTTTGTCTAGAAAAGTTTGATTAAGAGCCTGCTTTTGTTTTACTTGCTATCCACATTTTGGTAGCAGTTGATATCAGTTTAGTACATGTATTTCTTGTTAGAAGTGGGTTAAGTGTATAGTATTCCTTAGGGACTTTCGCACCAGGTTGTTATAGGAACTTAGTTGTAGGAACTAGCGACCAGGGCGGTTCCCCAAGAACTAAATGTTTCCCTAGGGTTATTTTCCTGGTTGCATTCACACCGCCAGTAGGAACTCTGAAGTACTGTAAGCTGGCCGACAGCGACGGCAACATTTAAGCCCATCATTCAACAAAGTCAACAACTTGAGAATGGAGGATGCCATGATCTGAACTGTGTTATTGTTGTGTGTCGTGGGATTCATGATAACGGAGATGGAATGTAGACATATAGGATAAGCGATGGAAAGAGCAAAAAGGAGAGCTAAGAGACAGCAAGCAGACTATCTAGATAACGTGGTGAATGTTTATATGGTTGTCAATGAATGGGATGCTAAATATCATTTTGGCTTTTAATAAGATTTTTCCCAATAAGTAGGCAAGAATAAACCTGGTGTCCTTCATGATCTTCCGACAATAAAGCACTTGAATGCGACAAGCTTGTAATCACAACTTCAAGTGGGAAATAGGAAATTTACGATAGCTCTTGAAGGCAGCATAATGCTGTGTTTCAGACATGCACGGAATTTTACATTTTTCCCACTTCGTTCTTGGAAATAACATCTGGAATGCCACTCAAAGCCGGATATTTGACCTGTGAACTCGGGGTACCTCGATCAACCCTAACCTCAGCGAGATGCCTCATTCAACGTCACTTTCAAGATGTCGGCAAGTCCTGCTTCCAATGAGCATAAGTGTAAAAACAAACTTTAACATTAGATATTAAGTGTATGTAAAAATACCTTTTGCTTTTCGTCAGCTGTTTTCAAAGTGATTTTATGTTTTTATTCTGTTTTTGCCATAACTGACACAAAAACACAATATGCTCTCATTGTGTCATGGTGACATCATGTACGATATGATCTCATTGTGTTGTCGCAAAATCATGTGGTCAGCATGTGATTGCCTGGAACTCACTTAAGTCTGAAGTGGGACATTTAATTTGGGGTTTTCACACGTCCAACCTCGCCTGGAACGCAGCATTAGACCCTATTCTGAAATAGGAGCTAATTTAGTTCCGCCAAAAGATGTTCCTAGAACTAAATTCGTTCCCATTTCCTGCGGTGTGAACACGCCAAAAAGTGGGTACTTCTGCCATTAGTCCTAGGAACTATGAAAAGGTTCCTCCAGTGCAAAAGACCCTTTTTTTTAGTATTTGTGGTGTAGAGAAATATAGAAGAATAACTTACATGATGAAGATCTTGTGGATTAAACAGCATCTCATGTTTTTATTCTTCTCGTCAATAAAACTAGTAGTTAAAAGAAATGAGTTTAGCATCAGTGGGCCTGTTAATGATGGTTTTGTGTTGTTCTCTGCTCTTGATTTTGATTGAGTTGCTGATTTCAGTGGTTAAATAATATTTTTTTACCACAAGGAACAGTTTGTTTTTGAATAGTATAATGTGTTTGTTCCATAAGGGTTGCCAATGAGCTGCACGTCCTGAATATCTTATTGCCATTTGGGTTAAATTTAAAAAAGTAACCCTGATTGTGCTTTTTCCCCAAAGATTTTATTAGTGCTTTTTTGGATTACATAGTGATAATATATTCCATAATAACACACTCTTTGACCTACATTGATTACTGCGGTTTTGGCTGAAATGTGTAGAAAATAAGACTAAACAGAGGAGAACGAAAGGACCATGTGTGAGACATCTCGGGCAGCAGTGATATGTCCAACTGTGATCTCTGTGTCCTCTGTCCTGTGGTTATATAATTAACAGGGACATATTCTTAAACTGTTTATACACATGCACTGATGAGGAAACTCACCGCAAAACAAAACTAAACAATGTTTGTATGAGGTTCTGCCTAAAGAGCTTTTAGAGTTGGTAGAGCAGATATATTTATGTTTATGTATGTGAATGTGTGTTTACCTTATTTTTCCTATGTTTGAAGCAAACGCTATGATATACTGTGAATTTAATTTTTTAATGATGCCAAGTTTCTGAGCAAACTTTCTTTGGGAAATGTTTTGATTCAAACAAAGTGTGTTTGTGCTAAAATATATGTCATTTGTTTCGATATTTTTGCTATATAATGCAAAGACATTCCTAAATATTGATACTTTTTTGTTTCCATGTAGCTTGGTCTGCAGCACATTAAATGAAAGCTGTGTCATATTGTCCAATGTTGGCAAAATAAAATTCCCCTTGTGTGGAAATGTTATGTCAGCTTTTGCTACTGACAGCATCGTACAGCATTTATAATCCTTTCGAGAAAAAATGTGAGATATCTGGCATAACAGCTGTCTATGATCAAGTCAATGAACCTTCAGAACTGTTTCGAAACACTACAATTTATGTGAACCATCATCATAACTCACTGATATGCTGCACTCCAACCCTTTTTTTTTCACTGTTACTTTAGCTCTGGCCCTTACAATTGATTGGTCCAAAGTCCAACTGCACATTCATCATTCATCTATCAACTCATGCAATTCTGTAGGCGTGATATTATTTATAATGAGACTTTATTTACAATTAAAACTGTATTTGTCCCTGTTTTAGCCTTGGTCCATGCAGACATTTCTTAGAAATGCTTCTCTTATTGCACATGTAGAATGGTAGCTCATAAAAGTTTATAGAAACGTTTTTTTATAACGTTTCAATGATGACTGGAGCTCATCCAAAACCAAGACCAGTCCAGTTCAGTCCACCATTCACATTCTTTCTGTCATTTAAATGTTTTTCAGAAATGTAGCTGCTCAATTTAGTACCAGGATTTACTCTTGAAGGATTTTGTTGTTGTTTTTAGTAACTGAGTGTGTTGTGTTGGTTTTGGATCAGGATCCATATGTCTCCAGCTGATTTGATTTCAAAGTAGAATCTAGCCATAAAAGCCCAGATCAGCTCATATCCCATTTCATCAGTGTAATTTTTCTTACTACTTGTGTTTTTTGTGTCTCTCAGGTCTGAAGAACGTTCCAGAAAAAATTCCACTTGATACCACTCTCCTGGATTTGCAGAACAACAAGATCTCAGAGATCAGAGAAAACGACTTCAAAGGCCTGAAGGGTCTCCAAGTGAGATACTCAGTTACTCTCTCTTTCCCTTGTTCTCTTTTTTTAACCACATTTTCTTTAATTCCCTAAATTGGATCGTAGAAGCAATGACATTTCTCAATCCCCCTTAAAGTCCTCACTGGACAAATCCTATTTCACTCGTTTTAAAACCAATTGGCTCCTCTCATCCTGATAACTGGAAGTGACAGCGTGATATTTTTGCTATGACCTTGAAACCAGCAATTTAACACAGAGAACATAATGTCCAAATTTTCAAATCAAAGCCATTTGTGAGCCTCGTTTCAGATAAAAGAAATTCTACACTAAAAGCAATTCTTTTCCCAAAAACAAATGCTGTTTGTCTGCCAAATGTAAAACTGGGTGCTAAAACTATGCGTTGCAACCACAGCGATCTTTGAAGGCAAATATCTGCTCCTAATTTTCAAAAACACTGCAAAAATTCTCTGGAGATCTTTAGATACACTTTACAAAATAGCGCTTGAGGGAAACTCATGATCCGGAATGTGAAATCCTCTGTGTTTCCAATCCATCCTCTCCGGAAAACAGCTCTCAGTGTGAGAAATGTGTCATTCCCAGGTGCACAAGTGTAATGATTCACTTTTGGAGCGGATCCATTGTTCAGCCTCCCGAACTTCAATAAATATACAGCCTCCCATCGAGGGCCCTTTGCTATTTCTCACTTTCCAAGCTCAACATCCACATGGCGCCTGGATCTGTTAGGCGCCAATGAGAGATGAATGCAAACAGAACAGAAAGTGAGAAAATGGTGCCAAAATGCTATGTGAGCCGTGGCTATTTAATTATCACAGTGAAAATAAATGAAGATTTTTATGCGCTGGAATGTACGATAGATTACAGAAAGTAGCTAGTGACCTTTCTATGACTAAATATCAGGGGTGAAAAGCATATTACAGATTTAAACACAAAGACCAAAACAAATTTAGGTTGACCAATTGAAACTGTGTGCATTTGAACACTAATAACTATGAACTATAAATAAAGTTAAGTTAACTTTAAAGCCATAAAGTTTTTTTTTTTTTTTTTCAGACACTCATCCTGGTCAACAATAAGATCACCATTATTCATGCCAAGGCCTTTTCTTCTCTGATCAATCTGGAGAGACTCTACCTGTCCAAGAACCTTCTGAAGGACGTTCCTGCTAACATACCGAAAAGCCTCCAGGAGCTGCGCATTCATGAGAACCAGATTAACAAGATAAAGAAGTCCTCCTTTGCCGGCATGGCTAATGTCATCGTCATGGGTATGAACTTTTGTCTGTGCTGAGTCTGACTAGACTATTTTACTATTTTATCTTTCTGTTTAGTAATATGATGACCATAGACGTTGGTTTACAAACATATTGCAATTGTGATTTATTCTATAACATTTATTTATTTTACTTTATCAATTTATACTTTATTTTTGGAGTAAAAATTCATTGTTACTCATGGCTTTTTGAATCAACACCATTTTTTCCTTGACCCTACATGATTTTATTGTATTTTATTTTATTTTTTTATTTTATTTTATTTTATTTTATTTTATTTTATTTTATTTTATTTTATTTTATTTTATTTTATTTTATTTTATTTTATTTTATTTTATTTTATTTTATTTTATTTTATTTTATTTTATTTTATATCCTGCACTCAAAGGTAATAGTACATATGAAAGCATCAATCGCCATCAAATTGGCAGTGTAAAAATATTCTATTAATTTTCAAATATTAATTTTCTATGTATAGCTAACTGTAAACCAATGTACATTTTGCCTCTGTCCCATTCCAGAGCTGGGCTCTAACCCTTTGAGCAGCTCTGGAGTTGATAATGGTGCTTTTGCTGATCTGAAGAGGGTCTCTTACATCCGAATTGCTGACACCAACATCACCGCTATTCCCAAAGGTACAAAATCATCCCTATTGTGAATAATGATGGATATCCCTTTCACTTCAATGAATCGATACACATTCAACTGTGTCAAAAAATGTCCAGGTCTGCCCAGCTCTCTGTTTGAGCTTCACTTGGATGGAAACAAGATCACCAAAGTGACCGCAGACAGTCTGAAGGGCCTGAAGAACCTGTCCAAGTAAATACATCTTTCTTCTTAATATATTCCTCATTTGTTGTGCAAACAACCAGTTGATTTTCCTGCATGGCAGACTTAAAGAGGCTGGACAGAAACAGCTAAATATGTCTCTGAAAACATCAGCAAAATCTGACTCAGGAGGGAAAGAGTGTGATACAGAACAAGGAAACAATAATTCAGATTTCATTAGATGTGTTTAGAATTTGCATGAGAACAGCTAAGTTGGAGGTGATGGTTGGCTCACGCACCTTGTGAGACTCAAACACCATTACATCATTGCATGGATCAGTTTGCTTTGGATCACACAGAGAAATTAGAACATTCATATTACACAGATTTTCCACTGTACACGCCGAGACTGAATCACAGCCGAGTTCTTATAAAAAAGAGCATTGACTCTAATACTAACCGCTGTATGTGAAGACGGGAAGATTGTTTTGCTGTTGGTCTCGTAATTCTGATATTTGTTGAGGAAAATGAATAATATAGGTAGAATTGTTTCTCTATTTAGCAAAACAGCACTGGGAGTTTTCTAGTATAAGTTTATGCAGTTTTTAAAGAAATTATTTTCTTAACTTTTATTCAGCAAAGATGCATTAAATTGATCAAAAGTGAAATTTATAATGTTACAAAAGATTTATATCTTAGATAAATACTGTTCTTTTTGAACTTTCATTAAAAATGTATCATGATATTCACAAAAATATTAAGCAGCACAACTGTTTTCAACATTGATAATAATAATAAATGTTTCTTGCTTACCAAATCAGCATATTAGAATGATTTCTGAAGGATCATGTGAGTAAATGATGCTGAAAATTCAATTTTGCCATCAGAGAAATAAATTACATTTTAAAATATATTAAAATAGATAATTATATAGAGTCATTTTAAATTGTAATAATATTTCACAATATTATACTGTTTTTACTGCATTTTCAGACTTCTTTCAGAGACTTCTTTCAAAAACATAAAAAAATGCCCCAAATTTTTGAACAATTTTATTTCAGTAAACAAAAATGCATTTGTTTTAGTTTTAGCTTTCATTTTTTATTTTAGTTTTCATTAATAATAATATCACTGTGTGTGTTTGCAGGCTTGGTCTAAGCCATAATGAGATCAGTGTGGTGGAGAACGGCTCTCTGGCCAATGTGCCTCACCTGAGGGAACTTCATCTGGACAATAACGCGCTCACTACGGTTCCTACCGGCCTGCCAGAACACAAATACATTCAGGTGAGAAATCTCGCACAAGTTTCCACATATCTTTAAAGTCAGCATGAAACCATAGTTGCCATAGTCTTTTCTTCCCTTGTAAGATCATATATCCAAGTGAAATGGCTTTAGAACAAGAAAAAAAGGGTGGAACTTGATTTTATCCATCGAGAATTGATTGGATGGTTGTGGTTTGCTATTTCTGTGATTTCTTGTGAGTGACAAGTTGTCCCGCCCTCGCGCCAGTAAACACATTATCAGAGATAAGAAAATATGTCGGCCCCAAGAGGAAGGGAGAGTTATTTTGATTAAAGATATACGAGGACACGTGTTTAAAAAAATGATATGTATGCTTAAATTCATTCCATTTTGATTTCATTATGACTTTAAGTCGCACATTGTCATGCTGTCATTCCCATGAATTACAGGTGATCTACCTTCACGCCAACAAGATTGCTGCTGTGGGAACAGAGGACTTCTGCCCACCCGGCTATAATACAAAGAAGGCCATGTACTCAGGCATTAGCCTGTTCAGTAATCCAGTGCCCTATTGGGAGGTCCAGCCGATCACCTTCCGCTGCGTCTTCGACCGCTCAGCCATTCAACTGGGCAACTACAGGAAGAAATAGAGCGTCCAATCAGACAGCTCAGTCACTGTTTTCATCCCGCCCCTTCCTGTCTGACCTAATCCTTTCAAGCACATAACTTAGTCTGAATGTCATATCTCAGTTAACTCGAAATAAACTACAATTCCATTTTCAACATGCACTTTACTGGACAGATGTCACATGATACTTTCAAATAGCCAAATGCATATCAGTATTGTACTGAAAATACATATTGTGTTGCTATAAGTGCAGTTTATAAAAAAGGAAATGTACGATTTTGAGAAGTTTTGCAAAAAAAAAAAAAGAAAGAAAGAAAATGAAATAAAGTAAAGCCATGACCACTTAGAATATCCAATAGCACAAATCGACTAGATGAAATTAACTTTTTCGAAGGTCCGTTTTGGATCTTCTGGACCTAAGCCATGTTCTTCTATGTTTTTCGCTGGCCTGTGGAGCGGGCAGCAAGGGGTTAACAATTAACAAAAGCTTGTATGCTAGAATGTACTCAGTTATTACTTTCCATGTAGCGCTACTTCAGATTGTGCTGTTAAAATGTTGTTTCTCTCGGTATCAATTGAAATGGGAGAAAACAGGGAGCTGGGCTGTACGAGTTTCTCTTCGTCTCAATTCAGATGTTTAGGTGACATTTGTGTTCATTAGTTTCCTTGGATCCCGTCTGCTCTGCCCAGGTGAACATAGCGCTTCAAGATGTAGAATAAACTATTGTCATTTCGACGAAAGCGATTCCCCGACGTATACGCATGCTTTTTCTACTCATTGACTGTGGTGTTATGTGCGAGTGTGTATGTGTGTTTCTTTCTTTTTTGTGTTTGTTGATCGTCTGTGTTTCAGTCTGGAAGGATCGGGAGGGTGACGGCAGACATGGACACCTCCTGCTTTCATGAGAGTCATGAATGTCTCTTGTATAGACGCTGTATATAAATGCTGTATAAAAGAATCCTATCAATGCTTTGAAGCACAAGCACTTACAGTAGTTTGGACTTTAATATATCGGCAATAAAGGTAATCCCTTTCTCTCTCTCTCTTTCTCTTTCTCTCTGTCCAATGAGGGCTCCGACACAGGTGTCTTTTGAACCAAATAAACAGTCAAATCTCTCACCATGCTTTCTGGGAACTTTCACTGGGTGGTTTAATGGGGACAGGGTTGGTTTTCAGGTAAATGAATTTGAATCATACCTCAAAATAACACTTTCTTGGATGGATGCTACAGTCGCAGAACACCTTGAAAAGCTACGGTAAAAATGTCACGTTTGGGTGCTAGTTCTGGTTTCTTTCTCTACCAAAACTGTTTAAACTGATGTGTTTGTGTCATTTATGAATTATATATCCTTTGCTCAAGTTGAAGCACTAAGCACAAAATTATCTATATTTTAATATTATAAAAAAAAGTCAATCCAAGGAACAAAAATTTCTAGAGCCTTTCATGTGGCCGTTTTATTGTCCAAAGACATAAATTATGAAATAAATTAAGTTTTATATAGAGGAAAAAAAACATGGAGTATGAAAATATTTGTTCATATTAAAATCCCTTTAATTATGCGGTTTAATTTTCTTTAATTCATCTCAATGTGCTATTTTGAACTGAAATATTATATTTACTTTGGATTTTGTTTCTCTGATATAGAAATAGCAGCTTATAATTGTGAATAATCTCAGATACACCACTGCAGCAAAAAGGTTTCTGGGTCAACCATAAACAGACTTTATGAAAATAAAAAAAATAGTCATGAGTCTCTCTAAACACAGGGATTACCTGTTAGGATGGTAGTTAATAGTAGCCTTTGTGTAGATGAAAAAAAAAAAAAAAAAAAATTATATAATTTCCTGTCTCTAGTCAATATATGCTTATGAAATCAGGCACTTCAAATGATTTCCTGCTGAAAATATCATTAGTGAAGATCATTTTTTTGCTTAGGTAATTTTTTTTGATCAACTATGAAGAGCACAATGATATGGCAAGACACTGAACATTAACTAACAACAGCAATAAAAAAAAAGAAAAAAAAAAACAATTCTAAGTAATAGCCTACTTTTATACTGATATACGTTAAAAGATCGTTGAGATCGTTTTCAAACAGCAGAGGTGTTGTAAATTTGTTATAACACACAGGTGTCTTTTCATTCATCAATTTCATAACATAGTCACCAGGTTCTCTCTTGTTTCTCTATAGTGCCCCCTTGTGGACCATTTTGTCCTGCACTATTTTAACTCATAGGAGCTTAAATAATTAAGCCCCTCCTCCAGAGATCAATGTTAAAGTGCAATGTGTATGTATGTGAGAGAGAGATGGAGAGGACACACTGCTGGATTGTGTATGTTTAAATATATGAATGTGTGTGTGCCAGAGAGCTAAGTGTGTGAAAGGTGGTATATTTAAAAACTGTGCAGTTTAAACCATCTCTTCCTTCTCGAGGGAAAGAGCTAATATCAACTCACTGGAGAAGAGTTCCTAAACTAAAAGCTTTCAAAGAAGCAGCTCACAGAGGAGAAAATATATTATCATCAGCATCAGTAAATATTGTCAGTTTAATATTATTTTGTTATATTTTTATAAATAAAATCCAAATTACATGTTATGCCCGGTTTCACAGACAAGGCTTAAGCTAGACTAAAATCCATGTTTGAGCTGTTTTAACTGAAAGCAACTTGTCCTTGTTTTGTCTCTTGATGTACACCAATCATGTTTCATTCTAGGACATGTTTATAAAAGTTACTTAAATGCCCTAATTGAAGGCCTAATCCTGGCTTAATCTAAGCTCTGTCTGTGAAACCGGGCCTTAGTCTTTGTGTTGAGGGATTTAATTTACTGAATCTCGACAAGTATGAATATAACCCATGAGTCATAAAACTCTCATCCTCACAAACTGACGATCTGTATTTAATCTTCTGTGAAAGCCTGTTTCCTGCATTTTTAAAATAAAATAAAAAATAAATAATAATAATGCTAAAAAAGCACATATACACTAATACTTGAACTAAAAAAATAAATAAAAAAAAAACATTATATATATATATATATATATATATATATATATACACTGATAAAAAGTCACATTGTGAAATATAAAGTTTAAATTGTTTTATTTAAAAATATATGTAACAAAAACTATGAGATTAATCAGGCTTGGAGTTATTTTTGTCTAATGATAGCACTAAAATTTAAGTCATAATTTCTGCTTTATACACATAAAAAATGTTTTTTCAACCCATGTCTGGGTCAAATATGGATATTCTTTTAATTAAAATGAGACCCTGGACCACAAAACCAGTCATAAGTCGCACGGGTATATTTGTAGCAATAGCCAACAATACATTGTATGGGTCAAAATTATCGATTTTTCTTTTATGCCAAAAATCATTAGATATTAAGTAAAGGTCATGTTCCATGAGGATATTTTGTAAATTTCCTACCGTAAATATATTAAAAAATTATTTTTGTGAGTGGATATGCATTGCTAAGGACTTCATTTGGACAACTTTAAAGGCGATTTTCTCAATATTTAGATTTTTTTGCACCCTCAGATTCCATATTTTCAAATAGTCGTATCTTGGCCAAATATTGTCCTATCCTAACAAACCATACATCAATGGAAAGCTTATTTGTTCAGTGATGTATAAATCTCAATTTAAAAATGACCCTTATAACTGGTTTTGTGGTCCTGGGTCATAAACTTAAATCAGATGGTTGGGTTTGTCCACATTTGACCTAAACATGGGTTGAAACAACCCAGCATTTTTAGAGTGGGTTACCTTGTGAATCAGTGCTTTAAGACATTCCTGTCACAATTAGAGCTGATGCATTGTGCGTCACATAATGACAGAAGTAACGTCATTCTCAGAATGGGAGATGTTTATTCTGTAGTACAGGGCATTGGTGAAGCCTTGTATGTCTCACATGCCTCCACAACATGCAAGTGTATGAGCTGTGACATCTTAACTAGCTTGCAGGTATTATATTAAGTGGATATACTGAAGTCTGAACTTACCCTCACAGCCTCTCAGTGGCACATGTGCTTCCATGTGTGTGAGTGTGTGTTTCCAAATGTGAGGCTCAGCGCTGAGTCTGTTTGTGGCAGTACTGAGGTGTCTGAGGTGCATTTGTTCGCCTCAAGATCACCAAACACTTGACTATTTGTATCTAAACTGCGTTTGAATGCCTCTAGCTAATTAAGAGGAGAGGTGATTTGAGGGATTTGACAAGGTTAACACAATGTTCTAAATGTTTGGGTTCATAATGTACAGTACTGTGCAAAAGTCTTAGGCACGTCAGTATTTTCACCCCCCAAAAAAGGTTTTAAGCCAGTTATTTATATCTTTTGCTGTAGTGTATTTATATCTTTTGCAGTAGGAAATATCAGTTCACATTTCCAAACATTCATTTTGCCATTAATTTTAATAATCCAGCGGGATTTTTGAATACACAAGGAGTCTGACACCAGCCCATGCTTCAAATAGAGATTTGCCAAAAATACAACTTTTTTAAAAACAAAACAAAACAAGCAAGCCCAGCCCAGCCCAGCTGAGAAAAAGTAATACAAAAGTAACAAAACAATGCAATTAGTTACTTTTTAGGGAGTAACGCAATATTGTAAAACATTACTTTCCCCAACACTGCTTACCAATGATAGTCATTTTTCTTTCCTAACACAACAATAATAATCATGAAATTACTCTAAAAACCTCACTGAATCATTGCTAGATTCACAATAACTTTATCCAGAAAAATAATCAAATATGTATAGTGAATATTCAATATATCTAGGGTCAAGTGCTGGTTGTGACTTCAGTGTTAGATAGCATGATTTATTAATTTAGCATAATTTCAAAGATAGAGTGAGTGGTTAGGGCTTAACACCAATAACTGTTAATAAAACTATTCATTAAAAAAGCTGACTGACTATCACAGTCTTTTAGAGTTTGGTTGACCCAGGTTTGTGAACATATGAATTGTTTTGCTACTCTGTGTTTCACTGTGAACATAAACATAAGCCACCCTGCAAAGTTTTACAGTGTTTTTGTTTATTTTGTTTAGTCAGCTCTCTCTGCGTGTGAAAAACCAATGTGAATTGTGTGTGGCTAAATCAGTGCATTGCTGATAAAGACATGCAATAAAGACATAATTAAATGAGTATCATTGCTCAGCTTGATTAGCATCTAACAAAAAATGTTGGTTAGTATGACTGAAGCAACCTGACAGGATTAGGTTTTGCCAGTAAAAGTAATTTTTAAATGTCAGATCAGGTAGAAATAATACCTTATGCTAAGGAGAGGAAACACTGTAAAGCTGTTGACAAGATCAGAAGAATCAACATTAATTTTGTTCATAAAATGTGGTTTAATTTACTCAGTTGGATTACAATATAATCCTTGTCTACAGCCAGATTTGTCTGTCTCCAAAGCATCCCGGCCAGGAAAATGGCTGGAAATTATGAAACTGAAAGTGTCTGGTTTTGTCAGAAACCAAGACACAGACGTAGTTGAGGTTGTAGACTTTCCTGTGCGTAGACAGTGGGAATATATCCACTAACGTTGCTGTAAACTCATGTAGGTGAGATGAAAAGAGGAAATGATACTCAACAGAAATCCTCAAGGAGACAAATCTCTCAGTAAACACTTCAAAGTGGGTCAATGGAGCTGTTCATGGAACTCGCATTGAGAATCTTTCCAGTGATCTTCAGGATTCTGATGGTCTAATTTTCCATGTGTGTCTGCATGTGTCCAGACAGGAAAGACAGAGGGAACACAGCTGGACAACAGAATACTTACTGTACAGTATTCTACAAAACACCATTGCTCAAGTCGGGCTGGCAATAGTCAGGCTTAAGAAGACACTGGCTTTATGGTCAAATAAATACATTTATACCATACAAAATTGCCAACTGTATTTGTCTGAATTTGACTCCAAAAAAGAAATATAGTGACAATGTTATAGGTTGGTAACTGTATATTTTATAGTTCAAAAAAATGTCTTAATATGTAATGTTATAAAAATGTACACACACATTAAACAAATAAGAAAAAAGTAACTTTTAAAATAAAATAAAACATTCAAATGTTATGATGGTTCAGGGAATGACCTTGTCCCTATAAATTATATGACAATATTCATACTTTTAACTTTACAAAACACTTTTTTTTTGGTAACACTGAGTCCACTGAAGGAAAGTTTGAAGAACCCAAGTGCAGCTTTTATTTACAATTCAAAACGTGAGCAAAGTACAAAACAAACAAAGACTTGACCTGGCTTGGTAAAAACCATGGAACTCACCAACAGTTGTTACAACGAGTAAGCTAGACAAAGGTGCAATGAAACATAAGGACTATAAATACTAACAGCTCCCCCAATGGTGCAGTGGCAGAGCTGGGCCATGGAACAGAGGACCATGGTGCAGTGGTCCATTTTTTGTGTCGAGGCAATGAGGAAGTTCATGTATGACCTCTGCGGTTATGTCGAGGTGAAAAGGAAGTTCAGGTACAACCTCTGTGGTCGCATCAAAGCTGAAAGGGAATTCAGATACGACCTCCATGGTCACATCAAGGCAGAAATGAAACTCAGGGGTTGAGTAGGCTCTGGAGCAGTCTCGTGAGCTGAAGTGGGTTCTGGTGCAGATTCAAGGGCTGATGAGCAGTATGTGGTCCAAACACACATAATGGCCATCATCATAACAGGGTGTACAATCGGCAGTGGGACCATTTCAGAGAGCCCCTGGCTTGAGACTACCACAGGGATACCAGCAGCTCACAACGACATAAGCAACGTGTCCTCCAGACTTGAAACCAGTCTTGAATGTCTAGGGACTGCTTTAATGACTTCATGTGCAATGTTCATGACGACTTTGAACACTGACGTGACATCCATGATGGCTAAAGACTCTGACGTAATACCCATATTGGCTAAAGACTCTGGCCTAACGTCCATGATAGCTGGAGGCTCTGGTATGGCGGCCATGACATCTGGAGGCTCTGGTGTGGCTGCCATGACAGATGGAAGCTCTGGCACTGCGGCCATCATGGCTGATGATTCTGACGTGGCGGCCATCTTGGCTGATGACTCTGATGTGGCGGCCATCTTGGCTGATGACTCTGACGTGGCGGCCATGTAGGCTAATGACTCTGACGTGGCGGCCATGTAGGCTGATGACTCTGACGTGGCGGCCATCTTGGCTGATGACTCTGGTGTGGCGGCCATGTAGGCTGATGACTCTGGTGTGGCGGCCATGTAGGCTGATGACTCTGGCGTAATGGCCATCTTGGCTGATGAATCTGGTGTGGCGGCCATGTAGGCTGATGACTCTGGCATGGTGGCCATGTCGTGAAGAGGCACTTGAGTGACGGCCATGTCATGAAGAGGCTCTGGACTGACGGTCATGTCGTGAAGAAGCTCTGGAGTGACAGCCATGTCGTGAAGAGGCTCTGGGGTGAAGGCCATGATGTAATGAGACTTTGGCGTGGCCGACATGATGGATGAGGGCTCTGGCTTGGTAGACATGACATAAACAGGTACTGACCTGGCACGCATGACGTGAACAGGCTCTGGCTTGGTAGAGTCACTGAAGTCCACCAGGTGACAGAGTTAAAAAAAAATCTTCTACATAATCCTCAATAAATCGATCCC
Organism: Elopichthys bambusa; assembly: GCA_037101425.1. Classification (NCBI taxonomy): domain Eukaryota; kingdom Metazoa; phylum Chordata; class Actinopteri; order Cypriniformes; family Xenocyprididae; genus Elopichthys; species Elopichthys bambusa. The sequence goes on along the minus strand of CM074454.1, from coordinate 11,241,061 downwards.
CTCGACAAAGGCGAAGCAAATAAATTTATTTAATTCAAAGTAAGCAAATACAAAACAAAGACTTGACTAGAACATGTGTAGACTTGAACATAATCATGAATAGACTTGACCAAAACACTCACCAACAACAGGTTACAGTGAACAAAGCTAGATCACAGTACAATAAAACATGAGGACTATAAAGACTAACAGACTAATGAGCTAAAAAGACACACCTGTGAACAATGAGACAAGGAACCAATTACAGAGCAGAACTGAAAAACCACAAGACTAAATCAACCATTAGGCTTGTTCGAGATGCATTGGATCTGAGCAGACCAATTGGCGTATGACATCAAAGTACCACAAGAGTGTTTAGAGAGCATACGACTCCTATGCTTTTGAATCTCGGTACTTTCATGTCATATGCCGATCGGTCTGCACAGCGCCGATGCTTCTCAAAAAAGCCTAATGACAACATTCACAAGGGAAGCACATTGCAAGATCACATGAGGGAACAGGGAATCACATGACAAACAGGAAACTTAAACAAAGACTCAGAAATCCACATTTTAAACATCTGTTGTTGTTTAAAATATATATTTTTTCTCCAATACTTTCTGTTAAATACTTTTAAATACTTTTTAAATACTATTTCTGTATGTCAGGGTTATATTTAACTAAAAAAAAAAAAGTAATAAAAAAATAAAAACAAAAGAAAACAAAACACTGAGATAAAATTTTAACTTATAATAAATTATAAAAAACTTACTTTAAGCTATTGGTTGGTAATTTCTCATTTTCATTTAAATTTAACTTGATGTATAAAAATAATGAAATAAACTAAAATAAGAAATAATCAAAACTATATAGACATATTTAAAAAGAAAAAAAAACTATTAAAAACGACAAAAACAAAATTAACAAAACATTAAAATGAAAATATAAAAATAAAAACAAATTTGGCATATGAATAAAAAAAATCTCAGTGATACTAAAATAACACTTGTTTTAAACAAAAATAGTTACCCCCAGTTAAGAGCATGTAATAAATTACCTAGCACATATTTGTGACTATAGGGGTGTGTTTGAAATGGCATTCCAGAATGCGTTAAGCAATATGCTAGTATCGTTAGAAAAAGTGATTCTGTGCTGTCCACAGATTCTTTTCAGTCACCCTTCAAATGTAGCATTTTTACATGGTTTGGGAGCAATTGCAAGTCTTGCATACCTGCATCAGGTATAGCTGCACAGGTTTGCCCTGACCTGCCCCTGCTACATAACTTCATACATAATGTCCAAACATGAGCTCAACACCACGCTCTTGCCCTGGAGGCCTAACAGATGAGTGCATGGAGAGAGTGAGAGTGGAGCAATGACCTCCAGGGGACATGACAGATGAGGAACGGGTGATAAGATCATAGTGCCTTTGACAGGCATGGGCACTGCTGCAGTCAGATAAAGCTAGAGCAATTTAAAGACCATTCAACGGCATCTGATCCGTGGCTTAGCAGTTAGAGCGCATGCTATAACACGCCATGGTGCTAAAGCATATAACTAGTGTCTGAATTTGACTCTTTCTTGATTCTATTCTCCCACATCTTTTTTTTTTTCTTTAGTAAAATGATGACCATTATGATGAACTTGTCCTATATTTTTGTAACTGTATGTGATAATTTCATAATTTTTATTTATTTTGCTTTTATTTTTTATTTTATTTTATTTTTTGTATCTTTGTTTTGAATTAACACACTTTTATTATTTTATTTTACATTTGGTGTGCTGATTTTATCTTGATATTCTTTACTGACTTAAGACAATACATAATCTTAGCTCCTCTGATAAACACAACCAACCTCTCATCTGGTTTTCTGGATTTACTGCATTCCGCTATTAAAGCCAAACTGACCTGCAATCAGCTCCATCTTTCCTGGATCCCTCATGAGTTACAGCCCACCACTGTGTGCGAGATGCCCATCACAGAGGTCCATGACTACATCCAGACAGAAGCTGTCTGGCTTTTATGAGGCTTAAGATTAAAAGATGGCACAATGTTTGATGATATACAATCTACCAGCTGTTAAGAATTGGACACACTCTCCGTTCAGATGCTGAAGATAGACAACACAGTTATGTAAGGCTGGTTTGGCCCACTACCGTCTTATTTGGTCAGTTTTTCCAAGTCTTATTTACAGCCTAGTAGTCTAATAGCAGTCAGCTGTCATTGCAGCATAGCCAATTTTTTTCTAGGCGATTTTCCAAATAGTTTTGTTAACCTTTGTTTTATCAAGAATATTTATTTTTTTATGAGAAATACTTAGCATTGGCTATGAAAGAACCGGTGGTCGAGATGTTTGTTGGCTTGTTTGCGGCTCACACAATAGTTGAACTGTTTTATGGAATTGTTTGGAAAGGATGGGTTGGGAAAAAGTGTGTGCGTGTGTCTGGCGGCTATACAGGTATATATATTTTGCAAACCCTCCCCAGTGAGTCTTTGCTCCTTTCTTTGTCCCATGAAGTACTACATGTCCCAAACTGCTTTGCTACACCTGAACCTTGTTAGAATCCATATGTGCCGTGGTGAACAACTGCTGAGATCTACACACTAGAACCGCCTGACTTCTGTTTTCTATCAATCTTGGGCAACTAAGGTCTGGCTTGAGTGTCTCTCTCTCTCTTTTCTCTCTCTCTCTCTCTTGCTGTCTGCTCTCTCCCTCCCTTCTCTTTCTCTCCAGAGTCCTCGGGCCGCACACAACTCTACCTGAAGTCGTACACAGAGAAAGAAGCAGGAAGGTAAGGATATTTAGCATCTGCGGTTATGAGTTGAAAGCTCATGCTTGCTTTTGTTCTGTCTGGATGAGATTATCAGAAATCTGCTTGGCAGATTTTTGGGGTGGACTGAAAAAACAGTATGATCATATTGCGGATATTCGGCTTGGTAATGTTAGAGATGCTTCCAGTTCTATCAAGTACATTTTAGTCAAATCATTGTATTGTTATAAATAGTTCAGTTTGATTATTTATGAATGCATGAAGATAATTATTAAGCATGCATGGATTTTTATGTTGTGCTTAAACAGAGAGAGATTATACACTACTGGATTTAATTAGGCATTTTCTTGCTACGAATTATTTTAACACAAATGCTGTGTTGAAAAAGTCCTTTTGTGACACCTGCTGCAATTTATTATTTTTACCTTCATGAAATATTAATTTATTAGTGTATATTATAAATGTACTTTTGCATTATTAATTTGCAATTCAATAATAATTTAGCATAGCATGCAAAGAGAGGAGGTATAGGTATGAGGTAACGTTAATGTAACTTGAGATGAACTTGGATCTGCACATAAGCAATGTGGGTCTAATTTGAGCTGGGAGGAACGGCTGTCTGGGCCTTTTTTACACTCTTGAGGATGAAGTCATCAATTTCCATTAGAAGAATGTCTCTGGGTTTTGTTATGTCTGAGTTTCACAGTAAAAAGTTCTGTTATTCTTACACATTTTTTTTTCATGCACTATTATATAACCAAAAAAACTTCTCTTCTCTTCTCTTCTCTTCTCTTCTCTTCTCTTCTCTTCTCTTCTCTTCTCTTCTCTTCTCTTCTCTTCTCTTCTCTTCTCTTCTCCAGGTTTGATTTGTCTGAGTTGTGCAGCCATGTTTGCTCTGGGCTCCTTCTTATTGGCTGGACTTGTATGTCAGAGTTTGGGTCAGTACGAATACTATGATGAATACTACATGCCCTCCGCACCACTGGAGGGAGTATCATCTCCCACTTGCGCCCAGGAGTGCGAATGTCCCATCAGCTTCCCCACAGCTATGTACTGCAACGAGCGCAAATTGAAGTTCATTCCCATTGTGCCGAGCGGAATCAAATACCTCTACCTACAGAACAACCTTATTGAGGAGATCAAGGCTGGCGTGTTCGATAACGTCACCGACCTTCGCTGGCTCGTCCTTGACCACAACAAAATCACCAGCGACAAGATTCAGGCTGGTACCATTGATAAACTGGGCAGCTTGGAGAAGCTCTACTTCAGCCATAACCAGCTGACCAAACCCCCTGGTCCTCTTTCGAAGTCTCTGGATGAGTTGAAGCTGATTGGCAACGAGCTAAGCTCATTCCCTGCTAGCACCTTGTCTGGGATGGAAAACCTGACCACCCTTCACCTGTCCAAGAACAAGCTGACTACTGAGAGCATCACAGGTGCCTTCAAAAGCCTGAAGTCCCTTGTTCTGCTGGACATGAGCGAGAACAAGCTCAAGAAACTTCCCTCAGGAGTTCCAGCTTCGCTTTTGATGCTCTATGCTGACAATAACGAAATCGATAGCATCCCTGGTGGCTACCTGGCCAAGCTCCCAGCCCTTCAGTACCTGCGTGTCTCCCACAACAAGCTGGTGGACTCTGGAATCCCTGCAGGTGTGTTCAATGTGTCCTCTCTCCTTGAGCTCGACCTGTCTTTCAACAAGCTGAAGACCATTCCAGAGATCAACGAATCACTTGAGCACCTGTACCTGCAAGTCAACGAGATAAGCAGTAAGTCTTTTTCTGTGTCTTTCTCACCTAATCAAGCAACAGATTTTGCATGGTTTTTACTCCATTTCATCTTCTGTTTCTTCAGAGTTTGACCTGACGAATATCTGCAAGTTCAGCTCCCCGGTCAACTACTCTAGACTGAAGACCCTACGTTTGGATGGAAACAACCTCACGCACAGCAGTATGCCAGATGACACGGCTAACTGCCTACGCCAGGCCTCAGAGATCATCTTTGATTAGGGTCACATCCTGCCAGTAGTTCATCAAACAAATTAAGGCTATTGCTCTTATTAGACACGTTGATTGACATCTGCACGTCTTTATTCATGATCCTGGCAACCACGTGTGTTAACTTGCACGTTGACGACAATATTTACTCTCTAAAATGGGCAGCAATAGTCTGGAATCTTGAAAATCTTGCACATAAAATATCAGCCTTGTATGATATTGTATGAAGAGTAGTAGCTGAATTTGACAAGATATTCACATCTAAAGAGAGACATATTTGTGCAAATTGTGAATATCCCATTGTGCACTCTATAAGAAGTTGCACTATATGTCATCTAACTGCATCTTAATATTTCCGCATGTTAAATACCTTAATCGCTCATAATTGTAATCATATTATTAATAAGCCTGCCGGTAAGGAAATTAGATTGTTTAGAGTAAAAGTTATGAAAAATATCTACTTGTATATAAATGGGCAGCAATGTTGAAGGCAATCTAGATTTCAACTGAAAGTGAAATTTACACTAAACTGAAATGAAATATTGCTGGACACTGAGTGAATTTGCTGAGGTTTCGCTAACTGTTAACAAAAAAGTTTTTTTTTTTTTTATTTAACTGAGGAATTGCAGTGCCAAAATGTTGTATTAATAGCAAACTAGTAGCAGCTTGAATTTCTGAACTCTGCAAACATTTATACCATGTTCTACTGTATCTGCATGCAGTTCATCTTAATTTTGTAACAGTAATTGCTTTCACTTCTATGGTAAACATCATTGCAGTTTTTTATGTATTCAATACAACATTTCACAGCATCACAATGTTAGTCAAATCATTGAACCACAAGATTACAGTAACTTTGGCAGACTATTGTAAAAGTTGTAAGTTCCCTTATTTGTTGTTGTTCTATTTTGTTTTTTAAAATACCAAAAGAGTTTGTTCTTCTTTAATTGAATAAACCAGATTTCTTACATGTGTGGGGGGATACTGATGGTATCAATCCTGATAATAAGGTCAAATGTAGAAATAAATATATTAATGTTATACACAGTATTTAAATAATATGATACATTTAGTTAAAGCCACTCCATTTTATAGGAATTCTCTGAAGCATCATCACATGAAATCTTCAGTAGATATATTTTTTAAACTTCTTAAAGTAATTAGGATCTATTGATTCATAAACATAAATGCATCAATCTCGATTTGTCTAACTTAAATTAGACTTTACAGATACTAAAAACAAAATAGTTCCCTTTACGCACAAGTGAGCTACTCAATATTTTGTTTATTTTCGACTTGGTTGTTGATCTTCTAGCTTAACTCATGTAGATTTCCTATTCTCAGCCCTGCTGTCTGGAATGGAAAGAAACTTCTTCTATCCTCCATCCTCCTCCTTTCTGGCCTCTCAGCCAGACTCATGAATGCAAGTTCTTGTTCTAAGCAAAGCCATGATGACAGAACTACTTCCTCAAGGAAACATGTTCTCTTGGTGTCTCTAGCTGAAGTATAGGCTGTGAATATAAATATAGTGATTGTAAGATGAAAAGGCTTTTGTATGGAATAGCTTGTATAGGGTATTATTTTTGTGGCATATCCGCTGGCAGTACACAAACAAGTTAATACTGCTTTCGAACATATCAAATCATTCTATTAAGGGCTTTGGTAAGGATTATGGAAGTAGTTTTAAGATACATGTACTATTTGTGTCCATAAATCCCAGACTATGATCAAATTCCCAAAATTTCCGAGTATGTACTTAATTTGATGACAAACTTGATGAAGTATGCCAGTGTTTAACATAAATACTATGGCCATCTACATCTGCTAATGCTATGTTGACATTATCCTTTGACTTTGTTTTTTCTGATCTGTGATGAAGACCTACTAGAAAAACCACAAAAACAATTTACTTGGGTAATAAACAAGTACAATTTAGCCATGTGGAACAAATTTCTTCGTATTTGTAACACTTGTATTTGAAAAGAGCTGCTCAGTTTGCAGTTCTACACCAGTTCAATGTTTGGCCATGTGTAGCTGGGCCAGTATTTGAGTTAGCTGTAAACATTCATTCCCTTCCTCAGCTCAGGACATACCTTGGATGAATCATAAAATAGCCCAACATTTGGTCCATTCTTTCCCTTTAACTCTCAACCATCTGCTCCCATCTGTCTCTCCATCCTGAATACACCTTCATGACAGGAACTTCAAAAGTCGCATTTAACATAACTACAGATCTTTCTGCACAAGTCTGAGCTGGCACTAAAAATTAGTGTTTTATTTAAAACAGTAGAATTGCAGGCAGACAACCCAGCATTCCAGTGGAATGGATGGTCATTGTGGGATTTCTTTTGTCTGTGTGTTAGAAACAGATGATGGATAGGCAGTTCTGGCTTTTCGTTTTAAATATCTTTGCCACTTTATAGCAGTCTGAGCATTTAAGTTCACCACAAGCTGATTTTGCAGGACCAACCACAAAAACCTTTAGATTGCTTTTGTTGTTCCAGATGTTAATGATGAAATGCAGTTTTCTGTACCCTCAGTCTTTCGAAAACCCATTTGACTTTCTTCCGTGGAAGAAACAAAAAGAGTTCATTCATAGTATGGACAAATGCTGATTTTAAATGTCTTGTTTTGTGTTTATTAAAAGAAAGCAAGCCATTTGAAACAATGTTAAGTTATTCCATAACCTAACAGTAAAAGTGCAACGCTAGTATACTGTTAGGACACTGCAAAGATGATAAAAATGTAATGTTGCAGTGTCATATGTTTTGTGTGAGTGTGCTTGTCAGCTGTGCGTTTAAGGTCATTGCTAGAAACCCACAGCCTGTAATTCAGAGTCTACTAAACTCTGGAGAGACTGTGGGGGAAGAGACCATTGTGATGTTTCTTAATTCATCCTCCTACAGCTGATCTCTTGAGAGAGAGGACACAAGAGTTTCTTGTTGTTTAGAGTGCATGTCATGCTAAGTAAGAACACAAAAAAACTTGCAAAGTAAACACAAATCCCCTGAAGGCATGAAATCATTTTATTTGCTATGTGATATCATTGTCAGAGAGTTTTGTGTAGCTCTGCATAGAGAAATTTAACTTTAAAGTTGGCCTAAAATGGAAATTCACCCTATATTTATCCACCTTGTTTTGCAACACAGAAGTAAACTTTATTTTCTGTGAATGTGAGAGACTTCAGAATAACAAAGTATAGTAAACAGTGAAACCATTGCGCTACAAACCAGTGTGTTTATAATTATGACAATACATTAAAATAACAATGTAGAAAATGCCAGTTTGCAGTATAAAGCAGATTACCAAGCTCTTCTGTACAGCTAAAAATAACTAGAAGCAGATGACACAGGAAGCCAGATACATTCAATTTTCAAATTGCCGCGCACGCACTAACATTTTAAATAAGGTGGATAAATGCTCTGGAAAGTGTTCTTATTGTGAACAATTAATTCATATGTATATTTTCAATAAAAATGAGAGTGAGCGATATCCAATCATTTAGTCCACTTAAGCCCTACCGTTTTCTTCCATTCAACTGCAAGCTTGCATTCAGATTTGCCAAGATGTAATCAATAACCGATGGATAGAACCTCTGATTTTTTTCTTCTTCAGTAATCGTGACTTTAAAGCTGTCTGTAACTTGGTTAAAAATGATCCAAAATCAATTTTTGAGCAAGTACATAACCAGCCAGTGTTTAAAACTATCTCCCTACCTTAGCCTGATTCACAACGGTAAACTTGTAATAATGTTTTCTAATTCTGGTGTTACTGGTAGGTTTCCACGGGAAATTTGAGCATGCAGCCATTCGTCTTTGCGTCATTACGTCACGTCTGTATACATAAAGAAGGAGTCCCAGCTAGTAGGCTATATGGCATGTGAGGATGCTGCAGGCGGCGGATCATTTATAGCCTTTTCTCACAGCAGCTGCAATAATTCATCATTTTGATGGCGGATTGTAATCCAGAAAGGTCCAATCATCAGTGACAACTAGAGATTTACCCGTAGTCAAAAACAAAAGACTTCATGGCTACAGAAATTGTAATACAAATAAATTGTAATCTAATACACACTAAATACACAGTCTCGCAATGCTAATATTGTTAACATTAACATTTTGAGAACAAAGTATAACAATATTAATAATTTGCACGGTTGGACGTGATCCGAGCTAAGCGATAGTTAGTCGCAATTTATTATGCTTTTTTTTTTTCAGTTGGTCAGAACAAAAATTAATCTGCGCTGAGGAGCCGTGCCAATGCACAACCCACGTAAAGATGATTATTCAGCAAAAAAACTGCAATTGCAGGTTTCAAACAGAGATGGCAACAAAGAGACAAAACTTACTGACTGCAGCTTTAAATAAGAATACCGAGAAGCTGCATTATATCTGTAAAGTGTAATGGTAAGTCTGGCTTATTTCCACGAATAGGTTCTTTCAAACAGTTTGTTTAAAGAAATGTTTTGATTCACCAAACCCAAATCAAGTTGTTTTAATGAAAGAATTGCTCTGGTCTTCATTTCTTAAAAGCATTGTAAACCTAAGGAGATTGTAAAGACCATTGGTGTCAATGGTTTCTACAATCTACTTAGGCTTGCAATGCTTTTGGGAAATGCAGCCCTGAACAGTTCGGGATTGGTTTGTGATTGAATTGTTCAGACTGATTTTGTGAAACAGTTGAACCAATTAATTGAAAAGATCTGACTTTATTAAAGAATTTATTCATTAATTAAACATGCTGGTGGAAAGAGAAACACTGCTTTTGTGGAGCTTTTTGGGCATGGCCTAACATCTGGAGATCTGAAAGTGCATGTGTGCTTTGTGTGAGAGTGTGTGAGATTTTATGGTCCCAAATACTTCAGAACAGAAATCATGAATCCTTTTTTATTCCAGACAATAGCATCCTTTCAATAGGACTCCATTTTCAATTGTGCAATGGGACTTTAATCAGTATCCTACCCAAATCAAAGTCCTCCTATCCTTTCCTCTTCTCCATCTTGAAATGTCTACAACAGGATCCAGATGTTGAAACAGATGTCGACTGGTTACTACACACTACCCTTTCATTCATTGTGAAGCTATGCACAACTCAAGGAGAGAGAGACCTACTGGGAAATGGTGGATTAACCCTCTAACATCATTGTAATTTCATTAGTTTTTTGCATTCCAGCTTAATTCCACCTTTCACAGGTTGGGACGAGTCTCCATCAGTACAAAATGACAGCCCGATGATGTGCATTGCCCCAGGGAATGAGCCATTTAATGGGGTAAATGGTCCATCAAAGTTGTGAAGGATGGAGATGAGATTTGTCTATTGAAATGAAAGGGTTAAATGTCTTGAAGCCACCTGCAAGTGTTTGGATGGTGTCATATTTGCCAGGGCCCCCCACTTCCCGAGGCTCTACAGACCCTTACTGCACAAAGAGAAAAGAGTAAGAAAAGAGAAAAAAGTGCTGTGCTAGCAATAAGTACCCAATGCACGCTTGCAGAAAGACAACTCCACACGTATCTTTCAAACATTTACACACCCCCTTATTCATCCTCACCAGCTGATGTCAAAGGTTTGGCCTTGGGGAAGTTACACTGCTAACAATAGTAATCTAATAAGGCTGTGTGTTCTGATGCATGTCCGGGCCAGAAAGAAAGTGGGAGAAACTGCAGAGTGGACTCAAACTTGAGAGGAAAGCAGGCGGACCAAGAGATTGACTACATCCCCAAAACCAGAAACACACACTTTGCCTCCACCTGCGCAAACCAAAATCAGCTCTATGACTGAGATGAGCAGGTAATGCTTTTTTTTATTCTTTATGTGATGGTGATGCAATAAGGAAGTGGGTGTAGGGGGTTCATGTTTTTTCTGTTGTAGAGTATTGAGTTATTTTAAACTCCATTTTATTATATTTTCGTTATTGTTTTGTTTCTCTGCACCTCTGCTTAAGATCTTCATTTAAAATAATGATTTAATTTTTAATAACCAGCATCTACAGGCTCATGAACTTGAAATGTTTATGAATTTCTTATGTAGTGGTATTCAGTGAACTTACATTGAAATGACTTGTGTAATACTAATAAAAAAAAAACGTGCCAAAAAGTAACCATGATAGCACCTTGGTATTTTTTAAATATGGTGTCAAAATACTATTGTATAACCATCTGTCATCACTGTACCAGATACCAGCACAGCACAGTATGTTTTTTTAAGGAAAGTCACAGATTTTGCTTGTGTAAACAGCAGAGAGGGGTGTGTTACAATTAATTATTTCAACTTTAATTAGTTTATCTTTTTGTAAAGCTTGAGTTAAGGGATGCTCTTTCTAAATAGTGCAGTGCAGCATTTTCTTGTAACATAACTGCCTGAGACACAATGCCCCAAACAGGAAATTAAATCTATTTGAGAGCATGTGTTTCTTTTTAGGCGAAGCATAAATTTCCTGCAGTTGTCTTGACCATATTGTCATTTCTCAGGCATCATTTCTTTTTACCATCTATGATGGATTTTATCCTTGTTCCAGTCAAATAAATATGCTAGTAAATTATTTTACTAAAGATAATAATTAAACACAAAGGTGTTCAAATGTTGTTTAACAGTCTCAAATTTCTCAAACAGTTTTAGTGTTAAGTGAGTTGTCATGAAGATGCTCTCAAATATTTAACAACTAGCATTAGCACTATATACAGATAGCACAAGCACTTAGCACAAAGCAGTTTAGACTGTTTTGATCATAAGCATTGGATGCGATTACTTAATCCCTGCTACTCAAGACAGAACAAGACATTATGAGACAGAAAGGGCCAGATTTACTAAAGAAATTCCAAAAAAGCGCCAATGGGAGTGGAAAGTTCTGCACGTGATCTACTGACAGTGCGCACATTAAAGAACACAGACGCAGCTGGATAATTTCCATAGTGACACAATCTACCAAGAGCAGCGCAGATTAGTGGCTGGTTTAAGACATGCTTTTTTTGGGTGTTAAATAATGCCGCAAATACCAGTAAATTAACTAATGCAAACCTTAGTAAAACATCTTGCTTGATTCATTTAAATACTCTCCTCTCATAAATTTTGCGTCTGAAAGGGAAACTCCTGCAAATGCATACATGATAAGGTCAGCTGCAAAAATAACCCTGTCCACGCCTTTTCAGTGCTAATTTTTTTACTGCGTGTCTTTAGTAAATCCTGACGGTAGTTTTTTAATGACAAAAAGGGGGGTTGCGCTGGTGCAAGCTTTTAGTAAATCTGGCCTAAAGTTTCCCTGTGCACATTTAAGGGGTCATCTTTCACATCTCAGTTTTGAAAAAGGCTCAAAATGGTGGAAACTGACATGATTTCATTGGCTGTTTGCTGATTGCTTCTCACGCACAAGTTGAGACAGTGCACCTACCTGAAGACTGGGTGACTAGAAAATCCAGTCTGAAGTTTGTAAGCTGTGTCAAGTCTCATAGGTGCAGACACTAGAAGACTTGGCACCTGCAATGATCTGGGGCTTTTGTCTCAGACTACTCCAAACATGGAAGGGGGTCAAGGTTTAGTCTTCTAGAGTGATCTTGGTTTGAGAGACTCATAGAATAAGTCTTTAATATTCCCCTATTGATATTATGTATTAGATGTATATTGATATTGCACAATTAGTCTGACTGTATCTTGGATATCTGTTTATTCCAATGATAACTTCAATATAGAATAGATACTAATTGCTGCCCCGAGAATGACCTCTTGTCATGTCCTGTATTTTGCAGCCTAACAGTCTTAGTTGCCGATTTAGTGTTGTAGACCTTGACATTGGTGCCTTCTGTGTTTAGAGCTCATTTACGTTCCTGTGAATAATAGGTTTTCAATTCTGTAATTGGATTAGGTTGGTGTTTGTACTCCTTGCCCTTTAGACCACTGGTTCTAATGTAGAGCTGCACCATCCTTGACACGAGATGCTGGATAATAGACTGGATTACTAATGGTCATAGATTTCAACTGGAGGAGCCCATTACAGAGGATTACAATGACACAGTAAGTTGTTGTTGTCGTCAGTGGAATTGAGAACAAGCAATCTAATCAGCACTTGGCAGTCAAACAACGACACCATATGTGGCTACCTGTGCCAACTTCAAATCAGCCTCTAAATCCAGACTAGTGCCCCCGTGGGGACAAAAAATAGATAGATAGATAGATAGATCCTGCAGTCTGATCGACATTGTTTACTCAAAAGACAGGAGACAGGAGACAGGTGGTGTTGTGAGGGGCAATGAAGAAAAGGATGAAGAATCCAACGTAATATATAGGCCTGTATTAGCCTAATTATAACTGGGCCAAGGCCCATGTCTTCCTTTGACCAACACAACGGTTTAAGCACTGTCCCCAAAGGATTATGACTCTTGATCTCGAGAGGCTATGATTGGCTAAGGTTGTGTCCAGTGTGTCTGTCTGTGAAGGGATCATGAGATACCATTGACACTACAAATAGGGGCAGGAGATGGCAAAATAGCTCAGAGTTGAGACATCTGTACCCTCAGCCAGAGATACTGTAGAAGAGCCCCAAGAAGACAAAGGTAGGTCTCTAGCATTTGTGCAATGATTCTGTGTATTAGGAATATTTTGGGAAGGATATTGTCAGTTTCTCCTACACTGACAATAGAAACCCTCTGTCCTCCAGAAATGCATACTGTGAGCTATGAGTCATTTTTACGTCTGCTTTAATCTTCATGGCTTTGTGTATTTTGTCCTGGTTTAACACAGAAGTATTCTGCTTCATTTAGGGCACTAAAGATATCAGCTGTTTTTCTGCAAAGCCAGTTTGGAGGTCTTGATTTAAAAGTATTTTTCTTACTTCTTAGAGATCTTTACAGGTGAAGCTGGCTCCAACTGACCTGATCACTAGGTATCCAGGGCTTCCCTTTGATCCCCTCTGGTTTAGTGTAAAAGTGCTGCCCATAGAAAATGATCTCCACACAGTCGCTTAGAGCTCAGGACCAAAAATTTAAACCAATACCAGATGAGAGAGAAAGCTCAGCTATGAATATGTGTTGACATATTATTTCTTGAGCTTTCTATCTCTCTGTTTGCTGTTTCTTTTATCCTTACATGATCAATTTAAGCCAAGAGAAATATGTGGATGTCAGCAAAGAAACTTCTGAGGGAAAACCATAATAATTGACTGGGGGTATCAGGGCACATTAGAATAAGCTTAACCATGCATTTGACAGATATAAATGTTTTAAGGTATGAAAAGAGCTTGGTCAGTTTGGAATCAAATGGGAATACAACAAATTGAACCAGCCTGGTCAACGGATGCCTAATGTTTAGGTGTACTTATTGCGACATTAAGGTCAGGTGTTGTTAAATGATATACCTTGTTGTATCTAGAAGTAGTCAGATATTCACATACCTGAAGCCTTATGTTTGCCAGAGTCCAAGCTGTAACTGTCTTCTGAATGGAGATGAGTAGCACTATGCCAGGCTTAAGTCAATTAAGGTTGACCTGGCAGCATATTCGGAGTTTAAGAGGATTACTACTTAGACGATGAAGACACGGGGAATGGTAATCTTAACTAGAGGATGTTCCTAATTTTTTGTCAATGAGTTTATCCACTTAGAGAGAACCTGAGGTAATATAGGTTGGATGTATAGCAGGGGACAGCTAGGAACTTTGTTCCAGGCCCTGTGACAAGTGGGTCAACTCACTGAAGGGAGAAACCCATAAAAAAAATTGTGATGTAAACTTTGGTGACAGTCCTGTTTAGTACTAAAATTAAAACTTTAATTTTATCTCTAAGAGTTACATAGTTTTAATATTGTTAACAGGTAATTTAGCTGCTTCTTTTTTTTTTCTCCATGTTTTTGTAGGTTAAACCTAACCATGGAGTGGCTCATGGTTGCATTTGTGGCCCTACTTTTGGCCAGCCAAGTCCACTCTGATGAAGTTCCCTATGAGCACATGATCTCTCAGCTCCAGGCATGTCCTAAAGAGTGCCACTGTCCTCCAAGCTTCCCTAACGCTGTTTACTGTGACAACAAGGGTCTAAAACGCATACCTGTCATCCCTCCGTATACCTGGTACCTGTACCTCCAGAACAATCTCATTGATGTCCTCTCAGCTGATGCTCTGCGCAATGCCACACAGCTTAGGTGGATCAACCTCAACCACAACAAAATCACAAGCGAAGGCTTGGAGGCTGACGCTCTGAAAGCTATGTCTAACCTTGTACACTTCTACATGGAAGACAACTTGCTGACTTCCATTCCATCTCCTCTGCCTGCCAAATTAGAGCAGTTAAGGCTGTCCCGAAACAGAATCTCAAAGATCCCAGCCGGTGTCTTCTCTGGAATGGACCATCTCACCTTGCTGGATCTGCAAGGTAACAAGCTGCAGGATGATGCAGTGACTGAGGTCAGTCTGAAAGGCCTCAACAGCTTGATCCAGATCAATTTAGCAAAGAATCAGCTAAACAGCATGCCCCTCGGCCTACCACCCACAACCACACAGATCTTTTTGGATGGCAACAACATTGAGAAGATTCCGGCTGAGTACTTCAAGGGTCTTCCGAAAGTGGTGTCTCTCAGGCTCAATCGAAATAAGTTGGCTAATGGAGGTATCCCAAAAAACGTGTTTAACCTTTCCAGCATCCTTGATCTACAGCTTTCTCACAACCAGCTCACAGAGGTGCCCGTTATCTCTTCTGGCCTGGAGCACCTGCATCTGGATCACAATAAGATCAAGAGTAAGTCCACAACCAAAGTTCTGAACATGCTCGGTTTTCCATATTGACTTCCTTTGTATTCTTTGCTAAAAAAAAATACTGTAGTCTATACTTGCTTGGTTATCTAAAGACTTTATGATGCCTTTGGAAACCTGTCTGAAACCTTCTTAGACAAAACACCACTCAAGTTATTGACTGACCGGGTAGCAAGGAAACTGCCTTAGAGTTTGGATATTTTGTACCAGCATGTTTGTGACTTTATCAGTAAGATATATTTTATCATTTTTATAGGTGTGAATAGCTCTGACATCTGTCCACCTGGTGCACTTGATGATTACCTTGATGAGAACAGTCCACGTCTTCGTTACCTTCGCCTTGATGGTAATGAGATCAAACCCCCCATTCCACGAGAGCTGATGATGTGTTTCCGTCTCCTCAGGGCTATTGTCATATGAAGGTGCCACTCCATCTAGATACTCCTGTCAATTTCATCCACCAGAACTGAAAATGCATGTAAACAAAAACACTTGAAAAGGGTCCAATAAAGGACTATCTTTTTGGAAAGTCAGAAAATTGAAAACTATACACTGCTGAAAAGACCAGCCAAGACTGGAATGACTTATGCTAGTTTGTACTGAACTAGAGTTGGTCTATCTAGTAGGCCAGTGAAAAAGCTGTTTAACTAGCATCTTTCTGGTGGAACTTTGCCAAGAAAGCACATCTAGTTAAGAAGCTGAGTGGAGATACCAGTATCCATTTTGGCTTCCTGTCCTGGTCTTTTCAGCAGGGTTGAGATCCATAAGACTGGTTCATATGTGCATTTGTAGATGGTTTCTTATGGCTGTATTGTAAAACCACTGTGCCTTCCTTAATTTCTTACATATGGGAAACTAGCAGTCCTGCGGAAACACCATTATCTGTTAAAAGTTCTGTATCATAAAGAAAGCTCCAAAATATAATTGAAATTTGAGAGACTTTAGAAATCACAATTGTTTATTTCCTCTGTTGTAGCGAATGGCATGTACTGACATGTATTATTATTTTTTTAAAAGTAAGTTTACTTCTACTTTTTTAATATTTCTTTACATCTTTGTACAATCAATATTTCAATATTCAATCAATATTTAGTGTTAAATATTAATTTTATAGATTAAGTACTTCAGCTTTATCCACTGTCATTAATTGTACTGTGACATACTGATAAATAATATATAAGTACAGTTTACATTTAGCAGTTGACAATGGTACTACAAGAGAACCTTCTAGAATCATTTTAAGATTTATTTTCCTCTAGGGTATAAAATAATGTGAATATTCTTTTCCAACGCACAAATGTGATAATTATTTTTCACGTTTTCATTTATCACTGCAACATTCTTTGCAGAAAAATGACAGGAATTAATGTCACTAACTGTGAGAACCATTAAGATTGTCAAATAAGATAATATGAGACAACTTTTGTTTGATGTCCTGATTAAACTGGTTTCAATGGTCCAGCATCGTCTCTTCACTGATTCATTTTATATATATAACTTATGTTTAGACTCGTGACTTATTTTAACTCTTAGTTTTAGGTTTTGCTAAACATGCAGTTCCTTCAAAAAGCAATTTCAGTCTTTTAAGATTTTCAGATGTATTGCAAAACTTCTCATGAGAATATGGGTTATATGAGAACTATACCAGCACATATTTATGATCCAAGAGCTCTGTGGTTACAAAACCCTTTTAAAACAAAATAAAGTACAACAAAAGACTCTGGAACACTTTCTTTTAAATATTTATACATATCTGGCAGAAAGAAAGAGCAACAATGAGCGCACAGTATACCTGGTTATCAGTTGAAACAATGGCTGCATTTATACTGCAAGCCTAAAGCATATATTTTTGGTCGCATCTGTTACGTTTACTTTAGACATAACTTGCTGTGTTACATTAAATCCCCTACTACACAGTGCAGGCCTGTGCTGCTCAAATTGATCGTGCAAGTAAATGGATTTGCTTGGCGCTGCTCAGCGGGTTTGCACGCATACTGGTGCATGCTAAGCACTTCTTTTGGTGCCTCTTAAAGCTTAACTATATAAAACAGGCTGCAAATAGTAGATATGTTTGCCCACCTATTAAACATCACAATTAATCAAACAAAGTGAGATTAGTGGTTAAACATGTCAGTGAGACTGAAACAAAATGCATATGTGCCATTCGTTATTAATTTAAATTGCTTGACAGTCCTAGTCCTTAACAAACTAATGCTGGGTTTTTATTTCATGTGACTCAGCAGAAATATGATTATACCGAGCCACTGAGAAAGAGAATTAGTATGGAAAAAGAGATTGAGGCCTGTAATAACATCCCATCGAACATGAAGAAGGCACTTGTATGCCACTTCCTAATAGGTTAGCAGGTTTTCTGCAGTGCGCTGCATCTCTGCACATAGGTAGTGAGCAGAGGTCTGAGTTTTAGCACCGAGTCCTGGCGCAGAGCAGAATGGAGGCCTTTTCTCCTCTCAGCATTGCACTAACAGAGGAGCCTTACAGAGGGCCCATTGTGAGCTGGGGCCCTGCAGATCCCTACATGAAAGCAGAGTATGCCTCACGCTCACCTCAGGAAAAGGAAGACAAATATCTCATACTTAGGACTGAATTACTTATGTGTCTCTTTGGGAAACAAAAAAGAAAGATGGTTGTAAGGGATTAAAGGATTTTCGCAGTTGGGGGTCTGTCAGTGTACAAATTGTGTGTCTGTTCAGTGTGTGTGTGTGTGTGATGCAGTGTGGTATGGGGTGGGCGCTGCTGTAGATGTGACCAAAACTCAATTTCTCCCTTTTCTCAGTCTCACTTCTTACCTTCACACACACAGGCAGGTAGGGCACACAGGTCTGCGAGTGTGTGCACACGTTCACGTCACACACCCAGAAACATCCACACGCAGATACACACTCGCCTTCTCACCGTGAGTGACCTGTTGCCATTGGCCAGGCCCACCAACCCTCTGCCTGTCCGATCTGAAGAACAGGACCATTTGGGAAAGGAGGAGAAAGAGGTAAGGGTTCTTCTGTATGCTCTTCTAAATTCTGGTGCTGTACTTTAGAGCAGGGATTGGACCCAAGGGCTTCCCCTTCTGCTTCTTAGTCTTAGTGGTACTTGGCCACTGAGGCTAAGCTAAAAAAGCTAAAAATGCACCTCACTGACTGAGGATTTAATTTTTATTATTATTTTTTTTTATATATATATGACTGGCTTTATGATATAATAGTTGGGTGCACACCATGGTATTTATTATAATATTTTTGTAATTCTTGTAACAATGATGCACATTTGCGAAGCCAAAAAGCTCCAATAGACACAAGAGTTTACTGAGACTTGGATTTCTGGCTTCTCTCCATCTTGATGAATGTTCTTATAATATTGACAGTGACTTACAACAGTTTTAAGTGGGATGTGTGGTAATGATGGCAATTCATCCATGCTCTTTATATTGGTCAGTTTTCCATTCCTTGGATATTTGGGGTTCGTTTCGGGTGTGATGTTTCTGCTTGATTTTTAAGAGGACAGTTGATTTTGTTAAGCTTTACAAATAAACATATAAGATCATTTGCAGAAAATGTGATGGGAGACTTTTGATGTCTGATACATTGTTAATGTGTTCAAGGTCAAAGGCCATATTACAGAAACTTCCCGTTTTAAATCTTTAAATCTGATAAGTTAAACCGGAAATTGGCAGGGTTAGTAAACAGATAAGATATGTCTGTAATATGTGTTTACTTAGGCTACAGTGCTTGTATATTGTTGCATTTTGACTTGTTGAAGAAAATCATACATTTGGTAATACTGGCTGCACCACTAGAAGAAGAAGAAATAGTAGAATCAATGAGCATGTGGAATGCTATTGGTTAGAGCCAAAAACAACATTGGGATAGTTAGTTCTCACACACATACTCGCACAGGGTCTACACACTGCAAACACTGCAGGGAGTTTGTAAAAGCCAAGCTCTGTGTTCAGTATAGTCCCTCTTTGAGCATTTCCCTGCTGAAGCTGTCATGCATTGGTACACTAAAGCTTTATTGAGAGATGTTTTTTTCTTTCGTAGATACGGACTGAACTAGTTTGCGTCTCTAATCGATATCACCGCTATATAATCTCTATTCATGATGTGATGTGATGGCATGTGTTGATTGGCTGTCAGAAACCCACAGGGAACTGATTCATGTTTAAAAATGTAGTGGTTTCTAGAGAGCAGCTAAGCACCAAAATAGCCTTTCACTGAGAGTTACGTGGATTTGTCTGTATGAAAGAGAGAGAGAGAAATAGAGAGAGATCGTAACTCACTGCCATGCTGTCCACAAACCTCGGTGGAATTTCGAACTTGAGTGTAGAGACAGACACTCATAAAGGAGCTCTGTCAGAGTTCTCCCTCTCTTTCTCTCTCTTGCTTCGCTCTCTCCGTCTCACCCTGAGGACCAGAACTTGGTCTGCCCATCAAATGCACCCTTCTCTTCTTCTACTCCAGCTGGTCATTGCTTTCCTATGTGCCTCTTATCATTCATAAGAAATTTATATATCTCTACTGTTAGACAATAAATAAAAAATAACATTATATATTAAACATTAGAAAGAATACAAAGCAACTGAGATTAAGAAGTTGAGGATAAGAAATGAGAACTGATAATACTTCAGTTAAATATTTCACAAATCTTTATCATAGACACCATTAAAAATTTAGAGTTTTGGACATTGTTAATAAGAATTATAGGGCCTTGTAGAATTTGCTCCCACAGAACTCAGCTGAAAGAACCAAAGGATCCAATCAGCAGAGTTTTCCACCAAAATCAGCACAGAACAGAAGATGGAAAAAAGGTCTGCAGATTCTCTCTGGGCCAGCTGATGACTAGCTGTGAAAATAACTATGTTTTATTGTCTTTCTGTTAGCATAAATTTGCAATAGATAATTTATTTTTGCAATAGATTAATTTATCATTCTTAACGTTTTCACCTTTATTCAAAGATACTATAAAACCTTTTATAAGTAAACTTTTTTCACAATGTTTTTTTTTTTTTTTTTTTTTTTTTTTTTTTACAAAAAATGCTTTATATGTCATAGTTATGTTGAAAAAGAAACCTTTTATGATGTCAGCCATCTCACCTCTGACCTTTTAACTTTAACACACAAAGCAGTCACTGAGGGGATTCAAGATGGCTGCTGGGTTAGGTGTTGGCTTCTTGGCCCTTGTAAGAGAGCTAAAGACTTTAAAGGCTTAAATTTCAGTATTACGGGCTATCTACACCCTGTTAATGAACACTTCTCCAACCTTACAAAACTCAAATGTCTTTATCCCTATGGCATAGAACTATGCAGAGACTGTAAATGATGCAAAGAAGTTAACAATAGACTACTGATTGGATTTTTGTTATTTTTTCATTTTTGCAGTCATATCTATGTACCTCAAAAATAATCCTGTACCTATATATATATAAGTGAGACAGAAATCCTTGTTTTTTAACTCTGTCCTCTGTCCCCTGTTTACTACTCCATTGTCACTCTTCTGCATTTTAAGATCTCACTAGACTTTAATCCATCTGATTCTATGTGTAGCAGGAAGATGGTAACGCTGAGGTTGATGTGGGGACTCCTGGTCCTGTGTGTGGTGGCAGCCTCTCCCCCCAGATACGCCCGACAAGCAGAACTAGACAACTATGACAACAACAACGTGGATTTAGACCGAAATGTGGATGCCGACGATGTCTATGACTATTATGATGCAATTGATGAACCACAGGTAAGAGAGTCATTCAAGGTTTCATAAATCATCCTGATATATTAATGTGGGCAGCCAAATGTCAATATGCTCATGGCTGTGACCTCAATAACAGGGATTTTGGGTTGACCCTATTTTCTATAAATGGGCTTTGCATTAGCACCTGAACTCTTTCATTTTAAACAAGCAAATAAAAGTCCTATCTTCAATTACATGTCGCATGTAAGGGTTTTGGATCAGGTCTTTTTTATATCTGGGCCCTGATTATGATTCCTCTCTTTGCATATTCATTAGTTTCCTCAAGCCTGTTAAGATGGCTAATGCTCAAGCATTGGACTCAGTTTGAATTGTAATGCAGGAATGTATTGCAGCAGTTTTGCTTCAGGGTGTTTGACAACTTTTCATTTGCTCTGCTGATCTAAATGTTCCTGGAGATAATCGTATCCAGCTATGTCAGTCTTTGGTTTATGATTTTCATTTAGAAACTGGTTTTAACCCAGCTGCTGTGCTTCAGGGTCGGTCACTGAGGGCATGTGGGCATGTATTTACTCATCCTCTCTGATTGCAGATCAGTTTTTCAGCTGTGCATACTAATGTTTGTCCCTTCTCAGTGATGTGTAACTCCACAAGAAACATCATTTTCAGTTTATTGCCTTTTTATGATACAAAGCTGTCAAAGTAAATTTGTGACATACTTCATCATTTGCATTCAAAGATTGTTTTTTGTTCTTGTACTTAAATGTATTTTGTTTAAAAAAAAAAACTGTTCATGGACAGGCATACTGGTGCATCAAAGTTCAGTGTGTCAGACTGATTTATATTTCTTTCTTTAATATAACAAATAGACCAGATGTTGTTGAACGTGAAATGCTCTCAACTGAATTTTCCACTGGCACAACCTTGTTGAATGAGAGGCAGACACTGGCATTTTTACTGTACTGAAGTTCACTCATAATCAACAGTTGTACAACACTAGTCATATTTGTATGCCAGATTATTCCACTTAAGTGACCTTTTTGGCTGGATGCACATTCACATCACTAATAGTTGCTTTGGTAAAAAAAAAAAAAAAACTTAATTATACCCATCTTTACATGCTTTATTAAATTAAATGTTGATGTTACAACATTTCTGGCCAATAAACTGATCAATGTTTGCTTGCCAGAAGTTGAGCTGCAGGTATGAAGAAATTTATTCAGTAATAACTATGATATAACAATGAGAACAATGACCAGTTTATCATCTTCGGCATGGAAAAAACATAGGCTAAAACTATGCTCGACTGGCACAAGCCAATTTGGATTTTTAGAAGAATCACATCAAAGCCAAAATACTTAACTTGATCCTGATGTGAATGTTATGTAGTTAAACCCACAACCGAAAGCACACTTGTGAGTTACAACACATTTTCCTTGTGTAATGTGCTTAGTTTTCAGCTCTTTGGGATATTATGAATAATTTGGGTGAATATTTGTTACTTATTTGTACTTATACAAAGCACTATAAGAGTGCTTGTAGGTTTCTGTGGCATATGCCTTTCTGCATTTGTCTGTGTAAATGCATGTATGAACAAGGACACATAAGGTGTATTTTACACTCTCTTAATAGAGTTGCTGTTGAAATGTTGCTGCTGAGTCTGTGTGAATCTTGGGCTTTAAAGGTTGAACTTACAGAAATACACATGTGATTGTTTTACAGGTTTCCTGAAAAGGCATATAATGCATATTTGCATGCAGTGCTAGTTACATCTATGCTTAATAAATGCTTATTTTTTTCTATATTTGCACCATCATCTTCAGTCCCAAGTGATGAAAATATAAAATTAGCTTTTAGTTGAACCTAATGACCCCTTAGTGAGTTGAAACGGTATAAAACAAACTGTTGCATTGTTAAACTTCCACAACAGAAGGATTTAAAAAAAATACTTTCAAACATACACAACACTTAGACTATGTAAGTTCCTTCATTAAATCATCTTCTACCCTTTTCTTTATTTTTTAAGTAAAGAACAAAATGCTGACAGGCTTGTGAGTCACAGGCCTGGCTGTTGTAGAAAAGATTTTGGTAGGGGTTCCAGAAAAGTCTCATGCATTCTGGTATCTGAAATGAGTCAATGCCACTGTTTATTGCTGTACACGTTGTTGATTTATTTCAGCCATTTTAGCCTTTGGCTTTGCATATTTGACTAGTTTGGTGTATGGAAAGCAAGCATATTCTAAGCAAGGCCCTCGAAGACTGGGGCTCTCATCATCGGTATGTTTTGGCCATTTGTCTTCACACATGTTGAAAGAATTAATAGTGTAATCCATTTTAATGAAGTTACCGTTCTACAGCTTAATAATGGTATTTTTTATTTATTTAGTTTTAGTATGTTCAAGTTGACCACAATGTGAGACAAATGAGATGCCATCTCTAGAGTTAATACAACACTCTGGAAAGTGTTGAAATGTACAGAATGTACAGAAATATGGATTTTTCTGCTACCATGTATGTCTTGGTTCCACAAGGACCATTTCTGGAGAATAGCTGCTGCTTGCAGATGAGACTGTGAATGGTTTCACAGCTCCCCACTCTGGATTGTAGCGGAATCGAATACAAAAAGCTGAGAGAACTGTCAACATCACAACATATGCAGAGTAAATTTTCTGAGAGGTATAGAATAGTTTTTTAAAAATCAGCACATCAGTATGATCTGTAATTTGTCTCACACCTTACAGCATTTAGCAATTGTAAGGAAGAGGGCGAATTTGAAAGCTTTGACTGAATAGGCCTGATACCCAGTGAAAAGCCCATTACTCTTTCAAAGGGACAGCCTTTTGCTGAGTCACGCCTATTGAACCTCTGAATTGTTTCTGTTACAATCAAATGTGTCTGCAAGACTTTATGCTTTAGTAGATTACACAGATGTCTAATGTAAAAATTGTTTGTAACTGGGATATCAAAACAATTTGAGGTGTGAATCAATTCGGTATAGTTCTACAGGACGTTGGTCCTCCATGAGCGAGATTGAACACCCAATCCCGCTCATGGAGGGCCAACGTCCTGCAGACTTCAGCTCCTTAAGACCTTGATTAGCACATTCAGTTGTGTTTAATTAGAGCTGGAGCTAGACTCTGCAGATCGGTGGCCCTACAGGACCAGTACTGGGTACCTTAACAGACTGAGATAATCATGTACTTGTTTTCAGCAGTCTTTTTAACCCAGCACTTTCTGTCAGTTCTGTAATCATCAGCAGTCTGAAAAAAGCCATGTTTTGGTTTGTAGTATGACAAAAATGAGTACAGTGTACTGATCTGAACTCTTCTTGCAGATAGAGATTGGCACCTTGAGCCCTGATGAGGACATTGATCCTTCACATGGTGCCTCATTGGAGGAGGAAGAAGAGGAGGAGAATGTGGAGCATGAAGAACAAGAAGAACAGAGGACAGTTGAGGGGAGAGAACACAAGCAATTGCCCATAAAGCCTCAGCTTATTCCATCAGGCTCTGGGGAGTCTGGGACTCTGATGGGCCCTAGTGCTCAGGGAGGTCTGTACCATGAATGTACAAATGCACACACTACTAATTGTCATGACTAGCCTGCCAACCATCATGCTTTTGTTCCATTTAACTAGCAATACGATTGGTTAAATGAGTTTTAATAATTCTTTAACTTTTTATGTGCGTCATTCTTATACTGTTTATGTGCATCATATCCAGTAAAACACTCATAGTCTTTACTGAACCAGTCCATATGGTTCTAAGTGTAATTCTAATTCTAATAAATGTTCTAACACCTAACCTTGTCTTGAACAAGAGGAGGAGCTTCGTCTGACGCCCATTGACATCCTTCAGATTTCTGGGGACATTTCCGGTTCTGGTGACTTGGGCTCTGGAGCCTCTGGAGATTTGCTCGATGAAAAAGCTTCCGGTTCTGAAGAGCCTTTGGGCTCTGGAGGTTCTGGGGCCCCTGGTGACATTTCAGGATCTGTGGACTCAGGAGACCTTGGTTCTGGAGTCTCTGGGCTTTCTGGTTCAGGCATAATATTGATCTCAGGTGGAGGTCAGTACTCAGGACTTTGGTTTGCTGTCAGAAAAAAAAAAAAAAGTATGCTATTAGAAAAAAATGTGAAAACTTTGTACCTTTAGGGGTACAACAGGTTGTCACTGGTAAAGTACCCTTTAAGGTATAACTTCTGTACCTTTGACAACCTTGTACCTTATCTATGCATACAAGGTGCATATTAGTACCTTAGGAATAGTAATATGTATCTTTAAGGTACTACTATGAATCTTTTAGGGGTAAATAAGGTACAAAGATGTCTCCTCAATGGTACTCCACCTGTGGCAAACTGTTGTACCCCTAAAGGTACAATTATTGCACTTTTTTGTGCAAGTGTAGCTTAAGTGTAGCTTAAGGGGGTCCTTGATTACTTCAGCATAGTATTTTTTTCTGTGGGTGAGTTGGTGTCCAATGTATGGTCTATACCTGTTAGACCTTAGTGGGGAGATTTAAAACACGTTTTAAAGCAAGTAACCATGATCTGTAATTCTTTTTTTGTATTGGTTAAAATCTTGATCCCAAATGGCTACCTCATCATCATTGCCAGCATTGCTGTCAAGCTGTTATCTCTCAATTGCTGATGAGGAGGCTAATTTCTTTCTTGCCACCCCCCTTGTCTCTCACAAGAGGAGGAGCTCCACCTGATGCTTAAAACCCTTCCACACGAGGCCTCTGGGGATTTTGGGGAGTCTGGAATCTCTTGGGTGTCTGGAGCCTCTGGGATACCTGAGGTGTCAGGGGAGCCTGCAGCCTCTGGGGTACTTGAGGTATCTGAAGAGCCTGTGGCCTCTGGGTTACCTGAGGTATCAGGAGAGCCTTGGGTCTCTGGAGTACCTGATGTGTCAGGAGAATCTGGGGCCTCTGGGGTATCTGAGGTCTCAGGAGAACCTGGGGTCTTTGGGGTACCTGATGTGTCAGGAGAGTCTGGGGTACCTGAGGTAACAAGAGTGCCTGGAGCCTCTGGGGTACCTGAGATGTCAGGAGAGTCTGGGCTCTCTGGGGTACCTGAGGTATTCGGAGAGTCTGGGACCTCTGGGGTGCCTGAGGTGTTTGAAGAGTCTGGCATCTCTGGGGTGCCTGAAGAGTCTGGAGAGTCTGGGATCTCTGGGGTGCCTGAGGTCTTTAAAAAGCCTGAGACCATTGAATGGTTTGAAGAGTCTAGCATACCTGAGGAGACTGGAGAGCCTGTGGACTCTTTGGAGTCAGGAGAGTCTGGGGTGACTGAGGCGCCAGACGTCACCACTGACCTATTAATTCCTGACCTAGATGAAGGTCAGTACCATGATATCAACACCTTGCACTTCTATGACTTAGATTTATGACAGAAATCTGACAGTGTTGGCTATTTTTTAGATAAAGGATAGGTTAGATGAACAAGTATTATGATCACTACTGACCTTATTGTTGCACTCATCAATACTAGACTTCAAGCATTTTCTAAAAAAAATGTTATTCCCACTGGGAAACCCATTTAACTGGCTGATATTGGTTAACTGTGTGTTCATTTGCTTTGGTGTGCATTATAACAATAATAATGCATTATAACTTCTCAATGTCAATATAACTCTCTGTCTGTCCTGTTCCATTGTTCATCTGTCCATGTGCTAATCTGTCTTCTAACACCTTAATGTTATTGTCTTTAACAAGAGGAGGAGATACTCCTAACAACCCCGACCACTCCCCTGGAGGGGACTGGGGGTGATATAGGGTCAGGGCTACCTGATTTTGACACAGATATTGACACAGATACAACAGGTCAGTATTTCACTTGTATAATGTGTTAACTGATGAAGTTCTGTTGTTTACCAGAGATCACTATTTATTTGTGTAAAATATTATACTGCAGGAGTGTCCAATCTTGCTCCTGGAAGGCCACCTTCCTGCAGAATTTAGCTCCAACATACTTGCCTGGAAGTTCCTAGTGATCCTAAAGACCTTGATTAGTTCAGGTGTGTTTGAGGATGGAGCTAATATCAGCACTAAAGTGGCCCTTCAGGAGTAAGATCCCTGCATACTGTTTGCAACACATGTTCATGTGACATTGTCACACATTGTGGCTTTCCAGTCTCTTAATGACTGATACAAAAGTGCAAAAACTCTTTGCCCTGTGTATCTAAACAGGCTGCTGCTGGCATGTGCATCAGTACAGTTTCTGTATTTTAATATGTGTTTGTGTTTGTCTTCTGAATGCCACTGCTGGTTTGGTGGTAAGGTATGGCTACCTGTATGCTGTGCACCTGTCTGGTCGGATCTGTGTACTGTGATGACCTTAAGCTGGAGCGTGTTCCTCCCCTCTCCAAAGAAACCACTCATTTCTATGCCCGCTACAATAAAATCGCCAGGATCAGCAAGTCTGACTTTGCCAACTTGAGTATGTGTTTCATCAATGGGAAAATCAAATAGTTTTAAGGATGTCAAAACGAAATCAGAATGAATCAAATTAAGCCCTGCCCTACATTTTTTTTTTCTAGTTGAGTATCTAGTTTAATTCAATAATGCTTCACAATACAGAAGTAAATGGGTTGCAAATAGCAATTCCTGTTTATTTGAGGCCTAGAGTTTATATAGACAACAGTTTGTCTAAAAATCTTAAGTAATATTTTATAGCTTGATCTGATAGCGTTAGCACAATTTGACATCTTTAGCTTGATGCTAAACTATGACTTTGATGTTTTAATGAATTTTACTGAATGGCTTTTTGTCTTTTGTTGTCATAAAGATAAATTAAAGAGGATAGATCTGACTAGCAACGGCATTTCCAGGATTGATGATGATGCTTTCTTTGGCCTTCCTGCTCTGGAAGAGTTGATATTACGAGAGAACAGTATTAGACAACTTCCTGCTCTGCCACCGTCTATGACTCTTATTGATGCCTGTCACAACCAGTTGGGTAACATTGGCATCCAGAGAGAAGCTTTCAAGGTGAGAGAAGCAATAAGAGTCAAAATGGAGTTTATTAAAGCAGACCCTTAAGCACATTCTTTACTGAACTTTCTTGCATACAGTGTTCCTTGAACCTGTGATAACCTACTGTTGTGCAAGTAGACCTGAGGGAACAGCTTAAAGTTTGTTTAAATTAGACAAAAACCAGACAGCAGAAAAGATGATGATTGTTCGGTCCCTATGGGAATTTCTGCTATAGCTTATGCTGAGAGCTGTTGAATGTACCTTATCTAATTTTGTTTGACAGGATTGACATCAACTCATGTTTTCTGTTTTTAGGACATGCCAGGGCTACTTTACCTTTACTTGACTGACAACAACATAGACCACATCCCAGTTCCCTTGCCTGACAGTCTGCGCTCCCTGCACCTACAGGTACCTGTACTCCCACCTCACTAGTGCCACACTGTGGACATCTATGGCACTTGCCACCTAACTGAAATATTAACATTTATGTACAAATTTTATATTTATAGAATTGTGCTGTTTATTTGAGATCAGGAAACTTGCTAAAGTTATTATGAATGGCAGAGAAAATAATACCCTAAACCAAGCATTCATTTATTGTCAATTTTTCTGGTGATCCACATAGTGCTCTTTGCTGTAGTAAAATTATGAAGTATCACACAAAATTTAAACATTAAGTTAAAAAAAAAATACAAACATAAAATATATGTACCTGCATGGTAAATCTAAAACAATCTCTGTTTTATCATTCAGAATAACAATATCCAGATGATGCATGAGGACACCTTCTGCAATCCGCATGACTTAAATTACATTCGCAATGCTCTGGAGGACGTTCGCCTGGACGGTAATCCCATCAACCTCAGCAGAACCCCACAGGCCTACATATGTTTGCCACGTATCCCCATTGGTGCCCTTATTTAAGCCAAAAAAACGCACACTCAAATGCACACGTACAAAACTCACACGTATGCACATGCATCAAAACTCCTCTGTGCGTACCTCTCTCCTTTTTTTTTTTTTTTTTTTTTTTAACTTTGGGCTCAAGCAAACACTTGGATATGAATGGCTGTCTTTAAAGGAGGTTGGCATAAATACATAAACTCACACTCTCACAGGAGTTCTGGTGGACACTTCCAACTCTACGCTGCTTGTGTTTCTAACTTTTTACACAGTACATACTTTTCATAATGTAGGTTTGTAATCATATGTGGATTAATGACGCCTCAAACACCCATACGTGTCTCACCTTATAAACAATCTCTTTTAGAGAAACAGAGAACCAAGCATAAATCTGAAATTTTTTTTTTAATTATTTTTTTTTTATTATTTATCAAATACTGATGAACCTATCAGAAAAAAACAAGATGTCATTAATTTACAAATGCAATTCTGAACATGACAAAAACTCTTAATTTTGTGTGCTGTACTGGTTGCCTGTTCGGGGCTAGCTGCAATAGCCAGCCCAAATTGTTTAAATATGTTTGTATTGTAAATGAAATATTGTTAATATTCATATAGAATTTAACAAATGTTTATCATAATTAGCATAAACTAATTGAAGCTGGCGCTCACTGAACTTCTTGAAAGGTAAATTGACTAATGCAATAAAAGCATTCTATCAATGAATTTGTTGTAAAGTCTGTACTGTAATATAAATATATATAAGCTGATTTTTTTTTTTTACTTTTTTTTTTTTTTTAATTTTACAAGAACTGCAATATTTTGGTCTATCACATCTCAAGCTGTTGTTATGAACAGTGGCCTTCAAAATGAAAACTGTTGTATTGGCTGAGGGGTTTGAAAATGATTGGGGGGAATGGAGGGTAAATATTAGCTCAGCATTGTGTTTTGTATGGAAATAATCACACCTGAATAAAGATTTCTGATGACCTCTCCAAAACAGAGGTGGCTTAACGTTTTCATTGTTAGCTTGTAAAGTCTTCAAAGGCATGAAACCAACACTTAGCGCTTCAAAGTGCTCTTTTAAACAATAGTTACTAACATTACAAAAATCAATCACTGTAACACAGAACAATCCACTTCCGGCAACAGTAAACGGTTTTACTTCAAACAGAAGGCGTACAAAAATAATGACATATACATAATGGGTCCCATTCAGAACAGTTAGTTCTGTTTTAGAAGTTCTCAATAAGCTTTTCAAACAGGTTGAGGAATTTCTGCCTCCTTTCTAAGGAAGCCGGTTCCATCACTAGGGGAATAGAGGTGTCAGTTCCTTCTGAATTGTCGTTCAGATCAGCCGGCTGTTCCCCCTTCTCCATCCCACGCTGCTGCTCTAGGACGGCACGCTCTCGTTCAAGCTTTGCCCTTTCTCTGTCAAGAATCGCTCTTTCCTTTTCCAGCTGAGCTCGGATGTACTCCACAGAGGCCCTATCTCTTTCCACAGCGGCTTTCTCTCTCTCTAGAGAGGCCCTGTCTCGGTCCAATGCTGCAAGTTCACGCTCCACTCCTGCTCGTTCTCGGTCTAAAACCATTTTCTCCCGCTCCAGGACCATCCTCTCGTATTCAATAGCGGCTTTGTCGCTCTCCAGGATGGCCCTCTCGTGCTCCATCTCATCCCTGTCTCTGTCCAGGTCTGCCCTGTCTCGCCCCATTTCTTCAGACATCATGTCATCCTCTTCGACAAACAGCTCGATCTCGCTTCTGTTTGGCTCACGTGCCCTTTTGCTCCTCCTACGCGTGGTGTTGTTTGGCCGATACTCGCTGTCATCGCCCACAGAAGAAGTGTCTAGGGTGACTTCGCTTCCAGCGAGTCTACCCTCCATGGCGTCATCCATGAGGGAGAACCACGGCCAGTTAGTGGGGTTCACCGAGACGCCAGGTGGGGGATTCTTCATTTCCTGATACACACAAGGTACACAGACACAAAATGTTTGTGAGAATGCAGAGGGCAAGATCATGCAGATTAGATCATGTTTATTTATGTGTGTAAATAATTATTCATGTTTAACATAATATGAAACATAATATGGATATATGCATTTAATGACAATTACGTTCTGATATTTATTAAAATGTCTTTTAGTTAATTTGTGTATAACTTTAATTAATGTTATGTGTATGTATATAATACATTCATGCTATTGCCATACATTTTAAATAGTTATTGAGCGTTTTACTATATATATCATTGGTCATACTTAAATGTAATGACATTCTGATGTATAATAATTAAATGCCATTAATTAAAAGTTACACACAACATTAACTAAATGTTATGTTTAGGTAAATAACACATTCATATATATATATATATATATATGTGCAGAGCACTGAAAGGTTCATGAAGTCCTCATGACGAGCTAATGATTTGCATCAGGTGTGTTAAATATGGGCAATATATAAAATGCACAGTGCTGGGCATTGTATGACAGGATTGAGAAGCACTAAACACTGATAACCTGGCATTATCATACCTTATATTTCATCTTTAGGTTTTCCCATTTTCTCCTGGCCTGGCTGGCAGAAATTTCCCTTTGCAGACCCAACTCTTTCAATATAGCCCTATAGCACAGATTACAAAAGTTATGCAGATTTTAAACACTGATTGCTGCAGGCTGCTAGCATAAAAAATTACTGTATACTTATTTATTGGTGCAAAGAACTGAATGGGTGAGTATGCATACGTGTATTGTTTTACCTATAAGCCAGAGTTGAAGAATTTCTCTTTCCAGTGAAAAGTGAGTCGTTGGTCACACGCAACTTCACGAATCTAACAAATTCTTCATTTGACACTTGAAGCACACACACATATAGACACATGCAGAATTGCAGATATTAATATAGGTAGGACACGTGATTTGTATAATATATGCATCCAATTTACCTGGCCAGCTCAATGCTAAACTGCTAAAACTGGACAGTTAATTAAATGCATTGGGACTTTAAATGCATAAAATGAATTGCTACTCACTCTTATAAATGAATTCTGCATGATCTGGGCCATCCTTAATGTCCTCAGAGGGACTCTGTACAGTATAAAGTTCGTGGTCCATACTTGCGTCTGTTGTCTTTGAGTCATCAAGTGCGCTACTCATGGCGCTAGTGCACAAGCGAAGGGCACTAGAAGAGAAAATGGAGGGTTACGTTTATTCCTTCTGCTGTTGATTCATGGCGGTCTGAGTCTACATACCGCCACCTATTGGACTGCTGTGATATCACAATGTAAAAAGTCAGGAAAAGTGATGTATTAAAAGATTGTCTTGAACAGGAAACATTTATAAATTAGTATCAACCTTTAAAAATATGGAATTGATGATGAAACCTATACATTTTTGCTGATACTATACATGGCACATTATAAAGTTGCGGCAACTATAAAGTATAACAGTATGTTATTTTATTGCAGAAATAAATATACTTTATAACTTATAATCTCAACGAAAGCATTTATATTCTACCTTTCAGGATGTGCTTCTTTACAAACAATTACATGACTTTCAAAATCGCTTCTTCGTAAAACTGTAGTTTTGCAGTAGGGACAGTGATAATGTAGCGATGGTCGACAGTCAAATCCACATCTGTGAATGGAGAAACCTACAGCATAAAAATGGTATATTATGAAAATACTGCGTATCAAAGCCTATATTTATATAAGCTATTCAAACACACTAGAAGTACGCACCCTCGTGGAAAACTGCCCTGTTAAAATGTCTTGTCATATGCAGTTTTAATTTGTCATTTCTGGTCGATTTAAATACACTTTCAGAGCAAAAGGGGCAGTGGAAACCACTGCAGCACGTCGTGCATTGATGTAAGGGGGGCAGTGAATGGCCTTTCTGAATCGTTATATGTGTCTAAAAGAAAAACAAGACTACAAATTAATCCTCGAGTAACTTCGATTCCCAATCGACATTTCATTCGAGTTCAATAGAGGGAAGTTATTAAAACGTGTTTCAGTAATAGTGACCAGAAAAACTGTTCACTAATGACAAATATGCACTGAGACACTTTCAATGTCATATTTGAAATACACATCCACTTTTTGAGTTAAGAAACACGATTATATGCATCTGTTATAACCGTAACAGTTCTGCTGCATTTGTTCGTGTGCGATAAATACTAAGTGGGTATATTGCCCCTTGTTAACTAAAGCACCACAATATGTTTATTTATAAATTAATTGAGCACAATCATTCCATCATATGGACGCAAAAAGCATCCCGTTTTGTGTCAGCTGTCGTGGTCTCAAACCCGCCTATGTCTACTTGATGAGCAGCTTAGTGTCGAGATCTGATGTTGCACATTTTCCCATTAATATCTCATATAATGTAAAATTTGAATCGACAAAATAAGCGCAATAAGCTCGATACTCACTAAGATATGACCCGATGTGATGTCTTTCATTTTTACATTGTCGCTTGTCATATTTACAAACTCGCGTCCCGAAACTGTTGCACTAAAACTGCTGGCGGTGCTGTATTGTAAATGGCGGTGCATTAATGTAAATACGCCCTTTGATACGGACAATCCCGAGAAGTCACTTTACTTAATAAAGAAATGTTTTTTGTATTTATGGACATAAGAACAGACACCTTTGATATTTCCTGAAGAAAATATTGATGCAAGTAAAGATGTATTTCACAAACAGATTCCTTTTATTTTCCTAAGTCTCTCCAATACAAAGATGGCAGCAGAGAGCATCAAACTGAGGTCTATGTCACGGGAGTGCCGACATTTTGGTGAGGTCTACAAGGTACTTTATTGCGCGATTTTAACTGCTTTTGTTTGGGTTAAATTAAACGTTTTGGTGATGTTCTTCTAGATGTTTTCACACAACATATGCATTTTTTTCTACCTGACCAGTCCATCACTATTTTGTAGACTACTTTAGTTGGAGTTTACTACAAAAAGATAGCTTTTTGTTTTTACAGTTACCGACTGTCGCAGAACTTGGAATTGTTTGAACTTGAGCATAGCAGAAATAATCAGACTGACTAACCTAATGTAAATGATTAACAGAACAAATGTTAATCATTAGTCCGTATCAATAAGCTTATCTCACAGAAAGCGTTTAAAAACGCTAGACGCAGGGTAGTAGAACGGGAAAAACAAGGTCCTGATGTTATTGAATTAACGTGCACGTGTTGGATGGTTTGTATACATATTTTGTTTTGTTTGTGTGTTTATAAAGTTCCCAATGGCTTTTCTTTCCCATGTTTGAATATTTTTGCTGAAAAGATCCTACTGGGGCACTATTGTGTTCATATCTATGGTCTGATCACCGCCGAATAAGACGAGATGAAAGCTGATTCGTTGAAAACGAAAAACGTCACTTCCGCAAGTTTCTTAAGTACGTAAGACACACGTTCCTTGGCCACGTTTGTCATTCGTTTTGGGACGTTGGAGAGTTAGCAGCAGCCATTGAATCTTCGTCTTTTTTTTTTTTTTTTTAAAAAAAAAAAGCTTTTTTTTGTTCGACTTCACGTTTATTTTTCAATCACTCGGTGATTTTTGAATCTCCACATTTGGGTAACCAAAGACTGTGTTTTGTTTTTGGTAATGTGTCTTGAAGTCATGAAAATGAAAGAAAACTACCAGAAGGACACCGAAACCGCGCCTGTTCATAAGAAGAAATGGTCAAAGTCCAAGAGGAAGACATTTCTGCGAGCAAAAATCAGCGAAAGGAGGCGACGGGTCCGCGCCTGGTCAACCAAGAGACGACAGTTTTGTCCGGACCGTGTTGACGGTAACGTTACAGCTATGAGGAATCAAAGTTACGTACCATCGGTTGCCATGGCACCAAGAAACACAACACAGTATTTAATGGACCTGGAGTACGCTGAACTATTAGATGTTTCATTTGAGACATGTGATGTAAGCCATGATTTCTCAATGCAGATTCATGTCCCATTTGATGAGAGCGTTTTCTCATTGTCGGACTCTGATTACGACAGATCGTTGGACTTTCAACAGCGAGACTTCGAGAATGTGTTCTTCAGGAATGAAATCTGACGTATTTCAGAAACCTGACTTGATTTCGTCGGA
Source organism: Elopichthys bambusa (assembly GCA_037101425.1). Taxonomy (NCBI): domain Eukaryota; kingdom Metazoa; phylum Chordata; class Actinopteri; order Cypriniformes; family Xenocyprididae; genus Elopichthys; species Elopichthys bambusa. Next base: position 11,205,913 of record CM074454.1, on the reverse strand, counting down.
ACGAGACGACCGGGCAGCTGTGAAACCATAGACCGTAATATGTGCGTGAAATGCCAATGGTTTTATTGTTAGCCCTATATAAATGTGTGATAGTATCGAACAATGTTTTTATTGAAGCCGAGGCATTCAACAGAATTCTTTGAGTTGCATGTTACGAGTTGAATTTGGTTTCATTTGTCGGCTCTCCTTGTCTCACAGCATTGCGCAGACTCCAACTCAGGGAGGCGGAACGCTCAGCGTCACAGCTGCGTGATGACGTGTACGCCACGCCCCGCCTCCAGTACGGCCACCACCACGTGGCCAGCAGGTAAACTCGCTCCACCCTTTGTGTACGCGGTGTTAGAGCGTTGCAGTAACCTGATGTCGCAGTGTAATTTGTGAACAAATGTGCATGCATTGTTCTGCCTACGGATGCATGTGTGTTTTGAGAGACTTTTACAGGTTGCTGATCCTCCTCGACGGATCTCAGCTGTCTGTGCAACCCACCCAGAGCCTTGGGACAAAGCCACATGGCTGCCTGGTCATCGCTGCTGGGTAAATGTGGTAACTGTTTGTTTGAATGGCAAAACACACAAGTGCACTCAGATCTTAATCTCATGTGATATGATCTTATTTTGTGAGGAGTTTTGTAAATATTGATTGTATTATCAATAATTGTATTAACTATTAAAACATACTTATGACTATAATGTTGATTTTGTTTCTTGTTTATTCATTGTGTGAGCTTCATTCAAATATATGGGACAGGAAGATGAGCAGATATAAAAGACTGCGTACACATCTGCTTGACAACAATAACAATACCTAAAACTACAGTATAGCCTATATAGCAAACTGACCTTTTCATAATGGTTTTAGTTGGGTTAAAATGTTAAAACAAAGGCCTAATGGTGGGATAACTGCTGCAGGATTTTAGGAATATTTGATCAGGAGTTAATGGACTCAAAATGCATGTAGAACAGTGGTTTTCAGCTAGCGGAGTAAAGGTTTGTTTTGGATATTCGTCACATTCCGCAATAAACGGCAATAACCCCAAAACGACATGCCCCCCAAAAATCTAAACGGTATTATCGCTTAAAGGGCAAAGCTAGTAATGTTTCACAAGCTTTCTTTTCATTATTTTCGCTCGATCTAATGAGCACTGACCCGCAGAAGCCGTCGCAATGTGAGTTACGGCGGGAAGGCTCGATCTTGGCTGAGCTGTAAGTTAAGGACCGTGGGGAAAATGCAAATTTTCTTCGTTTTTTTGCTATGACTTGGTGAGAGGTGTTTTTGTAATAGCTCTTATTGAAAGTCCTATAAACATGAGACCAGTGTAATTCAATACAGGGAGACAGGGGACAACTTTCACAAAATCTCTCTTGACCACTACTGGTGAAAAAAGGGAACTGCATGTCTAACATTAACTTTCTTTTTGTAATAGTTCCGTCCATCAGGGAGACAGACATCAAACCAGAATCATTCAGTACAGGGAGACAGGGGACAACTTTAAGAACCTCTCTTTTTACCCCTACTGGTGAAAAAGGCAATTGCATGTCTAAAATTAACATTATTTTTGTAATAGCTTTGTCTAAAGGGGAGACAAGAGACATGAAACCAGTGTCATTCAGTAGAGGGGGAGAAAGGGGACAACTGGATGTCTCTGTCTCCCCTTTAGACAAAGCTATTACAAAAAGAAAGTAAATTTTATGTGCAATTTCCTTTTTCACCAGTAGGAGTAAAAAAAAAGGTTGTGAGTTGTCCCCTGTCTCCCTTTACTGAATGACATTGGTTTGATGGCTCTTGTCTCCCTGATGGATGAAACTATTACAAAAAGAATGTTAATTTTAGACATGCAATTGCCTTTTTCACCAGTTGGGGTAAAAAGAGGTTGTTAAAGTTGTCCCCTGTCCCCCTCTACTGAATGACACTGGTCTCATGTTTATAGGATTTTTAACAAAAGAGCTATTACAAAAACACCTCTCACAAAGTCATAGCAAAAAACGAAGAAAACTTGCACTTTCCCCACGGTCCTTAACTTACAGCTCAGCCAAGAGCGAGCCTTCCCTCTGTAACTCACATTGCGACGGCTTCTGCGGGTCAATGCTTGTTAGATCGAGCGAAAATAATGAAAAGAAAGCTTGTGAAACATTACTAGCTTTGTCCTTTTAGCAATTAATACAGTTTAGATTTTGGGGGGGCATGTCGTTTTGGGGTTATTGTCGTTTATTGCTGAATGTGTGACGAATATCCAAAACAAAACTAACTTTACTTTGCTTTTTCAGCTTGGGTACTGCAAGAGTATTAAACTGACAAAAATGTGTAGAACATGTGAAATTACTTTATTTGTTCTCTCAACCACATATTTTAAGCATATTGTACTTCTGGACTGACCAAATGAACCTGTTCTGAAATATAAGAAACCGCAAGTGCCAGAGTTAAAGGTACAGTGATTTCTGAGAAATGCTGTTGACCGTGGATCTGACCGAGCAACAAAACCCACTTGTAGGCAATCGGCAGTAAGGGGCGTGTATGTACATTAGGTGTGTTGCATAGAATGTTTGTGAATTTGGGGGCGGAGCTATCAAGATAGGGATGTGATCTTTTTGGGTAGGGCTATGTTTGTTTTGGGGACTTAAAATATCAACAGTTTATCAGAAATAGCTACTGCACCTTTAATATTTGGCATTTGCATCTTTTGAATGTTTTGTGCAATTGGGGCCCATGGAGTTTGGGAGCTGCTGCTGGTGAGAATGGGTACTCTTTAAGGTGAGAATAAAAGTTCAGGAAATGTGAGCAAATCTGTTTCTTGTGTATTAGGATCAGAATTTAGCTTAAAATTAACCTTTTATGACTCCTTGATGACCATTTATACTGCATATAGGCACTTAAGAATGAAATCAATGGGGCTGATCAGGTAATGTTGAAATACTGTTGCAGTAGTGTAGGTATGACATCATTTGTATGAGTTTTTAACACTTCCGGTTCCATCATGCCGAAGTCAAATGTTTTTTTTTTTTTTTTTTAAAGGGATTTTGGTTAAATGGCTGAAATAAGGTGTGTGGTGAACACAAGCTTAAGACACTTTAAAGTTTTATTCTACAACAAAATACACAAGCATTACCCCACTCCTTTTTTTTTTAAAGATACTAAGTGTCTTAAAAAGGCGGTGGCTAAATGGGACTACAGAGGCTGTCGGGGAGATTAAAGGTCATCACACTGAACAGGTAAACACATTCAGCTTTTACGGCCTCGTTGTGGGTATAATTCTACACTTAGAAACTATTCTAACTCATACTTTATATATAAACTCAACAAAGTTGTCAGAAGCTTAGTGGTGGTGACGGTGAACTCGTGGGACCTTGGTGTTCATTTATAGCCTACCTTTAGCTTTTTATCTCTGGTGACTGCATTTAGGCTTCAAAATTCATAAAAGTGTTAATCTGTGAAAATGGTCTTGATAGACAAAACGTGCAAGTATAATAAACTTGTTGATCACAGATTTTGTTTTTTGGCGATAATCCAAAAAATCCGGTGTGTGCTAATATTTTCTGTATGAAGCTAAATAAATTTACTAAATTGCAATGACAATGATCTGCCATATACTGTACAGTGAAACCCTAAATCAACTGTAAAAATGTTGACATGCATTCTCTGTAAAGCTGCTTTGAAACGATATGTATCGTGAAAAGCGCTATACAAATAAATGTGAATTGAATTGTAAAAATGATCTCAGATCAAATAATATACTGGTTTTAACATAAGAATTGATGTGCTGATATTGCTGTGGTCATAATTATGACACTGTCTTCAGTTCACACAAATGATTGCACAAGTCTAAAACCAAAAAGAGCACATTTGGAATAGAGTAGTGTTTTGGAAAATCAGCATGGACTGAAATCATTTTTGGATCCATGTTAGGAAAAATTCAGGCTATTCTGGAAGGGTTTTCTTTTTTTAAATATTTATAAATACATAAGTATACACAGCAATATGTGTATTTTAGATAGGTGCACAACACACTTCATCAAATGAAATGTAAACAAGCTGTGGATCAGCACTTCTGCTAATTGACTCTCTTGGTATATGATTGTTTTGAGCACAGGAACACCTTGTTCCTTTCCTCACCCCACAGCTCTGTTTTTGGCATAGGGCGGTTCAAAAAAAAAAAAAAAAAAAAAAAACATGTGGTAAACAGGTGCACTTGCCTAACTGTTTTACACCACTAGGTGGCCCTAAATTGCCACAGTAAAGTAGGCCCACCACCAGTACTCTAGGAAGGCTGACAAGAGCAATGTGTTGATAATCCTAGTGCCACATTTAGATTATAGTGCATGCCATCTGTTTGTGAGGGGCATGAAGCAATGGAGGAGAGCAGGATGGGACAAACCTCTCAAATTACACAAGGCAACGAGGACAAAAACCACAAATGAAGGAACCCACACAAGGTAAAGTGTGTGTATTTCTCCATGTTCCTCAACTCTACTATAATAGACCAAACTTTAAGTTTTAACTTTTCTTTTCCTTTTTATGCTGAGTATTTCTTGTACTCTGACAATGCTTTGTGTTAGCTCAGTTGCCCCGTGGTCCATCTGCCAAGAGTAATAGATGAGACAACTCGTCCCTGGCCTACTGTGTGCTGTCAATGAGATGACTGCAGAATACAAGGCTTGTGCATTATGATTGATATGAAGCCCTCCAGCCAGGCCGCACTGCCAGTCTATTGATTAGTCACTAGCCTGGCCTCATGGGAGGGCCTGTCCCTCTGTCATCCATCATACACATTTTCTCCTATTTTAGACAGACAAGAAAAGTTACCAGGATAAGCTCCTACTTGAAGGTGCGGGTTCGCCCATTTAGAACATATCTCTAATCTTATCCGAAGATTTGTGTAAATGGTACATTTCATTTGGGTGCGATAAGGTTGTAGTTAATTCATGCTGGTCTGGTTTCATGAGATTTTAAGCTAAATCTAAACTAAATAGGCCGTTATCTGTTATCTTTCTTTAATGTGATTCCAGTCCATTTCCATTACATAAAGCTTGTGGGTTTATAAAGATTTTTACTTTTCAACTATGTAATCTTTTTTTTTTTAAATAAAGGGACATTTACAATTATTTTGATAAATGGTTTGCATTGTGTTGTCAGGCTAATTTTAACCTTTTGGTATCATTAATGGAATCAGGTAAAGTCTGCTTCCATGAAAGGCTGGCCTTGATGAAACAGTCAGTGAATCGGAGTGTATTTGTACCTGATTACGTAATTGACTTTATAAACCAAGAGTGAAGGAAATGGATTGGAATAAGTTCAAGAAAGATAGAATAGATAATGTCCTATTTAGTTAAAATAATTTAAAATCTCATGAAGCCCAGGTCGGCATTTACCTAAAATATAAAGAATATAAAATATAAAGGGACTATAGGAGAATATAAAAAATATTTTTGCAATGAAAAATATTTCAAACAAACAACTGCAAACTGAACTGTATATATATAAAATGTAAGTTATTTAATATCAACTTTATGCTTGTTGAGCTGTTGTATAAAAGCAGTTTCCCAGTTGGACCCGCTCCGAATCAGCAAAGCTGTGATTACCTGCTGTATATAGCTTTAAAGGGATAGTTCACCCAAAAATGAAAATTACCCCATAATTTACTCATCTTCAAGCCATAGATGTATATGACTTTCTTCTTTCTGCCAAACGCAATCAGAGTTATATTAAAAATATCCTGGCTCTTCCAAGCTTTATAATGGAAGTGATTGGAGGATGAGATTTTGAAGCCCCAAAAAAGTTCATCCATTGGCCATAAAACGTACTCCATGTGGTTCCGGGGCGTTAATAAAGGTCTTCTGAAGTGAACTGATGCGTTTGTGTAAGACAAATATCCTTATTTAAAACTTTATAAAGTAAAATAACGAGCTTCCAGAGCAACAGCCATACACATTTGACTTGTGTCTAAAAAGTTTTCTGCAACGTAGTACACAATGCCATGACATTCTATGCTACACCATGACATACTACACTATGTCCTATGTTATAACACTTAGTATGTCATGTCATTATACTACGTAGTGGAAGTTAGAGCTTTTTAGACGTAAGTCGAATGCGTATGGCTGTCGAACCAGAAGCTTATTATTTTACTTTATAATTTTAATATTTGTCTTACACAAATGCAGCGATTCACTTCAGCAGGCCTTTATTAACCCACCGGAGCCATGTGGAGTTGTTTTATAATCGACGGATGCACTTTTTTAGGGCTTCAAAATCTCATCCTCCAATCACTCCCATTTTAAAGCTGGGAAGAGCCAGGATATTTTTTAATATAACTGATTGTGTTTGGCTGAAAGAAGAAAGTCATATACACCTAGGATGGCTTGAGAGTGAGTAAATTATGGGGTAATTTTCATTTTTGGGTGAACTATCCCTTTAACTAAATCAGACATACATATTCACACAATTTCATTGTCTGTTTCCCAATGTTCAGGTTAGCTGTTCTGGCAAATGTTATGGAGAAAGCACGGACAAACTTGTGTGAATCAGCTGTTTGGTGATGGATGAATGGACCAGCCTTTTGGCAAAACACCAGTCTAGTACACCCACTGGAAGCAATTTGCTTGCTTTTCTTTCTGTTTGTGAAACAAAACATTTTTTGCTGCTTGCTTATTGTATTTAAATTGCAACACAATTCTTAAGGAGTTTATACTCCATTTCATTTTCTGCAGTTTCTTTAAATGGCAGAGTAAATGTAGATTAATTTAATTAATTTGCAAAATTAAGGTCGAATTGATAAATATTCAACACAACCTGATTCTCATTGCTGAAACTGGTTAGGGAGTGGAATTTCTATGGGACTGGATAGGGATTAGTTTTTTAATAATGCTTAAATAATGCCTGATATTCATAAAACATGCACAGAGAAAAACAGCACTTTGACCTTCACAGAGACAGGAAGAGACAGGTGCCTGTGGCGTTGTGGTTAGACACACCCACGGAGTGGACTCTGTTCAGCCGAAAGAAAAGGTCATAGAAATGTCGTGCAGTCATGTCCTTGTAAGTTTGATCAGACTTGATAAAAGCAAACCTGCTGCTTGGTTTCTTCCTGCTGTACTTTTCGACATCCATAATAACTACACACCACACATTTGATCTATGTTGTGATGTGTGATGACTCGGCTAACAACCATTGTGTTAAATTTGCATTGTTCATTAAACATATGTGAAAGATGGAAAATGGAAATTAAAAGAAGCTCTGTTCCTCATGCGGGTTTGTAGGAGGCAGGAAATACAAGAGTAAGCTTGACTTCACATCTGAAGTTTCGATTTTGCATTTTTGCATAGTTCTTCAGAATAGCATTATAGCATGCAGCTCTTATCATTTCTTCCTCAAAGTAGTACCCATAAAAGTGTTTTCAGCAAAGTGTTACATTTAAGAATAGATGTCTTCAGTCTTCAATGTCACATGATCCTTCAGAAATCATTCTAATATGCTGATTTCTTGCTTAATTATTAATAATGGTTGCTATTATTATCAATGTTAAAAACATTTTTCATGCAGCTTTGGTGAGCAAGACACTTATTCCAAAAGTTTGACTGGTAGTGTAGATGTATTTAGGTATCACTGATATATCTGAGAATAGGTGTGGAGCGGGGTGAGGTGTGTGGGCTCCAAAAGTCAGTGGTCAACCAGGACCTCCCACTGCATATGTGTTCAGGGTCTGTGGTGCCTTCTACTTTGAGATACAGGTGTGAAAAATGACTAATCTAATCTGTCAACTGACAAGTTGATATTGAGCTTAACATTTTGCCTTGACCCAATTGAGGCCCTAAAGCCTGCTCGCTGGAGCCATTTTAATGAATTTTAGTACCGGAAATAGGCCACGGGTGAGGGGGGCAGGGGCTTTGACGTGAGCATGTGCACCTCCGGGAGCATCCCTCTCCTTCAACCTTGCCTCATTAGTCTAACTGGGCAGTTGCAGAGCTGTTGTGTGTCACATCTATTTCTGTCCCCCTAAACTCCAAAGTGCTCCCTCAACTTATCTTCCTGTATTCTCCATTTCCTCTCTCACCACCCAAGAGACGAGGTGGAAGAGATGCGATTGGCCCCTGCTCAGTCATCATCAAGGAGACAGTTTGGCAAGGAGGAATCGGACACTGGTGCGGTCGCTAACTGTGTCAAGGACGCAGAAGCCAAACCTGGTACAGTTCATCTGTAAAAGACCTGAGAGCACAAACGCAGAGAGGAACTGACCAACTAAGCCAACTTACAACTCGACACTCTCACTTAAATTAAAGGTACAGTTCACCCCTAAATGAAAACTTTGCCATTATTTACTCACTGTTATTTTTGTTTCAGTGGAACACAAAAAATAATTTGTAATAGAGCTGCACGATTCTGGATAAAATGAGAATCATGATTTTTTGGTTTCATATAGAGATTATGATTCTCCCACGATTCTGAATATACAACCAAACAAAATAACATGTAATTTATTAGAGGTTCTGACAAAATATAAATTGCTGACTCTAATTGCTGGAAAATGTTTGAATTAATTATTTAAAAAATGGTTTTGAATGAATGCAATGACTCTTTAATAAATACTTGTTTCATTGGTGGATGAATCCGTGTTTTTGAATGAACGATTCAATGACAAATACATTTTTTAACAGTCAGTTGTCGCCACCTAGTGTAATTAGATTTATAATTACATTGTACTTACATTGATACAACCGTTATTTGACGTGCCAAGTTCGTTTCAAAAGGTAGTTTGCTCTATTTTGATCGCTATCGTAGACATCGGTGTTTAAATACTAACTTAAAACTTATATCTCAGTACTTCTTTGATAATGTGAATATTTGTAACACAGAAATAACTAATGTGTGATTCTGGCTCTGGCAGCACGAACACAGATTTGAACGTTCCGTTATGATTTTGTCAAAGGTTTAATAGATGCAATAAAGTAGGATCGCGTGGGTGCTTGAATCGAGATCGCGATCTTTTTACGATTAATCGTGCAGCTCTAATTTGTAATTAATTTTTATGTTGTTTCCATACAATGACATTTCATAGTGACCTGTGAAGCTCCGAAAAGCACTATAAACTTTTTGACTTGATATATATATATATAGACATATTTCAAGTTTTCTGATGTCTTTAAGGAGCTTGACAGATCAGAAAAAAAATAAACGCAACGTGTTTATAATGACATAAGACACAATTTTCATTTTTGGGTGAACTATTCATTTTAAATATGGCTGTTACATAGCCAAAAAAACCTAGGGAATGTACAAAACTCAAGTTTTGCGCTTTCTAGATTTTTGCGCACTCATTTCAGTGCATGCACACAATCACATCACCCTCATTGATCTGTCCTTGTGTCCTGTAGCCTGGCCCAAACCTGGAATGTGCCTGTCATCTGATCGCTTAAAAGTCTTTTGAAAGAGTTGAAAGAGCACCGACAAGGGTCCTACTGTTCAGCAAAAGACACTGCTCTGTTGATAAAATCAGACACGTATACTCCAGCCCGCTGCTGCTGGTGGTTGAATACTTTGTGTAGTTGAAATGAGATGAGAGGACCTCCCTGTGCAAGTATGGACCAGCCTGAAAAAGTGTGATTTGAACTAAAGAAAGAGCAGTTTGTGATACCATTGTCAATTTGTTGAGAGTTTTAGATATTTCAATCCTTCCCCATTCATGTAGGAGCTGTACTTATCTATAAGGAGGTGTCCACATACTTTTGACCTTGTGTCTTTTTCTGTAATAGGTAGGTCACAATTTGTTTAATGCTTTATTCCTAAAAAAAAAAAAAAAAAAAAAGAAAAATTAAAAAGTACACCGATCAGGCATAACATTATGATCACTGACAGGTGAAGTGAATAATCATGTGGATGGCCGGGGTGTGTGTGCGTCACTTACCTGGGGAACACATGGCACCAGGATGCACTGATAAGAAGGCATGCCGGCGGAGGAAATGTGATGCTTTGGGCAAAGTTCTGCTAGGAAACCTTGGGTCCTGCCATCCATGTGGATGTTACTTTGACACGTACCTCCCACCTAAGCATTGTTACAGACCATATACACCCTTTCATGGAAACAGTATTCTCTGGTGGCTGTGGCCTCTTTCTCTTTAAGCCACAAAGTAAAAATGGTTCAGGAATGGTTTGAGGAGCACAACAAGTTTAAGGTGTTGACTTGGCCTCCAAATTCCCCAGATCTCAATCCAATCAAGAATCTGTGGGATGTGCTGAACAAACAAGTCCGATCCATGGAGGCCCCGCCTCGCAACTTACAGGACTTAAAGGATCTGCTGCTAACATCTTGGTGCCAGATACCACAGCGCAACTTCAGGGGTCTAGTGGAGTCCATGACTCGATGGGTCAGGGCTGTTTTGGCAGCAAAAGAGGGACCAACACAATATTAGGAAGGTGGTCATAATGTTATGCCTGATCGGTGTAAATTATATACATTAAATTAATAACTAAAATAATTAAATATATTGTAAAAGTAAACTTTAAAAAAAAAAAAAAAAAAAAGCCAGTTAGCATTATGTCAATAGTTAGGTGTTGTCCACTCTGATGTTCTCCCTTGAGTTGGTGTTCATGTGCTATTTCAAGTCTATGAATGCATGTCCCTCCTCTTAGTGTTATTATGTAATACGGTGTGAAAACCAAGACACCCTCATCATACAAACATTCATCATCAATGCTAATCAGAGTGAGAAGTCGCACTTGACTCCAACACCTTATAAACACACTAATATGATCCAAACACTGGCAAATTTGTCTTCTATTCCTCCCAGAATCATCCCATCACACACTCATAGGAGTTTCCATCAGGCAGAAAGAGATGCTGGCATGGAAGGTCTAAAAACAGCACTTTGTTGAGAGACAGACAGTAGCTGGCGGTTGATTCAGGTCAAACCAGGTGACTGTCTGTAATGTGCGGTCATGACTTGGCTCTTTGATCCCTCTCTCCCTCTACTTTGGCACATGCAGGAGTTATGGAATTCAGGTTGGACAGTTTCAGGATTTAGTTTGAGTTTTCAGTGTTTGCTCCTGTGCAAGCAGAGAGATGTCATGGGGTGTGGATGAGACCTGCACTTATTTTATCTTTAATTATCTGTCAATTAAATTAAATTAAATTACATTACATTTGAATTAAAATCAAAATATTTAATCTGTAGTTTAGTTTATTTTTTTATTCCATTTTATTCCAAATTTTATTCCATTTTAGTATTATTCACTTCTACTTCTTTTTTTCAAATGTGAGATTTGAGTAGACCTATTTCTTTTTCAAGTGATCATATTTTTGATTTTGGGCCTGTTTTTTTTTTTTTTTTTTTTTTTTTTTTCATTTTATGTACTTTAAATTGTATTTTAGTATTATTCCTTTATATTTTATTCAAATGTGAGATTTGTATTTGAGTCCAATAGAAGTATTTCTTTTACAAGTGATCATATTTCTGATTTTGGGCCTGTGTTTTTTCTGTTTTGTTTTGTTTTCATTTATTTACTTTTAATTCTATTTTAATATTATTCCTTTTTATTCTATAAAAATATGAGATTTGTATTTGAGTCCAATAGACCTTTTTGTTTTTCAAGTTATCATATTTCTGATTTTGGGCCTGTGGTTTGTTTTGATTTTGGGCCTGTTTTTTTTTTTTTTGTTGAGTTTTTGAGTTTTGTTTGCTTTTACTTTTAATTCTATTTTAGTATTATTCCTTTTTATTTTATTAAAATTTAAGATTTGTTTTGAGTCAAATAGACCTATTTCTTTTCCAAGTGATCATATTTTAGATTTTGTTTTCTTTATTTACTTTTAATTATAGTATTATGCCATTTTTATATTTCAGCACTTCTACTTCCTTAGGATTTCATTAGTGTTGCAGCATTCCACATTTAAACATTGCTTTGAATTAAAGGGTCTGCTAAATAAATAAATATAAATGTAAATGTCAAAAATAAATAGCCTTTTTATTTCTGCTCTAAATGCTTCATGACTGAGAATTAAGAGAAATGTCAAAGTTTTCGAGGTCATGACCTTAGAATGGACAAACTAGCAGTGTTCGTCTAATGTTAATTTTGAAAGGAAAATAAAGTATAAATAGCCCTATCACAGACCTCCGAGTCTCTGTATGCGGTGTGATTCATATCTCGTTAGAGAAGTCAGCCTCGTTAACCTCTCCGTAATTACCCAATGCGCAGCTCCGGCCCACAGCACACACAGCTTTGGCAAACTGAAGCCCGTGTGCGTCAGTCAGACACCAGTCAGGCCTTAGTGAAAGTGACGGTTCAGATCTCTCAGCTGATTACTCATTCCTGAGCACCTACTCAATATTATTAATTCTACATCTCAAGTTTAGTTTGGCACACAGAGTACTCTTCTTAACTGACGTATACAGCAAACCTGAAATGATCTGAAACGTGTCCTTACCAACTGGGTTTCTTAAAAGCTGCAGTCATTTATCAAATAATGCAATATGAATCCCTGAATATGTGTGTTCCTGTGACCTTCTACGTTTTTTTTCCCTCTGGTTTCTGGGATCTGTCTTGGTGATGTGCATTAGACTTTTTTGTTTTTTTATGTTCCTCCCTACTGTTCTCTTTCCATTCGGGGACATTTCAGAGCCTTGGGAACGGTTTCCATAGCGACCGTAACTGCAGACAAGGAGAGTGTGCTAAGACAGGGATGTGAACGCACTGGCACTCTCATCTTATGTGAAGCGCTGGTTTGCCTCCTTCCTTCAATCTCATTTGTTAAAGGAGATGCTATATTTTTGTTTGTTTTTTTAAGGTTGAGCTTATTTTTTTTTCTTGGTTCACATGAAACGTTGCAATTAAATCGTATTATACTACTTTTAAAGACTTTTTCTTATCTATTTCAATCAATCAATCAATCAATCAATCAATCGATCAATAACAAATTCTTTTCAAAAATAATATTTAGCTTAAAAATGATTATTTTGAAAACCCTAGATTTGTACAGATCATGCTTTATATATATATTTTTAAATAATCGTTGTAATTAAATATCCACATATCCATGGAAGCTTGTTTCTGTCACAGAATAAACAATAAAAAATTTAACTGTGACCTTTTTTTTCTCACAATTTTGTGTTTATATCTCACAATTCTGGCTTTTTTCCTCAGTTCATATCTCACAATTCGGAGAAAAAAGTCAGAATTGAGAGATGTAAACTCACAATTCTGACTTTATTTTGAGTTTCGAGTTTTTAACGATTCTAGCAATTGTGCGGTTTTAGTAATTCTTTTTTCTTAGAATTATGAGATATAAGCTTGGAATTACAAGAAAAAAAAATGTCATAATTGTGAAATAAAAAGCCATATACCTTATCTATTTTTTATTCCATGGCAGAAATAAGCTTCCATACATATCAGCATGATTAAAATGTAAATTGAATTGCTGTATGCATAATATCTATCAATAGAAATGATCTCCATGAGACTAAGGGGGCATTTACACAACACCATTTTCAACTAAAATGTAAAACTTTTGGGGGCCTGAAAACACAAACTTTTGAAAACGGTCCACATTTTTGCAAACGTCACTTCTCGTCCCCATGTAGACAACAAAAACGCACATTTGTGAAAACAGTGACGTCATGCACATGCGTATTACGCGTTCAGTCTATAAGCGTGTAGTGTTTCTTTACAGTGTGACGTAAACAGAGAGTGTAAATGTGTGTATTTTCCTGTGTATCCAAGGTCAAATCAGATAAATACATTAGGTCAGCTGCAGGGTTCATGTGAAGACAGACTCCAGCAAATTAAAACAGAAAACAACTGTCATCAGTGTGCTCATTTGTTTCCTCAGATGAAGGAAAGTTGGGATCAGAGAGCAATCAGTCACTCCTCACCAGTAACATTAACAGAGAGAGGCTCCTAGATCTGGATTTAAGATGGCCTATGCAGAACCCCCAGGGGAGATATATATTTAAAAAAGGTTAATGCAGGTCCAGACACCATTTGTATCTGAGGAAATGTTCCATTGCTTTTTAGAAATAAGTAAAATCTGATTTTATTTCTAGCTACAGGAAAGAAAGGCTTTTATACACACCCACATACACATACATATTCCTGCCTTGGTATTAATTGGTTTGTGCCTCTTCAGTAAATTTGAACATCAGTAACCTTTGGTAGGTTGTGACATCGCAAGGCTTCATAATTTTGAGCTATTGTCGAGCGCTCAGTGAGTTTTTATTGTAAATCAATTTGTTTTGATGTGGAGGAGAGGAGAAATGTGAAGATGTCTTTGTGTACCCAGATGCTGTATGCCATTGCTATTTCATCCTGTTTGCAGCAAGTGAAGTGAGGAGTAATTGGCTTCTGTCAATACTGGCTTGTGAGTTTTAGCAGCAGCTAAACAAGATGGAAAAGAGGTCGATGTAGAGAGAAAGAGAGAGACAAGGACAGAGCGATTCACTCCCACCCACCTCAAAGCTGCCATTTTTCACATCTGCAAACTCACAGTAAATGGCCTCTTTTGATGCTTTCTGCCAAACCACACTAGCATCAAACAGATATTTCCTTTCTTCTCCTTTTTTTTTTTTTTTTCACATTGGTGAATTACATGTGAAGGATTGTTGGTGAGAGAAGACTTTCCAGCACAAGGTTAATGAAAGTGCTGATTTTAGTCCCCCCAAATTTAGCTTTTGGATAAGATCTTTAATTTGTTGTATACAATTTATTATGCAAGTCATAATTGCGTCAAACTTTTTTAACTCTGAGGCAAAACAGGCTTCTGTTTTGGGACGCCTGCCTTTACGTGCACATGAACTTTAATGACATCCCATTCTTAATCCGTAGGGTTTAATATGGAGTTGGCCCACACTTTGCAACTATAACAGCTTCAACTCTTCTGGGAAGGCTTTCCACAAGGTTTAGGAGTGTGTTTATGGGAATTTTTGACCATTCTTCTAGAAGCGTATTTGTGAGGTCAGGCAGTGATGTTGGCGAGAAGGCCTGACTCACAGTCTCTATCGGGTTGAGGTCAGGACTCTGTGCAGGCCAGTCAAGTTCCTCCACACCAAACTCGCTCATCCATGTCTTTATGGACCTTGCTTTGTGCCCTGGTGTGCAATCATGTTGGAACAGGAAGAGGCCATTTCCAAACTGTTCCCACAAAGTTGGGAGCATGAAATTGTCCAAAATGTCTTGGTATGCTGAAGCATTAAGAGTTCCTTTCACTGGAACTAAGGGGCCAAGCCCAACCCCTGAAAAACAACCCCACACCATAATCCCCCCTCCACCAAACTTTACACTTGACACAGTGCAGTCAGGCAAGTACCGTTCTCCTGGTAACCGTCAAACCCAGACTCGTCCATCGGATTACCAGACAGAGAAGCGTGATTTGTCACTCCAGAGAACACGTCTCCACTGCTCTAGAGTCCAGTGACGGCATGCTTTACACCACTGCATCCGACGCTTTGCATTGCACTTGGTGATGTAAGGCTTGGATGCAGCTGCTCTGCCATGGAAACCCATTCAATGAAGATCTCTACACACTGTTCTTGAGCTAATCTGAAGGCCACACTAAGTTTGGAGGTCTGTAGCTATTGATTTCACGTGGCCTACCACTTCGTGGCTGAGTTACTGTTGTTCCCAACGCTTTATGATACCACTAACAGTTGACCGTGGAATATTTAGTAGTAAGGAAATTTCACGAATGGACTTATTGCACAGGTGGCAACCTATTACGGTACCACGCTTGAATTCACTGAGCTCCTGAGAGCGACACATTCTTTCACAAATGTTTGTAGAAGCAGTCTGCATGCCTAGGTGCTTGATTTTATACACCTGTGGCCATGGAAGTGATTGAAACACCTGAATTCAATGATTTGGAGGGGTGTCCCAATTTTTTTTGGTAATATAGTGTATATATACATATACATATTTACATAGAATATATAATATAAAATATATAATATTATGCTATATATTATATTAAATTATATTATATATTTATTTAATTATATAATATATTTTATTGTATAATATAATATAAAATAATAATATATAGCATAATATTATATATTTTATGTAAAATTCTTTATTATTATTATTATCTCATAACCGCAGAGGTCCTAAAGCCATATATTCTTATATTTTGTGCTGTTTTATTCGTAATGAATGACTGTGAGTTCCTGCCAGTCAGTTTTGTATTATCTCTGCTATGAGTGCCTTTTATAATTATTAAAAAGAGAAATATGTAAATTTGTGGCAGGTGCATTCAAACACATGCTCTCATCCAAACAGGCCCTGTGTGTAGTCAGTGCAGTCAAGTGGACATATTTAACTATTGGATGAGGAACAAGAATTTTAATTGCTTTTCTTGTCTCCAATTTTGTTGCGATTCTTCTTTTTATTTGTAAAGGTCATGCCTTGCGAAATTAACTAACTAGAGTGGCAGCATTTGATGTTTTTTCTTTTTTCTTTTTAGGTTTGGAATACAATTGAGGCTGAGGTGTTATTGTCAGTTAGTGTTCCAGAAATATCCCAGTAATTCATTTTACACCATAATATATATATATATATATATTGGACTTTTTTGGAGCCATGTGCTCCATTTGAGTAATCTAATGCCATTTTGACTTTAGTTTTCGTGCTGGACCTCTTGGTATGTTAATGAAGTGGATTGATATGTTTTCTTACATCAACCGTGTCAATTCATACCTTAAGGAATGTGTTATTTTTGGCATTTGGAAATAGCCACCTCTCTCTGACGGCAGAGCAGCGTGTCTCTGAGGACATTTACGCATTTACTCTCATGACTAGCCTGGCAATTGAACGGCATCAAGGACACTCAATGCACTGAATAACTCTGAAGCAGGTCTCTCTTGCTCTTGTTCTTGTTCTGCTCCTCTCTCTCAAAAGCGTTTTTCTTTTCATCACGTTCCAGCCTCCAGGGGGCATCTTTTACCCTTAATGTCCTCAACTAACAGGTGTCCCATCTGCCCTAAAAATACAATACGCCTGTTGCGTGCAGGAAAATCTTAGACTAGAGCCACTGGGGTCTCACATTTCCACACCGGTGCTTTCCATTGCACTAATGCATCATGAATCCTTGACGGTGGACCCTGAGAGATGTTTTAATTTAGTTTTTGTCTTCTATATAGTCCTAAAACCTGGAGGTGAATTTTGAGCCATGCGTTCCTTTGAAAATACATAAGAACACCCCTTGGCCTTTGTGTGGCTTATTGCTTTATTTTTTAAGCAGTTTTCTACTTTAAAAATTGCAAACAAAGTTGCTTACTTAGTATCTTGTAAATAAGGTGAGGTTAGTTGAGGTAAAATATGTGCTGTGATTTTACAAAAACAATATTTATAAATGAAAAAATTCATGATTTATTTATTTGTGTGTTTGTTTACTATTAGTTACAGAATAAAAACTACAACTTTTTATTCATGTAGTTTTTTAAAATAAGTTTATATCATTATTTTTATTTTAAATGATACACAGCAACGATGTGCAACGCAACACTAGAACATACGAGATCGGACACAGTGGTGAGGATAGTGACTGCATATAAAGGGAGTGCTGATGAGTGGTAATGATGATGATGGTCTTCAGGTGCGAGTGATTGATGATAGAGTGCAGGTGAGGAACAGAAGGGATGCTGGGAAATGTAGTACCAGTGCTGGTGACTGATCTGGAGACTGTGACAATAATACACATGCGCATGACGTCATCATTTCTACAAATTCACGTTTTTGTAGTGTACACAGAGACAATAACAGTGTCGCTTTCAAAACCTTGCTCTTTGAAACCCGTTTTCAAAAGTTTCTGATTTCAGGCCCCCTAAAACACTGGTGTCGTTTAAAATGAGAGGCCAAATGCATAAAAAATGTTTCAGTTTTTGGTGTATACTCACATGTACTTAAGGTGTAAGGAAAATATTGATTATATTTTTACTTGATGGTACAACACATTTTTAGAATCCTTAAAACTTAAGCTTTTCAATATAAAGCTGCAATCCATAAGTTTCGCCTCTTTGTCGCCGTCTCTGTTTGAAACCTGCAATTGCAGTTATTTGCGGAATTATAATTTTTACGTGGGTTGTGCATCTGCACGGCTCCTTAGTGTGGATTACTCTAATGTTTGCTGTCAGTCACCACATCAGTGTGGATACTGTACTTCGGAATCACAGATTCTACGTATTGGAAGTGTGACCAAAATAAGAACAAGTTCATACAAGTAAGTAACATGTCTGCCACATTTGTTCTGACCAACTGAGAAAAAAGGATTACAATCGCGCTGCCGCATCCTCACGTGCCATATAGCCTACTAGCTGGGACTACTTCTTCTTGTTTACAGACATGACGTAATGACGCAAAGACGAACGGCTGCATGCTCGAATTTCCCACGGAAACCCACCAGTACCGATTTTATTATAAAACATTATTACAAGCATACCATTGTGAATCAGGCTAAGGTAAGGAGATAGTTTTAAAACACTGGCTGGTTATGTACTTGCAAAAATTGATTTTGGATCATTTTTAACCAAAAAAGGTTACGGACTGCAGTTTTAAAAATGGTATATACATTTTTCAAAACCATATGAAACCAACATGACTTCTAAGGACTTGGCATATGTGTTTAAATATATATTTAAAAAAAAAAAAAAAGTCTTTACAATGACATTCATGTCATTGACCTGAATATAAACAACACACACTGTATTTTATTAATTTTTTTGTGTGTGCATATTAGCTGTCTGAGTAAGCCTACTAATTGCCTGAACAGCACTATTTGACCTAGTGTTTCATTCTAAGTCCTCAAAAACATCCCTGACATCTAGTTTTGAAACCTCACACAATTTCTTTTCTGTGTATTGCTGTTTCTATCTAATCCCTTGGATCCTTCTGCCCTTTTCTCTTTGAGAGTGCTTTCACACCCTTGACTCAAATCTGAGTATGTGTAACGCCGTGAGCCCCTTTATTGTGGATCGTGTCTCCTCCTGTATGTTGCATAAAAGCATGAAAGATCATCCAAGGTGAGAAGTGCTAACAGTCCTCGCACCCTCATTTAAAGTCACCCAGGGAATGCCTGACTGAAAATGCAGATTTATCTGGAGAGATGGAAATGGAACAGTAGACGTTAGATATGCAGGAAAGGGAGGGGATGGTGGGATAGAGTAGTAATATCACTCTCATTAAACTATCTCTGCACTCTGCCCCCTAATGCTATTCTAATGAGAATCCTACCTGGCCCCCTGCCGACTGCACATCAGAGTGAGACCACAGCAGACCCGCTCAAGTTCTTTCCAGGGGATTGTGTCTAAATCCATGTTTTGATCAGAGCAGTTATTGATTAGAAATCTCATCACTGAATGTGTTTACATGTACATAAAAAAAACACTGATAACTATCAAAAGTCAATGATTAATGTTTTTGCATGAGATGTGGATTTTTTTTCTTCTTATGTCAGTCTGTAAAGATGGTAAAAGTTTGTGAAATCCAGATAATGGGCAATAATGAGTTTTTAATGACCTTTAATGATCTTTAGCCAATAAATAAAATTCAATATAAAACCTTACACCGGGTGTAATGTATTCCTACAATAATGAAATATGGAAATATCAGGGAATTTTACACTTTTTAGAATTTTTTTTTTATGGGGGGAAAAAACATGGGAAATTTGATAGTGTGTGTGTGTGTGTGATTGTTCTGGACAATGAATTCTTCATAAAAACATCATAGAAATGAATAAAATCTTAACATTATAGAGAAAATCATGGATACTTTTTTTGTCCTAGATATGCTCAGGTCTAAAATTGTATTGTTTAAAAATTGTTAAAAATTCAGTCTCTATAAAATAATTTAAAAAACACGTTTCTATTATGACTGGAAAAGTCATTTAAATTTAACATTCCAAAGGTGTGGGAATCCTAGATGTTGCTGCATAATTATAAAGCATAAAACACATGTGAATATGTAAACACACTCACTGAACAGATTCTCATTGACACAAATCAAACTTTTTACCTCTCATTCGCTATTCCTCCATTCTGTCATCCCTTCCTCACAGACACAAAGGATTATACAACAGCGCATTTCAAATCAAAATGGGATTTTCTCACTGATACTGCACACACTCACTCACTCACTCACTCACTCACTCACACACACGACTCCCTGGACGATGATGTAATCCAGTCATGGGGCTGGTCCAGACCGGTTAGGCCATCTTGTGCTCTGTAGTGACATGCAACTTGTTGTGCTTTCACATTCCCCACATCTCCTACATTGCTCAAAGGACACAAACATGCACATTTGAAGGCTGGAGGCAGTATTCACTTTGGCTTGAAAGGCTCTATGGATGACCAAGGTTGCCATTGCATTTCTCACATAGAGAGAGCACAGTGTCTCTTCAGGTTAGCTCCAACTACAAGTACTATACCAATTCTGCTGCCAGCAGCAGTCCTGTGGGGTAGATCTCACCTGGGAGGATGCCTGGCATGAATACACTCACACGCACACTATCAGGAAAACTATTAAATCAATGGAATCGATAAAGAAAATAACCACCAACAAATTTCTATATCAATAAATGTGTGGTTTAGTTTTACCTTATTGATAATTTTGACTTTCCCACTGCGTTAAGAATTTGTTTTGATAATGTGGAAAGCTGTCTGCAAAAATTCATTATGAATTAATATATAATATAATATGATTTTGAATATTTGGCATACATTTTTATAGTGCTAAATTTGTGGAGATCATCGGGTAAATAATGGACATTAACTAATTGATTACTAAAATGAATTATTATTTTTTAATTTATTACTATACAAATATTTTTAAGGCATTTATAGAATTTTCGCAGGCACATTTATTTTTCCCTTTTTTTTCGAGGTTTATCTGTTCAGAAGTACCTGCAAATTAGAGTAACGCTTGTCTGCTCTGAGCTCTGTTGTCGAGTTTGTAGAGCGTGGCCAATTCAGACATGAAGATGAGTGAGTGAACAATGTATCAAATGAATGAAAGGCACTCTGAGGCAAACCGTGTATGACAGCGAGCAATTTTGTGTGCGTTTTGGCATGCCAGGCATCTCGATTTTCTGCTTTGCACCCAAGACCGTCCCTACTTTTTCACGCTAGACCTTGTATTAAGTCAGCTTGGGAAAACCATTTTGTTAACTGAAGGTAAAATCAATACTCTTCTCTTTCTCTGATCCCGGCTGGACTCAGACAGCAGCAGTAAAGGCAAGGATTGACTAGATGAGTTTTAAATTCTCACTCTTGTATGATATAAATCCATTTGATGCCTTTGAAGCCAAGGTACAAACCTATCTCGTCTCCCCAGGCTCTGTTTTGGTCTGGCGCTGTGTCCATCTGTCCATGTGTATCAGAGGTCAACAATCAGTAACCACATGCCCAAACATATGCCGTGGCAAAACACCACAAGGTGGCGCTGTAACCCAGCCCCTCTCTGGGAGCAAAGTGTTTATTGCCCATCACGCCCCTCTCAACAAAATGTTCTCTGTATCCTATTGATAGGCTGCAGGATTGTGCTCTTCGAATGTCACACCATCTGCCTTGGCATGTTTTAGCTTTGTGTGTGTGCGTGCATGTGGTGTTGTGAATATTTCATGTCTGCTCTGGCTCAATACAGGTTGGCTCCAACAGTCTCTTTAATACACCAGTGTGGCTCTAGTTACACACAGAGTCACACTCTCAAGCACACTTAGTAATATACATGTAAGCTCAAAGGCACTTGCACAGACAAACACACATAGTAACACATGCACATACTCTTAGACATGCTCTTAAATGATGGTTCATTTGTGGAGGAGTGTTTACATTACTGAATATATGATCCTACGCTAACATTTACACATCAAGGATCCGGTCTGTTTCCTAGTGACACTAAATGAAGTTCAAAGTATGACTCATCTGTTCCTTAAAGTCACTAGTCTACCTTTCTGTCCTCATGTACCTCACCTCTAAAAAGGACAATTGACAAAACTAGGACTTTGCTGCAGGTGTTGTTGTTATTGTTGTTTGTTCAGAATACCCAGTGTTTGTCACTGGAATAAAGCTACACTCTAAAAAATGCTGGGTTGTTTCAACCCAAATTTGGGTCAATTATGGAAAAACCCAACCTTTAGGATAAAATTTAACCCAGCGATTTTTTTTTTTAACCAAATTTTGATTGAAACAACCCAGCATTTTCAGAGTGTATGCAGATAGATAGATGGTAGTAGTAATGATGCTAGTACTCTAAACACTTAAACTATGGGTATACATTTTAAAGTCACCATGAAATCAAAATGCTGCAACCAGCAGCAACATACACTGCAATTTATGGCAGTTTATGTAATTTGGAGAAGAGATTTGAAGTGCTTACACTTTTGGTTGCAAAATATTTTAGAAATAGGCTAGAATTATTGCGCTCACGCTCTAATCGCATCTGTGTGCCGTTGTTGTGACAAATTATTACCCCCTTCATTGAAGCTCATAATCTGCCAGGGGTCAGAATTCAGGACAACACCAGCAATCTTTCAATGAAGTCTGCAAAGTTAAATGTAGACTTGCTGTCAGGATAATCCTTTATACGAAATGGAAATACTTGCGTGAATTTGTAATGTTTACAAGTATACAACAGTAAGATGTAAGTTGTGCGCTGAGGAAAATGCATCTCAAATGCATTAAAGGGGTCATGAAATGGATTTTTTAAAATTATTTTATAATGTTTCCTGAGGTGCACTTATAATGCTAATATGGTTTTTACATTAAATAATTGTCATAATTTAGAAATAAATGGCTATTTTTTACCATGATTTTAGTCCTCTGATTTGAACGCTGTTTGAAGGGGCGTGTCTGCTGTAAGACTTCAGTGTAAACACCCAATGCTGTGATTGGCTGACATTTTTGCAAATGAAATAAGTATTATATGTGGAACCCCCTCAACATTTTTACTATTACAGCTGTCGAAATGAATGAATCATGAAAAGTGTTGATTATTGCATTATATTCAGATCTGTTCCTATCACATGGAAGGTTGCAGTGATGAGCATTGAGCATATGACAGTCTGTTGATCACATGAATGCAGTGATCTCGTCATTGCAATGCAATTTCTGCACTCTCATGAAATGCTTTCACCATAACTAACAATGCAAACATGATGTAAATACAGTCAGAGATTCATTGTGTAGTGTAAGAGCTTCGCTGATTATAACGGGAGTGTCCAGATAAACTCGCACTGTGTGATTGACAGCTTCAGCCATTACAAAGAGAGCATTCTTTGAAGTAAGAATACTAGGATTATTCATTATGAATTTAACTGTCATTACCGGGTTAAAAATGAAATATGTTATTTACAGTTTGCGGGGTCCTTGCTGATTCCAGAACAGTTGATTCCTGATCTTTGAGTGAAAGTTTTTTGGCAATTTGATTCGTATTGCGACTTCTTCTCAAAACAGTCTCTGGTAAAATGTACAGTACAAACATTCAAGTCAGCACTGACGTGACTAGGACGTTTGTTAAAAATAAACTGAATCTATTTTTCTCTGACATCGGTATCCTTCAGCAGCTTATGCAAAGATAACAACACACTATCTGTGGCATTGCAATTTTGTTATTATACAATCTTAAGGTAAACAACTAGGCCTAATTCAGATCTACTCACTGCTCATCGACTGAACATGAGTGGGTGAGGACAACGATGCAATGATGTAAAAGTAGGCATTGTTGTCTTGCTCCAGAGGCAGCCGTATGCAAATGATTGTGCCCCTGTGACGTCACATGCCACCTCGGATCCAAATGAAACTTTTTAAAAGCTTGATTATATAAATGCTTTTTTTATTGATGACAAAGACGTTTTAAGTTATGGAACTTGCAGGATGTTCAGTATTAATGATACAAAGACCTCTTATATGCCAAAAGACCAAGGAAAATTTGATTTCTCATGTCATGACCTCTTTAAACAATGATAAACCTACAGTAGCCTACATGGCTTGCTCTACTTTTAGATGCATGTTTAGTTTCAAACGCTTAATATAAAGCACGTCTCCTGTTTAAGGCCCCGTTTACACTAGTGCGTTTACATTTTAAAACATAAGTTTTGCTATGGTTACGCCTGTCGTTTACACTACGCCAGCGTTTTCGAACCTCGAAAAACGGAGACTTTAGAAAATGCCGCAGACCCCATTTTAGTTTGAAAATGCCGGGGTTGCGTTTCAGTATAAACGGACCAAAACGAAGACTTTTGAAAACAATGGTGTGGCTGCCTACGTTTGCTCTGCGTATCCTTGACGACTGTGTAAACAATAACATGGAGACTGCAATCTTTGAGCCATTGTGCAGTTAAACTCTGTATTTTTTAATACTGCATCTGTCTACATGCACAAGAGGCAACTGTTTACACTTGTACGCGCATGCCCAGTGTGCATGAACAGTCATGTGACATGCGTTTTCGGTCGTGTAGTGTAGACGGAGATCGTTTCTGAAACGTTGTGGAAACACCAGTGTAGACGAGGATCGTTTTTATTTTAAAACGCCATTTTAAAAGGAAAGCGCACTAGTGTAAACGGGACCTAAGACAACTCTGTGTCCTTTGTTATTTTTCAGATGTGTTCGCAAAATATCAAAGTAGGACCTATAACGATATAACTGATATCGTCTCATCCTACTGGGGAATCTCTGAGTTTGAAGTTAGTTTCCTTATAAGAGAAGTGGTTAAAACAACACTGTATTCATCCTATACAAATGCATAAAGAATCAAATGTTCCAAACCCCTAACAAAAATTTTCGGTACAAATATGTGTACCATTACACCCCTCACATTCACCAAAGACTTCCATTTTATATAGAAAGTACATGATGCACAAATCTCCCTTTGAAACATTCATTTGTCCAAATAAATTACCTCCCATCACCTTTTGCTGTCACCATTTGATACATCTTGCATCCTGCTATATGCTCATGTTCTACTACTAAGTCTTATTAGTAGAGAAACGGTGATCTGCATGGGGCCTCCTATCTAGCTAATGTGTGAATGCACACATGACGTCTCTCTTTGATTTCACCACCTGAGACACTGCCGTATTGGTGCAGAGTTGCACCGTAGGCGTTGAACACGCTGATGGTCATATTTAAGTGAAGGTTCACTTAATATGAGTGTGTATTATTGGACAGGATACATGCAAGCACACGTAGATGCATTCACTTGAGGCTAGTTTTTGAATATAAAGTAGGTCTATATGTAGTGTCCCCTCACTTTCCTTATTAAAGTTGTGAATTGCTGTTTGCAATCCATTTTACCTCCATGATATTCAGCAGAAAAAAAACTTTTATCCATCAGGAATCAATTAAATTGTAAAAAGTGGGTGTTAGAATGGAGCCAGACCAAATTCTCTAAAACAATCAGTAGAGTTCAACTTATTTATTTATTTAAAAAAAAAGAAAAAAAAAAAGTATGCTTTTTTTCTGCACCAAAATATTAAGCAGCACAACTATTTTGAACATTGGTGATAAAAATTTCTTAAGCAGCAAATCAGCATATTAGAATGATTTCTGAAGGATCATGTGACACTGAAGACTGGAGTAATGATGCTGAAAATTCAGGTTTGCCATCACAGGAGTAAATTACATTTTAAATTGTGTTAAAATAGAAAACAGTTATTTTAAATTGTAAAAATATTTTACAATATTACAGTTTTTACTGTATTTTTAATCAAATAAATGCAGCATTGGTGACCTTTCAAAAAGATTTTTAAAAATATTAAATATAATTATTATTATTATTATAATTGATATATATATATATATATATATATTTTTTTTTTTTTTTTTTTTTTTATAGACTTTGATTTCATGTTGACTCTAACTGTCATGTTGTCACTGATTGATCTACCTGGGATGATATTCTTTTGCTGGTCTGTGTGTTCTTTAGTTAATGACATCAAATTAGACCTACTTCCTGTGTCACCTCTGCTCTGTACAGATCACATCTCTACTCTAGAGACACGCTATTAACCCAGAGTGTCATTGCCTTCACTCTCAGCATGGTACACAAATCAGAAACTGCCCCGTGTACCTCAGTTGTTCCCTTGAACTCCGCATTTAAACACTTGCCTGTGTCATCCTGTACTCATGAACCCCAAAACAGTCGATTTGATTGATGTGTGTTCGTGTCTGTGGATGTAATTTCAGAAGATGATTTCCTGTGCAATCGAGTACCCTGAGTTTAAATAGTGAGGCCATTTCATCATTCCTATCTCACTCACCAGCTCCAGTAACAAACTTATTACACACTTCACATGATGAAAATGTCAGGTCGTGTTATTCAGGGCAAACCTTACATTGGATCTGTTCAGGTGTCCAAGTTTGTTTTTTATAGTTTACTTTTCCAACTCATGTTCCGTTATCAGTTTCCTATATGGAAGCTTATTTCCGCCACAGAATAAAAAATAAAAATGTAATTGCAAAAAAAATGTCACAACTGAGGAAAAAAGTCAGAATTGTGAAATAAAAAAAGTCACAATTAATGTTCCTTCTGTGGTGGAAACCATAGTTTCCATAGTTTCCTTTATATCAGTGCCATCAACACATTTATTATTTTTCTGTCTATTTATATCTTCATAAAGGCCACACACTCCTGCTATCTCAGTCTTTATGAAACATGGATATCCGGATGATAGCAAAAAGGAGAAGAATAAAGTTTTCCGCCTGCCACCCATCATTAGGCGCAGCCATTAGAGAGCTGGACCGATAACATCAGAGCTGCCATGTTGTGGTCAAAACACACATTCATTTAGCTGAAGTCTACTAGGTACATGTGCTGCATGAATATAAACACTGGGCAATAATGAGTTGTATCTTCAAAGAACAGTAGATGTTGAGCAAAATCCTCCTCCTTTCCCTGTTTCTCAGCGCCATTTTACTACATAATGTTTTCTAAGGTGAAAGCACATTCGTTAAAGAGATATTCTAGGTTAAAAACACAATTGCTTTAATCACTTGTCACTTCATAACTAGACACTAGCTTACAGCTTTATAATTTGCAGTGAAAACTATGCGTACACTATTTGGTTTACAGTTCATTTATTGTTTAACTATAATGTTTAATTATTTATAGTGGAGCATTGCTTACAGTGTGACTAAAATTCTTTTTTGTATTTCTTTAAGTTAGGGTTAACCTAATGATCTAGTGAAACAACATTTTATTAAACTGTCGGTATATGCGTCTGTGAGAGTTTACCACAGAAAAGTATTTTATTGTTTAATTGTTTGCTTCCTAGTATTTACTGTAAATACATAACTGTCAGTATTATTTTATTTTATTTTATATGTGGTGGGTCAAATGCTTTAAAATGGCTTAATTTGTATTTACATTTTTAAGTATTATTATTATTTATTATTTCAATAAAAAAAATTGTATTTAAATGGGCTTGATGTGTTTAGACTTAATTTATATCTAAAAGGGCTTCATTTGTATTTTTTTTTACATTATTATTGTTTATGTTTTAAATTATTATTATTTTATGAGAAAATAATCATTTTAAAGCTTAACGTATTTAAAGACTTCATTTGTGTAAAAGTGCTTAATTTGTATTTATAATTTATATTATATATTTGTATTTATAATTAACATTATTGTTTGTTTTTAAATTGTTTTAAAAAATATACAAATTAATTTTAAAGCAGAATTAAGCCCTTTTAGATACAACTGACATCTTAAAACACATTAAGTCCATTTAAATACAAATTAATCCACTTAAAAGGGGTGCTTTAAAGAGTATTTGAGGCACCACATAAAATATATTTAAACTAATTTAAAAGTAAATATGCTTTTTGTGGCATGAGTAAATGATGACAGAATTTACATTTTTGGCTGAATTATTCCTTAATCACCATCAAATGATACAGAAGCTGTTAAGTGTAATCTGTATGTGATGCCTGGGCATCCAGCCTTCTGGGTGGCATAAAGGTTGTGGAATGTTCCAACCTCCAAGGAGCACAAAGGTGAAAAGAAGATATTTTCAAACACTTATTGTACACCTATTTTTACTGTTAGCATTGAGGCTGGGGGTGTGTGGGGGGGGGGGGGCGGGGGGATCTCCTATCTGCCCTGTCATTGCATGGTAGAACCCCTCATGCCCCCTTTCTCCGTGAATCAGGAGCTAAGTTTGGATGTTGCTAAGTCCCACTTGGAAACTGAATGCCTCTCTTTGTCCCTGAGAGCAGGATGTCTCACATATGACATTTGGAAGGAGAGGGAAGCAGGCAGAGGGGGCAACTTTCAGGGTAGGGTTACGCTGTCTGGCAGCTGAGAGCCACAGAAATAAGAGAGCCGTGGTGTGAATGCGCGTGTGCTCATCAGACACCAAGTTCTTTTATGAATTATTCAGTGCTGTCAATTTAGCACATTAATTCAATTATATGCTCAATGGTCAATGACATGGAAATAATTTAATTCTTCCACTAATATTGCCTGTTTATTAAATAATATATCATGTCATTTATTTTATTATTTTAATAGTTCATGAAAGTCTTTGCAAGGCTAATTTTAAGGAATGGTTATTCTTTCTTTTTCCTTAATGTCTTTAAATCTTCATTTGGGAAGGTTTCACAGCAAATATTGTTATGCGATTCATTTATTCATTTAGTTGAGTCTTTTGAAATCAAACAATTTAAGAGATTAATAGCCCTAAAATGAATTACATTCATTTCAAAGGTTTGTTAGTGGTAAGGTAGTGAACTCTGGCTTTAGTAACAATGGAAATGGTGGCGGAAATATAATCTGATAGTGGAAAGATGACATAATGCTTGTCCAACTAGAGATGCCTAGAGAGTGGCGTACATAGCTAACGTCACAACTGCGCTCAACATAGGCACAAGCAGAGATATCTATATGCCTCTCAGATGCCTTTCTGCATTTATCTCAAGCTTCCTCCCATTGCAAATGTGTTGAAAAGTTGTAAACCAGTCATCGAGGTACAACTCTGTGCTTAAGGATAAAAGGCAGACATCCACTGGCTTACCATCTATAGAGCTGTTAAGCCTTAATGACTTTACTGTGTATAGTTTATTTAGTTTGAGCCAATGCAACCTGGAGTTGTGGCCTCCAAAATGATCAGGGTTACTGCAATAATCCTTGCAGGGAGGGGAGCGAGATGTTGTTGGATAAGAGAGAAATAACAGCAGTTTTAGGGGCAAGTCAGAAATTAGAAGGAGTTGGACTTGGCATCGCCTTGTGCTCTGATAACATCAGTGCCGACAGAGCATTCTGGGAAGCATTTTTGTAAACGTGCTTGAATTGGCCTGCTGACAAAAAAAAAAATAAAAAAAAAATTGTGAGGACAATAAATGCTATGTATATGCATATTTTTAAAAAGGGATAGTTTACCTAAAAATTGAAATTGTCAATTACTTACGACTGTCATTACAAACCTGATAACTGTAACATTTCTCATATAAGAGAAGTGAATGGGGACTGAGCAGTCAAGCTCCAAAATGACAGTAAAAGCCCCATAAAAGTATTTAAAAAGGAGTATGACTTGTGTGTGAAAATTAAAATTGCCATTTACTCACCCTCACGTCATTACAAACCTGTATGACTTTGTTCTGTGGAACACAAAGGGGAAAATCTGAAAAATATTTTCCGTATAATGGAAGTGAATGGGAACTGGAGAGGTCAAGCTCCAAAATGACAATAGAAGCCCCATAAAAGTATTTAAAAAGGAGTATGACTTGTGTGTAAAAAATTTAAATTGCCATTTACTCACCCTCATGTCATTATAAACCTGTATGACTTTGTTCTGTGGAACACAAAAGGGGAAAATCAGAAAAATATTTTCCGTATAATGGAAGTGAATGGGAGGTGGAGCAGTCAAGGTCCAAAATGAAAATAAAAGCCCCATAAAAGTATTAAAAAAGGAGTGTGTCTTGTGTTTGAAAATTGAAATTGCCATTTACTCACCCTCATGTCATTACAAACCTGTATGACTTTCTTCTGTGGAACTCAAAAAGAAAACATCTGAAGAATGTTTTCCATAATGGAAGTCAATGGGGACTGGAGCAGTCAAGCTCCAAAAAAAGCCATTAAAAAGTATCAAAAAAGGAGCCCATGTAACTTGTGCGTGATTTTCGAAGTCTTCAAAAGCAATGTTATACATTTATTTGAGGAACAGACTGAAATTTCAGGCATTTTGCACTGAAAATCGTCCCCTCCACTGTAGCACTCAAATCATATGCTACCATTAGATTATCAGCAAATAATGACTTTGTAATAATGAGTTTAGTCTTTTCCTCACATAAGGCTATCATATGGGGTTTAGAAGACTTATAGCACAGAAGTAAAACAAACTAACATTTGTCAGAAATTCACATTTTGTATTCAACGGAAGAGAGAAAGTCTATGATTTAGATCAATATGAAAGTAAGTAACTGATGACATCTTTTTTTTTTTTTTTGGTGAAATATCCCTTTAAAGTTGCATGTGGAGTGAATATGTATGATATCTATTTGTCCTCTATGGACAAGGCGTTAGCATATTTGATGCTCCTGCCTGATTTTTGGCTTTTCCCTTTGCTATTGTCTTTTTTTATTTATCTCTGTCAGTCTTTCGACCTTGTTCCTCTCCACCCTTGTCTACATATCTGTCTTATGTAGCAGTAGGAGACTGATGAGTCCACCTGGACTCCCTGTTGTGTGAGATGTCCCTGTGAGAGTGAAACACAACGTCGACTCCGCCTCGCTAAGTGTGTGTTTGGAGTCAGAGGCACAATCCTCACTGCTGTGCCCACAGATGGTCACACTACAGGAACAACATTCTGTTGTGTCTCCAATGGTGAGAAAGAGAACGAAAAGGCAAATTTTGGGGATTTTTTTTTCCTTTCTTGAAAGAGAGAAACAACCACATTGTCTGACCTAGGATGCATACAGTGTGGTTAACAAGCCTCATCATTATTGACATGACAAGCTATCTTTTTGCCTATCTACAATATTAAAAGTCCTTTTTTAGTAGATGTATGAAGTGAGTTCCTCTTAAGTTCACACGGGTGTCCTAGCAGAATAACCACAAGTGTAGTTCATCACATTAACTCACTGTAAAAAAAAACAAAAAAACATTACATTTAGAGCACAAAAACATCATCTGTTGTTGCCAGAAATTGCCAGGAAATATACAACGGTTCTTTTATTACTGAAATACACACAAAGAGAGAACATCATCAGGGTAACACAGATAAAACAATAAACAAACTAAATAACAGAAAATGTTATATAAGACACCCTAATGTAAATTATTGAAAGTATTTATATAAAATAAAATCATATGTGTATGTATGTATATATGTGTATGTACAGTATGTATATATATATATATATATATATATATATATATATATATATATACAGGTGCTGGTCATATAATTAGAATATCATCAAAAAGTTTATTTATTCTATTCAAAAAGTGAAACTTGTATATTATATTCATTCATTATACACAGTCTGATATATTTCAAATGTTTATTTCTTTTAATTTTGATGATTATAACTGACAACTAAGGAAAATCCCAAATTCAGTATCTCAGTATCTCAGTAGTAGCCAACTGAAAAGTATGAACATGAAAAGTATGAGCATGTACAGCACTCAATACTTAGTTGGGGCTCCTTTTGCCTGAATTACTGCAGCAATGCGGCGTGGCATGGAGTCAATCAGTCTGTGGCACTGCTCAGGTGTTATAAGAGCCCAGGTTGCTCTGATAGTGGCCTTCAGCTCTTCTGCATTGTTGGGTCTGGCATATCGCATCTTCCTCTTCACAAAAAATAGAAAAAAGCCCCCATTTTCTATGGGGTTAAGGTCAGGCAAGTTTGCTGGCCAATTAAGAACAGGGATACCATGGTCCTTAAACCAGGTACTAGTAGCTTTGGCACTGTGTGCAGGTGCCAAGTCCTGTTGGAAAATGAAATCTGCATCTCCATAAAGTTGGTCAGCAGCAGGAAGCATGAAGTGCTCTAAAACTTTCTGGTATACGGCTGCGTTGACCTTGGACCTCAGAAAACACAGTGGACCAACACCAGCAGATGACATGGCACCCCAAACCATCACTGACTGTGGAAACTTTACACTGGACCTCAAGCAATGTGGATTGTGTGCCTCTCCTCTCTTCCTCCAGACTCTGGGACCCTGATTTCCAAAGGAAATGCAAAATTTACTTTCATCAGAGAACATAACTTTGGACCACTCAGCAGCAGTCCAGTCCTTTTTGTCTTTGGCCCAGGCAAGACGCTTCTGACGCTGTCTGTTGTTCAAGAGTTCAAGGAATGCGACAGCTGAAACCCATGTCTTGCATACGTCTGTGCGTAGTGGTTCTTGAAGCACTGACTCCAGCTGCAGTCCACTCTTTGTGAATCTCCCCCACATTTTTGAATGGGTTTTGTTTCACAATCCTCTCCAGGGTGCGGTTATCCCTATTGCTTGTACACTTTTTTCTACCACATCTTTTCCTTCCCTTCGCCTCTCTATTAATGTGCTTGGACACAGAGCTCTGTGAACAGCCAGCCTCTTTTGCAATGACCTTTTGTGTCTTGCCCTCCTTGTGCAAGGTGTCAATGGTCGTGTTTTGGACAACTGTCAAGTCAGCAGTCTTCCCCATGATTGTGTAGCCTACAGAACTAGACTGAGAGACCATTTAAAGGCCTTTGCAGGTGTTTTGAGTTAATTAGCTGATTAGAGTGTGGCACCAGGTGTCTTCAATATTGAACCTTTTCACAATATTCAAATTTTCTGAGATACTGAATTTGGGATTTTCCTTAGTTGTCAGTTATAATCATCAAAATTAAAAGAAATAAACATTTGAAATATATCAGTCTGTGTGTAATGAATGAATATAATATACAAGTTTCACTTTTTGAATGGAATTAGTGAAATAAATCAACTTTTTGACGATATTCTAATTATATGACCAGCACCTGTATATATTATAAAAGAAACAACAACAGGTTGTCTTTAAAACCCTCTTTTGTGAGGAGATACT
This sequence comes from Elopichthys bambusa, assembly GCA_037101425.1. Taxonomy (NCBI): domain Eukaryota; kingdom Metazoa; phylum Chordata; class Actinopteri; order Cypriniformes; family Xenocyprididae; genus Elopichthys; species Elopichthys bambusa. The sequence goes on along the minus strand of CM074454.1, from coordinate 11,172,931 downwards.
TCCTTCCGCCACAGATTCAAATCTCAAGTTGACAGTTTAACAGTTGAGCCTAAGCCTCTGTTACTAATTATAAAAAATGTCACTTTAGAACTAGTAACGAAGGAAACTCATTGTAAAATATATTTAACATTTAAGACATTACCATGACAGTGCTAGTCAATGCATTTGTTAATTGCACCTCGTAAGATGTTTAAATCTCCATCAGTCCATTTCAATATAAAAGTCTTTGGAACTGACTGATAACAACTCATAAAGACCCATCTAATGGCATATTAATGTAACTTTCACTAAAGTCGAAATCACTAATGGGCTCTCTCTCAATACCAAAAATATGGCATGTTATTTATATAAAATTATTTATTGAACAATAATATTTAAATTAAGAACAATAGCCATTATAACAGTATAAAAAGTAAAATAGGAAATAAACACACGCAAACAGTTCAGTCAAACGTACAAAAGCAGTGCTCTAGTTAGTACAGGATTTAATTTTAGTGTAAATATAAAGTTATGAAACTTACAATATAGCCCTTAAGCCAAATCTATTAGCTCTGGAACAAGTATTAGATAGGGACCAAAGATTGCCTCATGTTTAAACACTATCTACATAAGAGCCAGCGGAAAATTCCTGAAGGACTGGCCAAGATAAAGCTGTTCTCTGCGGGTACATGAGCGCTGAACAGTCGCTGATGGCCTGGAGCTCACATCTCCGAAAGCGTCGAAACAAATTTTCAAATAGGTGCTATGTTTACATCACATATCTGAGGTCTAAACAAATATATTCTCGAATAAAAATCCCTTAAAACTACAGTCTGTTACAAAATAACAACAGTATCTATAAAAATATGGTGGGTTCACTCATCCGCCATGACACTCGCTGTGAGAATGCTGACAGCGGAGTGATTTAAACGGTGAAGCGGTTCCCGTGGTGATACTGGTAGAATATTGCATGACTGGAAAGACCTCTCAGCCAATCAGATTCGAGAACCAGAACGAACTGTTGTAAATATATATACGGTATATATATATATATATATATATATATATATATATATATAAATATATATCAATAGTTTTTAATTACGTAATTACATATACATTTACAGTGTATATGGTAAGATAACTTACAGTTAACCATTTAACAGGTTGTAGCATTTTTAGTTTTTCTTCTGCAAGTGAGATCATTCCACTAAAGTTTGGCATATATCATCCAAATACTTTTTATTAACAAATTTATTCTTGTGAAATGTTTTGCTTAAAGTGCGCTTGTTTTCTTTAAAATAAATTAAATTAAATTTTGTTTGATGTTTTGTTATAATATATTGTTATATAATTCAGTGACATTCATACTTTTTAAAGTGTGGCTTAAATGTCCAAATGCATTTTGTGGCCACTGTGTGAACTTAAGTAAGGTTTTACTTGAGACACATCCTGTTTTGTGTCCGCGTTTCCACAAATACACAAATTGCAACAGCATGTGTCCTCAAATGCCTTTTGGTACTTGCCTGAGTGCTTATACACGGCTTGAGTGTATCTTCTGTTCAAGCCTTTTGAACACACCACTGGCTGTGTAGGAGAGCCTTGATTGGTTGCAGAGGATTACATTAGCAGTGACATCATGAGTGGCGAGTGGTCATTATGTGACCTCAGAAACATTTAAAATAGGTAGCAATGCCACTTGTTTTCGTTTCGATCTGACGTACTGTCTGAAGTCCAATAAGGCCATTATCAGCTATTTGAATGAACATGAACATTAATGATCAGATAAGCATTATATAATGTAATAATGATAGTTAATGTTTCACTTTAAGTATCACAGATAAATTCTAGCTTCTTATTGAGGGGTCACTGGGTCTGTAAAACTTTTAAAACCAGCCTGAATTAGCAGACCCTTCTTATTTCATTCCTTTGACCTTCCTTATATTAATTTTGCAAAAAAGTGGATTTTCATAATCTAATTATATAGTGGTCGTGCAGTTTTTAATAAGCCTTGTATCTGAGTGACGTCCCTGCCATTCGCTGAAACACAGCTCTGTATCTTCCTTTCAGCCTCATTCTCTTTTGTCAGACACACAGCATTAACCTGGTTTGCTTGCAGTGTATTATAAGTAGGTCAAGCTTAAGGTCAAGTAATGTTGCATTTTGCTTTCAAATCATGCAGCGCTGTTCACCGGGATAAAAACAAGCCAGCATTTGTTGCCAGTGAATAGACTAAATTTTATATTGAATGATTTAAATTAAATGTGATTCCTCGTCTTTATGGTTGAGGGAACATCATGCCCCACGTACGCCCTTGTGTGTGTCATCCAGCCTGATTTTTGATGTCTCACATTGGCTGTGTCTTAAAACAGTGAGCTGCTTTTCTTGAAAGCTTTTTTAGTTTCTGATATGATGGCAGTCTCAAATGTGTCATGTTATTTTAAATCTTTATTTTATATCTTTAGGAAAAAAATCCATATCAGAACTGTAACCACCATGTGTCCCCCGCATATTCAGATTATTGGTCAATCTTTATGGGTTTTTAATTAACCAATTCTAAAACTTTACCCAAAAAAAGGTGGATGGATGAAGTCAGTTCCTCTGCTTTAATTTCCAACATGTTTAATATATAATATATTATATTATATATAATATTATCTAATATATATATATATATATATAATATTAAATATATATATATATATATATATATATAATATATATATAATATAATATCATATATATTTTTTTCCTTTTCTTTTTCTTTAAGGATTATAATATATATATAATCATGCTACCAAAATCTGTGTAAATAAAACATTGATTAGTGAAAAATATATATATATATATATATATATTTAAATTAATTTTAAATTATTATAATGTTGTGTACACATTTAGACTATAAGATTATAATAAAATGTATGTGGCAATGCAGTTGTGTGCAAAATGTCAGACAATGCTGAATATCATGTTTTTGGTCATTTAAAATGTAATAATAAACAATACTATTTTACTACAATGATTTCATATTCTTAAACTTTTACATTTAATACACCTCTAATCTTGAATATTTGATTACATCATTGTTCCATATAGTTAAATATAAATTATTTCATCCAATATTTGTGCTTCGTATTTTTTTGCGCTTAAAGCATGTAAGATTTTTGGATTAAAGTATCCAAAAACCACTAGAACAATGTTATATATTTTATTGACTTGTGTACTTACATTATCCCAAATGTTTCCAAGAATGTTTAAATCCAGAGAAATCAGCAATTTTAACCAGGACACAGTCCGTGCGTCGCCTATTAATGACATCATACCCACGTTACCCTCGATTTCTGGTTTTATTTTGTAGAAACCATGGAAACACCAAAGACGTTTTAATATATTATATATTTTATTAGACAGGTGAGCAACTGTTTGGATACATTCATCAACAGAAAACTAATCATGTTATATAGCTTAACACAGTAAGTCTTATTGTTTAAATCTCGTTTTCTAATTGCGTACCAAGTGAGTACCATGTTTTACCATGCCTAATATCGATCTAGCTTACTGCAGTGTGCAACAAGTGTTTTATAGTAGCCGTCGAGCGAACCCAAAGTAGCACTATAACAACTTTCAACACACAGATGTATCTAATATGATAAACAGCGGTGCGTTACCCCACATACACTTGACTGGAAGAAGTGGAAGCGGCGACTGCGGCATAATAAAAGTTCCGCTGCTCTCGAGACGTGTGTCGTGCTCGTCTCTCATTAGCGATCGCTCCAGCTCCAGCTCTGCTTCATACTACAGTAACGGTAATAATCTCATCCATGAACATGATTTCTGCCCGAGTCCCATCCCAATTCTTTACCACCAGCTGTAGACATGAGGACAACACCTCCCATGATTCCACTAAATCAAGGTGTCATCAAGCTACGCCTTTGTTTTGAATAAGTGACCTCTAGCGGCAAAAATTTACATAGTGTGCCTTTAATAGAGTTTAGATTTCCTTTTATAGTAAGCGTTGCACACTTTGTGGCTTGATTTTTGTCAAAAACTCTCTTGAAAGACTTTTAGCTTCTGTTTCTTTTTTCCATTTTCCAGTACCCACGGATGACTTGCATAGTCTTTCTTCTGTTGCATGTCCACGATGAATGAGTCAGTCAACCGGAGTCATGGCCAGTCATTAAGTATAAACAGGAGGGCTGTGAGAGCACACCTCTGAAATAACACCTAAATCACTCTCTACTAAGTGCATTCAGAAATGCACTTTTGACAATCTCTCACTCCAATACTTCCTGTGCATTTTAAATGTGCTCACTGCTGCTGGAGCAAGCTCCTTCTGAAGGTTTTGCTTATTAACAGGTGCTTACCTTTCATTTTTACGCTCTAATCACCCTGTGTATTACCATATGCAAATTAGATGAATGCATTCATGTTAGGAGTTGCTTCCATTGGGTTGTATCGTTAGGGAGCAGTAGGTCTTATGAACTGCCTTATGTATCCATAAACCCTTACGAAAAAAATAGGTTTATTCAAGTGTATTATTATTATACTCCTTTTAAACTAAAAATAAGAAAGTATACTTTCAGTCTACTTTATATGTACTTTTCAGAAATATACTAAAAGTTGCACTTACTTGACTTATAGAGAGTCAGAAAAGTATATTTGGCCTATACTTGTACTTTTGATCGAGATATACTTGAAAGTACAGTATATTTTAGTATAGTATTAAGTATTTTAAGTATACTTGGCTTGAAGTTGTGTTTAATCTTTTGATTGAGTAGCCTATTAAATACTTTTTTCACATAGTCTTAAAAACAGGTAGTGTACATAGGAGTTTACTTCAAATCTGTTTTCCTCTATCCTACATTGACTGAATTTTAAGGCTATCCATTTTTTCATCTTCTGAAATAGTACAGAATCTTCTGATCAAAACACAGGTGAAGAATAAGCAGAAACAAGTGATAGAAGATTGCTTACGCAAATGTAAAATAATGCGATCATAAAACAATGAACAGCATGTAAGTTCAAAACTGCCTAATGTTATACAGAATGAAATGTCGTCCCAGGAAGGGTTAACAACTGTGAAACTTTGATGTATGAAGTTATTTTCACTTAAAGAAAACTTACAAGTATACTTGCAGTATAAACCTACTAAGCTAGAAGTTTACTGAGAGTATACTTCAAAATAAATTTAAAAAATGTGCTACAAATATTTGACTAGTAAACTATTCAGTACCTATAAGTTCACTTGTAGTATAGTTGCAGTACAAACGAAAAACTTAGTTGTAAACAAGTTGCGTACTCAAAGTTTACTGTTACACTTAAAGTATACTTTTTTTTTTTTACACTAAAAAGTGGGCCAATTTAGTCCCAAGTAGTATTGAAACAGTACACTTACAAGTATACTTCCAGTACATTGATATTAGTATACTTACTACATAAAGTATACTTAAAAATATACTTGAACTTTACTTAAGAATACTTATTAATATGAACTTGTAAGGAAAAGCAAACACACACATTCACACAAGCGTAAATGCCTTTTAATTTGTAGGTTGTACTGAAAAGTAATGCCATCAAAAAACAATCCTACATTTTTAATGCACTTAATAGATAAAGCTCAGTATTTTAGCTCACTCACTACACAGCGCTTGTCTATAGTGGTAGCTAGGACATGGTTGCCAACAACGGTCAGCCTCACTGAGTTAATGTTGTAGCTGCTCATCTCTCGTTCTACTTTTCAAACAGCCTGTGCATCTGGGAGCTGCTCTATATATTATTATTGGGCTCCATGTTTTATTATTGTGAACCCCCCAGTGAGCCAATGGCAGGCCAGCCACCATCCTCATGTCCGCCACTAACTGCCCACAGTTTATATCTTCTATGTGACCGCCGTCATCCCGGTTTATAATGTATATTCTATATGATGCATTTATTTTTCTATGGTGTGGCTGTCTATATACACATGCACTCATGTGGGGATCATGGATATGGTGCATGTACTGGACTAGATTGTCTATATATACAAACAAATTGTATTATATATAAAATAAGCAATACAATAATGATATACAGAAATAGCAGTTTAGCTCAATTATACTGAATTAACAGTTTAGCTCATTTTATGGAGTCAGTATACTGAATACTAAAAAATGGCATCTTTGGATGACTTACTAAGCATGTAAAAAGCTTTTCACACCAACTACCCATATAATGTGTGGCGTTTCAGTGGCAGTGAGATTCTGCCCTGTTTAATTACAATTCATCATCTTTGCAAGCCACAGGCAGACCAGCTCTCCATGACTCTGGCATTTCACAGCAAGTATTACATAATAGTCTAAAACATCATAGACAGTGTCATATTTCGCATAATCTGGCATAAAATTAAAATGTTTGTCACGCTATACACAAATAAGTTATGACAGCACCATTTATGTCACTTAGATGAGTCATAAACTTTGATAGCTCATACATTCTCCAAATTGGTCTGTGCAATTATATTGAAAGAAATTGGATGAAGGAAATGACTTAGACTTATTTTCCAGTTGCCATTTACTGTATTCAGATATGTCTGCTCTAATTTATTTATTTATTATTTAATTTTATTGTTGTATAATATAATATAATATAATATAATATAATATAATATAATATAATATAATATAATATAATATAATATAATGTGAGTACTTGTAACTTTTTCCAACTGTTATTGGTGTTTTTACTGGCAATAAACATTAAATAAACATAAAAATTTAAATTTAAACTGAGATTTCAGGAATCTTATAACAGTGTTGTGTATAAAATGTGTGACACAGGCAAATATCAGCCAAGTTTTTGGTCATATAATATGTAATAATTAACAATATTGTTTTTACTATATTGATGTAAATATCATTTTAACAAAATACATTAAAACATAGTTTTTAAATTGTTGAATATAGTCAGTAAGGTCAAGAATTCTGACCTTAGAGGACAGGCCAAAATTGAGACGGATACAATATTTGATATATTTAAAGAACCATGAAATCAAAATTGACAGATCTTGTTTTTTATGGAATATTGCAGTATTTATTATAAATGATTTATCCATGCACATCATCATTTTTATTTTATTTTTTATTATTATTATATTCATGCACAATAGCAAACCACAACCATCCAATCAATTCCAGATGGACAAAATCAAGTCCCGTCCTACATAGGGAAGAAAAGACTATCACAACTTCCGTTTCATGCCAACTTTAAAACTAGTTATGTACTTGTCAAGCAAAGTTAATTTTATTAGATAATAGCTAATCTATGGGGGCATTAACACAACACCGTTTTCAACTAAAAACAAAAAAGTTTTTATGCATTTTGGCCATTCATTTACACTACAAACAAAATGGGTTTCAAAGTGCAAGTTTTTGAAAATGATACCGTTATTGTCTCTTTGTAAACCACAACAACGCAAATTTGTGAAAAACGGTGACGTCAGGCTCATGCGTCTTATGTGCATCAGTCTATAAAGGCGCATAGTGTTTCTTTAAAAGTGACACTGCCAACTACTGGTCTGGCAGCATAATACAGTGTTTTTAGTGTGAGCAGGGATCGTTTTGACAACGTTGTCATCTGTACACAAAACTTTTCAAAAACACAAAAAAACCTTCAATTTTTAGTACATCGTTGTCATGTAAACATAACTTACATTGACTAATGGTTCAAACAGCAAAAGATTTGTGCCTCCAATGCTATAAAAAAACATGTAACGGGATACCACAGTGTACCATAGTTGTGGAAAATGCCATACCTCTTCCTTTCTCCTTCACAAAGCCTGAGCTGTGGATGAGAGGTATAGAACACCTGGCATCTCGACAGATGGCACTGCCATGTTAAGAGAAGTGCCCCCAATCCGACTGTGGCTCAGAAAACTAATTATGCTCGTTTCAAAGGAAGCAAAGCAGCAATGCTGTGGCATTTAGACATCACAAGCACATACAATAGCCCCGTTTATCCTCTCCGCTTGAGCGCAGAGATGATTTTGCAATTTAAATGTTACTCATTAAACAGAGAAAAAAAATTAAACTGTTGTTAAGTCTTTTCAATTTGCCAAACCTGTTCCTTGTCATTCATGTGATTTCAGTGCTGATGACAGACCTCCCTGAGGAAGGAGGGGTCAGTCGTGCTAAAAGAAAAATTAAATCAAGAGGTAGAAAAATAGTTAAACAAAAGGGTTTTAATGAATAATTTTAAAAAGCAACAGGGCAAGGTTACGGTGATTACCTGAAATTCATTTCTAATGCGTTTATGCTGTGGATTTTAATGTGCAAATGCCAAATTTAGTGTCTTATATGGTCGTGTGGTGATTACAGAATGCAATTAGAGTGGATAAAGGCAGGTGATGGCAGAGTAATTATTCTCTAACTAAATTAGTGTGGCGGCAGCATGCAGGAAGAAAATGAAAGAGAGTAGCTTACCTACACATAAGCCACATCATTCTTTACATCCTGTTCCCACACATATTATTGTATTATCTGACACATATAATATCAAAAACTTTATCATTTTATATATGATTGTACATAGTTTGTTTGGTCAGCTGGTTTTATACTATAGAATCTAATTGTACTGGTTTACTGCATGAATTTAAAACTTCACAATATAATATTTATTTTATACATATTTTCCGTAAAATGTAATCTTATTTATTACTTATATTTATTATATATATAATATATATATATATATATATATATGTAAACACTTGATCAGATTGAAAACCGAAACCAGAGAGTGCTGAACATGTGCAATGACGTAGAAATAGCATAATGACCTATGACACGCGGAACGAGCTTTTCTTCCTGTTGAATAAAGTGTCATAAATGAGTGTCCTGTTATTTTGAAATTCTCTTTCCACTCATTGTCTGTGAAGTGGAGCAGGACAACGTCCCACCAATCCTTGTTTCTTGTGACATATAAATACACACATCAGAATGATTTATTTAGTGTTCATGTAAACATTGCGTTCGGATTCATCTATCAGAATGAATTAATTCAGACTGAAACAAAAAGTGTCCATGTAAACGTAGCTGGTCACCGGTGATCCAAACTCCAATCCAAAAGGGGGTGTGTGCGGTAATGCAACGCAGTTTGCTAACCGCCACAAGAGGAAAAAGTGCAGAAGAAGAAGAACAGACGATCTATGCATAGATATGTTTGTGTAATCTCTCAACTAAGTGTTTCAACCGTGGAAAGACATCAATAAAATAGCTTGAGAATAATATCTCATGTAGCATTACATTTACTTCAGGCAAGTCATTTAGTGTCCACAGCATGTTAGTTCACTAGAGAAATGAACTCTAGAGGGGAGCATTTCACTAAATATATGCACTATATTAGCTTATACATTCATGATATTTACTTTACCTGTTAGTAATATCTTAAAGGTGCAATTTGTAAATTTTAAGAGGGTCTATTGACAGAAATGCAATATAATACACATGACTATATTTTTAGTGGTGTATAAAGACCTTACAAAAGGCTAGATGTCGCTAAAATGTACACACTGCAACTTTAATTTTTTAATATATGTTTTTAAATAAATTTGTCATGAAAACGTCTTGGTTACGTATGTAACCCTCGTTCCCTGAAGGAGGGAACAGAGATGTACGTCAGTGTGACCGACGAATTGGGATATCGCTAGAGAGCCCTATCAGCTTCGAGTGAACTAAAACAAGCCAATGGAATTGGCGTGCGATATTTGCATAATGTGCACCGCCCCCGTCAGGTGGTATAAATAGGGAAGCAGATGCAATCGCACTCTGTTTTTTGCTGAGGAGACAACCTTGAGTCTGCACTACAATGAGGGTACAGAAACTGTGGCGACGGGACGTACGTACATACGTAACCGAGACGTTCCCTTTCAGTTGGTCACGTTCGACGTACATCAGTGTGACTGGCGAATTGGGATCCCAAATAAAACGCCACAGTTATTGACTCCTTCCAGCGCCCAGCGCAAGCTATAGCCACCCGGCGCACCAGAGGGGCGGAGAAGGGGACGAGCTTACACCGAGAGTGTCTACTGCTGTTCCGCAAGACCCACTACAGGAGACTTAGACAACACTGGGGAAGCGAACCCATAGGGGACACTGCGGAGACAACTACCTACCATGCAGGGGAGGAATTTACGTGGAGAATACACATATGGGCTGGCCATGGGCAGTACGCATATGGAGTCCCTGGGATGGCTCCAGCCTAAGCATAGGGGGAGACTCATCTGACAGGTGACAGCAGAGCTGGCTCTGCTAAGAGAAAGTGGGGGTTTCTCACCGTGGGGGGTTGCCCATGGATAATACACATATGGGACCACTCACGTGGAGAGGTCGTGACATATGGCACCCAGCCAAACATCAACATTAGTGACGAATGTTTGGCCTGGCATCAGACACTCCGCAATGTCTGAGCCGAAGGGGAGGCGGAGGAACTCGACTGGAGTAATGGATGCACGTATCCGGCCCAGTGGGTGGGGATGGCATTGCAAGCCGACACTAGAACGGGCTCTTCACGTCTACCGGCTGCTGGAAGTGAGTACACGGGAAGATACCAGTTCTACACGAAGGCTATAGAATCTAGCGAACGTATTAGGTGTCGCCCAGCCCGCAGCTCTACATATCTGTCAGCAAGGCGCCGTGCGCCAGCGCCCAGGAGGAGGCCACTCCTCTGGTGGAGTGGGCTCTCAACCCGAGCGGGCAAGGCACGCCCTGGGATTCATACGCCAGGGCGATGGCATCCACTATCCAGTGGGCCATCCTCTGCTTGGAGACAGCCTTTCCCTTCTGCTGGCCTCCGTAACAGACAAAGAGCTGATCTGAGGTCTTGAAACTTCACGTTCTGTCCACGTACAGGCGCAGAGCGCGGACGGGACAGAGCAAAGCTAGGGCTGGGTCTGCCTCCTCCGAAGGCAGCGTTTGCAGGTTCACTACCTGATCTCTGAATGGAGTGGTAGGCACATATCCAGGCCGGGGTCTCAGGTTAATGTGAGAGTCACCAGGCCCGAATTCCAGGCACGATTCATCGACCGAAAAGGCGTGCAGGTCCCCTACCCTCTTGAGCAAGGCCAATGCAACCAGGAGGACGGTCTTTAGAGATAGTGCTTTTAACTCGACTGATTGCAAAGGCTCGAAGGGATGACCCCGGAGAGATGTGAGTACCAGGGTGAGATCCCAAGAGGGTACAGAGGGAGGGTGAGGCGGATTTAGTCTCCTCGCCCCCCTCAGGAACCTGACGATCAGATCGTGTAGAGTTTAACTCTCAGTCTGATAGCTGAAGAACACCAAAAGGTTGGCTCCGAAGCAAAAGACAGAGTGTGATTGCATCTGCTTCCCTATTTATACCACCTGACGGGGGCGGTGTGCATTATGCAAATATCGCACGCCAATTCCATTGGCTTGTTTTAGTTCACTCGAAGCTGATAGGGCTCTCTAGTGATATCCCAGTTCGTCGGTCACACTGACGTACGTCGAACGTGACCGACTGAAAGGGAACAAGTTATGACAGTAACTGTGTAAATCATTATATTTCAAAAATGATTAGTTAATGCAAAACCTGCCTTATGTGCAATTTACATGTTTTTTACCATGTGTGTGTTTATATATGTATATGAGAAATAAATACATTTGTCCCAAATTCATACTGACTGTAGTTTCCTATTCATGTGTGTGAGTACTGTTCTGTTGGCTTTATGGTAAACACGTTATGGCTTTTGTTCAGTGCTCTGTCATCAGGAGCTGGTATGAAGCTTTCACATGAACCGTCTGTGTGATAAACTGGACAAATTTGTGTCTGGTTTTGTTCCATAGTCTGTGTGTGCACAGTGCAAGGCCCAAGGCCAGAGGAAACAACAAACACGTCTGTTTTCTACCCTCTCCCTCTCTCCTGCTCTCTCTCATCAGCCCATCTGTCTACCTTTGTCAGTGTGTGTGTGAGAGTGTGTGTGCCGTGCGGGTGGAGGTGACTGCCAGACAGTGGGGCGGCAGGTGTGCAAGCAAAGCTCTAATACACACACACACACACACACACACACACACAGAAACACACCAGACAGAAACACCTCATTGTCTAGAAGTGTTCTGTTTCCTCTACCCCTCACATATGTCAGTGTTCCTGGCTTAAGCCACCCTAAACAGAAAAAAAAAAAAAAAACTCCCCATTTAAGATCAGACCATTCTTTAAAAGTTTCCATTGCATCCTTTGAAAATGTGACCTGCATTTTACTATCAGTTCCATGGTGGGGGAAAAATGAAAAAAATAAAAATAAAAAAATAAATAAAATGGGTCATGGGTGCTTATTCAAGTATGGATACTTTAGGCTGTGTAGAGTTTTCGAAGATACAATTTTCTTTCTGATTTGTCATGATAAATGTAAAAAAATGTGTTTATAATGTCATTTTCACCAGAACTTTATATATTGTGTTTAATATTCTGTGGTGGAAGTGAAATTATAAACATATTTTTTCATAGCATTTTATGTATCCAGACAATTGATTTATATATATATATACTTTTTGCAAGTTTTCACAATTGATTTTTACAAATCTTTTTTTACTCTTTTTCATATGTCATCTCAAACATGCTCTTAACTGACACTGTTGTCTGCTTTGTAGGCAGGATTACTAACTTTGATAAAACTATTAGGGACAAAAATTTTGTTTGCGGAAGTTGTAAAAACTAATATTTTCACGTAATAGATATTGAAATGAAATCTATTTATTTGGTTTCATAATTAAAAAAAATAAAAAAATTCTCTATATTTTTAGGAGCATGCCTTTGGTTCTCTCACTTCCGAGGCGTTCATGACCACATCTTTCAAAACTCCTTCCAAAAACAGCGAACTAAACCCAAAGACTTTTTCGGCTTCAGGCAATCTTAGCTGAAAAACTCTGTCAAAGTGGAAAATGGACTTAAATTCTTTCAGCTCAAAATTGGGTTTAACATGGCTCTGAACTTGGCCTGAGGTGTCTTGGGGCATAGCAGAAAACCTTGTGACTCATCCTAGCATAAGCCTACATTTTGCTTTCAGCATTGTAGCATTTCTGAAATTGCTGTGTTTTTTCTTTCCATCCATCTATTTTGAGTTTCAGAAGCAGGTGCTGTAGAGGTGGAAAATGTTTTGTTGCTCTTAATTGGCCTATACAGAAGGAAGTGAAAAATAAGGACACAGAAACTATAACTGATGTAACATTTGAAGACATTGCAACCCAAGATGTCCAAGGCTCCAGGCTGCTTGCTCTGCCTGTCCCAGCCTAGCTATGAAGTAAAAAGAAGGGCAGAGGAAGCTAATGAGGTGTGCTACATAGCAAACATCTGCTCGCCCAATACATCACAGTAATTTAATGCCAGAGCCATTCATTCAAACAACATTTGCTTGGCAGGCTGGGTCTTATCATATAGAAGATGTATGATTCTATAATGAAGACGTGTCTTTAAAGGTGAATTGCGTAATTTTTTTTCAATGCTAAAATAATTTTTAGCAAAGCTTGACTGACTCAACCAATGGTGTGGAGCAGTCAGGTTCCGGATGTAAAAATCAATTTTCTCCATATAGTTGAATAGATTTTTCAACTTTTTTAAAAAAAAAAATCATGTTTAACAGTTTAAAGGAATTTCCTGGTGAAAAACTATATTACCTATGATCGGGCAAAGAAATCTCCACCATCACAACAAGCAAATACAATGCAACAGTCAGGTTCTGGAAGTAAAAACTCACTTTATCCGTAGGAAAATTTATTTTTAAATAAACCTTGAAAGACAGACCTATTGTGAGCTCTGAGGTTGTTAATTGATGATATATAAGTTTATGTTGAAGCCATCTGTTTGCATTAATTCAGTGTATTATTAATCCATATTCAACAACAGAATTCATGGTGAAAAACATCTCAGGTTACATATGTAACCATGGTTCCCTGAGAACAGGGAACGAGACACTGCGTTTGAACGCATATGGGGGAACGTCATCACGTGAACTGGTGTCTGAAAGCAACTATCAAATCTCACCAATCCTACTGTCCAGCGACAGCCTATGACATCATTATAGATGCGATCTGGAAGTATAAAGGAGCGCCTAGAGAAGCAGTCAGTACCTTTATCGTCTGAAGGGACTGTTCAGCAGGCAGCCCCAATGCATGGCAGGAAACGCAGTGTCTCGTTTCCTGTTCTCAGGGAACCATGGTTACATACGTAACCTGAGATGTTCCCTTTCAAAGGGAACTCTACACTGCGTTTGACCGCATATAGGGAGCGATATATCCATGCCGCCATGCTTGAGGGGAGTGCATGCCAACAAATGGCTAGACAAACGTCAGAACTAGCAGCTTCAACTGAAGTGCCATTCTCCCTACGGGTCAAACATAGGCTGTCAGTGACAGCACTCCCTATGGCCAACAGCCCAGGCTATAAGCCTCAAAGAGGCCTTCCACAGAAGGCCTACCAAGGCCGCTCAAAGGCTTCTGGAACCAAACTTCTTTTCCGCAGAAAAGAGGGTACCTCTAAGGGAATGTAGCCAGGGGGCCCCGAAGGAACCCTAGCCAGTCACTTGTCAGGGGAACAAAGTCAACCCTGAATGCCACCAGGGACAACAACCTGTCTGATCACAGAGTCTCAAATCACATTCTTCAGAGAAGATATCCAGTAAGAGTGACTGCAAAAAGGCAGTAACTAACTCAGACCAGAGCGTAGAGACAGGCATCCTGGAAAGCAGAACAGCTTAGTGCCTTTTCCCCCTACCAATGAGGGGAGTAACACTCTGCTCAATTGTAGGATCTACTCAGCGCTTGATTATTTGCACTGAGGAGGCTGTGCACTCTAAAAAGAACCCACCACAGGGGAGTACATTTACTGGCCTAGGGGCTGATCCTCCATAGGAGGCCTCAGAGAGGCCTTTAACCACTGACCAGCTTAGGGAGCTAAGTATTATGCAGGACAACCCTTAACGAGGGGAGTACATGGCTCAACCTAACAGTTAACCGTACTGTAGGCACAATTCATGGAGGCCCAGAAAAAGGGCCTGCAACATGACACAAATTCTGCCATATGTAGAAATACATCACAGCAGCCTTGCTTAATATCAAAGCTTAAAGGGCAGCCTGTGAAGGACACACACCTAGAACAGCTCACTTGCTGATAAGCAAGATCCCACAAACATGGAACTCATTCAGAATGAAACCGAGTCAAACCAGCAGATAAGACTGTAGAGTGCCCACATAACAGTCAACCTTAACACAATCCGACAAGCAGTGTACTCAGTAAAAACACTTTTTACTTTTTAAGCAAGAGGACTACAAACATACGCCATCACGCTCTGCAGAAGGCCCAAAGAAGGGCCTACGACTTCCAGAAAGACATGTAGTGTCAGCTCGTGGCAGTGTTCTAAGCTCTAGGGAGCTAAATACGATAACTAAACTCTCCAGTGAGGTTAATTTAACTTGACCTGAGCCACCATTCCACCAGGCAATGTACTCAGTAAAAACGCCTTTTACTCTTAAAGCAAGAGGAGAACAAACCTACACTATCATGTTCTTGAAGGAGGCCCAAACAGGGCCTGTGAATCAGAAAGACACGTGGCGTCAGCTAGTGGCAGTCTCCAAGCTCTAAGGGAGCCATAATTAGAACCACACTCTCCAGTGAAGTTAACTATTTAGCTCAACCTGAGCTTTATTCTATTCAACACATTCCAACAGGCAATGTACTCAGTAAAACACTTAAACTCTTTAAGGAGGAGTACAAACTACGCCAGCATGCTCCGAAAGAGGCTCAAACAGGGCCTACTACTACAGAAAGACACAGGCGTCAGCCAGTGGCAGTGTAAAAATAAACCAAACATACCACCAAGCAATGTACTCAGTAAAATAACTTTTACTCTTTAAGCAAGAGGAGTACAAACCTACGCCATCATGCTCTTGAAGGAGGCCCAAACGGGGCCTGCGACTCAAATAGACATGTGGCGTCAGCTAGTGGCAGTATCTAAACTCTAAGGGAGCCAACATAGAACCAAACTTATGTAGTGAGGTTAACTACTTAGCTCAACCTGAGCTTGATTCTATTCAACACATTCCAACAGGCAATGTACCCAGCAAAACGCTTAAACCCTTTAATCAGAGGAGTACAAACTACGCCAACATGCTCTGAAAGAGGCCCAAACAGGGCCTACTATTCCAGAAAGACACGGGCATCAGCCAGTAGCAGTGTCTAAGGTCTAAGGGAGCCTAATCTGAGAACCAAACTACCAAGTGAGGTTGCCTAGCTTAACTCAACCTTAACTTAAAACTACACATTCCAACAGGCAATGTACTCAGTAAAAACACTTCTTACCCTTACAGAAAGGGGAGTACAAAGAATATATGCTGCCATGATATGAAGGAGGCCAAAGACCAGCCTACTACTTCAAATGATCATGGGCATAAACCTGTGGCAGTGCTAGTTTTAAGTGAGCAAAACTCTGACTAAACATCTACCAACAAACTTGTGATACACCAAGCTATTGTGCTCTGAAGGAGGCGCAAACAAAGCCTTCTACTCCAAACAACACAATCAACATGTGGCAGTTTTCAAACTCTAAAGGGAGTTACATAAGAACCAAACTGAATAGTGAGGTTCACAAACAAACTCAACCTGAGCCAAGCATTCCAACAGGCCATATGCTCAGTAAAATACACTTTTACCCTTAATAGCAAGAGGAGTACAACCTAGTCACCATGCTTTGAAGGAGGCCAGCACAAAGCCTACTACTACAGAAAAGAGGTGTTAACCTGTGGCAGCAATAGAGTTAAAGGGCTCACATTGTGTAGGGCAAAATAGAACTAGAGCATTAACAACCCTGAGAAACAGGGGAATGCTTCACTTTTCATTCATACTACCCTGAAATTGTGAATTTCAATGGGGGGCGCTTTTCAATAAAGACAGAGACATCTGTACTGAACCCTAGGGAACAGGAGCTAAAAGAAAGCTAACACTGTTTTCCTCAAGCTTGAATCTTAATTCAAGGGGTTCAGGGGAAAAGACTAAACAAAGTATAGAATCAAAAGCTCTAGAAAAGTGGGGCCACAGCAACACTAGCATTTTTTTATTCACATAGTGATAAGGGCTTATCACCTGAGACAACCGCACCAGGGAGACTTAGCAATAGTCTGCTACCTTAGCTGCTATCTATCCTGCACCTACACCAAAGGGGTAATGGGCCTCGGCCTGACAACTCTAATAAGAAGAGGCCAGAACTAGGAAACTACACTCTCCTGACAGGGGTAGTAATAAAAGTGGTAAAATGCTTCAGTATATCACCTAAACCCTAGTTCTAGCCTAGGCCAGCTATAGCTGTGGGCCTATAAGGCCACACATAAGCATAGATCTGCCTGGGGTTAAAACTCATCCTCTAAAATTCTCAATAGAGAGGAGGAAACTCTGAAATAAACTCTTAAAAACAAGAGCTCAGAGGAGCGAAACTCAACCCAAGTCAAACAATGTCAGGTGGCCCGAAGGCCGACTCTTAACATAGATCTAACTGAAGTAAAGAGTGCCAATCTCTAATACAAACTCTAGCTATGACCAGAGGTGAAAGCTACTCTACCATATGGTGGCTGAAAAAGGTGACCAAAAAGCCAACACAAAGAAAACCAACCTAATCAGAACTTCAGGGCCCTAAATTCCCTTTCTATTTCTTTTACACACCCAGGAAAACCTATACAGGAAAACTACGGTCAATATAATAAAATATATAAATATAGATCAAGCTTATAACCTGCGGCTCAAAGAACGGAGACTTATCATCAGAGAAGGATGGAATCTATGGTCCTTTCAAGCCTGAAAGAGCCTATTCACTATCAAACCAAAAAGCAAGCCACAGAAATCTACATCATGGGCCCAGCCCTCTGCCTGATCGTAAGAAGCACCTGGGTAAAAAAATTATTACTCAGGAGGTGGAAGAAGAAAGGAGAGGGTAGAAGTAACTACCCTCATGGAGAGGAAATCAATCACAGACGCTGCTGCCGTAATTGATTACCTCCCTCAAATCTTTATTCCTCCTCCTGTCTGTCTGGGCCCAGAATCGGATCCGAGCGGAAAGCAGGTTAAAAACGCTGCAGCTGATTCAGATCCTTCAGCAGATCAGACCCACTGACCCACTGCCACGTATGCCCTGCCATTCAAGCGAGATGTCACTTTAAAAGAGCTTCAAAGGCAGCTTTAATGTCTGTGCCCACCCCATGACAAGATAGTTAACAAACAACTCGTCAATAGCGGGGGCACCGATACATAGCCAGGCTGGCTCATTCCCTCAAAATCAGCAAAATCAGCTTGCTGATGTCGGTGAATATAAGCCGAATACAGGTTCTTCCATGCCCTCTCAATCACCTCATGTAGATCAGGAAGGAATGGAAGGCTCACGGACGCTGTCAGATTATGGTCGGAAAGGAATCGCACATCGAGCTGTCCGCGTGCGATCCCTTTCTAAATGCACTCTCACGGCAGCTACAGCCTGCCAGAGGCATTCTCCAAAATCTAAACAGCTCCGTATATGCGGGGCAGGGAGGCTTAGAAGTTTCAAACAGCCAAACCCTGCTCTATTGGGCTAAAAACCAGAAAAGCACTCGCTGCCAAATCAGATAATGACAAAGAAAGAACATTATCATCATATAGAAGCCTACCCTCATCAGCCGCTGGGGATTACCAGAGAAACACCTCTCTCTAACTCTTCCGCAAGCCCCATCTGTGAACCCCATGATTTCAGTCACAGCCCTGCCTCAGCATGGGTGGGACCAGAACCACCGGGCGCAGATGTCGGCCGCTCTTCCCTCTAGAAGAGGGCCAAACGAGAGCAGAGCGTCCTAAAAAGCAAATGCTCACAGTTTGCACAGACAGTGCCCTTAAGCACTGTCCGTGCATGCTCCTCACCCAGGCAGAAAACACACAGATTGTGTGTGTCATCAGGTGTCAAAAACCTGGGACACAGATCCACACACTTCCTGAAACGTTTGTTAGTACATAGTAAAATCCCTTACCAGATTTGAAGAATCGCAATCAAACAAAACAGTTCCTGAAGACGATAAGATACTGACTGCTTCTCTAGGCGCTCCTTTATACTTCCGGGTCATGTCTATAATGACATCATAGGCTGTCACATGCCAATAGGATTGGTGAGATTTGATAATTGCTTTCAGACACCAGTTCACGTGATGTTCCCACATATGCGTTCAAACGCAGTGTAGAGTTCCCTTTCGAAAGGGAACTAAATTACCTTTGATGCTGTACAGAAAATTCCACCAATCTGAGAGTCATGGTGAGCAAATCATGCCAGAAGAACTCTTGCTTTAACGAAGACTTTTTAAAAATCCCTATTGGAAAAATGAATGGAAAAAATACTTCCAGAACCAATGCCGCTGAAAAATTGGGTGGGCACTAATGCACTCTATTGTGCACAAAAACACTTGAGCACCCACTCACTCCTGTGAAGCACTGTGAATGACATAGAGTCAGTCTTTTTTCAAATACTATGTTTGGTTTTTGGCTTTTAACTCTTTAACGAATACTTTTTTTTTTTTTTTAATCCCTATGACTAGACTACTGAAAAAGTGGGCACGGTAAATTTTTTTTTTTTTTTTTTTAATCGGCATTCAATTTTGTCCCATATAATGTCTTATCAAAGATTAGTACTTGGTTACCAAGGAGACAACAGTGCCTGTGAAGAGCTTGAGATGAAATCTAAAGCATTTGATGTTTGAAGAAAACAAAGAAAAAGTGCTCACTGCATTAGACACACACTCATAGTGTTAATAGTGAAGTATCTGGAAGAAGCTGAATTTTCCAAGGAGCCATAAACTACAGATAAAGCCCTAGTGTACCGGAATGATGAAAAGTGAATGAATACAACAGCTTATTTCGAGTGAGAGATGGAGAAGAAGAGATAGAAATAGATTGGGTGACAGAAACAGGAAGAGAAGTAGAGAATGAAAGAGAGGCAGACGACTAAATTGCTGTTCGACTGGGGGAGAGAGGCCCACTCCCCTGACTCCTACCGAAGGTGAATTGTGTATAGACTCTGTCTGCAGGAGGTAATTAACGTATCACAGGAGAGCGATAGCCTCTCTCTTACTCGCAGACTGAGGGGGTCTGGTGAGGCCTGGAGAACTGAGGCTGGCATCCACAATATGTCATGTGCTTAATGAAGACGTCCCTGAGGCCTCATGCCCTAGACTCTCACCAACACTCACTTGCAAAGACGCCTCCATATTTATCACCTCACACTGCTAGGCATGTACAGTAGCACATATTGATCCAATCCATAGAATGAGCTATTGAAAAGTTTTGGCGGGACATTTTGATGGGACATCCATATATATGGATGTTTAATAAGGAGTATTTTTACCAGAAAATAGATATATAATAATATAGTTTTTATTAAATTTATGAATTATTATTATTATTATTATTATATAAATGTTTTGATTGAATGAAAATATTTAATTGCTAGTAGGTTATGGTTTTCTTAACAGTAATGAACATGATTTGCCACTTGGTATTCAGTAGTAGGTGGAATCCGGAAGAGGCACATTCTCATTCTAGACATAACTGGAAAAAAATGAACATGCCCCTGAGTTCATGTTGAGTCAATAATGTTTTTGTTCAGTTTGAGCATTTAATGTACATTTATATATATAAATGTGTTTATCTGCTAAACTAAGTTGTAGAACCTAGAAAAGGTGGACGGCGAGGACCAACCTGCCGCCGCACAGATGTCAGCAATGGACACTCCACTAGACCAAGCCCATGAGGAGGCCATTCCCCTGGTGGAGTGGGCCCTTGCCCCAATAGGGCATTGCAAGTCCAAGGACTTGTAAGTCAGCGCTATTGCATCCATTATTCAATGGGATAGCCACTGCTTTGTGACTGGCAGCCCCTTCAAGCAGCCTCTGAAGCACATAAATAGCTGCTCTGACTGTCAGAATGATG
Organism: Elopichthys bambusa; assembly: GCA_037101425.1. NCBI lineage: Eukaryota > Metazoa > Chordata > Actinopteri > Cypriniformes > Xenocyprididae > Elopichthys > Elopichthys bambusa. The sequence continues at coordinate 11,151,976 of CM074454.1, read as the reverse complement.
GTCTTTAGGGAGAGAGGCCAAAGGTCAGCCGTTGTGAGCGGCTCAAACAGAGGGACTGTGGACAGGTTCCAGGATGGAACCGTGCTGGGGTGAGGTGGGTTTAGCCTCCTGGCCCCTCTGAGAAATTTTACCACCAGGTTGTGTTTCCCACGCTGCAATAGCTGCCATGTATACCTTGAGCATGGAGGGGGTACGTATGCCATCCAGCAGCTCCTGTAGACATTAGATTATTGAAGCAATCTCAGAAGACAGAGAGTCTATATCTCAGGCTGAACACCAGCCAGAAAAAAAATGGACAAATTTTGAGCATATAGGCACCTGGTAGAAGGTGCCCTAGCTTCAGAGATCGTGTTCATGCCAAATTTGCCCTCCCACCTGGAAAAGGAGGTCCCTTCTTAACAGAATTGGCCATGGAGGAAACTACTGGAGGAAAGGCATAAAGGCACAGAGAAGGCCACTTGTGGGCTAATGGTTCTTTCAAGAAGAACATAAGGCATTGGTAGTTCTCTCTCAATGCAAAAAGGTCCACCTCTGTTCGCCTGAAATTGCTCCAGATCATGCGGACTGCCTGGGTGTGGAGTCTCCACTCCTCCGTAGACGGTCTGTTCCGAGACAGAATATCTGCTCCCATGTTCATGGAGCCCAGCACACGAACCTCTCTCACTGAGCAGAGATTGTACTGCGCCCATAGAAGGAGGTGGCGTGCCAGTGTGATTAGCGGACAAGATTTATATAGGCTACCACTGTCATGTTGTCCAATCGGACCAGGGCATGATGCCCCCTGAGCTCTGACTGGAACTCTCTGAAGGCCAGAAGCATCGCCATCATCTCTAGGCAATTGATGTACCAGTTAATTGGGTTGGGGCACTTGACCATCACATAGGGCAACTGCCTAGAGATGATGGCGGTCTTGAAGGGCCTCCATCACAACTACTTTCCTTCTGGAAACCGAGTCCAGTTTTACCCCCAACTGATACAGCTGTGGGTCACCTTGAGAATGAGACGTCCCTCGAGGTGGAACACAGGCCTTTAACCGGTGTTGAAGTGGCTGTATGTTTAACATGCCCAAGGGGACTACTGAGAAGGCTTCTGTTATGAGGCCCAGTACCTTCTGAAACATTTTTAGGGGGAGGCTGTCCCCGAATCTGAAAGACGGCGCTGGCCTCTGAAAGAGAGTGCTCCGGCAAAATCCAGGACCACATTTGGGCACATTTGGGCTATCCCATTGAGACTCAAGTGTGAATCACTCCCTTGAAGATTGGGGGCCTGCGAATGACCTGGAGCGAGTAAACTGGAGTGAGTAGCCCTGTTTGATTATTTCTAATACCCAATTCGACACGCAGGGAATGGCTTCCCAAGCAATGAGTTGAAGAGCCGCAGGTAGTAGTTTGCAGCTCTGTGACGGGAGGCTAACACTGACGGGAGGAATGTATGTTTTTTATTTGATTTGCTGTAATAGCAGAAGAAGGTCTGGGCACACATACCACTGGTGGGGTAGACCCAGTACCGACAAACAAACACAGTGCCTCCAATGCCCAGAACTGAACAGGGGTTAGGTGGTGAATACATGGCCGCTTTGGGTGTGGTCCGGCCTCAGCATGAATCAGCCTCCTCCTTTACTTGCCCAAAACATCCCCACTTGTGGCACGACATTTTGAACCAAACGGCACTTGATATTGCTCTTTTAGAAGTAAAAATTGCTTATTGAATAATTGCCGGAGGGTTGCAGGGGAGAAACGCTGAATCAGCTGCAGCTGTCGAAGCGCGGTTAATCCGCTGCTTGAGGCTTGTTCTACGGCAAGCAGAAGGCTTCTTTCTTCTCTTGGAGTCAGTGAGTTGATCTTCATGCTTGAAGGAGAAAAATTCTGAGGAAATTGGCTTTCAGCGCAGCTTAAATAGGCAGTCAGCCTATTTGTATCGAAAGGGAACTACGGTTTTATTACATAGGGTCTTTAATTGAAATAAAAGGGTCATCTCTGCAGATTTTCAGTTACACAATGCAGCATGGCCTCTGTTTAAATGTTCTGACAATCAAATCAGATCATCATTATTTTGAGTACAGTTTCCCGAAGACAACACATCTCTGATTTAAGAGACAAAGCTTTCCGGGTCTTTGTGTGTTGATTATAGTGTCATGTAGAGAGGAAATGAACCCTGCTTTGTTGCTAAGGAGTTACAGAGTTATGGAGCTGCTGATTTGAAACAAAAAGTAGATATGCAGTGAAATTTTATGTTTTAATTGTAACTTTATCTCATAATTGTGACACGATTTCTCATAATTGCAACTTTATATCTCAGTGTGAGTTTTTCATTTGAAATTTACCCCACAATCTGTATTTCCATACATAAAGTTTACACTTCACTGCTAGAGTCCAGCTTAACTCATTTGAAGGGAACATCAGTGTGTGTGTTCGCTCTGTCTACAGCACAAAGGTGATTTAATTACTACCCAAAAGTGTGTTCCCTGTAACAGCTCAAGCAGAGTTAAAAGATTCACATTCACACTTGACAGAGCATCCAGTGCTTCAGTCATGCCATGGAGCTTGGTGTGTGTGTGTGCGTGTGTGTGTGTGCGCGCGTGTGTGTGTGTGTGTGTGTGTGTTCGTTTTTGTGATTTATGAGGACACACATTTGTATAATGACATGGGTATTACACTGGTATTACGGCAAACACAAAACATTTCATGAGTCCTCATATTTAAAATAGCTTTAAAAACATACTAAAAAAACATACTACTGTTTTATTAAAAATGTAAAAATGCAGAATGTTTTCTGTGATGGGTAGGTCTAGGGCTAGTGTAGGGGGATAGAATGTACAGTTTGTACAGTATAAAAACCATTATGCCTATGGAATGTCCTCACTTTGATAGCAAAACAAACCTGTGTGTGTGTTTGTGTGTTCACATGCTCATAGTGTTTGAAGTGTTGTGAAGTTTTCACGAGTTTCTTCTGCTTATAGGCCCAAACATCTGATTCACACAATCGCAAATATACTAAGCTGCTAATGAGCTCAGATACACACTTTGTGTTTGTGTACACTGTGATTACCTTGATGTGTGTGGGAAGATGAGATTACTTCTTCCTCTCTGTCTTAAGCTAAATTTGCCCTCTCATCCCCTCCAGTAATAACACTGGCTTCATTATGTAATTAACACTGTTGACACCCACACCAGCTCACCAGACACCAAACCCATATCAACTACACTGTCCAATGTGAGTCATATGTACATTGTCCTAGATGTGTAAGAAAGATCAGGTCATGCCTTTTGCCCAAGTCCATCGGAAAGTTAGTCTGGTGTTATGTATCTGGTGTTAATCTGTGTTTATCTCCTTCCCCTTCTGGGTAACTGAGCACTCATCACTTATTTCATGTATGAGTGTGTGTTTGCAAAATGCAGGTCTGTTTTCCAGGTATCCAAGTGCTTGGTGGTGGGGTCAAGCAGTTCAGGGTTAGTGGGGAATGATGGGATTTGGAGAGCAGTCACAGATATCTGACTCTGCATTTTCAGTGGCTGCTGATAGCAGATTAAAGGCTTATACTGTAATAAAGAGCCCTTGAGCTTGGTTAATCATGCTTTGATTTGGACTTTGACTTTTTTTTACTTGAACAAATGTGTGTGTGTGTGTGTGTGTATGTATATATATATATATATATATATATATATATATATATATATATATATATGTGTGTGTGTGTGTGTGTGTGTGTGTGTGTTTGTGTGTTGTTGATTTGGTCATTTCAAAAGTCTCTTATGCAATTTTGTGTACATAAAGAACACTACATAAAGTGTTTGTCTTTATATAGACAAATCATAAATACAAAGTTCTGTCATGAAACTCTAGATGCGCTCAAATTCGTTATTTCAAAATGTAGCTGCGCAGCAGGCGCGCTCATAATGGAAGCAACACGGTCGCACATGTGGTGCATTTTCCAGGCACATCTTAACTTTTCAGAATGCCACAAGCGCACTGCATGTCATGTGACAAGAACCAACCGATCAGCTTCAGCCTTTTCGTAACAGAACATCGAAAGCTCAGCCGAACAGTTGATCATAGCTGTACTGGGTGGTTTTTATTTCTCATCTCCATACATATATCTAGTAGTAAAGCTAATGCAAGGGCTAGAAATCAATTTATCCTTTGCTGAAACTTCCTCGTTGTCTTGGAGAGCGCAGTATGTGGTTGCATAGCAACGACAGACGCCACGGGAGTGCAAACGCTTTGGAAGGAAGGAGGAAGCGGCGCACAGTAACTTGTCCTGTACTTGCTCTGCAGCAGCAGCAGCAATAACCAGCAGCAGCAGTGTAGCAGATCTATTCTGCCAAGACCAAACATATCAACATTGTCATATCCATTAACATTGCCAAACATTACTTCCTTTCTTCACCCTCATTTTGCTTTTTTCACTAATGTAATGAAAACAAAGGCAATGTCTAATAAAGACTACTAGAATAGAATACTGTTGTACCTCAAGATGGCATTTTTTTACTATTCCTGTCAACTCTACATCATTGCAGTTCATCTGTAGGGATTCATTTTATGTAGGTGTGTGTGTGACATTTGAGGCCCCACTGATTAACATATCAGAGTCCCATAGGCTCGATTGCTGCTTTATGCACTGTGCTGCATAGTGAAGTGACATGCTTCAGTAGAGTGTGTAAAATGCCCCTTTATTTCATAGAGAATTCTGTACATTAATGCATAATGGAAGATTATTCTCCGATCTGATTCCCTATATATTTCAGACGCACTGGCTTAAAAATAGCACCAATGTCTTTCTGTGTGTATTCAGCTCAGCATGGCTCACACACACTTTCTCATCTTGTAATCGCTCCTCTTTTCTCTCTCTCTCTCTCTCTCTCTCTTTTGATTCCTCTGCTGCACCTCTCACTTTCTCGTAACACTTCTGACTTGACAATGATTGAATAGCTTGAAAAAAAATAGGTGGGTCAATTTATGAAATTATGTCGTTTTAATTTTGTAACGATTAGGTCAGTTTCTGTAAGATTTTAAACATCTTATCAAGCGAAGACCAGAATCAAGTGAACTGCTATTTCACTAGCTTTGTGCTCAAAGTTATGATGCTACAATATATATATATATATATATATATATATATATATATATATATATATATATATATGTCACAGTTCTGGTCCACGAAGATGACGATGGAGAATTTAGGGATCAAAGTAGCAAAGTAGCTTTATTAAAACAAAAGTGTATAATTCAACACGATGCAAGTAACCAAGAACTGAGGAAACTGAATGACTTAAATACACATGCTGATGAACTGAAAATACAACAGGTGGGATCTAATTACTAACACAATGAATAACCATGATGAGTAGGAACACAAGACAGAAGGAAGCTGGAAAACAAAGAGAAGCAAACTAAGAGTCCTTGAAAACAAAACCAAAACCAAGACACAGTAGAAACGTGACCTATATAACAGGGTGGAGATTTAAAGACCATCCCTTAAAGAAATGTTTAAAAAAAAAGAGGAGACACTAGCTTGTCTTTGAAAAGATATTATTCTGAAAATGTCATATTTATTTGACACATAATCTTTTAAGAAATATTTTAATATATACAAACACTTTCCTACACTTCTCACAGCTTGAATTCTTAAAAAAATCCACAGCATCTTTCACTTTAAAGTGTTTCAGGATTACTGGAGTGTCTCTCTCTCCTTCTCGGCTCTACAGCCCTTTTAGTCTTCCAGACAACTAACATGTATTAGGATTACTTTACTACAAGCTCTATGAGAGTCATCAAGGCTACATAATTTACATTATTGTTCTCGACAGCCATGGATTTGACTCACTAAACGGTTTAATACTTCAGTATTCACTTGATTTTCAGTGGGAACTTGCGTCATGTCATGTGACGTATCCAGACTTTTTTCAGCTTAAGGTGATGTAATACCCTATTTCTGTAAAATAGAGCTTCTTTGTTTTTGAAAGGCAGGAGTATAAAAGAGAAAGAGGAATGAGAAAAACACATCTGTGAAAAGAGGAATGAAATATTGTTGACAGCAGAAGACCATGTGAAAGCAGGAAGGAAACTGTGATATTAAGAAACAGGCAAGCTAAGAAGAAAACAACAAGGCATATAGTGTTTATGGATTCTATCTATCTATCTATCTATCTATCTATAGTGTGTGTGTTTATGTATATATACAGTAGGTACGGAAAGTATTCAGACCCCCTTACATTTTTCACTCTTTGTTATATTGCAGCCATTTGCTAAAATCATTTAAGTTCATTTTTTCCCCTCATTAATGTACACACAGCACCCCATATTGACAGAAAAACACAGAATTGTTGACATTTTTGCAGATTTATTAAAAAAGAAAAACTGAAATATCACATGGTCCTAAGTATTCAGACCCTTTGCTCAGTATTTAGTAGAAGCACCCTTTTGATCTAATACAGCCATGAGTCTTTTTGGGAAAGATGCAACAAGTTTTTCACACCTGGATTTGGGGGTCCTCTGCCAGATCCTCTCCAGTTCTGTCAGGTTGGATGGTAAACGTTGGTGGACAGCCATTTTTAGGTGTCCCCAGAGATGCTCAATTGGGTTTAAGTCAGGGCTCTGGCTGGGCCATTCAAGAACAGTCACGGAGTTGTTATGAAGCCACTCCTTCATTATTTTAGCTGTGTGCTTAGGGTCATTGTCTTTTTGGAAGGTAAACCTTCGGCCCAGTCTGAGGTCCTGAGCACTCTAGAGAAGGTTTTCGTCCAGGATATCCCTGTACTTGGCTGCATTCATCTTTCCCTCGATTGCAACCAGTCGTCCTGTCCCTGCAGCTGAAAAATACTCCCACAGCATGATGCTGCCACCACCATGCTTCACTGTTGGGACTGTATTGGACAGGTGATGAGCAGTGCCTGGTTTTCTCCACACATACTGCTTAGAATTAAGGCCAAAAAGTTCTGTCTTGGTCTCATCAGACCAGAGAATCTTATTTCTCACTATCTTGGAGTCCTTCAGGTGTTTTTTAGCAAACTCCATGCAGACTTTCATGTGAGGAGAGGCTTCCGTGGGCCACTCTGCCATAAAGCCCCGACTGGGGGAGGGCTGCAGTAATGGTTGACTTTCTACAACTTTCTCCCATCTCCCGACTGCATCTCTGGAGCTCAGCCACAGTGATCTTTGGGTTCTTCTTTACCTCTCTCACCAAGGCTCTTCTCCCCCGATAGCTCAGTTTGGCCAGACGGCCAGCTCTAGGAAGGGTTCTGGTCATCCCAAATGTCTTCCATTTAAGGATTATGGAGGCCACTGTGCTCTTAGGAACGTGCAGCAGAAATTTTTTTGTAACCTTGGCCAGATCTGTGCCTTGCCACAATTCTGTCTCTGACCTCTTCAGGCAGTTCCTTTGACCACATGATTCTCATTTGCTCTGACATGCACTGTGAGCTGTAAGGTCTTATATAGACAGGTGTGTGGCTTTCCTAATCAAGTCCAGTCAGTATAATCAAACACAGCTGGACTCAAATGAAGGTATAGAACCATCTCAAGGATGATCAGAAGAAATGGACAGCACCTGAGTTAAATATATGAGTGTCACAGCAAAGAGTCTGAATACTTAGGACCATATGATATTTCAGTTTTTCTTTTTTAATAAATCTGCAAAAATGTCAACAATTCTGTGTTTTTCTGTCAATATGGGGAGCTGTGTGTACATTAATGAGGAAAAAAAAATTAACTTAAATGATTTTAGCAGATATAACAAATATTATGCAATATAACAAAGAGTCAAAAATTTAAGGGGGTCTGAATACTTTCCGTACCCACTGTATGTATTTATGTGTCATAGTCATCAATTTGTCGTTATCATCAATACAAAAAATACTATAGAGATACAAATTAAATAAACTTGTTTTTCAGATACAGTAGGTTTATTTACCATGTATACATTTATTTAAAATATTTTGTTGTTTTATTAACATTATTGACAAATATAGGCTACTGTCCCTTTAAGACCGAATCCATGGATACTGACACTTATCCCGTTTTCACCCGAATGTTTACGTCCACTTAAGCCATAACCGACTGTATGTACGTGAGTATCTCACGTACATACAGGACACGATGGACACGATATGTGTGCATTTGACCATTCAGGCGCAAGGAGAACCGATCGCGTGCTGTCTGAGAGAACTGGGATCGCGCGCAAGAAATAGAGAGAGCGCTTCTGGTCTGTGTCATTCAGTGTGATTCAACGAATTGTGATTGAAAGCATGCAGTTCGCAATGTGTGTGTTGTCATCATTAATTTTGAAATATTTCCACACCCCTGAGGCTGACATTGTTTCTGCTGCTGCCACCAGTGTCTCTGTGCACAGAAAAAATTCTGTCAGTTCCATCACGTGAGGTTATCGTCTTTGGTATCGGGGGTATTTTTAGGTACATGAGCTTAGTATATATATATATATGTGTGTGTGTGTGTGTGTCATAGTTTGCCATCAATTTGTCATTGTAGTATTTTGGGGAGGGGTGTTTGTGTTTATTTTATTACAATCTGCATTATGAGCATTTGTTTCCATTTCAAAAACATTTTAAGCACTATCAATTTGCATTGTGACGTCACTGTTTACATTAAATATAGAATTTAAAAGAAAAGAAAAAGAGACATTTTAAAAGAAATAATAATCATTTACCAATTTTATAAATTAATTAAAAATATATATTATGCTGATGAACTAATTTCTCTATCAAATTCTCATTACTGCATGTGACAAAATCTCATTCTCAAAAAATGTTTTTAAACTAGAAAGTATTTATAGATCTGAGTTGTTGTTGTAATGTCAAGTGGTACAGGTGCAGCAGAAATCAGTTCTCAGAACAGTTCTAAGACTTTTTCAGCATGGCTGTATTTGGTGTTCTGTTTGCAAGTTAAGCTAGTGAAATGAGCCGCACACATCAGCCTCCTGAGAACAACAGTCGAGCTAATAGCTTAGTGTGGGTTCACCACTTCCCTCGTCAACAGCATCTACAGACCTGTAATTAAATAAAAATAGTTTTCAGGGCATTTAGAACAATATTTATTTGCTCTGTGATTTTTACCAGGTCCTCGCATGTACACTGCGAAATGCATCGCCCTCACCAGATCATCATTATGACTTTTTCGGTATGATCTAATGTTGCTTGTCATGTCTCTTGTCGTGTATGTGTATGAGAGCCCATCACTGTGCCTCAACATCTGTCCCTGCATATTGCTGATAAGAAGCGCCCTCCTCAGCCAAGTGAAGGAGAAACCATGGCAACGGTCCAGCCTGGTGTTGACATCATGGTGCGTTAAATATAACGTTTTGCCACACAACCAGTCATTCAGCCATTTTAGTCAGTCTGCTTTTCTATAAATATACACATTTCTCCTCCCAACTGTAGCTCAGCCTGTTCAGACTGGAGGTGGAGAGGAAAAGAACTGTGTGTGTGTTTGTGCATGCGTGTGTGTGTGTGTGTGTGTGTGTTTGGTGGGGGTGGGGTGGGGGGGGGGGGGGGGGGGGGGGTATGAGACAGCCATAACAAATTTGCAAGGACACTCATGTTTCACACAAGCACATTTGTGTATTAATTTCAATCACTGTTATAAAACACAGACTGCAGTGCTGCAGTTTAAACTCTCACATGTTACTGAGGCCAGATGTGTAGGCCTATAGTGTTCTCATCGTCATCAATATACACATGATAAAAGAATGAGGGTTGTTTGAGAGAGACAGAAGGAGAAAGTGATAGACAGAGAGCGAAAACAAGAGAGACTGAGGTGTAACCGATCAAAATAATGGTCTCGTCTTGCAGCACTTTATTTTAATTGGGTTCAGCTGCATGGGGACATTTAGAAATGGTTACATTCACACAGCAGCAGAAAATGGTTGTCAGTCCCATTTTAGAATTCCAAATATGCTGCTTTCACACACGGATCAGTTTTAAACTTGACAACTGCATGACACTTTTTGCATATAAAGCAACTGGAATTCAATTCAGATTCGATTCAAATCAAAAATTCACTTCAATCATAAATATAATTTCTCCTGCACATTATATGTAGAAACTTGTTAAATTGAATTTATGGTCCAGTGGTTATGGTGTGTTTAAATATGTCATCCATTATTGCTACAATTTGCCAAGTAATTCTCTTCGGTTACTTTACTACAGTGTTTTCAAACAGATTCTGACAGATAAAATATGTCTGGAAACCTTGGTGTCTACTGTGTGCGAAGTGTGCACAGCTCAAATGCCTTTATAATCTGTGTGTTTTCTATTGAGCTGCTATCTGGGATATGAGTTGTCTTGGAACAGATATGCACGTCCTGATTTTGCAGAGTTAGACGCATTCCTGGGTCAATGTATTTTGTTGGTCCTGGAACAACATTCCTGTCCGAACATTTAATTCTAACCATATTCCTACCCCTAAACCCAACCCTACCCATAAGTTATCTCGAAAATCAGAGGGAAATGATAGGTGAATAACACAGAAGACTAAAATTGATCCCTCAAATCTGATTGTTTGATTGGAATGTTGTTCCAGGATCAACAAAGATGTTGATTCAGGGATATTTTGCACTTGGTGAAATCAGGTTCTGCAACAGATATGCATAACATATTTTCCACTGATTACTGCTGCAGTTTTTTATGTGGTTAAATTTCATCTAAACATGTCAAATATTAATGCATTATTTACATTAGTCTCATTTGAAATGCATACTAGTGTTTATCTTTTCCCTCCTCTTACCTTGTCTCTGTCTGTTGAATTAATTCTTAATTCATATTCTGAACAAATCTGCAAAATATTTAGGAAAGATGAGATAAAGTGGCCACTGAGCTTCCACCTCTTAACTGAAAGAGGAAAAAAATCTATTTTTCTTAACCAATATTTTAATCTTGCTTTTCAGTAAAAAAAAAAAAAAATATCCATAAACAATATACATTTATTTAAGAAGCAAAAGTGCTTAAGATATTGAGCCTTTTCTTTAATTAAGTTTATTTGTTGTGTCTTTTTGGCAGATTATTTATTTGATGAACTTTTTTTATTTTATTTATTATAATTTATTTAATTAATTTATATATTACTTTTATGCTTTTAACAGTTTACCTTCTTAAAGGTGTTTAAATGTTTTTTACTAGAAACAAGACATGCTGATTAAAAAATGATTTTTGTGACAGTTAGCCGGAAATATTACTTTATTTGCTTGTTACACCACATATGACATTTTTAGAGTTGTTAAATCAAAATGTTTCTACTATTTTAAAAAGGTACATTTTTAAAAGGTTTTTCCTCTTCTTTATCTTAGAAACTATTTTTTCCATTGTCTCATATAGTGGAATTTTATCTAATATTTGTAGATATTTTAGCTGGAAAACAAGACACACCCTCTATACTGATTAAAAAAAATAAAAATGTGTCAGCTGATTGTAGATTGCAGCCTTGTCGAACTTTATCTAATATTCTGTTTATCATCTGATCTCTCTATGCTGTGACTAATTATTACCATTGATCACTGAGCCTGGTGAAAAAATGGCCTGAAAGCATAATAGAGGTGAGCTGGCAACAAGGCAACTAACACTGTGTATTTGTGTGTGTGATCCGTGACTAACACACAGGTGTGGGCATCTATTCAGACACTGCACTGCATTGGAAAGGGAGGTCTTATTTGCAAGACAAAAAAGATAGTCAGCACACACACAATAAACGCGGGATGAGTCAGAACAGGCGTTCTACATTTTATTTACTCTTTTATTTTGCTATTATTGATGCTGAAGATTTAGAAACCATATGTATCTCTGAGCGGTACATCAGTTAGTGTTGTCAAAATGATAAAAGACCCCAGATACAGTATGGCAGCCAGGGCTAGAGGTCACTGTGAGTGTGTGTGTGTGTGTGTGTGTGTGTGTGTTTGTTTGTGTGTGGCACACTGTGTGACAGTGGGGCAAGGGAGAATAATGCTTGCTTTATTTAGCTCCCACTGACTTTCTGCCAAACCCACAACAGCATGAAAGTGAATGCGTACAAACACGTGTACATACACACACACACACACACACACACACACCATTAAATACCTTCCAGCGCTTCATTATGCTGTGTAAACATTTGAGACATGCATTCAGCCCTTCACCTGAAGTGTTGTTGTCTTTTATTGTTTGATCACTATTTTTCCACATGTGTCAGTTTTCCATAAGCTGTCATGTTCATGAAACCTGTATGGGTCAATAAATGTTGTGATGTATGATATTTTAATATCATATTGAAGTTTATTTATTTATTTACTGCTACAAATCTTTGAAAAACATTTAAAAACATAAAACAGGAAATTATATAATAGAGAGGACCCCTTCAAACACTCATGATTGTGTCTCATGGTCAATAAGTCAGATAACTTGATCTTTTTATGACAAGGCAAGGTTGGTTCAGGTTGAAAGTATTGTGTGGCATGGCTCATAATTATTTTTATGGATTAATAATTCAATATTTGTAAAAAATAAATAAATAAAGTAATAAAACATATTTGAAAAATAATTCTAAAATATAGAAATACAGTATATTGAAAATAATTAAGATGTGTAGTCACAAATACTGAAACAGCAGCCGTATCACCCTGTAGCCCATGACTGGTTGCCCACTGAAGCTAAGCAGGGCTGAGCCTGGTAAGTACCTGGATGGGACCTCCTGGGAAAACTAGGTTGCTACTGGAAGAGGTGTTAGTGAGGCCAGCAGGGGGTGCTCATCCTGTGGTCTGTGTGGGTTCTAACGCCCCAGTATAGTGATGGGGACACTATACTGTCAAAATGCATCGTTCTTCGGATGAGACCTTAAACCGGGTTCCTGACTCTCTGTGGTCGTTAAAAATCCCAGGATGTCCTTTGAAGAGAGTAGGGGTGTAATCCCAACATCCGACCAAATTTGCCCATTGGCCTCTGTCCATCGTGGCCTCCTAATCACCCCCATATACTGATTGGCTTCATCACTCTGTCTCCTCTCCACCAATCGGCTGGTGTGTGGTGGGCGTTCTGGTGCAATATGGCTGCCGTCGCATCATCCAGATAGATGCTGAACATTGGTGGTGGTTGAGGAGATTCTCCCTTCCAAATGTAAAGCGCTTTGAGTACCCAGAAAAGCGCTATATAAATGTAATGAATTATTATTATTATAAGAAAAATACCACTTTTAATCCATGTTTAAATGACATTTTTAGTCAATTGAAACTTTTAATTTTATTTTTTTAAATGTTTCTTATGTCTATCGATAGATAGATGGATAGATAGATAGATAGATAGATAGATAGATAGATAGATAGATAGATAGATAGATAGATAGATAGATAGATAGATAGATAGATAGATAGATAGATAGATAGATAGATAGATAGATTTTTTTTTGCACAATGCACTAGTGGTTTTGCTCAAAAGGTCAGTCTTCAGTCAATTCATATCTATACTTCTATGTCCATTTTCCCTCTTGTTGAATGAGTAAATGTGTGAATGTAAGCTTTCCTTTGTTTCGCTCAGCTGGCTGTAGCTGGGCACCATTTATAACCAGCGCTCTGATAACTGTGGGGTTTCACAGACTGGCAGAACTGTTAATAAAAGCTTGTCAGACTGAACCTTTCAGCCCTTAGACACACCAAGACTGGACTCTGATAAGAAGAGAGAGAAAAATTCCCTTTTATAGAAACTGAAAAGCATAGTGGCTTAGCAGAGCAAGTTTTAGGAACCCTACGACAGATATGAACATTAAAGGATATACATGTGCTCCACTTATGAGTGCGAGCATTTGAGATTTTATTTTGAAGAATTCAGAATGGGAATGTCCATGTATGTATGGAATTCCCAGGACTCTTGAAAAGTGACCCTTCGCATTACTGGTAGTGAAGGGGATCCCCTAAAAGGTGAAAGCCTTACACAACTCTGAAATGTGACTCAGGTCTGATTTACGAGCAGGATGAGTTCTTTAAATATCTTCAAGGACTATGACGGAGGTCTTGAAAAGGGTTTTGATCAAGGGTTGACATTTAAAGACTAGGGTTTCCCCCGTTCCATTCCTACCTCCCTTTTGAGCTTGTCTTAGATCACATGACCAAGCTGTGTGCATGTGTGTTTTTGTTAGAATATTTATTTATTTATGCTTATAAATCTTTGAAAAACCCTTCGTCTACCAAGTCATGTAGAAAAAACATGCAGAAAAAAAAATGACCCTCATGACTGTGTTTCAGATGTCAGATAACTTGATCTATTTACGACAAGGTTAGTTCAGGTTGTAAAATGTCATGTGGTGTGACTCCCCAAAATATAATGATATTTATGAATTAAAAATTCACAATATTTGTAAAAAAAAAAAATATATATATATATATATATATATATATATATTACACTTTATACACTTTATTTTACAGTGCCGTAGTTATATTGAAAGTACTGAGCTCTATTAATTAACTACATGTACTTACTACAGAGTTACGGTTAGGGTTTGGTTTAGGGTTAGTTACTTGTAAAATTTACTGTTATTACTATAGTAAGTACATGTAGTAACATAAAATAAAGTGTTACCGACATGTTTTCTATTTCTACAAACAAGTTGACAAAAAGATTGAATCCAGTATTTGGTGACAATATAGCATAATGCTAGATTTACAAAGGCTGGTCATTTTTGACTGAGAACTCCAAATTAGCTAAAGGATTTTCAACACAGCACAAGGTTTAAAATGTGTACAGTCACATGTATTGAAGGTGTAAGGAAAATATTACTTTTAGATTATGTTTAACCAAATGACATTTTTACAGTCATTAAATTGAAACTGGTACAAAATCTTCCTCTGTTCCATTCCCTTTTAAGTTTGTTGTAGATCATGTGACCAGTCTCAGAATGACAAGACTGTGTGCACAAGTGCGCGTGTGTTTATGTTATGTTGTGCACCAAGAATCTGGTTTGTCAGGGTCGCCGCCATATAAGGTAACTGCTTAGCTCAGCATCAAGCGAATTCCTCTCGTTATTTAGCGACAGAAATGTTGCTGTTCATTTGTCATTGTCTCTGACAGTTGTTGTTAATTAACTCACACTCCTTAAAGGTCAGTTTTCCATTCTGACACATGCCGAAATCTTTATGTGACTCAGCCTGTAAGCTCAATCCGTAATGAGTGTGACTGGGGTCCGAGGGCCCAGTGTTTCTATTTGGGAAGCTTCTTTACTAAAGAGTTTGGAGGGAAATCTCCCTAAAAGCCAGTGGGACTTCCCCCTATGTTTTCACAGCTGTCTGACGCACCACCTGGGGCTCTGTATCAGAACTGGGCAACTCCCAACAGCTGCCTGTCTTTCTCATTCCCTCTCAGTCCTCTTGGAAGACTATGAATCATGTTGCTTTAGACCAGGGGTGTCCAGTCCTGCTCTTGGAGGGCCACTGTCCTGCAGAGTTCAGCTCCAACCCCAATTGAACACACTTGAACCAGTTAATCAAGGTCTTACTACTAGAAACTTCCAGTCAGGTGTGTTGAGACAAGTTGGAGCTAAACTCTGCAGGGCAGTGGCCCTCCAGGACCGAGTTTGGACACCCCTGCTATAGACAATCGAATACTCAGACAAGTGTGAGAGATATAAAGTAAGCTTTGATGGTTTTATGAGTATATAAGTTTTTGGATTCTGAAGCTGCAGCTGAAGCTTCTTTATTTACTTTTGTCCCATCCAAGTTTGATTTTATATATAAATGTTGATTATACATTTAAGGTTTACAATCAAATTATGGAATACTTTTCTGAGCCATTTTTGTCAGTGTCCATCATGCAGGTGGCCAAACAGAACAACGACAAGTTTGAAAACCATTAATTCTTACATGTACATACAAATTCTTACATTCT
This sequence comes from Elopichthys bambusa, assembly GCA_037101425.1. Classification (NCBI taxonomy): domain Eukaryota; kingdom Metazoa; phylum Chordata; class Actinopteri; order Cypriniformes; family Xenocyprididae; genus Elopichthys; species Elopichthys bambusa. The sequence continues at coordinate 11,136,119 of CM074454.1, read as the reverse complement.
TACATGTACATACAAATTCTTACATTCTTACATGTACATGTACATTCTTACATGTATGTACTACACAGTAATAACAGTAAATTATGCATAATTACAAGCAACTAACCCTTAACCAAACCCTAATCCTAATTATATAGTACTTGTATAATTGCACTGTAACTAAAGCACTTTAAAGTATAGTGCAGCCCAGTTTACATTTATATATACAATTTTACAGTTTGTTTTCTAATAATGATATTGAGACATTGTGAAGTGTCTAAATACTTGCCATGTGAATATTACTCATTTAGATTTGGTTTACTTTTTGATGGTGCTGAGTTTCCTGTAGAATTTTCCATCCCAGTGGAATTACAGTGTGATTCAGTCTGTCAGATGTACTTTAGCTTTGACCTTGTGACTTATGTGACACAATCACCAATCATTGTGTGATCCACCCTTTGAGGTTATGGAAACTTGTAGTTCTTGTGACTTGCTACCTGTTTGTGTATGTGGGTGTCCTTTGTGACTTTGGACAAGATAAGTATATGTGTTGCCTTTCTGAGCAACCACAAGGCTGAATTTTAATATGACATATTATGGTTTTCATATCTTCTGTGTGTCTGCCTAAAGCTAGTCTTGTGATGTTTAAAGGGATACTTCAGCCAGAATTAAAATTCTTTCATCATTTACTCACCCTCATGTCATTCCAAACCTGTTTGATTTTGTCTCTTTTGTAAACCACTAAAGAGTTTTGCAATGACTAAACGTCAAGCTGATGTATGGCTTCAAAAAACTTGGAGTATCATCATTCACTTACATTATAGGGAAAACAGCAGCATGAACATTCTGCTAAACATCTCCTTTTGTGTTCCACAGAAGAAAGAAAGGTCATACCAGTTTGGAACAACATGAATCATTTTCTGGAGAACTTTCCCTTTAACTTTTTCTGCTTCTTTTCGTGCGTTGCGGTTCTTCTGTCTGGTGAAAAGAAAAGGAACTGAAAGTTCACAAAGTGGAAAGAAAAAACGAAAATATAATATGATTACATCAACAAACCTGTTTACTCTCCAGTCATTCTCCCCATCAATAACTTGAGTCAACACACACACCGCCACTATGTTTACTAATGTAAACAAACACACACAGAAGGTGCTGTCTGTCTGGAACGACTCCACATCTGCGGCAGGAGCACATGATATTCATGAAATGGGAGTCATTATGAGAGCCAAACATCCATTAGAGCTGTAAGAGCCGGTGCAAAGCGGACGAGGGCTCATAAAATCGAGATCAACTGAGGATTTAGCCCGGATAATAAACAGGTCTTGTTCGGGGAAATGAGATGCTGAAATTGAAGCTCATCTTCTGAGTTTTCTTTAGAGGTTATTTTCTTATTTTCCTTAATGGGTGTGTATTTGTTGGTTCAACAGTCTGCATTGACACGCAAACATATGCACAAGACCTAGCTAAATCTATCCTAACTCAAGCCTCATGGGAGGAAAACGGGAAGCCAGAACAATCAGCCTCTGATGAGTGGGGGGCTTTTGGAGGGAGTTTACAGTAAAACGGCCCTCTGTGCCACCAGTCTGCCCACCTGCCCCTTTGCCCCCTTGGGAAAGAAAGCAAAGATAAGCCAGTAAATAATAGCTGTTTGAAGTAGGGGAGGGGTTGAGTTTAGGTCATTATCTGGACAACTGTGACTAAGGGTTATTCTGCTGATCTGAGTGCATGTGGATTGTACCATCTGGTGAAGAAAAAGGGGTGTGGCGATACAGTCTGCTCTAGAAATACAGTCATTTCCTCTCTTACTCATTTTTTCCTACTCTCTTTATCTGTTAGAAATCAAAAAAGGCCTGGAAATCCCCCATTGTGCAGGAAATATGAATTAATAAAAAAGATTTGTTTACATGAAACATTGAGTAATATATTCTTTGCCTTTAACCTACAGCTTTCTATTATTTCATAGTAGTTGAGCAGATTTTTTTCTGTAACATAAAATATAAGCACAATACAAAAAAGACAATCATTTATCAGCCATTATTATTAAATATAGTATTATAGTGACCATCAAGGACTGCACCTTTACATTTCATGTATATAACAAAATGGCATTTTCTGACAAGTGTTCTTCCACCATGCTAATACAATTAATATATATATATATATATATATATATATATATATATATATATATATAAATCTGTAGGTGGCATTTTAAATTCTTATTAATACCATTTGATGTTTCTAGAAATACCTCATGTATGATAGCATGTTTATGGGTAAATCATACTGAAAAATGAAATGCATTATTAAAAACTACACTTACAAAATTCATTCTTCCTTTACTCTAATAACATTAAAATTTGTATTAAACTTATACATTGTTAGCTACCTCAATTCAAATTCAGAAATGTAATCTGAATTTAAAGGGTTAGTTCACCCAAAATTGAAAATTCTGTCATTCATTACTTACCCACATGTGGTTCTAAACCTGTAAGACTTTCATTCATCTTTAAAACACAAATGAAGATATATTTATTTTTAATGAAGATTTCTTTCCCTCCATTGTCAGCCTACATAACTACCACCAGGGCTGGTTCTTGACATTTGGAGGCCCTAGGCAAACTTTATATTTTTTATATTTATATTTTTTCCACAGTAAAGAACCTTTTGTGTTATGGAAATATTCTGTGGATTTTAAAGGTTCTTCATGTAACCACAGAAGTGTGTATAGGCTACAAAAATCAACTACTATGTAGTAAAAGTGAAAGAGACAAACTACTAAGCATAAATACTTAATTACTTTATTAAATTGTACGCTTATTTTTCAATAAATATAATAATATTATATATGGACGCATAGATGGCGCTTGCGCTCTTTTAAACTCATAAACCGGCAAATGATATATCCAGAAATAACGCCGAAAGACAGAACACGTTTATTTTTTAGAATACATTACAATCAATCCAAAAGAAATAATAACAACTCGCACACCTACATTACAAATGGCACTTCTTTGCGTGCCTGTTTAGCCTTTCGCTTTGCACCCCACGAAGGATGTTCGTTTTGGCGCAATTATAATTCAATTACTTAAAGTCCATCAGCTATGTTGAATTTTCGTGACTTTTTTTAATGTGTTCAGAAGGTGGGACCCACTTTGATATGGTGACAATAGTTGCTTTCATTAAAGGTGAGAGTCACTGTGAATTCATCTATATCCAATGGAAAAAGAGCCTAGTATTTTGCTAGGCGGATGTTACGGTAATGGAGGCCCCTCCTCCATGCCGAGGCCCTAGGCAACTGCCTGCTCTGCCTATAGGTAGCGCCGACCCTGACTACCACTTTCAAGCCCCAGAAAGATAGTAAAGACATCATAAAAGTAATCAATGTGACTCCAGTGGTTTAAAGTTGAACCACTTGAAAGTGGTAGTTGCATAGGCTGTCAGTGGAGGGACAGTTAAAATCCAGTGGCTCAGTGAGGCCTCCATTGACAGCAAATTAATTTACACTTTAAAATTCCCAGAAAGGTACTAAAGATATATTTAAAACAGTTCATGTGACTACAGTGGTTCAACCTTAATGTTAAGAAGCGACGAGAATACTTTTTGTGTGCCAAAAACACAAAATAACGACTTTATTCAACAATATCTAGTGATGGGCGATTTCAGAACACATGAAGATCTGAAGTTTTACGAATCTTCTGTTTCGAATCAGTGGTTCGAAGTGTGTATCAAACTGCCAAAGTCACGTGAACCATTTAAATTTCGAAACACTTATGATGTAAAATCACGTGACTTTCATGCTCCGAACCACTGATTCAAAACAAAAGATTCGTAAAGCTTTGAAGCTTCATGAAGCAGTGTTTTGAAATCTCCCATCACTAGATATTGTTAAATAATGTTATTTTGTTTGTTTTTTGGCACACAAAAAGTATTCTCGTCGCTTCATAACATTAAGGTTGAACCACTGTAGTCATGTGAACAGTTTTAAATATGTTTTTAGTACCTTTCTGGGCATTGAAAGTCTAAATTAACTTGCTTCCAATGCAGGCCTCACTGAGCCATCTGATTTTATCAAAAATTTCTTAATTTGTGTTCCGAAGAAGAACGAACATCTTACGAGTTTGAAACGACATGAGGGTGAATAATTAATGACAATTTTTATTTTTTGGTGAATTAACCCTTTAAAGAACATTCTCAGTTCAGATCAATTGGCAGACTGCCCTCTGTGTATGCCATATGACACACATAGCACAACTGCTGAAGGAAAATATACCGTTGCACACTATTCTGGGATGATGTATGCGTTGTGTGATTACAGAATCCTGTTGAATAATTGATAGGGCAGTGGCCAGGTCACTCGACAGAAGATGGAACTGGAGATCTGTCAGTTTCTGAGGAAACAGTGCACACGAAGGCCAGTTGCCACCAATATGACGTTAATGACCCATCGACTACTGCCCTAACCTAGCGGTTTAACCGGCCTGCTAATTACTGTGGCATTTGGGTTCACCGTTGTTATCACATCCCTGAGACCATTAGCCTGAAGTGACACAGGGAGCATATGTCTGAAATGACTTCTTTCATTTCATCATCTCGCTTTGGCCTTCTCCCTCACTTCTCCTTGACCTCCTCCGTTACATAGTCTCTCCTCCTCCGTCAGCCCTTCGCCTTCTCCTCTGGAGAAATGATGAATAATACATCAGGCTTTACATCACCGTTTGTAAGGCGACAATGTTAGCATGTCAAGGCACGGCATTCGATCCTCTCTTCCAATGACAAGATGGAATATGTTGGCCAGTATTGGTTTTCAGCAGGCACGGCTGAAATATTGATGAGGGCTGAGGCAGTTTTTCCACTGTGGTTAAGCTAGTCACCAGCCACTTCACCCTTTCCCCATCACTTGATACGGCCTGCCCGATCCTAGGCCACAGCCTGGCTACCGTCAGTGAGAGGGAGCGAGAAAAGAGACATTTTCCATCTGCTGTGAAATTAGAGCAGCTCATTATGGCAGAGTGCTTGAAGTGTGTGTGTGTGTGTGTACGCGAGATGTATCCTACATTTCATTGCGTGAGAAGGTGACAAAGACAGGGACGTTTCCCTCAAGTCCACACCTGGTTTTTGGTTTTCACGTTGGATTAATGATCAATGGGTTGGATCAGCGCACAGTGTAACCCAAACGGCGCTACGCGGCATCGCTAAGACCCCTCTCAGTGGAGCAAATGACTCAGTGCAGCACTTCCTGAATAAACCATGACTCCAAACACGCATCAATAATGCAGAGAGCTACTGTAACGCATACAGCCAGGAGAGCATAGTGGTACAACTGTTGGATCTAATGTTTATCAAGTTTTCGTAGACCTAGTTTAGTTCCAGGTTATACTAATCAAAAAATGCACACAGAAAGTGGGGCATGATAGTTTTTTTTCTTCCACTACTACTTCTTCTTCATGTCCTCATCATCATTTAGAGTGGGTATCTGTCTCTGAGCCAGTTCAGGTCACTTCTCTCTGCTCTCCCCTGAGTCGCTTTATTTCCATTCTTCTTAGTCTTTACCATTTAATGCAAGTAGAACACTGGCTGCTTCTACGTTCCCTGTGTACAATGAGTTAACCAAGTACAAAAAGTCAAGTGGATTTATAATCCACTTATATGTCACTATTTAGGAGGTTTATTTCTGAACGTCAACTTCAAGTCTTGGCTACAAAAAGCTGTTGAACATTTTCACTTTTAATGCCCAACAGTTTTTGAACGCATTTGTGTGGCATGTTCATACAATGGGAAACAGCTTTTAAACAGTTGTGAACAATTGCGAAAAATACATGTCCTTCAACCAATACGCCTATATAGGTTGTTTGTCACTTCCCTGAACTACGACTCATAGGAGCATTTACTAAAGTTGTGCCCCTATCGACAACAGGACACTTTCATTTTAATGCATGAAATATGACCCATAGGAGTCATGCGATCATGGGTTCAATCCCAGGGAACGCATGTGCTCATAAAGTGTATATGCACTATAAATCACTAAGGGTAGGTTTAGGGTTGGGGTAGGTGTAGTTGTTAATAAAAAAATGATTTTTGCTAAATGGAAATAGGACAAATAGTGGGTAAGGGACCATGTAAAATATCCACACACTGCATTTAAATGAACACGCATTTTGATTGGTAACGATGGTTATACGTCATTTCATGATGACAGACGTAACACGACACTGTCATTATTTTTATGCCAGCTAGAGGGCGCATGACTTTAAAACGTAAATATAGGTCATAAAAAGGTGCCTATAGGGTCGTTTTTTGGAGGAGGAAAGTCTCGAAATACAACAATTTTCAATAGCAAAGATGTACTTACCCTTTATATTCCTTGTTTCTGTTTTACAGATTTGTTTAAAACTATCATAGATATTTTTTGTTTGATATTGTTGCAGCAAGATAACACAAACTGAATATGTTTGTACATGTCGCAAATGCTGGTTATTCAAATTGACTGTACATTTTGTGTGTTGGATGTAGCTTTTGCCTAGACTCTTTGAGGCAAACTCTATTAATCACAAATCAAGCCTAGTTCGTGAAATAATAGGTTGTCCTTGTTGAATAAATTCCTCCAGCACTCGAACAGAATAAAATGTTTTACTGTTCTTCTAATATGTCTACTCTCAAACACCATGGAATTAACTTCCCTCCACCAGCCACTTTGATTAATTTTAAAGCCTTTCTGTAGAGCTAAGTGCTTCCAATCCTGTGTAAGGAATCTGTTCCAACATATTTGTAGTCATATTTCATATTCAGCCATTGGACAGGAATGGTAACATTGTGGGGTGAATTGATTTTTATTTTATTTTTTTAATGTCTGCATTATCAACGCAGAAAGACCCATATCTCAAGTGATATCTCAATCATATCTCTAGCAACCTGTTTTTATTTTTTGCTTTTTATTTTTTTTTTTTTATTTAATTTAATTTAATTTGTTATTATTTATTTTTTTAATTTAATTTAATTTAATTTAATTTTATTATTTTATTTTATTTTATTTTTTTATTTTATTTTATTTTATTTTATTTTTTTGTTTTATTTTATTTTATTTTATTTTATTATTATTTTTATTTTTTTTATTTTATTTTTTTATTTTTTTTTATTTCTATGAAGTTTACATATAACATGCAATTTGCTGGCATACATTTGACCCAGAGAGAGATCTTTCAAAGGGCTCTTGAACCATAAAATGGTTACAGTGCTGTAAAATTATTACATAGGAAAGCAAATCTAAAATGGCACCATCAACTTACCTCTTATCTTGCATTGCATTTCAGGAAAGGTGGTATTTTTTTTTTACAATGGAAAAAACTCTTTTGATTACAGGTGCTGGCTCAAGACCTAACCTTTAATCTGATGCAGTCTGCTGTCTTCAGCATAAAAGGTCTAAACCTCAATTAAAGTTTAGCTTGTGTGACTTAATCATTCCCCAATGGAAAATGAATGCTGTTTATCTCAAGTTCACAAGCAGAGACCTGTGGCAATTCCTGTACACAGTTCTCCAAAACTGTGCGTGCTAAATCTATTACTTAATCATAACAAAAATCAATGTTTTATCAGTTAAGTGGCAGAAACTCCATGTTTCTTTGAAATCTGTACCTTTTTATGGTATTTTGCACTAATAAGTTTTCAACCACAGTTTGAAACTAGTATGCAATGTTTCTGGAAAGTTCTGCTGTACGTGCATGAGAAGGTGTCACACGAGGAGAAAAAACAATTGTCCTCAACTTTGTGTCTTGCATCACTGAGTGGTTTATGATCATCATATTGAGGCGGCTATAATATGATATCTCTGCATGATGTGGCAGCACTTCAACTGTTGTACATTTTCTTTGAGGCTAATGAACTTTTCTGATAGATATTTGACATTGAACATTATGTTTAGTGATGCTGCAGAAATGCATTTTAATAATTATCTAATATTATATATGAATACTTGAAGTTTGTATGATATATTGATAAAACTTGTTAACAGAAAAGCCATCAGTTCTCACATTTTAAGCATCAGTCAAAATTTTAGAAATATTTTCTGTCCTGTAAAAGTGGTGGTGATCTGTTTATACGTCTCTTTTCCCTGTGGATGATGGTAATTATTTCCTTTTCCAATCTTGCACTCTCTGCGCTTGACATCTTTATAACATCTGTGTCATGGTGGAAAAAACAATAGACTTGAGAATTGTTATTAGAATTGCTGAGACTGTGTGTGTCTGTGTGTGTGTGTGTGTGTGTGTGTGTGTGTGTGTGTGTGTGTGTGTGTGTGTGTGTGTGTGTCTGTGTGTGTGTGTGTGTGTGTGTGTGTGTGTGTGTGTGTGTGTGTGTGTGCACGTGTTCTTGTGATTTATGAGGACACAAATTTGTATAATGACATGGGTATTACACTGGTATTATGACGTAAACATGAAATATGGGGACATTTCATGAGTCCTCATATTTAAAATAGCTTAAACATATTAAACAATGTTTTATTAAAAATGTAAAAATGCAGAATGTTTTCTGTGATGGGTAGGTCTAGGGGTAGTGTAGGGGGATAGAATGTACAGTTTGTACAGTATAAAAACCATTATGTCTATGGAATGTCCTCACTTTGATAGTATGTCATGACTTACAAATTCTCCTGCTAGTAATGGAAGCTGTTAGAGTGTTAGAGCTTATATCAGCAACCTGGACCATAGCTTAAACAATTTCTATTCTGCTATAAATGTGAGAGTTAGAGCTTGGTCTACAGGGGGTAGAGTGTGGGATTATGTGTGTGTGATAAAGAGAGAAAGAGAGTGAGAGCTAGTCCCATAGTGTCTGCTTGCTATTATAGTCATTAGCTGAGACGGCAGTTAGATCATGCTCACTAAGTAAATTCTGCCTTTAGTGCCAATTAGAATAAACCATCCGCATCTGTCACTGAGGAGGGATGACGGTTCTTGGAATGATGTGGAATTCAATTTAAATGGTCGGCTGATCCCACGGGATGTGAGAAGGTGTAGAGAAGGAGGGGGAGAAATGGAGAGGAGGGTGTCTATGTTCACACCTCTAGGATTTGTCTGAATCATAGATTGAAGATCCTTTGAATATGCGTCCAAAATTAACACTCACTGAACATCAAATGAGAGTAAATACAATGTCATGTGGTGCGACTTCACAAACTTTAATGACATTTTCGAAATAATTATTTGTGATATCTGTACAAATGTAAATGAGTTGAAACTTCAGAAAACATGACATCAAACAGTGTTATTTTAGTATTTTTTTATATACAATTACAGTATTTATTAACATTTTTGAATGAGCTTTTATATTTTCAGTTTTAGTAATTTTAGTACTTGTTTATGTTTATTTTAGTTAGTTGCCAAGGCAATATTCTAAAAGTCAAAGACAAAAGTCATTGACCTTCATACTCTGTCAAATTCTCTACTAACTGATCAGTCAATTATGAATTGAAAAATGGAATCATCAGAAGTGTATGTAGGATGAAATATATAGAATATTGTGCATATTAAAGAGATTATGCAACCAAAAATGAAAATTTTGACCTCATTTACTCACCCTAATGTGGTTCCAAACCTGTATGAGTTTCTTTTTTCTGTTTTTAAAGAATGTTGATAACCGGACAGTTGATGGTATCCAGTATTTTTTTTCCTACTATAGAAGTCAATGTCTATCGTCATCTGTTTGATTACCAACATTCTGTAAAATATTTTCTTTTGTGTTCAACAGAAGAAAGAAACACATACAGGTTTGGAACAACATGAGGGTGAGTAAATTATGCCAAAATTTTTGGGTGAACTATCCCTTTAAGCTGACAAAATGAAAACGTGAGAAACCAAATCACAAAGGGTGATCGGTAACACCACCTGTCACTATTGTGGCAGGTGGTGTTATCTATCACCCACTGGGATTTTGATCACATAGAGACTGTCTGTGTATGATGCTAACAAAGACCTCCACTGTTTGCCTGAGATATACAATGAATATAAAGCATCTAAATAATTCCATTATCATATGGATATTCTACAATAAAAATACAGTTTCATGACAGGAATTATTTTCGCAATTGCCTTGCCATTGGTTGGTGTGGCAAAAAGTCACTTTAGCACCCTGTGTGTGTATATAAAAGGCAGCAAATATTGTTTTTAGGGTACTAATGTTAACTTCCATTCCACTGTGGGATGGCTGTGGTTTTGGCCTTCACTCAACCAAGCCAGTCTAAAACCCACAGTCTGCATGGGCGCAATGCCACGGAAAAGTGTAAACACTTGTTCTACCATGTCATCATGATACTCTGTGGCAGTGCTGCTGGTGATGATGTCATTGGCTCTGTGGCCGCCAATATCTCAGTTTGCGGATTTCCCGTTTTCTCTCCAGCGAGCAGAAATCGCTAATGGCAGACACTTGGGTCGGGAACGGTTTTGTTCCGTTTGAGGAGATTATTCAAAGTCAGGTTTACGGACTGAAACGCACCCCCGCATTTCCATGCATATTATTAGAGTCGTGATTGAATTCGTCCACTGAGCTGATTTTAGTCCTGCTGTGCGGAGTGGAGATTGTGTGTTGCGCTTGCCACTTGCCTGAAGTTTCCAGCTATTTTTAGAGAGGGTGAATTGTATGTGTTGTGTTCCTATATGGAACAGTGTGCAGCATGATGGGTAAATTTCTTCTCTCACTCTGGAAGAAATGACTCTCTCCATAGTGCAGAGCCACTTCATTTGGAGGCTGCCTGTCAATCAAAGCAGAGAGCTATAGCTTTTTGGATGTGATTGGTTGTGTGTGTGTGTATGTATGTGTGTGTGTGTGTGTGTGTGTGTGTGTTTAGCTGTACTTGTGAGGGTCAAATGTGCTCACTTTTATAGAGAAATATTATGACAATTGACTAGTGGGGACATTACTGGTCCTCACTTAAAAATGCCAAAACATGTTTTTATTTTAAACTAGTGTTTCTGCAATAGGTAGGTTTAGCAATGTCCCCACTAGTGAAACAAACATGTGTGTGTACCTACTTAATCATATTTTGTGGGCAAATTTGTTCCCAATTTTGAAACTAACTAAATTTGACAAAACCTCATTTTGGGGGCATAAAAAAAATCAGCAAGTAGTCCAATATGACTAGCGCGCTATATTCAGAATATCATTATTTATTCATAATCTTTATCTCTGTCATTCTGTGTGTGTGATAAATATATATATATATATTAAAATATATTATATAATATATAATAAAAATAATATTTTTGTGATATGCAAATCTATAATAAAGTTATACGTTATACTTGTCATGTTTTGTTGCATTACTGCCTGATACTAATTGCAACGGAAACTGTTCAAGCAGCATTCTGTTTCTATGGTTACCTCCTTGGGGAAATGCGAATTCTGTTTGTGAGCATTGCAAAATAATATGTACTTTTCAAGACCTATATATCAACCCCCCCCCCCCCCCCCCCCCCCCCCCCCCCACATACCACCACCACCACACACACACACCTTGCAATTTGCACCCTGTGAATGTGTGAGAGACAAAGAGAGTATAATTGAGTTTGCACAAGTTGCATGTGTGCGTGCGCATGTCTGCTGTGGTTTGTCTTTGACCTGATTGCTGAAGTGAATTGTCAGACTGGGCCATTGGCTCTTCCAGCACTCTGTGGCACCCACCTACTTTTCCAACTCCACTTCAGTCAGCTGGGTCAGTCTGACTTTTTCTCCCCCAACTCAGATCTGGGACATGGAGCTTTTTGAGGGCTTGAAAAAGGTGCGATTCTAATCCAGTATGCCAGTTTTCTACACACACACACACACACAAACACACACACACACACACAAACACACACACACACACACACACACACACACACACACATATATATATATATATATATATATATATATATAATATATATATAAAATGTTTCAAAGTGTCTTTTTGCTGTAAGGTTCAGCAGAACCTGATTTCACCAAGTGCAACATGTTCCTGGATCAACATCTTTGTTGTTCCTGGAACAACATTCCAGTGAACCAGTCAGATTTGAGGGACCAGTTTATAATTTATGTCAAGTTTAGGCTTACAATCAGGGTTAGGTGCTTCGATATCTGTGTTATTCACCTATCATTTCCTTCTGATTGTAGGGATATGTTATGGGTAGGGTTAGGTTTAGGGGTAGGGATATGGTTATGATTAAACAGGAATGTTGTTCCAGGATCAACAAAATATGTTGACCCATGCAGGAAACTTGGCAAAATCAGGACTTGCGTGAGGTTAACTAGAAAAAAATCTATGTGCTCTATTGTGTGTGTGCATGTGTATACTTGTATAACTATCATTGTTAACACCAGTTTGAGTTTTAGATCACCAGAGTGAGGACAAAGAGAGTATAGTGAGGACAAGGGTCAAGACTTTAGGGATAAGGTTATAATAAGGTTTAAGGGGACCTATTATGCAAAATTATATGGTGTTTGAACATAAATATGTGTCAGAGGTGTATACACAACCACCCTATCATGGTAAAATACACCCACTCCACCTATTTTTTGATCCCTATAAATCATAAGCAGTGTAATAACCACAAATGCTTAGCCCCCGCCCACAACTGCTGATGGACTATTAGCATAGACCCCGCCCCGAGTGAGCTGTACACAGTCCACTATGTTTATATCCTCGCCAGAGTATTTAACAGCAGCATTGAAGTAAAAAAGTATTCTTATTAAAGCTATAAGTTATTCAATCAAGAGCAGTGAGTGATTTTCTATTTTTCTTTTGTTGTTTGATTCATATTGACAGTATATATAGCAGTAGGTACTGTATATTATGCTGCTTTCACTTTAATACACAGATCTAATATACACATGTGATTTCTTTACTTGCTGTTTATGCTCACAGACATAACAACTGTGTTTATGTGAACTTTGTGTTTTTTGACATAACCTTCTGTGTATTTGACAGTTTGAGACGTGAAAGAGAACTTATTTTAATATTCACGGGATGCTCCGTCTGAAAGCCAGCTTTCTGTGCGCGTGCTTCAGATGTGTGCACTCAGAAAACCATATATCAGAAGTTTACACTGATATGGCTTGCATAACGCGTGCACATCATGATGATGAAGACCTGCAATGTCACTTGAGCTAATCGTGATAGAGATGATAAAAACCAAACAGATGTTTTGTTAGTTTTTCGCACAGTATCTGAGGCACAAGCTGTAGGCTCCGCCCTCTGCTGGAAAGCGGGGTGGGGAGCAGCAAATCATTTGCATTTAAAGATACATGCATGAAAACAGCATGTTTTTCCTTCCACTCAAAAATGGCAATTTACAACATGGTATAATAAATGATCTGTGGGGTATTTTGAGCTAAAACTTCACAGACACATTCTGGGGACACCTGAAACTTATATTACATCTTGTAAAAAGGGGCATTTTAACCTTTAAGGGTAGGTGTAGTGTCAGCTTTGGGTTAGGCATTTAGTTGTGATGGTAAGGAGCTAGAGATTGCATTGCGTCAATGAATGTCCTCACAAAGATGGAAAAAGTCATAACAGCTGGGTTATTTGGACGGCAAGTAGTGTGTGTGTGTGTGTGTGTGTGTGTGTGTGTGTGTGTTTGTGTGTGTGTTACTGTAGAACTGGACCCCCCACTAAGTGTGTAAATTGGCCCTTTAAATAAACCACAGGCCTGTGTCTAACTGTCTCAAAATAATCTTCAGTTATGTGTCCAGAAAATAAAGCATACATAAAATAATAAAATGGAAATAAAATAAAATATTAAAATAATATAAAATGATAAAATAAAAATAATCTGTTCCCCAGTCAGCAATTCTAAGCTTACATGGCATTTCTGTTTCTGAATTCCCTCACATGACTCAAACTTGCTGTATGTCTATTTTATAATCACCATGGGCTGTCAAGGTTAGTGATGTTATTGTTTACTAAAACTATATTAAAAGTAGTTTTCGGGATGTGAAATAAAGCTGGAATAAAATAAATATAATATTATTGTTACAGTTGGCTAGTTGCAGCAAGAAAGATTCGCAATCGGACATCAATAGAAGCGGGTTTATTAAGAAAGGATAACAGAACAACTAAACCAAAGCACACATAGGGAAAACATAACAATAAGAACAGACCAGGAGTGAGAGGAGTGAGTCCATTATAAAGGGTGTGCAGATGATCAGTTCCAGGTGCAGGTGATCGGTGATGATGGGGAGAAGACAAGGAAGTGAGTGCAGGTGTGGAAACAGGATGATCATGGGAAATGCCCGGGAACGCAGGGAACTGTGACAATTATAATATATATATATATTACATACATAACATAACCAGTATGACTTGTGCACTGTATTTCAAGTCATCGTAAGCCAAACAATAGCTTTATGTGATGAACAAACTGAAATTTAGACAGAATGACAGAGATAAAGATTATGAATAAATAATGATATTCTGAATATAGTGCGCTAGTCATATTGGACTACTTGCTGATTTTAAAGTATGTGCTTTTTTGTCCTTTTTAAGCTTGACACCCCATGGTCACTGTAAAGATTTCATAAAATTTTTGGGTAAACTCTTCCTATACGTTGCGCTATTGTGTTGCAAATGAATGTAAATCAAGCTGGCATTTGCTTTTCTCTGAATCGCGAGGTAATATGTGGCTCTGAAGCATAGCTCAGAGCTTTCGCACTGTCTGGGTGATCCGTGTTTAATTTGCACATTGCACATGCAGTTGCATCACAGACTGCATCGGAAGTGGAAAGATCACATTAGGCCATGGCATGATGTCATTGTTGCTGCTGCTGCCCTCAGCTTTGCCTAGAAAACCATTATGGATATAGCTGAGTGCTGGCGTAATCCTGTGACGTGTGTTTTTGGGGGCATGTGTGTGCTCTCTATAATCCCAGTGTGTCTGTTGTGTTTGTAATCCTCTGTGTGTGTGTGTGTGTGTGTGTGTGTATATGTGTGTGTTTTGTGTTTTTGTGACATATCAGGACACAAATTTGTATAATGACATGGGTATGACATAGGAATTACAAGGAGAGGGTGACATATGAGGACATTACCCCATTTGTCCCCATTTTTCAAAAGGCTTATAAATCATACAGAATGAGTTTTTGTGAGAAAGTAAAAATGTGCACAGTTTCCTGTGATGGGTAGGTTTAGGTGTAGGGGTAGTGCAGGGCGATAGAAAACACGGCTTGTAAAAACCATTACGCCTATGGAATGTCCCCACAATTCACAAAAACAAACGTGTGTGTGTGTGTATTTTCTGTATACTTGGATTTCTGCTTTGGTCTATTTGTTTTCCACCTGCAAAAACCTCTATTCCTTGTTTAGGTGCTTGTTCCTGTTTTTTTTATGGTCTGTTTCTTCTCTTTTCTTCTTCCTCCATGCAGGTGTGTGACTGCTTTGCCCAGGGGTCCATATGCTGTCACGCTGTAAATAGTAAAAAGATCTCCCTTTCACCTGTGGGAAATTGATACAATCCTGCTGTGAATTGCTCCATCCTTTTGGAAATTGCTCCAGACTATCAGAGATTTCTCTGAATGTAGAGGGAGCTTCATGCCTCTGTTTTCTGCCTCATTGTTTTGGCTCATTGCAATCAGTTCACTCTCACTCCTTGTCAGTGTCAGCAGCACCCATGAGCTGCTCTTGTATGAATGATGTAGCGTGTCAGAGTTTTGAATGCTCTTAAAGGTCCCATATACTGTTTTATGTCCAGCCACTATTTTTCATCACGCATGGCTGCATATGTCAGATGTCATGTGCCACTGCACAGCGCAATTGTCTGTGCAGCCTCAGAGCTCACACATGTTGTATCTGTCTTGTAAGAGTGATGATTACTTGGGCAGCTTTCCTTATTGTGCATATCCACCTTATTCCTGACAAGCCTACTGCGTTTTGAATTATGGGTGGCACTTCCAGTTTGGGGAACTTCAATTCAAAAAGACTGAAACGAATCATTTCAAATCATAAGGTTGCCCTATAAATAAAGCTTATTCGTCAGTTTGATGTCAGTTATGCTTTTTCCGTAAGTTCAATACGTAAGATGAGGACGTAGCGTAAGCTTTTTTGAACTGCAAGAGCCGTTACACTTTCTTCGTAAGATGAATACGGAAGGCGGTCTGGCGGAAGCTAGGTATTTTACTTTATAACTTGTTAAATATGGATATTTTTCTTACACAAACACTGCACTTTCTTGAGCTTCAAACTCGTTGGTCCCGTTCACTGCCATTATAAAGCTTGGACGCATCAGGATATTTATTGATATAACTCCGATTGTGTTCATCAGAAAGAAGAAAGTCATATACACCTAGGATGGCTTGAGGGTGAGTAAAGCTTGGGGTAATTTTCATTTCAAAGTAAACTAATCCTTTAATAATTCACTGGAATGCACGAAGAATCTTTCGTTTTTCTCCTCAAATCCTCACGCCTCTTTCCAGGTTTGTTTTCACAGGTAAATACAATTTATTATCTGTCAAAATGACGGAAATCACTTTAAAAAAGTATCATGCAATGCTGAAGTTAATGAACATTTTTGATTAATGCAACAAATGTTTTTATATTATATATATATATATATATATATATATATATATAACTAAAGTGATATTTAACCCATCTGTTATTGCTGTGAAAAGAATTGCACTTTTGGGGTTATTCATGGTCTGTTGAAAGTACCTTGTTGATGCTTTTACACTTTTAAATGTCCTTTTAATGTTCGATATGAAGGGTGAGTAGAGTAATGTCATCACATTGTACCCAGTTTTTTTTTATTTTTTATTTTTTAAACGTATTATTGTGTTCATAGAGCGAGCAGAACGGAAGTTACACCCATAATTTGCGCAAATCATCATGGGGCGTAGTAATAAGGTGGATACAGCCTATGTTTGTCACGTGTGGTTGTAATGAAGCTCACAGCGAAGGAGCTAGAGAACAAAACAGTCTTTAATAAATCCAAAAACAGTACTTGAGTATTTTACTTGTACTAAATGTAGGCTCAAATATGAACTAGTCCTCAACACCTATAAGGGAGATGACAGTGAAAAACAAGAAACAGTTGATTTGTGAGGAAAGCAATGACATGTTTATTTTCTAAAACCAAAATAAAACTGAACACCTCAATATTACAATAAATAAAGGTTGCCACAACAGCCTCTTAAACGTCTACAAGCAGACACTCAAGTCTAGTTAAGCTCAAAAAGGGCATAAGTAAACCAATATCCTTCAAAAAGGTCTCTTCAATATAATGGATAAATAAAAAAATGTCATGTAAAATGAAATAGTCAAAGCCTACTTGCACTGGACGTGCTAGCTGGTTTCGGCCTCAACACCGGCTGCAGCCATGTCCTCATCTCATATATAAAACACCTGTGATTCAGCAACTACCTGCTAAAGCACTCGCATTCACGTAAAGTAGCCTTGTTTGAGTGAGTAAGATATAGCACTTTCAGTGTCCTGTAGATGGCGATATAACTTATAAGCAGAAATAAACTGCTGCAGAAAAAGTTAGGTGCCATGCAAAATGTAACAAGTAATTGCATTGCTCAACACAAATGTATTGGAGTATAGAGAGTATATACTTATAAACTTACATTTACTCAAATGCTTTACACCACTGGTGTGAAACAAATTAACAACTATGGAGACATGAACTATGGGAACAGAACTCAAACCAAAACATAACAAACAATGTTAAACAATGTTAAACAGTATTGATATGTTTGTAGCTGGTAAAGTCTTTGTATGCTTTAATATAAATCAATATTTTTTTTAGTATTGTATTACTGTTTATTACTGTTAGATCGATAGATAGATAGATAGATAGATAGATAGATAGATAGATAGATAGATAGATAGATAGATAGATAGATAGATAGATAGATTGTTATTATTATATATTCAAATTGAAAAATGTTCAAATTTGTTGATGTAAAATGAATAAAACATTGTAGATTCTATACTATAGTTAAAAAATATATAAATATAAAAAAAATTGTATAAATTATTATAAAACTTTAAAACTTTTTATAAATAAATAACTATAAATTAGTTATAAATAACTTTATATGGATTTTAAAATATTTAACGTGTGTGTGTATATTTGTATATTGTTATTATTAAATAAGAAATGAAAAATAATCTTATGATGTAGAATTTGTAAATTCATAGGATATTCTATACTATATATTAAAAATAAAAATAAAAACAATTGTACAATATTAATGATTTTATTTTAATTTAAGCACAAATATCTTAATGGTTATATAAATAATATAGTCTCATCAGTTTAAAAAATGCACCACTCAGATCATAAAAAACAGTATTTGTCACTGTCTCTTGCAATTTTCCTCTCTTTCTGGGTTTGTGTTGTTTTGACTGCTCTGCGGTAATGGTGGAACATTCTGGCGGCCTTGTGGTTGTAAAAAGTAATTTTGTGTGTGTGAAAACCAGGCCAGTGGTGAAAATCATGATGTCATTGTTTATGTTTGCCCACATGTGTTTGAAAGGAATGGCAAAAATGCAGTGATGTCACCGCAATACTTGTATGCGTGTTGTATGTCTGTCTGCGCTTATGTGTGCATTCGTGTGTAAGAGAGGGAGTTTAAAATGATGACGTAGCGTAATCTGAAATACAGGGAATTGCAGCTGTGTGCTGATTCCGGGTGCGGAGTAAAGCAGGCTTAAGTTATGTCATCTGCTCTGCTCTCCTGTGATGATGCCACAAGTACAAACTGCACTGCTCTGGACTGAACAGAGGACAGTGTGTTTATGGGGGGTGGGGAGGATGTAGTCATGTATAAATGAGCATTTACTATATTATCTTGAGATAGTCTGCTGATATTCAGTACAGCAGTATTTTTCTCTTTTTCTTGGGTGGTATTGCTTATATTATATTATATTATATTATAATTTTTCTGACTATTTAATTATTTTATTAGTGCACTATTTTGAGTAACATTGCAACATTTTATTTATTATTTTTGTATTAATTTTGTAAAAGCATCTACACACAAAATTCAAAATTCTTTTTAAAACAAAATAAACAGATGTTCTGACAAAAGGAATAAATATTTCACTAGATAATTTTTGTTGGCCATGTCTGTTGCTTTCAGGTTTTACCACAGACTTGACATTATGGTTTATATTTGATATATAATTTAATTTCCGATACTTTCTCTCATTAGGAAGTTTGGTCACCAACCTCATGATTGTGGTCATGTTGAATAATAATGTTTAATGCATTGGATGCTGATGTCTGTGGCATATTAACCCTGGAGGATCTGTAATGAGGTCACCCACAGTTGCAGTTGCGTAATTATTCTTACACTTGCATTGCTATTTATGGCATATTTCTTCTCTAGGCAATCTGTCTCTCTGATTTATTCATCTCTTCCCAATACACCTGGGGTCATTTATAAAACTGAAAAAAAAAAAAAACCAATATCATTTGACTGGACAACCAGCCCCTGAGATTGATGTCTTGTTTAAAGGGATATTAATGTAACTGCCATATGAAAGCTCATTTCATTCTGCCAGTTAGAATTATTAATGTCTGTTTACACAAGGAGTGTTTTTATTTATTAACATAGCTCCAGGAATAGAAAAACAGGATAGATCTCTCTTCCATACTATCTGCAGATTATCTTGATTATTATGAATTATTTATGATTGTTTATGAGTTGATCATTTATCATCTTCATCTGAAAAAGTTCTTCATAACAGCTGGGGTATGCAAGTGTGTGCGAGTCTCTCTCTCTCTCTCTCTCTCTCTCTCTCTCTCTCTCTCTCTCTGTGTGTGTGTGTGTGTGTGTGTGATGTGACCTGAGATGCAGTATATTTTGCTTTTAATGTAATAAAATAGCAGAAATACTGTTAAATGTTACATTCAGCATGTTTTATCCAAAGAAACTTGCATCCAAGTTTATTACAGTCAAACCAAAACCTTGAACATTTAATTCATTAATAGTTTATTCACTATAGTTGTCGAGTTGTCAACTCTTGTCGAGCTGTAAGCCACTTGAGCTGGCATGATGTACCAAAGATGCTCATTTGGAATAACAAATCAAGATGGCAGTGATAAGTGTCGCCGAATGTTGCATCTCTGAACCTCTGTTTGACCTTTCCACTGTGCGGTAGGAGAATCTGCTTAATGGTTTTCTCATCTCTGCCAAAGCAGTTGCCTCCACACACAATCAAACTGGCACTTAATCATATATTTATATGGATGCTATTCAAGTTTTCAACAGACTCCAAATCAACCTCCTACGTTAGCATAAGTGCCAAAGCCACATGAGTGCACAAACCGAAAGCTGACCGGGGGTTTTATTTGCCCACAGAACACTTGGTGACATTTACTAAAGGTTCTGATGAACTACACGGTTCACTTAAAGTCCTACTTGAAGTATTAAGTGTTACGTTGATAAATGGAGTGGAATACAAATCTAACATCATGAGGCGAGTTACTGTGGTCTATGTATAGCCAAGCTATCAGACAATCTCTCAAGTCTGCCAAGGAATCAGCCAAGCTCCAACGCACCTAGAATTTATTCAGAAAGAACTATAAATATGATTGAGTAAAAACCACAGTATGTTTAGTCGGAAGTATCTCACTCATTGATGTTTGTGCATTTAGGAATGTTATGTATGTATGGTATGTATGTATGTATATAAACCAAAATGTATTCAGACACCTTGAACATTTCATTCATTATTACAGTTTATTCACTATAGTTAAAAAAAAAATGGTAATAAAATATGACAAGATCTCAGAGTTAAACTGTGTCAGAAAAAAATAATCTTAATTATGTCAGATAACACTTAAGCAAAACATGGTCAGGTAAAAGAGTCTGAATAATTTTTGGTTCCAAATTTGTATCACTTTTACTGGTAGTCCACTGTATGAAGAATTGTTGGGCATAATATGTCACAGTTTACTTTATTTTGCTATCCTCACTTACATAAATGAACTATAGTGTCCTGCACCCACTAGTAAAAATATATCAAAAATATGAAAAATGTCTGAATAATTTTTCATTTGACTGTATGTGCGTCTACTGTATATATATATTATATTTATATATATCATATACATACATATATATATACATACATAACATTCCTAAATGCACATAAATCAAGACATGAGTATATATCTTTTGACTATACTGTATATGAATATAGATATTTATGAATTTTCCATTGTACAATATTAATGAATTTGCTCTGAAATGAGCAGCATGGCTCAATTTTGTCCAAACATCCATTAATATCTGAAGTTAAATACAGTAAAATGCCATTAACTAAAACTATTAAAAATAGTTTTTTTATGAAAATCCTAAAAAAAAAACCGAAATGTTGCTAACTGACATAAAATTAAGTTAAAGTACTAAAATTGCTATACAAAAACAAACAAATAAATGAAAATAAATAGAAATAAACAATGACAAAAGCACATAACAAAAGATTAAAAATATAAACATAAAATTAATTGAAATACTAAATACTGTAATAGTATATAAATAATTCTAAAATAACACTTGAACTTATCAACTCTAAATCCGTTTTTGTTAATTATTTTTATATATGCCAAAAATCATTGAAATATATTATCACTATTGAACACCCTGTCGTGTGCAGTGGCTTCTTGTGGTTTTAGCACAACATAGTGAAATTAACCTCAAGGTGTTTTCCAAAATATAACACCCCTTTGACTTTCTTTGTGCTGAAGCAAATCTACTGTCAAATTTGTTTAATGTCAGTGAGAAAGCAGTTAGCACCTAGACAAAGAGAGAGAAAGAAATATTGCTTGCAGTCTTTTTTTGTCACCTTTGGCCTTCAAACCTAGTATGTCAAGCTGTGGCCGGTTGGTAAGTGTCAGTCAAACAGCTCTGACAGTCGACATGTCACTGCGATGTCACCTCACATTATTCCCCCCAACGCTGTCAGATGATCATTATTTTGGTTTGCACTGGGATAAAAAAAAATCATTTTGTAATCATTATTTTTGTCTTCTTTTTCCAGTAAAAATATATATCTGAGAATATATTTTTAATTAAAATGTTAAGTAATTTTCTTTTTTTTAATTAATTTTTTACATTATTAATATTTATTTTCTTACCCAAATATTTTTAAGCATAAATATAACATAATATAGGAAAGTTTATGCTAAAAACAAAAATGGGGTAAAAAAAATTCTTAAAGATAATGTCACGATTAGTTGTTGTAGAGAGTGCACAACGAAAGGAGTAACAAAAAAATATAATATAGTACTAGTAGTAATAGTATTTATTAAATTCAAAATGGAAAACTCAGGAGATCGTAGGAGTAAACGTATACAACTACTTTTAACATTGACAGTACCAGACAAGGGAACTGAAAGAACCGAGGGCTTAAATACTGACCTAACTGTAAAAAATATTTTCATGATTTGTTATCAAAACATTTTTTTTCTTTTGTCAAATCAACTTAACATAATATTTTAAATTTCTGTTGATTAAACCAATCGCCTCTGCTGTATTAACTTTTAATTTCAATGAACTCAAAATTTTAAGGCAACCAGGTTACTTGCTTTTTTAAGTTAAACCAACCAGTGTAGGAGTGATTAAATGGCTCGAGAAATTGTGAATGGTACCAAAATACTGAACCTTACCGTACCACTTTTTTGGGACCCTTCCGTTGGTACCAAAAGGGTGGAGCTACACTCACTGCAGAACTCTGATTGGTTGACAGAGAATCGTCACTTGCGTGTGCCACAAGGGGAATGACAACACAATAACTTTGCAACACAATGTGTATTTTTCGTCTGGTTTTCCCTTCAGCCTTTGCTCAAACAAAGCTGCTGTATGTCCTCCATTGTTATTTACTGTCACTTACTTCTTCACGTGAGAATGACGTCGATCGCTACTTTCCGGCATACACCACACCTATTGAGTAAGGGTACTGTTGGCGATGGAAACGCAAGCCGGATCAGGGCTTACCTTGCCGAATTGTACTGTACTGTACTTACCGCTCGGTGGAAACGGGCCAAAAGTGAACAGGAACAGGTATGTGGAACTAATTAACAACCAAGGAAACTAACTATAGGGAACACAGGCAAACCAGAACAGGGAAAACAGAACCAAAACACAATGAAACTAAACCAAAACAGAACATACATTTTACAGATATATTGAATATATACTCTTTTCGTGTGTGAACAAGTGTTCTGTTTAAGATTTTTGTAAAAGCTGTGTGGAATATGTGAAATGGTTTTTCAGGTGAGTCTGAAAAGTCTATGATAAGTGATAAGTCTGCATATTCTTTTTAGTAAATCAAACTTATTTGTATATATAAGTGCCATCCTATCATGTTTCCATTTTCTGTTTTGATTTTTACAGGGTCATGACGATTTTACACGGTAGGCAAATGCAAAAGCATCCAGTGTCCTGTAATAATTTGACTTGACTGGATAGTTTTCTCTCATTACTTTCCTCAAGAATGGCTCGACGGTCAATAACAGCATAATTTCACCCTGTAAATAATAAGCAGTCCTCTTAACACGGTTTGCATGGGTTGTCATGTGGATTACGTTGTATGATTTAAGCTCAGGTGTATTTACAGTATACCTGACCTGAGCTTCAATGTGTGTGTGTGTGCGCGCGCGTGTGTTTGTATGCCATAATTGGTGTGATGAGTTATTTATACTGTGCAGTGGGTACACCGTACAGCCCGAGGGCTGATCAAGCCATTTGCCAATCTATTATTTACGCTCTCTTGGAACACTCTAATTCATCCTTTTTTGCAAAATGCCATGGCAACACAACAGGAAGAGAGTCCTGTTATGGGGCTTTTTCTTGAACATGAGAAAGTGCATCTCAACCCAGAATCCCCTCTTACTAGTGTAAACCAGTGTTTCTCAAATGGTGGGTCGTAGCCCAAAAATGTTATTTACCTTTGTATGATAATCTATTTTGATACTGCGTTGGGTCACCACATGATTTCCAATGTAATATCTGAGTTTTGAATTAAAGCTAGTTGAGATCCACTGATTTAATACTTTTGCTGCTTATGTAAATAAGATATATGCAGTACATACTGTAAATGCAGTGCACTACAGATTTTTTGAAAGGAATGAATACTTTTATTCATCAACAATGGATTAAATTAATCAAAAGTGACAGTAAAGACTTTTACTTTGTTAGAAAAAAATCTATTTCCAATAACTTTGAAAAAAAAAAAAAAAATGAAGCAGCACAACTGTTTCAACATTGATAATTATAAGAAATGTTTCTTGAGCAGCAAATCATTTAAAAATATATTAAAATATAAAATATTTTAAAAAGAAAATTGGAATAATATTTCACAATACTACTGTTTTTACTGTATTTTTGATCAGATTAATGCAGCCTTGGTGAGCAGAAAAGACTTTTTTTTTTAAATATTTAAAAAAATATATACATATGCAGAAAAACAATTATTAAAATATGAATAATTATATTCAAATAATTATGAATAATGTTAATACATGTATTCAAGTTTTTTAATGTATGAATTGTATTGTGCAATGTATTTTTGAATAAAGATCTGTACAAAAAATGAGCATCATAATTGCTAAACGACATCCATCAATCTCATATTCCAGTTTTTAAACGTTTAATTGTTTTTAATGTGCATTGTATATGGAGGTACGCTTCTAATGCAAATTAAATTCTGGTTTTATTAAAAGATGCCTGGAAAATAATAATTTTTCACTCAGTTCGTTATGATTACCCATTCCAACACAGTAATTACATATTCAGTGCAAGTGTGTACTCATGTTTATGAGCGTACATGTGAAATCTGCTGTCTTTCAGTCCAACGACAGCATCCTTTGAGTCCATCACAGAAACACCCACATAGAGCAAACTGTGCCTTAAAACATGCACACATACACAGCTACATCATTTATGCATTACAAAAGCCAGGATGGATTTCTATGAAAACATTTAAAATAAAATGTTAATAATATCAATGCTTATTTTACACAGCTGGCCTCAAGAAAGAGTGACAAAGATTATTATTATGGCAAAATTGATTGAAAGGCAGAGTGTGCAGCTCTAACATCAAACCCCCAAGGGTCAACGCCACCCTGCAAAATATTTTGCCCAGCATGCTTTGCACACATGCACCTTGAGGGCGTGGCGTTGCAGATGCCCTGCTGTTGGCGTAATTTTCTCTCTGAGCAGTTAGGATAGAAATTACCACTGACATGCATTAGTTAAACAGATCAACAAATATTTTAAAACTCATTTAGCCTATTCAGCTAGCTCTAGTAATTTAGTCAGACATACATGTAAAATTGCACATAGTTAATTGAAAACTACATTAAAGGTGACTCATAAAGGTATGAAAGTCCCACATGCACACAAATTTGTGCCTGCATACGCAGTTCATTGTGCACCAGTGATCTGACGTCATGTTTCCATGGCTCATGTGTGTCAGGTGAAATGGGAAACGCTCCGTCGGAACACTTTGGTTGTTGTTTGCTGTGTGTTTGCACGTGATGCCACCTCAGATGGTGTTTGAAAAGGCACACGGTCACACACCGTGGAAATGTTAGCGACACTGTAAACCTTGCCAGCGTATTTGCTCACATGTGAAAGAGGATCCACACACACCATATTATGTATTCTACCCAATCAGAAACTTTACAGGTTTCATTTTGTTCCATACACTTTAGAGATTGAAGACACTGGACACTGAATCTGATAGGGGGGACACAGGATTTGGCCTGAGTAAGATCGAAGTACAAATGTATAGACTTTTAAAATAAAATTTGTACATTTTTGTAATTTCTGCTGTTATGCTAAAGTGTTCACAAGTGACGCACTATGCACTTATAGTATGCGCTATGTACTCTTGTCGTTCAACATCAGAATCTGACTCTCCCTCTCCTTTACATAATTAAAACTGTGACCGTTAAGTGCATTAAGCATCCAACATTCCACACTTTGTTTTTTCGGTTAATTAAGTGCATCATCCGGGTATTTAAAGTGCAGTTTTTCTTTTTTGAATTTTCAGTGTGAACACTACACTGTAAAAAATTATTTTCATGATTTGTTATACCAGCATTTTTTCTTTTGTTAAATCAACTTAAATAATTAACGTTGTTCAGATAACATAATATTTTGAGTTTGTTGATTAAACCAATCGTCTTCACTGTATTATCTCAAATTTTTAATTTCAGTGAACTCAAAAATTTAAGGCAACCAGGTAACTTACTTTTTTAAAGTTAAACCAACAATTCTTTTTTACAGTGTACTCGCGCTATTTATACTACAATCGGCATATAATAGTAGCGCATAAGTACACAAATTGGGACGCGCCTTGAGTGTTTTTTGCATGTTCCTATGCAGTTGTTTGGGTGTTCTGGGTGGTTTATATGTGTTTATTTACTAGGGATGTAATGATACATCAAAATGGAACAATGCATCAATCATATAATTAATCAAACTTTACTCACCCTCAAGCCATCCTAGGTGTATATGACTTCTGATGAACACAATCGGAGTTATATTAATACACTGTGTTCCAATTATCATTCAAGTTACATATTTTAGAAGGATTTCAGTACAATAAACATTCTGATTTTACTTTTTCAAAGAAAGTGTTTGTTTGTTTTATTTTCCATATCTTTTTAGATAACTGGTATCAATCTCAGACAGGTTTGTTGAGTAGTTTGCCAGGTCTACTTGGGTAAATGGAAACCCTATTTAAAGAGGTTGTTCCACATTATTAAGCAAGTCACAGTTATCATGCAATAAGGGGAGGAAGAAAGATCTTACTAAAGATGAAAAGCATGAAATGGTGCAATGTTATGCAAAAGGCATGAAAACAACTAATACTGTGTGACACTGAATGGAGATTATTGAACTATCATAAGATTTGTGAGTAATTTACAGCACACGAGAACTTGATAAAGGCTTATTAAGGAAAGTTTCATGTAAATGTATTAAAAGGACTATAAAAAGGCAGATGTTGAGCAGCAAACAGGTATTTAAAGCTGCTGGTGTCTCTACAGTCTCAAGAAGCTCTCCATGCAGGCTGGCAGTTGTGCATAAAGTTGCATTTTAGCCACTCCTAACCAAAGCTCAAAGAGAAACATATACAGTGGGTTTAGAAATATATTTTTTATTTATTTTATTTTATTATTATTATAATTATTTTTATAATTTTACAAATATTTAATTTTATTAATAAATGAAACCTTATTGTAAAGTGTTACCGTTTAAAATTAATTGATATTTTAAAGATGTCATGTGGTGTAACCATCAATTAAAAATAATAACATATTTCCCCTAGATCTTTATTGACCCAATTACACGTCTGTGAATGTGTGAAAGAAAGAAGGAGAAAAAGATAGAGTCTCATCAAGTTGAGCAAAAGCTGCTGATGTTTGCAAAAAGTCAAGCGGTGATGCCTCATCTCTAATCCCTCTAAATATAGGCACGCCTATGACATCATCTTTGTCTCTCCCATTCTCTCTCTCCCTCCCTCCCTCTTGCATGCGTAAAGGCGCATTATCTTATCTCCTCAGTGATGTATCCTCCGGGATTCATCTTTTGAAGTGATGCAATAGCACAGGGATTTAATAGTCTGCTAGTCACAGTGCTTTCAGTGCCTGCCGTGCAGGGACACAGTTAGTTATTAGCCGCTGACTGCATGAACAAACCTCAGTTTTTTACCATTTGCTTATTTATTTATTTGTTTCTCAGTGAAGGTTCTGATTTAGTAAAATGGTACTCTAAAAAATTTTTTTATTTCCCATGAGGTGTTACAGCATTAAGCTCTACTGGGTTGATTTTCAATGTGTTAGTGTTGAGAAGACCTTGGCCGAGAATACAAAAACTGCGCTAATAGAATGTCATTAAATAGACCATAAACCTTTCAAAACAAGTGTATAATAAGCTATTACACAATAGCGCAGGACTTGTTAGTTTGACCAGATGGAACTGTTTTTCCATTATAGGCCTTAGGTGGTGCTCCCAGTATACAGGGCCAAGCTTCTGCTAATTTGAGACATGGTTTGAAATGTTTTGAGCGGAAAATATTGGGAGTAAGTGCAGCCGCTCATAAAAACCTCCCAACTACTGGATCAGCAGCACACGCCTCACGGTCCACTAGAGAGAAAGAAAGGGGGAGGAAAGTAGGAACAACAAAGGCAGAAATTTTGCATGTAGAAAGAGCTAAAAGGTTTTTTACCTGTTATATATATTCATTCACTGTGATGTTTTTGTCCGTACTGCAATTAAAAAATAGTGCCGAAGATACGCAAGAATATGTCTGCCTTTGTCATATTGACAAACTCGAATGCAAAATTGATTCCTGTGGGCTGGATAGACTTATGATCAATTATATTGAACTTAAACAATATATTAAACAATATATTGACTTCTAAATACAGTTTTTGTATCTATCATTGTGAAAAAGAATAGTTGGTTTAACTTAAAAAAGTAAGTTACCTGGTTGCCTTAAAAATTTGAGTTAATGCAATGAAGGCGATTGGTTTAATCAGCAGAAACTCAAAATATTATTTTATCTGAACCACATTAATTATTTAAGTTGATTTGACAAAAGAAAAACTGTTGTGATAACAAATCAGGAAAATATTTTTTTACAGTGTAAATGCATTAATCTGCATCAAAATTGTGGTGTGTTAAATTATCTTCATGTAGGGGTATTTTTATATTTCCAAATGTGTCACACATGCATTTATTTATCTGTGTGGTTTCTTAATGAAATGTCATTGTGTTTTACAGCTGAAATCTAAAGCAGAATCTGAAATGTTCCTTTTCCTGCCTCCAGCGCTGACACTGTCTATTCTTCTCTTTCTCTTTTTGCTTTAGACACACACATACATCCACGCACACACCTCTTTCTTTTTGTCTCAGAGTGCTCTGTCCTCCTGTCTCATTGCCTCAGGATTCAATACCTTTCAGGCCTCCCCTTGGATCATTCACGCACACACCTTCCTCTTTTCAGCAGCACTTTTCTACAGGAATGTTACATCAACATCGCCACGGCAACGGCTGGTTGAGCAGGACTCCTGTGAATTGAACACAGTGATGATGATATCAGGCATCCACTGTTCCCAGGTCAGTTAGGGACATGTCCTGCACCTGTACAGCCGAAGCCAGTGTACCACAGAACCAGACAGAACAGTTGGGATATTCTGGAGATAATATTATGATTTTAGAAGGATAATGTGACACTGAAGGCTAGAGTAATGACTGCTGAAAATTTAGCTCTGCCATCACAGCAGGGATAGTTCACCCAAAAATGAAAATTCTGTCATCATTTACTCCCCCTCAAGTTGTTCCAAACCTGTATGAATGTCTTTGTTCTGCTGAACACAAAGGAAGATATTTGGAAGAATGTTTGTAACCAAGCAGATCTTGCTCCCCATTGACCACTATAGTATTGTTTCCTACTGGTAGTCAATGGGGGGCGAGATGTGCTTGTTACAAACATTCTTCCATTCTTTTTTTTTTTTTCTTCAGCAGAACAAAGAAATGTATACAGGTTTGGAGGGAGTAAATGATGACAGAATTTTCATTTTTGGGTGAACTATCCCTTAAATTACATTTTATAATATATTCAAATAAAAAGTATGTTATTTAATATTGTAATAATATTTCACAATATTACTGTTTGTACCGTATATATAATCAAATAAATGCAGTCTTGGTGAGCATTAGGGACTTCTTTCAAAAACATAAAAAACTGTACTGACCCCAAACTCTTGAACGGTAGAAGAAATTGTGATTCGATTTGTGTATTGTGTGTCTTGACTTGGCCTACTTGATTGCTTTAGAGAAATCCACACATTAACAAAGAAGAGAAAAGCACAGAAATAGCACAGAAAAATATCATTAATTCCAACATAAATGAATTCAAGTCTGACTTGCAATCACACAGCAGTTTCTTTGCCAATTTGACATAAATTCTCCAAAGCCCATTGTCAATGTAGCTTAAGCTGCTCCAACAGTTTTTTTTTTAATCTATATTATTGTTCTTTGAGTTCAATACCCATGGCTCTCACTCACTTCACTCTTTCATTGACACTGACACACACAAGCTCTGACAGAGCTATCAGTGATTTTCACACCTCAGTGGCTCTGAATCTCACTAATGCATGCAAATGTTCACCAGGACTCTTGTATAGCATGTAAACCCGTTGTGAATGCAGAGCGGTGCATTGTTCCATTACAACACAACTTTCATGGAGCTCTATCAGTCTGCATTAATGCAGCACAAAGTGCTGTGTATGCCACTTGTCTGATTCTACTTTATGCAGACGACAGTTATTAACTTAACTGTGATTTTTGGACACTATTGTTAGTTATAATCAGCTCCAGGTGTTTGTCATTTGTATGTTGGTTTTCTGGGTGTGCCCTGTTGAGAAGTGTGTGTGTGTGTGTGTGTGTGTGTGTGTGTGTGTGTGTGTGTCTGTGTGTGTGTGTGTGTGTGTGTGTGTGTGTCTATTTTAGGAGTTTTATGCACCCTACCTGGCAAGGTCTGTCTCAATACACACACATATTCACACAGACTGCCAATCATTCATTTACATATCACCAATAATGGTGTTTGTTGCCTTACACACTTACACTCCGCTCTTCTCTTTCTTCACAGCAGGTGCACGCATGTACATACGCATGCACACACGTATGCACACAGGTGGTATATGTCGCCTATCTTCCATGCTGCGTTTGAGACTACTGTTGCAATTCATGCCCTGCATTGACTCCTCTCTTGCTCTGGGGTTTGGTTTTTATTAATATCTCAGACGCCGTATGTTTTCAGTTTGAGGGCTTGTTTAATTTTAATGAGCCTCAGGCATGTGTCTCTTAGTTATTTATAAAATGTTTTGTGCTCACAGGCATCACAAACTGCACTGAATCCCATATCGCTTTTCTTGTTTCTTTCTCGCTCCCTCCTTCACCTGTTTTTAAAGAGGCAGGAGATGGAGCATCCTGGCTTGCAGTTTTTGTTGACTCTTGAGGTTATGGATGATTAAAAGTCAGCTAATATTCTTACAAGTCATAGACAACTAAAGGCAAAATAAGTGTATATAACAAGCCCAGTTGCAATGCAATGCAAAAAAAAAAAAACATTTTTTATTTCAATAATCCACTCTCATTAGAGTATTAGTAGACTGTTAGGTTAGGGTTAGGGTAAGTAGAATAGGTTGACATCAGTGCTGGGTGAGTTACTCTAAAAAAGTAATGAATTACTAGCTACTGATTACATCTTCAACAGTGTAATTAGATTACTGTACTAATTACTCTATAAAGTATTGCATTACTTATTACTAATTACTTTCTAAATCCCATATCAGTCTTGACCAGTTGAACAATACAAGGATAGACTTAAAACTGCTCTTTTAAAATAAATAAGATAAAATTGCATAAATTATTTTTGAACTGACCAACATATTTTAAAGGGCGAAGGTAACATTAAAAACATAGGCTACATTATGTTTTTACATTTGAAATCCACTATTGTTTTATATAGAATTGATGGATGGATGGATGGATGGATGGATGGATGGATGGATGGATGGATGGATGTGAGTGAACCATGTGAGTGAATAAAATAGGGATAACAGGGTAGCAAAGGTAAAAGGAAAAAAATAATTTGTTTCAAATATGTGACAATCATATCAAGGATTATGGACTCATAGCCAAAGAAACAGGACGGTGAACCCTATGATTTTATTAGAACATTCCGTTCTGCTCCGCGTTACGCTTCACTGAGACTGTTGATCATGTACTAAAGTGATGAATTATGTGTGATATTAAAATAATGCGTGTGTGCTTAAAGTATGTTCCATCTCTCTGTCTGCAGGTCTGTGTGGAGGAGATGACTGCACTGTAATAGAATCAAATTAGATATAGCTCATGATGGTCGAATAATTGTCTCTGATCCTTCAGCTGTCAGTCTCAGATACTTCAGCTTTATCACTCATGTCTGATGGATGCACTGTGTATTTTGCTGTCAAGGGCATATTCTATATAAATGAATGACGTGTATGATTGATTAACGTGGAAATACCCAATTTGGTGAGAGAAGATAATTCATCTGTGCTATAACGACCTTATTTTTTCTGTCAAACGTCATGAATCAAAAGCTGTGATCTATATCAAATTGTGGCATGATGACAAACATTATATGAGTGGTTCTCAGCTGGTTTTACTTTGGAAATAGATTTTTCATTAGACATCATGACCCAATACAGTACCAAAATTGTGCATCATACAAAAGTAAAAAAATTTTTTTTATATTATCACAAAATGCATATGCCCAACAATATGCAAAATTATTAACATATACTTTAAGTATATGTTTGTTTTCTAAATGTTTTAGCAGCCATAATTGATCATTTCAAATCATTTATTTTAATATTTACTTGAATAATGTACCCTGAAATGCAACAATATGCAAAATGATTAATATAGTTTGAGTGTTGTGTTTCTAAATGTTTTGGCAGCCATAATTGATCATTTTAATATTTATTTGAATAATGTACCATGAAATATGCCCAACAATAAGCAAAATTGTTTACATATAGTTTGAGTGTTTGTTTCATTGGGCCCTATTTTAACGACCTAAGCGCATGGTCTAAAGCGCATGGTGCAAGTGCACTTAGGGCGTGACCGAATCCACTTTTGCTAGTTTAACGACGGCCGTCCGGAGCATGGTCTAAAAGGGTTGTCCCTATTCTCTTAATAAGAAACGGGTGTGTTTTGGCCATAACGTGCAAAAAACCAATCAGAGTCTTATCTCTCATTCCGCTTAAAAGCCGTGCCATGGTGGATTCGCTATTTACATGGCAGAATTTGCAAGCAGAAAAACTGAAAGCTTGTCTAGCAAGGAAAAGGATCTGCTCATTCGCGATGTTAAAGCGTGTGAGCAGACCATCTACGGAACAAGCCGGATTCCACCAAAGCAATTTTATCTTTATGCACACAATAATAATCTTTTACATTGTAATCATATTATTTTTAATATTTGTTTGTGTGCTGCTGCGCGTCCCTGTGTGTGTAATAAGCAGAGTGTACGTGTGTTGTGCACCCACATATAGGTGCATATTACTAATGCGCTCTTCAATTAACAAAACAAATACTGCACCATTGACCAACTGAAACCTGGTCTAAAGTCAATGCCGCAATATTTGTTCATTTTTGTTAATTAAAGAGCACTTTAGTAATATGCGCCTCTATGCGCAGTCTATTTCAGTTGCCTCAAAATAGCAACACGGCAACAATGCGCCTGAACACAACACAATGGGCGCAAATGCATTTGCTATTTAAACAACGTGGCGCAGGACGTGAAAATGACAACTGCGTCAGGCTGAAACTAGCAAAAAACACTTGCGCCGGGTGTATGATAGGGCCCTAAATGTTTTGGCAGCCATAATCATTTTAATATTTTAATAATTTACCAAGAAATGCATATGCCCAACTATATGCAAAATGTTTTAATAGCCAACCACTTTATTTATAGCTAGTTGAGCTACAGTTTTAGGAAATAACTCTTATCTATGTAGACTTCGACTGTTTTGATACTCCATTAGCCCCTCCCTGTTCTTCTCTGCTGCTTCAGTATCCCAAATGCAGCTTAAGTTTAATTTGAAGACATTAAGCTCAAGGGCATTGGCCAGCCAAAGCGTCATCCAATCATTGTCATAGGTCAAATGTGCAATCATAGAGACCTTGCCCTTGTCATAACCAAACAGATTGATTTGGGATGTGCACGCTGGCCAAGGGAATCATGGGTAATATTAAGATATTCATTCTTGTCATTCATCAGCAATCTGTCCCTCAGTGTCCAGCCTTGTTGCACAGATATGATTCATCTAGTGTAGACGCACAGGAATGGGTCATGTGACACATAAGGTGACTGCGACATCTGATTTTACCATGACAGCTGAGAAATTCTGTTTTGGAATTAAATTTGAAAGAAAAAAGGAGCTTTATTCCCTCAGTTGAGGTTTGATGGATGGGGCAGAGGTGGGCAATCTCTTAACACTAAATGGATCTCCAGGATCAATTTCCCCAGGGTGACACAGTTAACTCATCAGCGTATGCAAGTCTTGATTGCATTTTGTGAGCAAGATTTGCCACAGGGGAAGCACAGGATGGGAACACGTTCGCTACGGGACCCTGTGCGAGGGCCATTATTGCAGTACTTGTCATTTCGAGAGCAACAAGTCAGCATGTTGTGCCTATGATGAGTTACTCGGGGACTGGCTACTATATATGGTAGGTACAATAAAGAGGAAAGAGGCACATGCAGCACGGCCGCCCCACCAAGCAGACATGCCACTGAGTTGAGCGGCAGGATGGATCCTCCTCTGACCTTTCTCTTAATCTCCCCCCTCCATCTTCATGTCTCTCCATCATACCACCCCTCTCTCCTCACCCGGCTGATCCACTGTGCTGCTGTGTTTGAAGTCGGACATCAGAAGCCTTGAAAGCTTTTCCCATCCTGTATTGTTCATTTATTCATTCTTTTGTTTTTCATTATGCATTCACTCCTGCATGTGTCACCGAAATGTCCAAATGGCTTTGTGTAAATACACCCCCACATACACCCTCACAGTCATGCAGGGTACACTGTCACAAAAAATTAAGGAGCAACTAACTAACTTTTCCAGTAACAAGCTACTTTATCAGCTCGTAAAGTAGCGTGACCAAATGGTAAAGTCAGAGCTGAAGGAATAAACAAAGACGATTTTACTGTGTTCTCTTACTCTTATATGTAGTGTAGTTATTTATTCTAGTGAATCAGTTTGTTCTAAACTGTCTTTTCTCTCATATGTAGTGCTAAAAACTTTTATTCATTCTTGCGAATTGGTTCATTCTAAATGACTCTTTCTTTTATACTGTAGAGTTGGAAAGTTCACTTTAAATGACTTTCTCTCTCTCTTATATGCAGTGTTTGAAAGTCTAATTCATTCTAATGAATTGGTTCATCTTAAATGACTTTTGTAGCAATAGAAAGTCTGATTCGTTCTACTGAATCAGTTGATTCTAAACAGCTCTCTCAAATGTCTCATTCACTCTACTGAATCAGTTCATCCTAGGTGGTCATCTCTCTCATACTGTATGTAGCTTTGGAAAGTCTGATTCATTTTAGAGAATCAGTTGGTTCTAAACAGCTCTCTCTCTTTCATATGTGATGGAATCTCCAATTCATTCTAGTGAATCAGTTCATGCTAAATGAACCTCTCTTTCATACCGTATGTAGCAATAGAAAGTCTGATTCATTTTAGTGAATCATTTGGTTCTAAACTGCACTCTCTCTCTTATAGTGTTTTCAATTCTGATTTATTCTAGTTTGAGTGATTCATTTAATAAACAGATTCACAAAAAAATGATTTACCACTTCAAGTCTATGTACTTTGTTTTCAACTGTTATGCAAATCAGGGTTTTATTGTATTGTAAGTTGTAGTTTGATACTGTCACCCTAATTAAGATTCATTTAAAACCCCTTTTGTTTTTGAATGAGGCTCTGATTAAAATATAAATTATATCATGGATTAGTTTAGTGTAATTAAGATACTTTATATTTGTAGCTTGTAGTGTATCTACTTTTTCAAATTATGATTAGCTTGTATTTTGGCAAGTTACACTTTCAAAGTAGCTTCCCCAACACTGACTATAAAAATGAGCTGACAAAGTACAAAGGTGTTCCGTTTGAGGGTACTGCCCAAATAACAAGCTGTTATACCTCTAAAGGTACAATTCACATTTTATCTGACAGATGAGACTGAACTGATGTTCTTTGCCATCTGGCTATAGTTCCTCCATCCAAAGCAAGTTTGCAGGAGTCATAATTCAAAACGCCAAGACTCATATCATCACCTAAACCAAGATAGATGATAGATCATTTATTTTGTCCCTACACTACTGACTCGAACACTCCGCATCCTCCTTGCCCCAGCTGCGCTCAAGACTTGCTGCCTGAAATCAGTGGGTGTTTTTTGAGGTGTGAAGGTTTTAATTAATTAGATGGAGCTGGTGAAGGGGACGGGCGGCCGTACCTGCTGGGCTGCGAGGGTCCTGCCGTGTGGGTCCACTGCATTCTAAACACCTGTGTCTCTGAAGATAAAATTCAGCAGAAACACTTACAGTAAGTGTTTTTCCATTGTTTAAATGGAACTCCTGGGACACTCGTTTCTTTCCAAAAGCAAAAGTAAACATCCTATCGCTTTCTCTAGACAGATGTACAAAACTCCTGGCTGTGTTATCAGCATCTGGCTACCGGCGCAAATTAAGAGTGGTCCTTGAAATATGGAGATGTGGCCTTGCACTAGTAAGTTTGCACACACATCAGGGGTGTTTAACTTGAGTGTTCTTCCACTACTCCTTGCCAGGCCCCGGAAGGATGATACAAGTTTTTTTTTTTTTCTAAATTAGGGCGGTCATTTCCTTTTCTTTATAAATTATAGCTGCCTCTGTTTCCTGTTTTTGACTTCTTGGACCTTAGGTTCATTTTTTTTTTTTTTTTTTTTGAAGTTGAGAAGAGAGGAGGCCATGGTGTTTTTCTATCCCACTTTATCCTCAGGTTACTCACCATTCTCATTCATTATTTGTAGACTGTTTTATTATGAATGACCAGGTACAATGCACGCGGTTGCTGAAGCTACCATCAGACCTGCCTCATAGAACTCTGACCCAAATAGAGATGCATACAGCTGGACTCCACATCAAGATAACCATTACAGCTTGATTTAAGTGGGGGGACCCTGGTGAAACAGAGTGGGTGTTTACTTGTCTTCTACTCTGTAATGTCATTACAAATGTGTATATGAAACATATCACTTTCCTTATCCTTTATACCACATTTTTTGCTGATTTTAAACAGTGCAACGCATAACGCACAATTAACCCTTTGACGCGTAAGATCACACCAGTGTGATTAGACCGTTCAGCGCATCACGTGATCAACTGCCAAATTCAAATGTGCGTGCCTGGCGCTAACCAGAGATGGACGCGCGCAGCACATTTGAGCAGTGTTTTCAACTAAATAATGTTTATTTTAGGTTTCAGACATTTAAATACACATGAGTACTAAAAAAAACAATGCATTTATAGTTTGTAAAATACACAATGATGTCTATAGAAGCAGAAATAACAACCCTTTTCAAAATAATTAGACGACACGTTTTATTCATATCAGATACACATTGTGAAATTAACTTTAAAGCTAACTCTATTCTTCCCCAGTTCACTGGCTCACTTACTTTCATGTATTTCGGGAGAAGTGGATGAATTCACGTGTTGTAAATCCAACAGATCCGATTCTCTGTGCCGCGCAAACTAACATGGCGGCGCCCATCGCGCATGTAGCTCAACTAACGCGATCGTTATAAAGGTGTTTAAACAGCAAAACACATCCACTTAAACATATTTGACAATCGGAATATCAGATATTTCATGCTATAGTTAACAAATTTGTGAACATTTTGAATAAAAAAAGGAAAAAAATGAAACAAAAGCAGATCATCAGTCATACAGTACTGTGTTACGTGACAAGCAATGACGCGTCACTATGGAAACAATAAAGTGATATGTAAATAACGGTCACCTTAAAAAACTCAAGCTGGGGGAGTCAGCCAGAATATTTTAAATTTACGTGCGAAAGGGTTTCAAGTTCTTCTTTGAACACAAAAATGTTATTTTGAAAAATGTCTCTGTTGTATTGTCCATACAATGAAAGTGAATTGTGGTTTGAAGGAGTCATGAAAAGCTTTTTATTTTATGTTTCTGAGTTGCACTTATAATGTTAGTATGATTTTTACATCAAAAATTGTCATCATTTAGAAATAAAAGGCCATTTTCTACCCTGATTTTAGCCTTTTGAATGGAAGGGGCGTGTCTGCTGTGAAACTTTAATGTAAATGTTGGCTAACATCTTTGCATATGAAATAAGTATTACATGTGGAATTCTCTCGAAAACTTTTACTGTTTTTACTATTACAGCTGTGGTATAGCATTATTTTTAGATCTACTCCCGCTGAATGAAATGTTGCAGCGATGAGCATTAATTGATGACAGACATGTCTGTTTTGCAGTGATCTCGTCATTGCAACTTGATTTTTTGTACTCTCATAAATGCTTTCATCATAACTAACAGTGCAAACACATTGTAGGCTAAATAAGAGATTCATTGTGTAGTGTAGACAACATCATTGATTATAACAGGAGTTTTGGCCAGAGTCCAGAACTCAGTCACTGATAACCTGCGCTGTGTGATTGACAGCTCCAGAGATTATAAATAGAGGATTCTTTATTCGCTTTCTGCATAAAAAATCTTACAGTAAGCCTGTGCCAAAATTGCAATTGAAATGTACCAGACAAACAACTGAGACATTCACATAGTTGAAAATAAATAACTACTTTCCTAGCATTGGGATCCTTTGCAAGGTAATGTTATTTTTAGTCCAGTGATCCTGTATCTCTCTTCTCATCTCACTAACATGCCAGTGGGTTGGGGCCAAATATGCGATGAGGTATAATGATTTTCTTCTGCAGAGGTGATCTTCCATCGCACTATTACGTCATAATGTAACAAAATCGAGTTAAACAAGTTATTTTCTGAGCTTGGTTTCAATAAAAACTGTTTTTGGACTAACGAGGAAGTAAAAGGGTTTTCCCAACTAATGGTTTTGAAACTTACAGCATGTTTTTATAGTACAATGACTTCTTACATGTCAAAAGATCAAGGAAAAAATGATTTCTCAATTCATGACCCCTTTCATGTGTTTTGGACCCCACTGACTTTCAATGAATTAACAAAACCAGTTTAAAAACAGTTTTTCATAATATATTTGTTTGTGTTCCACAGATGAAACAAAGTCATACAAATTTAGAATGAGGAATAGTTCACCCAAAAATGAAAATTATGTAACCATACACTAACCCTTATAGTAAACAATTAGGCTATATAATTTTCATTTTTGGGTGAACTATCCATTTGAATTTAATGTTGAGCATTCCTGCGGTTTAACCAGTAAACGTGGTGCTGGCAACAATTAAGTTTACCTTTTAAGTAATAGTGGAGGAAGAACTAAAGTTTCCAGCACGCACTACGACAGGAATAAATTATGACTGCTGTTTTATTGTTCATTTTGTTATTTACACTGATAGTGAGGCATTTGTTGTCCATTTAATGTTGTTTACTACAGGTTCACCTTTGTATGCTGTAGAACTAAACACGTATTAGCCTTAGGCCAACATGGTATTTCATTTCATATATTTCAGGCATCGTCCACAGATAATCCTTTGAAATCAATGGGAATGCTTTTTTAAGGTATTATGCACCTCCTTATTTCAAACTATATTCACAACACATGATATGCATGTATGTGCATTTTATTTAGTATATACTGGCAATTAAAATTGGGTGGTCTGCTTTCAATCTGGGCATCCCAGTGCCACCCTGGCCCTTATGTGTCCTCAGTAGCTTGTATCTTGTACACTACATTAGATCAGGTGTGACAACACCATGTGGAGAAAGAACAGGTTTGTCTTCTTTACAACAAACACAGAGAGAACACAGCCATCAAATGCTCCAGATGATTAGCAGCACTCGCCTTTCTTCCAAACATTCGTCAAGATTTCTGCCCTTATTTAGCTGTTTCTTTAAACCGTTTCTCCAGGGAAAGCTCTGGGGAGTGTAGTTTTTGTCGTCCTTCCACTAAGTTTGACAGGCTGGAGGTTCATGTTTGACAGGAGGATGTAAACGACCGTTAGATTCCAGCTGGCCTGCATCACACAGCCAGACAATCAACAGACCGGGCTCAGATGCTGGCATTGGAAGCTAGTTTCAGCCTGCGCCGTTTACACTTACCGTCGCCATGACCAGGCAACATTATGACTTCTGGGGGTTAGTGATGGAAGAACGTGTCAGCTGGTGCGGTGAAGCATAATTTCTCTTCATGTATATAGACGTTGCGCTACTGGGTTGAATGACCTGTTAACATCTGCCTCCAAGATATACAGTTTACTGCTAAGGCTAATTCACATCACTCAAATCTTTCCAGCTTAAAAATTGTTTTTAACATGACCTTTCTTTTGCACAACAACCAAAATAAGCTTGACTTATAGTGTTTTGCAACACCTTAATCTACTCCATGATGCATCAGTGACTACTCAGACATGAATGGAAATACAAAAGTTAAGTTCTAGATATTCACTTTCCAAAGATGTCCAAGTCCAAAAAGGCTAATTTATTTGAAAGCTGCGATGATAAATGGATATTAACGGAACATATCTCCAACCCATAGTAACTTTTCATTCTGAAAATCCTTTCCCCTCTTTCTCTGAAATGTATTTAACCTGGTTTAGGGTTTGGCAGCGACTCTCCAAACAGGGATGTGATATTTTTCCTTCACGGAACAAAGAGTGGCCTGTCTCAATGCTTTTACACTTTCTGTAGGTCTCCCAGGGGGTTTAGGCTTGTGAAGCATCTGGATACAGCCAACAAACATATTGAAAGTATTCTCAGAAGAATCAAATTTTAGTACACTTTTAGTTATTTTATATATAATATAGTTGCATGACATGGTGTATAAACTTGCATGACTTGGAGGAATGCAGAAAGGTAGACTTTAATCACGGATATCCAGGAGAAACATAAGAGTAACCACATCAAAACACAAACGAGAACCGACCGAGACTAAGGGGAAACACAGGGTATACAAGAGTCAAACAAATGACCTTAACAAGATAATTAACAAGACACACCTGAACTGAAACTCAAATCAATCTGTAACTGACAACAAAAGAGTGGCGGGAAAAACTGAACAAAGGAGGACATGTGACTAAATGAAAAACAAACAGAGAGTCCAAAACAGATGTAACCCTGACTATAATATATAATATAATAATACTTTTATTTATTTATTTATTTTTA
This sequence comes from Elopichthys bambusa, assembly GCA_037101425.1. Lineage (NCBI taxonomy): Eukaryota > Metazoa > Chordata > Actinopteri > Cypriniformes > Xenocyprididae > Elopichthys > Elopichthys bambusa. The sequence continues at coordinate 11,095,200 of CM074454.1, read as the reverse complement.
TTTGGTGGTATGGGTTGGAAACATTCAAATAATGGCAATTTGTTTTTGTTTTTTTGGCCATTTTATTTACTACACTTTTTAAACCAGAGAACAAAATTTGGGATAATGAGTTATTTATTTTTTTATTTTTATATATTATAAAAAATATAATATAATTATTTATTGGTGTATATATAGGGTTTTTAACGCAGACATTAGACATTAAATATATTACAATTATATTAATTATGCCGTTTTCTTGCACTTACATATCACAAAATATTTCATTTATAAAAGTTTGATTTCATTAAAAACCAATGGAGACCATTAGGCTTAGCATTATAACGTCATGAACTTTCTTTTTTGGATATTCACTCTGGGAGTGGAAACAATCTAGTATAACAAGGAAAGATGCCGTGTAATGGACAGTTATTTCTCGGTTCCCACATGCTGGCCATACAAAACAAAAGGGCATTTACAGCAGAACCAGTGTGGCGGGTTTACCAATTACCTGGTCTGGTTTGGGGTCATTGGGTTACCAGAATGAACCATCCTCACAAATCTATTTTCCATGGCAAAAGATGCTTTCTATCAATAAATCAACACCGCTAAAATGCTATGATTATTAAACCTAACCTAAATCTGAAGATGAAAACTTCTGCACTTGACTGCCTACAAACAAAACTGAGAGTTCAAAAGTATGTAGTAAAGCATATGTAAGTAAAGGAATTTGTACAAGAAAACAAAAGTAGAAATAGAAATAGCAAAGAAAAGCTATAACAAAAAGAGGGCTCTTGTAATGGAGAAAAATGTCATTATAGGTTTATTTATACCCACAGAGTCTGGGTAGCTCCGCCCACCATGAATTGTCATTGGTCTATAATCATGCTCCACAAATGTACACTAAACGTTCTGATTGACAGTTTCTTTGTCTGATGTGAATCTACACTGTGTTCTTCATCACAAGACATCACAATGGCACAGTAGAGTGCTGATATGCTGAGGGCTGACGTGATTATGGTGTGAATTCAGAGAGGGAATAATTCAAGCTCCAGTTGACTGTACTTTCTCCTTTGTAGTAGAATCAATGATCCCTCCTCTGCCTCTGTCTGAGCTTTCGACTGGCCCATGAGATCACAACTGTTACACATCAAGAGGAAAGAAGCTACAACAATATGCCTTTTGATTCACGCTACCAAAATTCAAATTTGAATTTCTGAGGATGAATGAATAAGAGAAAATTATTCAAATGTGTCTTTTCAAATACAGGCCGTCATTTTGCTGCCCTAGTAGTCACTTTGCTTGTTCCAGTGGTCAGAGGTAGGAAAATTTCAGCTCTTAAAATGGTTGTGGTCTAGTTTCAGCGCAGCACCATTTTTCACTTCACTTTCCACTTTCTCCCTGCTCTGTTTATGGGTTAACCACACGCTCACTCATTCATTCAGCACGGCACAGATGCTGCTGTAGGCATCATGTGGCCTGGGTGTATGTGGAGCATAATGGTGCCTACATATTGGCATTAACTGACTCAGAGAACGCTGCAAATACATTGATTTCAATGGAGAGGGTGCTTCACAAAGATGTAGAGAAAAGACAAATGAGATTCAGAAATTAACAATGCCTCATATGACCAGAACACAACAGCCAATCAGAAACTATTTGATGTTTGATATACAGAATTGTGGACCAATGAGATTTCAGAGTGAGCAGGGCTATCTGGCACAACACTACAGAAATAGAAACTAAATGAGTCATGTTTGCAGCAAGAAAAATATCTAATTTAGATATCTTTATCTAAAATCTCTATCTAATATCTAATTCAAGTCTATCTTTTCTCTCACCCTTTTTTTATCATCGATCTCCATCTTTGTCTCTTCCTCTCCCATAGATCCGGACCATTACCTGTTACAGACGAGGCATGTGTGTGTTTGTGTTACTAGACTTCAGGATGTGAAGGCCCACTGTATTACCCCGCTTCCTCTTCCTCTCTTTTCCCTCATGGCTCACATCAGGTATATAGTCCATGGGAAAAGGAAGAGAGTGAGACGAAAGGGCGCCTATTTCCCATAAGAGTTGCTCCAATTCTCAACAATCCATAACCCGCATAACCAGCTCAGGTCAGTATTAATGTTGTGAGTTTAGTTACACTGGAGTAAATGATGGTTGATTGATCACTTGGTTTGTAGCCAGGCACTTTGCTGTAATAAATCCAGGTGAAAATGACATATAAATACAACCAATTTGTAATATAGACACTGGCACCCTATACAGATGGCTCTCCATTTAAACACGAACACAGGCAGTAAGACCTTAATATCAGTATATGATAGTAACTGTTCTATAAATACACTATTTGGCCTAGGTTTGTTGATTTAGAGACAAGATGTTACAAACAGAATGTGTTTTTGTATTCCACTGAGCTGCTTTTACATAGTTTTTCCAATGTAATTTTGCACTAGATGCATCTTTGAACATTGGATTTGCTTCTTTTGGAGCATCCCATGCATAGCATTCTAAAAACTTTTTAAAAGTTTTTAAAAATTAAAAAAAAAAAATCTGTCTCAAGACCTTGCATGTTTTCCCATTCCACTGCCAATGTCTTGCATTTTTTTCCACGCAAAAACGTGTTCTGTGTAAATGACCCTTTAAAAGAGTATTCTTAGTTCAAATGTTAAGCTAAATCCACATAATTAGTGGCATAATAGTTCCACTTACAATGGATGTGAATGGGGACAATCAAAAAATGCAATAGTGTAGCCACAAAACATAAACAATATGCATGTTAATATGATTTTTGTGTAAAAAGTCAATATCGTTCAGTGTAAATATCCTCTACAAATTGGTCCTATTCACTTCCATTGTAAGTGCCTTGCCATAACCTTGTTTTTTTGCTCTTTTTAAAGAAAAAAAGATGAGAAATTATTTTTTGAGCCACAAATTCTGTCAACTAAGCTTAACTTGTATTGAACCCGGAATATTCCGCCCTCACTGTGTGTAAGTGTCCATGGTGGTTCATTGACCTTCTTGAAGAGACCTTTTGCTTACATTACACAACATACACAAACACACTCAAACATTAAGTGTAAATATGTCAAATCTTTACATGGAAATGGTTTGGTTTGGAACTGGAGGACGTTGGGGCAGGAAAGGCACTTCTGTAGCCCTCAGAGTGAGGGATGTCCTTTCACACATATGCACATATACACGCTGGGCACTTGAGGTGAATTATTGTTCGCAAGTGGAAACTTGGCCCCCCGGCCTGGCTGCCGGTCCAGTGCTGACTAAGAGCACTGTCTGTGTTTTTGTCCCCCCCCCTCACACACACACACACACACACACACAGTGTACAGCTGCAGTCTTTCTCCACTGGGCCATTCACCTCTGAGCTCCTGCTGTAAATTCCACTGGAAACTGGAAACACAAACATGCCCCTGCCCAAAGCAGACTAACATCTTTCTTGCGGTCCAATTTTTGAATGTTATACTTTAACATATCCCATAACCCCGCCCTGGCTGCCGTTACACTCAATGAAGCATCATCAGACTGCATTATGTGTGTTTTGCGGGACGCACTTTGTACAAACGCTACTTCTACTCTCTCATGGAAAATAACTCAGGACTGTCGCTCTGACAGTGAGGGGAGTTTATTGTTGACTTAATTAAGGAGTCTTACACCACACAAACCCCATATTCACCCCCATGTAGTATTTCTGAGAAGAGACAATTATTGTAATTACAGCTGTCTGATGACATGTTTGGTATAATGAATGTTTCTCATTAAGTTTCTCTAACCCCAAACAACCTGCCCCAATAGAAACCCATGCCTGTTTCGCATACTGCAGCAATAGCAGTGTCTGATAGCGGTAACCCCATGTTTTTAGGATTTAGAATGTTTGAAATGTAACAGGGCGTCTTGCCACTAAACATTGCTTTTAGTAACAGTGTTTGGACACTTAAAAATGCATGAATTTCATTGCATTATAACAAGTTATCAAACAGAGTGGCATTTAATATAAAGAAAGGTAGCATATCAATTCTTTTCACGCAAATATACCTTGGTAAGATTTTAATAACACAGTAAAAGCGTAGATATACTGTTTAATATGCTCAATATGCTTCTCTTATGCTCACCATGCAATTATTTGATTAAAAATACAGCAAAAACAGTAATATTGTGAAATATTATTCTAATATGCTGATTTTGTGCTTAAATAACATTTTTATTATTATCAAAAGTTGAAAAAGTTGTTCTTCTTTTTAATATTTTATTTTTTAATTTTTAATAAATTTTAATAATAATAAACAGCATTTATTTATTTAAAATAGAAATCTTTTGTAACAATGTAAATGTCTTTACTTTCACTTTAAAACAATTTAATGCATCCTTGCTGAATAAAAGTATTAATTTCTTTAAAAAAAAAAAAAAAACTACTAACTTTAAACATTTGAACAGTGATGTTAAAGTATTTGGACACTTTCTGGTGTCAAACATAACTGGAACATGTTCACACTTGTGTTTATTCTGCTAGGACATCTTGTGTGAACTTGAGCACCAGCAAAAAAATGACTTGGAAAAGTCTAGTTTGTTCTGAGAAATTGTATTGATCTATGCAATGCCATTTATACATTTTAAGTTTGGCTTAAGCATTCAAAAACCTTTTGAGGCCACTGTATATTATGTATATTATTATAATGCTAAATATAGTCTGACTTCTGCCTTTTCTCTCTGCTTTTTCTGTCTTTTTTGTGTCCCATCAGAATGAAGGAAGTTCCGTGCTGACATTGTGGAAAAAGCTCTAGTAAGAGCCAGAGTGCTGGAGAAGGGAGATTGGTAACCAGAGGAAGTAATAATAGTGTGTGTCCTGACTGATAGGGTACTGGACCTCTTGTTATAATGAGCCATTTCCACTGTCCTCTTCTTCCACATTGATTTGAGTCAGCTGACATTCCATGACACCTCTTTTATCATCATTTGCAGAGTTTCAGCAGTGACGCCTTTAAGTCTTATGACAACTTCATCGCCTGCCCTGAGGAATTTTTCCTGTCAAAAGTATTTTTGACCCAAGAATGCTTTGTTTCTCACTCTGAACTGCTTGTTAAGCAAACATTCTTATCTCAGATCTTGATAAGCAAGACCGCCACCGACTTCCCTCTTCTGACATCACAGTATGTGTGGCCTAATGTCCAGCAAGGTCATACATTAAAGGGGACCTATTATGCCCCATTTTACACAGTGCAAGAGTGCATTAAAATATTATCCATAAACTCTCTCTCTCTCCCTTGCATTATCATCAATATACTGTACATAGCAAAGTACACAGAAACACTTGTTACAACTAACAGTATACAAATATATAAAGACCTTATGCCTTTTCCGGTGGTGCTTAATAAACTGGTAAACTTTATATCCGTAAATCAACTCCGATGAACTGTAATAAAGTACTCTCACCTTCATTACTGCCGTATCTAGTATCACTCTGGAGACTGTAAGACACATTTTTAGCACAACCCCTTTTGTATTGTCCTTTTGTATTGACATTCGTTCACAAAGCAGTCCAGTGTGAAATGATTCGTGCAGACATAATCGAATTTCGGTTGAATTGAGGGAGCATTTTCTTCGAAAACAAAATGAATCCACCTCGTCTTCAGCAGCTTAGATTTAGGGAGTAAATGGAGATAACTATGTGGATTAATCCACCCAGCTACAGAACACCTAAAATGCTTGGGAGACATTCTCGACTGTACAACTCAATGTGAACTCGCTCAGGGCAGTTCTATGTTAAAACGCCAGTGTCTGTCAAAATTCGTGGGCGGGGCCTGTGGCTATTGTGACGTCACACTGCCAGGGATCTGGAAACGGCTTGTTCAGAGACAGAGTGGGTGGATTTTTATTATTATAGGGTGGTTGTGTACACACACTGCCAACACACATTTATGTCCAAACACCATGCAAAAGTGAATTTTGCATAATAGGTCCCCTTTAAAACTTTTGTTGTAGTTTACATAATTATATATTAATATATAATTCATATATATGAATATGTACAGTCCAATGTGCATTTTAAATAGGAAATTATATCCTGAATCCCTAAACTTTGACACTGTGGGTCATAGGTAGTGAATGGTTGCACATATGCTGCCCTACAAAGGCAAAAGACCTTAACTTACTAGAGTGTGGAACTGAGGAAAATGCCAAATTTATTATAGGTAGGACACTGGAAATCTGGCAATTAGATGTTTTAGTAATGAAAATTATCTACATAAAAAAAATCTTGAGCTCAAACCTGACTTTTGACCACTATTTTGATGTTACTCTACCCTGCCTTTGTATTATCTGCAAAAATTGTGAAGTCACACCAAGGCAAATGGAAGTAACATTAACAATGTTTGGTTGAACACCATTTACAAAATCATTATAGTAACACCTGTATAAAATATAGTGATCGATGATTTACCATTGCTTTGTTATATGGAGCAGTTTGGTAGCTTATTCACTGGATAGCTGACTAGCCTATTTATGCTATAGGCTGCTAGCTAGCTAAATGAAGTAGATTGCGATCTATCTAATTTGTTTGTCTAATGCATCTTTTGTGTTACAGTTTCTTACTTTGACCTTAATGTCTGTATTTCAAAGCCATCTCAGTCATCATTTTCCTTCAAGAGCAATGGGCCATCCTTAAACGCTGTTAGTAAAAACAACCACTCAACTATTTGCATTACCTACACTTTTATTCAGGTATAGTGTGTGACAGAAGTGCTTCAGTGACAGATGTATGACACAGGCGTGATTTAAACACAGCAAACTTTAATGGACAGTAAAACAAAGGCAGAATACCGTAACTCCAGGCTGGCACAGTAACTTCTAAACAGCAGCTAAACAATAGCAAAGTACTTCAACTCAATTTGAGCATTCCAAAACAAAGGCAAAAAGCAGTAACTGCTGTTTGACTCAAGATACTTATCCACATGACAAAGGAGGTTTTGAATGTCCCAAAAATTTAAATAACTCATATTTGACTAAAAATTTTTACCTTTGTAGGGCAGTATGTATCTGTGTGTATGAGAATATGATTAAGAAGTAAAAAAGGTGTTTGCACTTGCGGATCTGTGCGCTGCTGGGACATCTGCTCACTGTGTGCCGGCTCCAAATAAAAATCTCAGAAGTGGAAACTGGAACAAATAAAAATAGGATTCATGTCCTCTCTACTTCAGAGGTTTTGGAAGCCTGAAAGGAAACTTGTTTGTCAGCCTCTTGTGGCTTAGCAAGGGCTATATGTTACTTTTAGATGAAAATATGGTGCTCCGAATGGCCTAATAGATTGACTGGTTACTCCAGAGATTCCTACAGCAAACATATGCATCACATGCTCCACATTTACAAGCTGCTTGCACTAAAGCTGAGCAATCAATGCACTCACTGACACCTCCCCTCCCCACACTATCTGATTGAACATTAGCAAACCTTTGAGCCTTGCTTAACGCAAGTTAAAAGTACATGATCTTAAAAAGTTGAAGTTTTGCCATATATCAAAACCCAATGCTCTACAGGATTGACAACGGTCTTGTGCAGCGATGTTCTTCTTGTTAATGATAAAACCCATTAGGTGAAAGGATCTTGTCAAGAGCACCCAGCACAAATGCTGCTGCCTGTTTATCATCAACTGTGCCAGATTTTCCCCCAGGTTGAGCAGAGGTGCTTGTGTGATTGTAAAACCAGGAGATTATTGCTACTGGATGGAAGCAAGTCTCTATAAATTAGGGTCAAAACATAAAGATGGTGAGAGCATGAACCTCATCAGGAATGATCGAATCAGCAGAGTTAAAGACACGCCCTGAATCATAACATCATAACCATCTACATACTAAGGTAAGTTCAATACTTGTGTGTATATATATATATATATATATATATATATATATATATATATATATACAGCATATATACTATGCTACCATAAGATGTTGTTTTAGCAATGGTATAATGATCATATATAATTATTTCTCAGTCTCTTTATAGAATATAACCAGAAAATACAGTAAATTTGTATGCAGTATTAAAAATGAAAAAAATAAATAAATAAAAACCCTCCAATAGGCTAAAGTGCCAGGTATTTAGTAACCTCCTCTTACACTTGAGCAATAGCAGGAACCTGGCTCTTAAACCTAAAAGGACTGGAAAACTTTCAAAATCTGATTAGAAGTTTCACAGATTTTCTACTTTGAGAAACTGGAAGAAGCCAGGAGGTCACACTAAATACTAATTTTTCCTTAAAGAAGCCATTTTGTTCTGAATTTTTTTTTTTACTATTACATATTTTCTGCATTTTCTGTTTGTATTATAATAAAGACCACAAAAAATAAATACGGATGGTCATTAAAGCATTGCTGAAACAACAAAGCTGATAGTGGTCTAAGACTTTTGCACAGTACTATATATATGTATGGAGAGCCTAGATATTTGTGTTGTGTTGTTCATTATTTGCAAGTCACTATGAATAAGTGGCCACATGAATAACTGTATATGTGGTTTCAAAAGAAAAGAACAGAATGAAGATGGCAATGTGGCTTCTTTTGAGGCCTTCGTTGGGAAACCCACAACACTGTTCTACATTTGGCATCATCTTTCAAGTAAACCATAGTCAACAGATGCCAACAATGGTTGTCATGACAGCTAAGGTTGTCAAGAAACAACCACAACAAGTATATGGAGAAACGGTTGTTGTTGCAAATCTAAGATGTTAGGTGTGGGGAAAAAAAAGAAAAAAAAAAAGTCTTCTGGTAACATTGTTCCTTTTATGAATAACTTTTCCAACATAATTTCCAGTAGGCTTGTGTTTAAGAACATTTTAAAGGAACTGAGCTCATTTTGGTGGTTTTTAATCTTTTCACGTGTGAAGTGACAGAGCATTCCCGTGTACTGTAGTTGAATTAAAGCGATTCGCTGCTTTATAAAAATTAAGCATCTTACAATTCTTAATAGATTAGATCAAACTGTTACATTGCAAGTCTTGCAGCACTTCACTTCAGGAAAAGAAAATGCCATCTATATCATGATTAGAGGAAGCTGTGGTATCTGTGGTATCATTCAAAATTAGAAACAACACAGTAACATTTTTCCATTCGCCTCCAGTACAGGTAGTCCCTGACATGATGACTTAGTATATATTATAACGAAGGTTCACAAACAAAAATGCTCCGGGCTTGTACTGCAGTTTTAAAGGAATATGCCAGACTGGCTGCTAAACTAAGTGCTTCAGTAGACATGAATTTGATGAAAATGCAGAGAGAAAAAATGCTGGCCATGCAAAGTTCACTCTATTAGCATGAGAAAGAAAGAACAAAGGATTGCACAATATTTTGCACAATCTGCCTGGCTATCTATTTCAATGAATGAGTCTTTTCAAATTGACCATTCAAATTACTAACAGTGATATGTTAACTAATTGACAAAAGTTTAATTCATATTCTTGGGAAAGAAGGTGAGCAAGAATCCAGACTGCAAAATACACTAATCCGGTTCAGATCAGAGAGTGTAATGAGTTTCTGCGCACTGCGAATCAAACAACACCAGAATCGTGGAGAGAGAACGGGCGACGTCATGGAAAGAATGACGTCAGGTTTAATTAGCCGCCGGGGAAGACTCGTCTGTGGCTGTGGGCGGAGCTAACCACGACAGCACGTGCTGAAGCGTGCCGTTTATTAGGTTAAAATAAGCAACGACGCGGAACAAGTTATTTTACATTTAACCGGTCTCAGGAACATCTTTATAAATTATGTTAATGCGCGCGGACGCTGAGCAGAGGGTGCGCCAAATGTGATTGACATCTCGTCTCAGCCAATGAGGATCATCCTGTATGTCAGTGCCCGTCCTCTTGACGTGCATCACATGTCTCAGGCGACGCGAGGCTGTGGGAGGGATTTCTCTGCAGATTGGAGGAGCTAGATAGACGGCAGAGTGAGTCTGAGGGAGACCGAGAGAGTGAGGGGGATCTCAGAGGCACCGTTCGGAGAGCTTTGTGAGTGTAATTTCACCATTTCTCGCATGCATGTTTGTGGTATTGCTGCATTTGAAATGCACCATTTTTTTTTGCTCCCTCTCTACTGTTTGTCTACATCCACCGTGCTTTCCGTTAGCCTGCGATATTATCAGCTAGCCAAATTGGCTAGGCAACTCCTGCTAGTTGGTAGCAGGCAGAGAAAGGGGCAAGAAGGCAACCAGGCTGCTGTGCATTTTTAACCCACACCTGCCTATTGTGACTGCAAGGGAGGGGTGTGTGGAAAATCATTGGGGTTTTAATATATCACACCATGTTGCGATGCTGGGATGATGTGTAGTGCACGCTGGAAAGTTGCTTTTGACGTATGAAGCTTCTAAAATGTGTTCGCCTGCGCGCGCCGCGTTTCTACAGATATGATCACGCGATACAGCGTATATTTTCGAAATACTCCTGTTGAAATATATACGTTGGAGCTTTAACCTCATTTAAAATATTTTCATTTTGTGTTTGTTTTTTTTGTTTTTTACTCGTTATCATAGACAGGGTCACTATAATGCGATTTTTATCCGCCGTCAGTCGTTTAAAAGGCTGGCGTTATTACGGTTACAGAATTCTTGACTGTCAGTCGGGTCTCTGAGATAAGAGTGCTAACTCACTAGAAAGTCTATGATTTTCTTGGATTTAAAGCGACAATTTCTTATTTTACGCGAGCGTTGTGTCGTTTAATGACAGTTCGCTCTTATGAAATGCTGTTAAACGAGCCAAGTTGTTCAGCTAAGCGACCGTCTCTGTCCGTCGGACAGTCGGTGGCTTGTGACATTAGCCAGCCGGGTATTTTTTAGGTTTTACCCGAAAATGACCGTTTGAATTGCGGCGGAAAGTTGGAGAGCGTTTCAGTTTCGGGGAAAGATATGATGTTGGTCTGGTGTCGTTATTACTCTTAAAACAGTGCACCCTTTTTGACAGGATGCCTTGAGTTGAGATCGCTAGCAGGCTAAAGCCAAAAGCGAGGACGCTTCAGCTGTCAACTTGCCTTTCGAACCATTACCTGCGTGTCAGTTATCGCATTTCGCTTTGTGTTTTAAAACAATCTTCGTTCAACCAACATTAAAAAGCTCATAGAATGTCAACTGGGTCATCATTTACTCACCACTGTGTTGTTCCAAACCCGTGTGACTTTTGTGTTGAGATGTTGGTCAGAATGACAGCCGCAGCCACCATTCACATTCATTGTATGGAAAAATGCATTGGTCACTGGCTATCGGTTCTTACATTTATTTATTTGTGAAGAAAGTTAGGTGCGTAACAACATTAGAGTGAGTAAATTATTATTATTTTTTTCTGTTTGGGTGAACTGTCCCTTTAAGCTTGGCGCATTCGTGTCAACAGTTGTAGTATACAGTCCTAATTCCTCCTGTCATGTGTGACTGGGCATGGAGACTGGAACAAGCGCTGTGCGACACGTCAAATTTGCTAGGATCGTATTTGAAGGAGCAGATGTGCAAAACACAATGTACCCAACCTAATCGGCTGACTTATTGTGTCTACTGTCTGCCTAATGTGTTGAGATTGAATGTGACACCTAGAATTTCTAGATAGACCGCGGTGTGAGTTTAAATAGCGTGTCAGGTCTGTTGCTCCTTGGCGTACATCATTCGCTGCCGAGTTGCTTCTTTTGCTCAAGCTTTTATAGTCCCTGATAATACCTCGCTGTATGACAGCAATGCTGAATTTGACCTTGAGTCTAATCAGTTTATTCAGCTTTCTCTAAATCGTAAGGGTGTATTTGTGCACTTTTTTGGTCTAGCTTTGTGTATGCTGACTTTTGATATGTGTAGATCACTAAGAAAATTGAGATTTAAATTTGTGGTGAACATATTAAGTCATTGATCTAACAACAGTTGTGGTGCATAACAGCGACCGATTCGGATTTAGTTGCAATCCAGTATTCTTCAGAGCAAAATTGTCCACATTGTAACTGCAAAGCATTAAACTGCCTCTTTTAAAAAAAGATGAGTGTTTTATGATTTATTGCAGGATGGAAATATATTATTTGACTTCAGTAACAGTTTCATATTTTAATGATTTACCCTTAACATAAACTAACCTTTGACTGTCAAGTGAGCTTCTGAGGCCTTTGGACTGTTGTGTGCACAAGCATGGCTCAGTTGTATATCAATTGATTTAGTATCTTCTTTTTTTTTTTTTTTTTGACCTAGATATTAATATGCAATGAAATATTCTTATTAGTAAAGCTTTATAGTAGAATTGTTACTTAAGCTCTGAGAAGCAGCTTGCGTGCAAATGATGATTAGGATTCATATTATTGTCATGCGTATAATAATATTATTATTATTATTATTATTATTATTATTATCATATTATAGTGTATTGATGGGTGTACGTTTTAATACACCCACCGTAACCACATCTCTTCTCTGATGACGTGTTCATTAGCGTGAGGGCGGGACAACCTGTCACTTGCATGAGATCATAGCAAATGACAATGATCTAACTATCCCAAAGGACAAAATCAAGTCCCGCTCTACGTTTTTTCTGCTTCAAGAAGCCGGATATGTCACAATAGGGAAGAAAAGACTATTGCAATACATACGGACCAGGCCCACGATTCAGCACGTGTGTGATTCACAGATTAATTGCAAAGTTTAGGCTAATCATCATAGAGGGAAAGTTTATCATTTGCATGTATTTTGTCTTGCCAGTTTGCACATTCAAGCGATTTTAAACCATTCAAGCACTAGAAGAGGCGAAAGAGAACTCAATTCGTTACTCGCACGCTAATATCTGTGCGCACAGCCGCACACACACAGGAGTGTTTTAGATTGCCTTGCGTTTGAACGGACACATACACACAAAATTATGTTAAAATACCTTTCTTGAAAGTGTTCTCGTAAACCCAGTTGGTTATGTCTAAAGTGAACGTAAACAGTTGAGGAAGAAATCAGATGTGTATCAGTACATTGGATCGGTGCATTAGCGCTTAAAGTGAAAGCAGCCTATAAATAATCTGCTGCTATCTATACGCCTAATATTTAATATAGCTATCTATTCAATAATGCTAATCAAACAATACACAGCTTTAACAAAGATGAACCTATATGTAATTTATACGTTAAACACGATATTTTAGTATATTATTATATATTAGTATATATAGTGTATATATAGTATATATTAGTATATAGTATATATTATTTTAGTCTGTTTATTACATTTCTGTATGCCTGAATGCTACTGTTAGACCTTACGTTATTTGTAACTTTATTATATTGTATTTATCTATGCTTGTAATTACACTGTAAACCCTAATGATCATAATAATTAACTGGTTTGAGTCTTTTGAGTTCATGAAACTGACAGATTGTATGAGGAGTAAAATGATGAATTAAGTATTTTGTGTGTTTTTGCTTAAGATTAATATATGGAGAGATGTTAGTGTTTAATGTTCAGTTATGTTGGGATTTATAGGGGTTTCTGTTGTTGCAGTTTTAGTGGTTACTGTTGTGCTGAAGAGTAGAGCCTGTGGTTAGGTTAAGAATGGGCTGTTAAACTTCAGGACTACATATGTTGTACGTTGTTTAACTGTGTACATGCAAGTATAGTGGTAGTCTCTTTGTTGGTTATATTAGCACTGGTGTGCTTTTGGTTGTTAGAAGATTACTGCACGAGACAATGTTAATATGATGCATGGAATTGTTAGAGTCAGCCTCAACAATTTCAATATACATACAATAAACGTGCTTGTATAGTTCAAAATTTAAATTTCTACCAACTTAAAATATTTTATGTTTTTGAATTAGGGTTCACAATGTACTCAAATATCCAAAGTTAAGAGAAATTAGCACACAAGTACTACAAACTCAGAATCTAAAAGTTCTACTTAAACTTGGAAATATCATGACTCAAACAAGTTGAGGTAACTACTTACCTCAAATTTGAGTTTTGCCAACTTAATCGGGCTTAGTGTTTGTTCTTATTTTATTACTGACTGTTCAGACTGTTGTCTTTTGTCTGAACTTTTAATAGTCAGTAGTTTGTGGTATCGAAGTAAGTGTACTTTAAGTAATAAATGGAAAGCAAAGTTACATTTGCCCCCACCCAAATTTATTTATTTTATCTTTTTTTTTTTGTTGTTGCTGATCTGGAAAATTATCATATCCATGACTCAAAAACCGTAATATCCAAACCATTAGTTTTGTGGTCCGTTGCACCACTACTCTGTAGTATATTGTTTTGTTTGATTTCAACACTGTAAACCCACATTATTTGATTATAGACATTTGTTGTACCTCCAGTAATGAGATCAAACTAAACAGTGTGGTCAAACAAAATGGGCATGGTTTTGCACAACGTATATATTACAAACTGTAACGTTATATTAATTAAGTAAATGTGAATGTGTTCCATAATGACTAGAATGGAAAAAGGGTAACTTAGCCCCTCTCTCTAGTATTGTTTATGTAAGAGGCCACTGCCTTGGTGTCACATTAATCTGAGGTGATATTCAACCCCTCATAAGCTATTATAAACAGCTAAAAATAGAGTGTTGTGCTATAAAGTACATTTGAATAATGTTGCTATTTAATTACTCTATAGCATCATGCTTTATGCCTTAATCAGATGTTGATGACAGAGATAAAATGGTCATCTTGGGGGCAAATGTGTTTTCTGTCCTCAATCTAAATGAGGTCTAAATAAGAACAATGTTCTATATATTCTTTGACCTTAAATGCTTAAATTAGTTAAATTAACAGATGAAGAATTGCTGTTCAGGCTTCTATTCTCATTAAAATCAGATTTGCAATCAAATGTATCTTTTGTTTCGATGGACTCAACTTGATGCTCCTTTGAAAACAATTAGTAAAATCCCCTTTTCCCCCAGTCAATGAATGTGGAAGCAGTACTCTTTGACTGCTGCTTACAGGTGCTGTCTTTATAAAGTGTGCATCTAAATATAAACAGATTGTGTTTGGACAGAAACAGAACCTTTAGTCTTGTCGGTCATGCCCTCATCCATTCACCAAGTGACATTCAATGAGTTAAGCAAATATAAATTTTGAAGCCTCATCATGCCCATTATCCCGTCACGTCTAATGGTTCGCGTCATCTCTGATTTACTATGTAGTGTCAGACATGGAGGCAGGGATCGGAGCAAATGGATGGCTTGTGTTTTGTGAATGCCACCCATAACAATTAACTTAAAGGTTTCTGTTCTTATTTTAGTATTTTTTCCCACTGCTTATAACAAAACAAAGAATTATTAAATTTCAATAATCAAAATGGATGTCTCATTTGAATTCATAAAATTTAATAACAATTTAATAATTTATAAATAACTATAGTGCCCTATGAAATGTTTTATTATACACAGAAATTCTGTGTTTTATGATTTAATACAAATTTATATGGCAGTCTTTTTGCATTTTAATATTCACAGACACTATCCATATTGCTGTTTGATTAAGTGTACAGTCTTTTGATTTATTCATCCAAATTTAGGCAAATTCTGTGACATTTGGCATTGTACAGTAAATCCCATTTTTATGCCTGGATTCCGCGTTCTGCATCACGGAAAACAGCATCCTTGAAATATGAAGAGTTTTATTTTTCAGCGTGAAGGATTTCAGCATTTTGTTTAATGGGCTTTTTTTGGAGGTGTCATTCAGGTTCCTCTTGAGGAGTTGTTCTTTGTGGTGTTTGAGTGGGTGGCAGGCTGCTGTGAGTTGGCAGGATCAGTGTCTGAGGGTATAGTAGAAGTGCCCAGTCGGTGGTGTGAAGTGGCCTTAGGTGCACTGAGCCATGTAGCATGAGTAAGGCGGGGCGTCTCTGCATTGTACCCTCCACATAGAAATGGCCTGACCCATTTCAGCAACAGCCAGCGAGGGGGATGGGCAGTCTGAGGCTGCTAAAAATACCCCATTACCGACAGCTCTACTGCAGAGGGATCCCTGAAATCGTTGTCCTTGACTAGCGTGAAGTTGGCTTGTACAGTGTAGGGTCTCCAATTGCCAACCAAGACCGAGAGGGTTTTCCTTAGGTTTTCTTGCAGCCTGCTTTCAAATGCATTGCATTTTGTAATTGGGGAGCTCTTAGATCGCATGTGAACCTGCCTATTTATTCATAGGTGCATAGATAAATGTATGTTTTTTAGGGTGGATAGAATGTTGGCCAAATACATGAAATTACACAGTGCCAGATGTACTGTAAGTGCCTGTTTCTTTGTGTGAGAAATCTCATAAAAGTATATGATATGATGCTTAAATTATTGGTCTTAAGGCAGTCCACCACAGGTGCAGGTCCAAAACTGTCCTCTAGCTTTGTATGGCAAGGGTTAACATTACTGTTGCTCCAACCATACTGTGCTAGCTGTTAGTTTGAAGATCCAATCACAATGATTTTCCACTGTTGTGACATGTGACCTGCTCTGCAACCTGAAACTGTCACGGCACAGCAAAGGTTTGGCACTTCCCTCATCGTGGCCATGCAGTCACTCATAGATGATAACTGGGAGAAAAAAAGAGGTCGACTGTATGGGACAGAGGTTATCTTACTTGAAACCTGCACACATTCTGTTATTTACAATGTAACTTCTTTTTGAATTGCCATGCTGTGACTGCTTGAAATGAATCATTGCAGGAAGTTCTGTTTTTACCCATCATCGGTTTTCACAGACACATTTTAGGACCAGTTGCCATTTCAAAAGGGAGGAACACAGTTAGCTGCTGCAGTGCAAGGCTGTTGGGTGTTTCCCTCTTCACTTCCAGTTTTAATAAGCGAGAAAACTGAGCTTGTTGACTGACGTACTTTAGACTTTATTTGCTAATGCTCTTTGTGTTTTACTGTATTTATTTTTGGTTGTGCAGGAACGCTTTTTGTCGCAGCTTCATAAAAAGGATAAGTTCAGAGTTTCTGCACCTGAGTGAGTAGTTTTAGCTAAAGATTTTTCTCTTAATTTGTCTGCAATGTTCATAACATTGCCTGTGAGAGAAGTTGATTGCCCAGCTGGTAGCCTGTTACAGAGCAGCATGCTGTTCCACGCTCTGCATGTACTGCTGCAGGTAAATCAGTCCTGGAAGGCTACTACATGTTTTACCTCTGCTTACAAAACGAAAGCACTCTCAACAACACCATATTCTCATCCTCATAGTTTGAATTTTCTCTCTGGTCCTCCTTAAACCTGTTCAGATCACCCATACTGCTGATCTGGTTGGTAATTTCCTTTATTATATAATTCTAATAATGTAATTTAATGAAATCTTCCTGATAAAGGCAAGGGGAGCAGGGGGTATGAATGGCCACATGACAAGGGTGTTGATTTGAGAGACAGGTTGTATGGTGCTCGGACAGACAGTGTCTTGATTGTCTGCATTTTAGTTAGCCCTATTATCTACTAAAATAGTCCCAAAGAAATTGTTCATTGAAAGTCCAGTGGGATTCATCTGTGAAGTCTGAGAGTGTTATTTTGTTTGAGGGCATGTTATAGATATGGAACGTTCTCTTTTGTTTGTGTACATGAAAATATGAAACATCATAGATGAACTTTGTCCAAGCATTCCAAGGTCTCATTGTGCTTCTTTACACATTGTCACTTTAAATGCAGTTATTGCATTTACTTTTTGTGGTTTTGGCAGATGCTTTTATTGCATTCAATGCATACGTTTTATCAGTTTAAGCATTCCCTGGGAATTGAACCTATGACCATGCTTTCAAAAAAAAGAATTATTGTGTTGTGCATTGACTGACTATATAATTAAATGTCATTCTGGCAATGAAATTTCTACATTAACGTTTAATATACTGCTTTCAGTTGTGCTCTATTCCATCAGTTTCCAAATTTAAAGCATTTTCTTGTTGCTTAAAAAAGACATGTATAATGTTTGGGGAAAAAAGGCTTTTTTGTCTCTCACATAGTTAAGATGGCAGGTCAGTTCCCACGCTACTTCTCAAAAAAGCCCACATAGTTCTGCTTGTAACAGTGGGTAGCATGTCACCTTGAAACTCAGCCAGTGAGTTCGTTCTTACTAATTCCAGGCCAGATGGAGAGTTTTCTAAATTTAAGGTGTTTGTTGATGTTTTGTGTTGAAATGAATGCACAAAATCAGTTGGGTTTTACATTTAGGAATATTAATATATAATAATTAATTTATAATCAAACATTGTTTTCTTTTTTTGCAGGTCCTTGGGCTGATTGTTTAAGTTTTTATTCACAATGAAAGCAACGCCACAGGCTGAGGGGAATGGCTTGTGAATTATCCCAGTCCTGCCACCTGCAGTCAGGCATCCTCCTCCTCCTCCTCTGAAGGACGTCAGTTGTTTATGGGAACTACTGGCATTGGTCTCCTGAGGATATAGCTCTCCTTGTGGGACGCCATTTTTCCACCCTTGCTGAGACGTGGTGTAGCCGGGAGACATGGCTAACAACTCATACAGCGGGGTGAAGAACTCTGTGGCCGAGCCCAATCACGATGGAGAGTTTGGCTGCTCGCTTAAAGAGCTGCGCTCTCTCATGGAACTGCGAGGGGCTGAAGGATTATACAAAATCCAGGAATCTTTTGCGGACGTTAATGGACTTTGCAGCAGACTGAAAACATCGCCCGTAGATGGTACATAATCATTATCTTGCTTTTACTTTGCTTTGCAGGAATCAAAATACAGTTCCAGGAGGAACACCCACTCTTTGGATGGTTTTAAACAGCACTGTTGCATCACACTCTAAACAAATAGATGTTAGCAATTGCAAGCAAGTTAGTTACACTTGAATGGCATCTTGCTGCATTTTAGTGCATCTACAGTCTATTGGAAGGTTCGCTGCTGTTGTCCCATTGCTGCTGCTGCTCGCTACATGAGCCAGGGCTCAGGCAGCATGTGGACAGTATGCTGATATCTTACACAATGTCTAATTGAGATGTAGATCTTTTTTCTTTAATAAACAGTAAGACTAGACAGAGAATATCCTAAATATAGCCTGCATGCATGTTGGTTTGTTTGACATTTCAAATAAAAGACCTTAATGTCTAACACAGATGCATTTACCATCCCATCCGATAGTTTGTGAGAATATGGCTACAGCAGGAATTTGACAGCTTTTTTATTGACTTTTTTTTGCTCAGTTTATTTATCTATTTCTTTGTCTTTAAGGCTACTGTTTTAATCTTTTTAAAAAGCTAAATCACAAATGCTCTCTAAGGAGTATTTTAACTTTAACGGCAAAACACCTACTGTTAGGATGTGCCCAATTAGCTTTGAGTTTATAACATTTACCACTAAGATTATTTTAGCAATATAACAGCATGCAAGTATTAAAAAGCGCAAGCAATCTGTTGAAGCACCTGACACTCCACATGCAGCCATATGCTCTTGACTTTCTTCGAAGCTTTTAATACGAAATCCTCCCATACTTTAAACAACTTGGGTCGTGAACGTATTCCTCCCAGTAAAAAGTGCAAAATGACGTCATTGACAGAAGTTCTCTGTGCCACATCAAAGAAATCCAACTAATCGACAATAAAATTCATTATTGATTATTTTCATTCTTCTTTTTTTTTTTTATCTTTTTGCTCTTCGCGGTCTCCGCTTACAGTTGTACAGTTGTACATTTTCTTTTTCTTTCTTTCATTGGAAGGGGTATGTGAGCAGGTATATAGTCTTTATGGTAACATATATAGAAAAGTGCAGAGTCAGTGTGCAGCCCACAGCTGCAGCTCCATTGGTTTATTACCTCTCTGTAGACATTAGGTTTAATCGCTGACCTGACCTTGATTGAACTCTTGGGGGAAGGGATTTTCAGTTTGATCCCAGATTAAAACGGCACCATGTCCATAGCAGTTCTCTGCAGGCTCTTTGAGACACAGTTCTATCATGCTTGAACACGCTAGGGGTCGCAGATCAATATTTCATCATGTCATTTGGGAGCTTTTGCCAGTGTTTCAATGAGAATACTTCACTTACCTATTTAGCATGCAGGCTTGATCAGCAGTAATGCGTTTTTGTTATTGAAAGTCAAAATATAGCACGTCCCTGATGGAGAGCTACAAAGCGACAGTCTCAGTGATTAAGACTCTTGCAATTAGTTTTGCTCCTCCACTGAAGAAAATGTTGAAAATAGGGAATTATGGGTGCTTGCAGGGATGTTCTGTTTGGTGACAGTCCCAAGTTTCTATGATATTCTGGTATCCCTTTTTCATTGTAAATCTTTAGACTATTTTGGCCAATTTTATAGTCCAATCTAGTCGCTTAGAAAAGTAATAGCATTTGAGGTATCATTCATGTCCGTACAACAAAATATTTCAGTATGAATAACAATAATAATAGTCATGCTTGCATTAGTATTAGTGCTGCATGATACTGGAAAAAACTGACATTGCAATATTTTGTTTTTCTGCAATATATATTGCAATATGAAAAAATGACTCACCAGATGACTTGAATAGCTCTATTTGGAAAGAATTAATCATTCTAGGATGATTGGGGTGATTTTGTAGGTGAGTAAATACGCATAGAAAATAATAAACAAATTATAAGCATAGATAAATATATTAGAACAAAGATACAAATGAAATAAATAGTGCTTTATGTTTTTCAGGTAACAGTCTTCAGGTACAGAAATTGAATAATCAAATGTAAAATAACACTGTATAGTCTTTACAGTATAAATGAAATATAATTAATCTGTGTTAAAGCTACAAAAGTGATTTTTCTCTTTTGTTGTTTGATTAACATTCATGACACAGAAAGCAGTAGGAATATTAAGCTACTGTCACTTTCTCAATTGTTTAGTTCACCTAAGCCAGGAGCAACTGTGTTTACGAGGATACTCGATGTTTTGCGTGCGTTTTGACAATTGTTTTTGCATGTATGTGTCCGTTCAGGCACAAATACATGGAAGAAAATGGCGATTGGTGCACGTTCAGAATTCAGTTGTTTCGTGTCTTTGTGCACTCAAATGATTTCAAATCGCTTGAATGTTAAAACTAACAGGACCTAAAACACGTGCAAATGATAAACTTTGTATGATGGTCAAACTTTGCAATTAATCCGAGAATCACGTGCATTTTGAACCGTGTTGTCTGATCCATACAGATTAATGATCCCTATACTTAACATAACACAATCTGCGATGTAATTATCGCAAATACACACATCACAATTTCAATGATAAAATGATATATCATGCAGCCCTAATTAGTATTAATGTTGCTGCTAGGTCATAAACAATACCTAATCTACATTAAATGTATCTGACACTTGGTATTATGAATAATATATTTGGCAGAGCAGCACAATCTATCTTTCGGTCTTAATAATGAGGTAATTCTACATTCTGATATGCATGGCATGCTTGTATGTAGTGTCACTTGCTGCATCCTGCCCTCACAAGGTCTGACTTTTATTAATAGGCGATGAAATGCTGAGTGATTGAAACAAAGGCTTACTGTGCTGTCTGCAGTCCAGAGCTATACCTTTGTCATGGTGTCTGTGGAAATGTATATTTTGACTTCATGGCTCAAATAATGGGGTCACACTGATAACGTCGATATGACTTCTAAAAATGTGTGTTTTGTTTCCTGAATAGATTGTCTGAAATTTGGCCCATGCTGTGCCTGAGCTTTGTATACCATGTGAATTGTGCATTAGTCATAGAAGAATAGTCTGAGAATTTCCCCCTAGATATTCTATTCAGTGCCCGGACTGATAGAGGGCCCTGTCGCTTAGCCAGTCTCGCTACACGGCACACGGCTAACTGAGATCGGAGCCCCACAGCGATCTGCCAGTTTAGCTCTGCCCTGTTCCCTTTGCTTCACAATAGCACGCTGGCAGGCAGCCCTGCTGTTATGACACGTTTTACAGCTTAATCAGATCACTCAGCTTTGCCATAGGAAATTAAGCAGTCATTCAAGATTACAAGAGCTTTGACAATTGAAAAGGGATTTCTAATTAGTAAGTAGGCCATTTCTCAATTTCGTAGCAAAGCCACCACTAATCTTTCTACTTTTTTGATTTAACTAGTTACTTTTTTACAGCTCTTTTGGCGTCACTTTAAATTGTGACGTTCTTTTCATCTTATTCATGTGAATACATTTTATGCTAGCCCATTTGACTACCATTGAAAGGGTCCTCGAATCTAATGTATTACACAATTCACATGTGTAGACACGAGGGATTTCTGCTGCAAATTAAAGGCGAGGGCCGATGATTTGTTTTAACTAATGGGATTTTTAATTGAAAAGGGCTACTAGTATACATGACTCTTTCATAGGCCCTCAGGACAAACCTTATGGGGGCGGTAAGAGTTAAAAAAAAGAGTGTTAAATCTGTGCTATTCACAATTCTTTTTAAAGGACATAATGCAAATATTTCTGAAGGATATCTCAGAAAAGACTTAACTGCTTAAATCAAGTGAAAGGTGATGTTTGGAAGGTATACAACCCACCGCAAGCTTCAGCCAGTACTATTGATACTGTATGACCCAGGCTCTGGCACTCTCATAATTGTGTTAAAGGTAAAGTGTGTGTGTTTTCTAGCACTTTCTTCTTTCTCACCTTATAAGCAAGACATTTGTAGGTTGATTTCCATGAAAAGTGGATACTTCAAAACATTGCTCTGTTTGTTTGAGCATCCTAGCCAGACGACACAGCAACATTGGCCCAAACGATAGAGGAAGTTGCAGACTGAATTGTCTACATGCACAGAAAAGACACACTTTGCGTTTAAAGGGTTAGTTCACCTAAAATGAAAAATCTGTCATTACTCACCCTCATGTCGTTTCAAACCCGTAAGAGCTTCGTTCATCTTCGGAACACAAATGAAAGTATTTTGATGAAATCCGAGAGCTCATAGACGACAACTTAACTACCTTTCTGGGCTTTGAAAGTGGTAATTAAGACATTGTTAAAATAGTCCATGTGACTACAGTGGTTCAACTTTAATTTTATGAAGTGACTAGAATGCTTTTTGTGTGCAAGTATACTTTTTATCTCTTCCCTGTCAGTCTCCTACGCTGTTTACATTGTAGACAGTGCAGCGCTTCCAGGTTCTACGTCAGAACGCCGACTCCGTATTCGCAGACGCTGTACGTGTGAGCACCACGACGCATGTGTGTGACACTGACACAGGATCTGGCCAATACGGAGTCTGCGTTCTGGCGTAGAACCTGGAATTCTGCACTGTGTCTATAACGTAAACAGCATGGGAGAATGACAGGGAAGGGAAGAAATTGTTAAATAAAGTCATTATTTTGGTTTTGGTTTTAGCACACAAAAAGTATCCTCGTCATAACATTAAGGTTGAACCACTGTAATCACATGGGCAATTCTGACAATGTCTTTACTACCTTTCTTGGCCTTGAAAGTGGTAATTAAATTGCTGTCTATGGAGGGGTCAGAAAGCTCTGATTTCATCAAAAATATCTTAATTTGTGTTCCGGAGATTACCGAAGGTCTTTGGAACACCATGAGGGTGAGTAATTAATGACAGAATTTTGATTTTGGGTGAACTAACCCTTTAAGTGCAGCTGCACCTGTCAGAAATATCCTTCGATCTTGAGTGCTTACTATGAAATATTGCATCTAAAATGTAACCAGCATGGAAGATCAGTAGAATGATGTGTTTGTGAGGTATACAAAGCCATCGCTCATAATTTGCTTTGTTGATGTCTGTATATTGAATGGGTTGATGAGCATAGTTATTTATTATTTAATGTTTTTCTCTTGTCTTGTCTAGCTTGTTAAATATTTATTGAAAATTCTGTTAATAATTTCACCCGTTTCTTTCCTGAATTAACGCATTATAGATTAGCAAAACATTTGCTTCTCCATAGAGGCTCCTGTTTTTGTGGCTGTCAAGGTCCCGGGTGAGAATAGAAACTGACGTCAAATGATTTGGTCTCCTTTAGGGAAAATGCAAAAACCTTGGAGTCTTCACAGCAATTAGTGCAAATGCTAGTTTTAGGTTTACAACACCTAAAACTTATTATTACTTTCAGCAATCACAGCGCTACTTCTACGCTCAATAGCATGCAAATGAATGAGCTGTCTAAATGCCCATGTTTTGATGGTCTTAGTTTTCTTTTCTTGTTTAATCTTCGCCTCAGTGATGCTCC
Source organism: Elopichthys bambusa (assembly GCA_037101425.1). Taxonomy (NCBI): domain Eukaryota; kingdom Metazoa; phylum Chordata; class Actinopteri; order Cypriniformes; family Xenocyprididae; genus Elopichthys; species Elopichthys bambusa. The sequence continues at coordinate 11,071,105 of CM074454.1, read as the reverse complement.
AGACTAGCTGTCTGCATGATCTGGAGTGAGAGTGGAATTGGGATGTGTACTGCAGCATAAATGCATTTTTGACAGAGGCGTAAGACCTGACTCATCTGCTCCTTAGCCCACTCTCCAAGCAGGAAGAGAGAATGTAATCCTCAGCCTCAATTTCCACACTACACAAACCTGGATTTAATGCACTGGCGTTGAAGCAGGCAGAAGTTTTCAGCAGTTAGCTGCTGTCATCAAGACGTATTGATTACCAGGATAAACAAACCTTTTTAGTTTGCTTCCTTTTTGGTTTCTCTTCCCTATTAACTGATTTTCAGAATCTATGTATGTACATGTCATTGCTGAAGCTTAAAATCCTATTTAAAGTTCATTACACCCTCCGTTTAGTCTAAATGCACCAGTGTTGCATGACATTGCCCCCAACAAAACTTATTTTTTTTATTACAATCACAAAGATCATGACATTCAGATTGTTCTGTGAAATAGTTTCCACTAGAATAGAAACTGCTAGACAAGTTAAGCAGCAGTGAAGAATCTAGCCATATAGAATTTAATTTGAGACCATTTTCATTACAAAGAAATGGCAAGTAACAAATTGAATTAAACATGAAATAGAAAGACTTCGTGTTTTCTCGTAAAACGTTCTTGATAATCTTACAACTTCGAAAAATCATTTTTTACTGTATTGGTAGAACTTGGTGCTAGCAACGTGAAATTAATCAACATATTTTCATTTACGTTTATGCATTTGGCAGATGCTTTTATCCATATCGACTTGCATTGCATTCAAGGTATACATTTTATCAGTTCATGCCTTCTTTGGGAATCAAACCAATGACCTCTACTATTTAAGTGCTGTTACTTATCTGTGGTCAAATGAATTCATTAATAGAGATGTCGCAGATACTGTAGTTGTCCAGACAAAAAGCTGTTTGGTTTTGTAGTCAAAAGCTGAGTATAATCCAGTATAACAAATGTGCTTTTGAGAGACAGTGTTAATATGCAGTGAAACCTTCAGCTGAATGGGAGACAGCAAGAGCCAAGCGGCTCTATGGCTTTGCTGAGTAATGTGGAGGATGTTGTCATGACAATAGGCTCTGCTGACCAGGCTACTCTCTGGTCTGGCAGGCAAACCATCCTGTTCAGTCACACATACACATTCATTTTGACGCCCAGACACTAGATGCATAAACACACACTCATGCATGCTTTTTGTCCGCATGGCTCATTCACCACATCTAGGCGTGTTTTCTTTGTCTCTTAATATGTGATGAGTGTGAGTGAACTGAATGCACACACCACACATGACTTCTTTGAATACCTGCTTTAAATATAGAGAGTTATTCAAATAGGCAAACCAGAGGACTGCTGTTAAACCAGTGCATTTGAATGATTCCTGTGAATGAGTGTACAATGAACCCAACATTTGTTTTTGTACTGTCAGTTTTGGCATTGGGCCTGGATTAACTAAGTTTTCACACCCAGGACATTTTCAGGATCTTGTGTCAAAATCCTCACACGCTTTACTGCTGTACGGCCAGTATTAATGGATTAGCTGTGCTAATAGCTCCTAATCGATGAAATACAAAAGAGTGTAACCCTTTTTGTAAATCTGTTTTTTTCTAACAAAGATTTTAGCCTGGACATGGACAGACATGGTTAAATTTGTTCAGACGTCTGTAGAAACATTAGTTTAAGAGTCAAAAAATATCATATAGAATAATGCAATATAGTTGTTCTACTGCCATTCAAAAGTTTTGGGTCAGCAAGATTTGAAAGAAATGAATATTTTTATTCAACAAGGATGCATTAAATTGGTCAAAAGTGACAGTACAGACTTTTTATAATGTTACAGAAGATTTCTATTTAATGCTGTTCTTTTGAACTTTGTATTCATCAATGAATCCTGAAAAAAATTGTAACACTGTTTTCAGAAAAATTGATAATAAGAAATGTTTCTTGAGAAACGTTATTAGAATTAGAATGATTTCTATAGGATCATGTGACATTGGATACTGGAGTAATACATTTACATTCTAAAACGTATTCAGACAGGAAACGGCTATTTTAAGTTGTAATATATTCTTCTCTGTGACCTTTTGGTCTTATTTTGAAAGACTTTATCTCTAAGCTACTGTCGCTGACCCACAGGTCTTTTTTTCCTCACTAATCCTGACTTTCATAGAAACTCATTAAGTATCGTATGCTGCTATATAGGCTATATAGGCTGTGTACTAATTTTGTGTTTCTTTCTCATTCTTTTTCTTCCAGGATTAAGTGGGCAGCCCTTAGATATTGATAAAAGAAAAGAAGCATTTGGACAGAACTTTATACCTCCGAAAAAGCCAAAAACCTTTCTTCAGTTAGTATGGGAAGCATTACAAGACGTAACATTGATTATTTTGGAAGTGGCAGCAATAGTTTCTTTAGGCCTTTCTTTTTATAAACCTCCGGATTCAGAAAGTAAAAGTAAGTAACCTATTTATTTATTTCTGCTTTATTTATAGCTTATCATCTCAATTTCAGGCTGTTCTGAGCTGAGTTTTATTGTGTGTGTGCATGTGCAGATTGCGGGAATGCAGCGGGTGGAATAGAGGATGAAGGAGAATCTGAGGCTGGATGGATAGAAGGAGCAGCGATCCTCCTGTCTGTTATTTGCGTGGTGCTCGTAACAGCATTTAATGACTGGAGCAAGGAGAAACAGTTTCGTGGCTTACAGAGCCGCATAGAACAAGAGCAAAAGTTTACGGTGGTTCGGGGAGGGCAAGTCATTCCGATCCCTGTGGCCGAGATTGTCGTCGGGGACATTGCACAAATTAAATATGGTAAGCTGACATTAATTTGCTAAGATCTCTCGTTTCCTTTTTAGAAGGAAGTCAAAAGTGCCAGTATAACATTTAAAAAAGACATCAGAAATGAACATTATGGTGATGGGATGCCTTCTTTGTCAGGTGACCTCCTGCCTGCTGATGGCGTTCTCATCCAGGGCAATGACCTCAAAATAGATGAGAGCTCCTTAACCGGAGAGTCTGACCATGTGAAGAAATCGTTGGAGAAAGATCCTATGCTGCTGTCAGGTGGGACATGAAGATACAATCCACAGCGACTTAAACAGATCATTAGTGTTAATGCAAAACAAACTTTTTTTTCTTTCTTTTTTTAGCATTTAACATTAGAATTTTTATCACTTTCTGTTGAGTCCTGTCTCTCCTCTACCCAAAACTCAAGTCAAACCAAATTAATGACCAGCTTGGGAGTTCAGATGTTGACTATGTAGGACTGCTCCCTCTCAGCAGGGCTATTGCACATCTTCAGCTAATCCCATTTTATGAAAGCTAGCTGATCCTCTGATAGAATGACATTGCTGTATGCCATCCCAGAGGAGATGAAGGGGGATTTGTGAGCCTGAGTGGGCACTCCTCCAGCAGAGCTTGCGTTAGCATGCTGAGTCTACCCTAGCAAAAACCGCTCCCTGACATTTTTTTATTTTTTTTATAGACCCCCTCCTCAAGCCTAAATAATGAAGAGGGCTGCATTCAAAGCCAAAATGGGGGGCAGAAAAATGGCCAGTCATTTCTGTTTTTTTTAAAGCACAATGAAAAAATGTTTTCTCTCTGTTTTAGTGCTAAAAATTGTTTTAGCACTACCTTCTCACCAAATGAGAGTAGTGTTGTCAAAAGTACTGATTAAGAGAGTCGTTGATGTCTATTTACAACGTTTTTGAAGTGTTGATCATTGTAGCCAATCACAAACTTATCTGATGAGCGTGTTTACACAACAGCCAATCATGTTTATGAATCCGCTCAACAGCGCTCAAAGTATCACATTTTTTTAAATTTCAGTGCCAACTTGGTACCGAAGTCTGTACTGACTAACACTAAATGAGACAGCCCAAAATTTTCAGAACTTGCACCCAAATTTTCAAGAGCAAGTTCTGTGTGGACTAAACTCTGAATAACTAGTTATCATAAAGCTGAGCTGTGTCTCATCTGATGGTTTGTCACATTTTTAGTCTTTCACATATTTGTGTTCTGGACCATAACCAGAAATGGACCGCATGGCCCTCTGACCCTTATTCATCTTAACCTCCTCTGTGCAGGTACTCATGTCATGGAGGGTTCTGGAAAAATGGTGGTAACTGCTGTCGGAGTTAATTCCCAAACTGGAATCATCTTCACATTATTGGGGGCGGGAGAAGATGACGAGGATGAGGAGGAGGAGAAGAAGAAAAAAGAAAAAGAGAAAAAGAAAGAGAAGAAAAGTAAGTTGTCTGTATTATTTGCTGTCTTTTTAAGGCTCCGATATACTCACAGCGACGTTCTTCGCTTAGGGGTAAAACAAAGTTCAAAATGTGTGACCAGCGATATACTGTTAGTGAACATCCGATGCCTACCCATGCTCCTGAGAGTGATGTTTAGATGAATATGTAAATATTTTCTGAGTGCTTTCCTCTCAATAACAAAATAAACACACGACAAACTTAAGAAAACAACAAGCATTTTTTTTTATTAAGCATAAGAAAAGCATCTGATCATAGCAACGTGGATATGTTTGCATGAGCTTTACAATTCAGCGCACTAGTAGTCAGGTCACTTTTATTTATATAGCACTTTATACAATAGATTGCTCAAAATCAAGCAGCTTTACTGTATTAAACATGAAAAACAGTGTCAGTGTCTTATTTCTTCAGAAGTACAACTTCATTTTATACTATAAAACTGCTCTCCAGTGTGTTCATGTTTTCAGTCGCTGACATCTGACCTTGACAGACTGAATCGAAGGAATAAACTAGAAAAGATTTCAATGTTAAAGAAGGCAGAGCCTCTGCAGAAACCTACCTATTACGTAATTGCCATGGACCAATGGTAGTACAAAGGTGTTTACCAGCTGAAGGGTGCAGTTTCAAACTCCCAAAATGAACTCTGTTTTGGCCTGATTTTGTTCGAAATGACGTCTCATCAGTTCATTCTTCGATTTCGCTTGAAGTATATCGGGGCCTTTAGTCTGCCTCAGAAACTAAAATAGACCAACCAGTGGCCTTTTCAGTCTGTAGCTACTGTGGCTGTAGAGAGATGAATTGAATAGGCTGTGCGCCTGTGTGTGTGTGTGTGTGTGTGTTCCTGCGTTCATGAAAATGTGCTTTTGTCTATCTCAGAAAAGATTATTTATTTATTTTTTAATTTAGCAGTTTTTTTTCTCTCTGGTATAAAATGTCTGAAGCAGTGACTCATAGAAAAGTGTAACGATTTCTTGTACACTCCATTAACTAGCTGCCATTTAATGCATTCCTGCAGCCCGTGACTTGTGTGTTGGGGCTCCAAATGAGTGCCTGCAGATACATGAATATTTCAGTACTTTCAGAGGTTGGGCCCCAAGTTGCTGTTCAGTGACGTTGCACCTCTTTGCAATTTTGTACGTTTGTGGTCTAGCCACTGCAGTGGATTTGCAAGCCTCATGAGGTTGTGGCACACATCTGTTCGTAAATATTCGAGGGCCTTTTCTCATCCTGTTAAATCAAAGAAAAGATTTGCATAATTGGAAATATGTTTAAATGTGCTGCAGAACCATCGCTTGCATAATGGTGAATAATGAATAAATTAGTGAGTGTTTGTTATGTGGCTTCTCTTTCTCTGTCTATACAGATAAAAAGCAGGATGGCTCTGTGGAGAACAGAAAGAAAGGTGAGGAACCCTATTGACTTAATGACATAATGAACACCATATTGGCTTAGCAGGCCACCCTCTTACATGCTGCAGCCTGCATTAAAACCATCGCCTTAACCCATTAGTGCTATTGGATCTTCATTAAAGCTTATCCACACTAGTGAGGTGCAAAGAAGTGTGTGTGTGTGTAGTGTTCAGAGGTTAGGTTGGTTTTGTGAGTGTTTTGGAGCCTGTTCAAAAGTTTGGGTCAGTAAGATTTTGAAATTAATAAATACTTCTGTTCAGCAAGAACGCATTAGTGAGATTTTACGTTTTAAGAGTTCTATTTCAAATAAATGCTGTTTAACTTTTTATTGAAAGAATCCTAAAAAAAAAAAAATCACTGTTTTCACAAAATATTAAGCAGCACAACTGATTTCAACGTTTATAAGAAATGTTTCTTGAGCACCAGAACAGCATATTAGAATGATTTCTGAAGGATCATGTGACATTGAAGCTGCTGAAAATTCAGCTTACATTTTAAAAATATATTAAAATAGAAAACAGTTATTTTAAATTGTAATAATATTTCACAATATTACTGTTTTACTGTATTGTTAATGAAATATATGCAGCCTTGTTGAGCAGAAAAGACTTCTTTTAAAAACAATTTTACCAACCTCAAACTTGTGTGCACCTGTCTTGAGCCCACATTCAGGCCACCCTGTGTTCAGAAACAAACTCTTGTAGCCTTTACTCTAAAAGTAGAGCACGCTGGTGTTTATTGAAGTCCCAGCTACAGATCGCCCTGCCAGAAATGAGTTTTAATCCTCCAGACTAGCGTTACAGCTTTGTTAGTAGGGCGCAGCAGAATAGCGGTTCCACATCGCCCCTTAACCCCCGCTAATTCAGACGCAGTCGCATTACCTCACATCACACACCCGTTAAATCCTGCACACACCGACTACGTCACGCTTCAGCAGCATTAGATGAAGATACCCTGTTGTGTGCTTGTCTGTATGATTGCACGCATGCTGAGATCTTTGTTTGTGTGATGTCACCTCACTGGCAGGCTGTACTTTCAGCATGCAGAGCGATGGCCTTGAGATCAGGCTAAGTGTGTGCATGTCGTCTTTTATAGCCGATAGTGATAAGTGATGGGCTGGACATCTGAGTGTGGCACTGAGGTTTTATGTCTCCTAGGTTACTTGGTCACATGGGTTTGCATGTGGCTTTTAAGTGCGAGAACAATCTTGAGCTCTGTTTTTGAAGACTGTAATAAAATTGTTCATTTATAAACACTATTATAATTAATCTTCTCAATTATATTCGTCACATGGAGGAACCACAATGTATTTAGAAAATGCTTCCTGTGGTCCGAGCAGTGATATACTTGAATTCCTGTGCCCACTGCATATTCACTGTTTTCTCTCTTTTTCTTTGTAGCTAAAGCCCAGGATGGTGCCGCAATGGAGATGCAGCCTCTAAACAGTGATGAAGGGGCTGAGGGTGAGGAGAAGAGAAAATCCAACTTGCCAAAGAAAGAGAAATCGGTCTTGCAAGGAAAGCTGACCAAATTAGCGGTCCAAATCGGAAAAGCAGGTAAGCATGTTTGCTTTGAGGGCATCTATATGCTGGTGTCCTCTTAAAAGTTGGCAAAATGACACTTTAGCGGGTAGATGCTTTTAAAATCTACAGTCTTTCTCTTCTGGGAAAACTAGCCAAATATTTTGACGACTCATCCTGCATTTCACAGATTTTTGTCAAATCAAATGCTTTAAGAATGGAACAAATCACACCAAGAACGATAACTATAAAGATAACTATAGCAATAGCTATATTTGCGTCCACACCAACAAACGATAACGGTGTGTTTATTTTAAGCTCATGCGCTGTGGTTTCAAAGTGTGTACAACAGGTGTTTAATGTGCTTGTTGCATTTACACGGCTTTAACCAGCAAATGTACTCTGCATGCTATGTTTCAAGTGAATAGCTAGTGTAATCGATCTAATCTAACAGAATTTAACTGATGTCAATATAGTGGAATAAAAACAATGCCTAGTCTTTTTCACTGCAACTTCAAAGGAAGCAAGACAATGTTGTTTTAACTAGCGCTGGATACCTAAGGTAATTTTATGTTACACTGTTTGCTAGCCTGGCATAATGATCGTTAATACTTCTCACTGTTTATTCCGAGGGTGTGACTGTTTGTTTTCCATATATCCATTTTCTTTAAAGTATCCTTGAACAGTGGTGGGTTAGTTCACCTAAAAATGAAAAATCTGTCATTAATTACTCACCCTCATGTCGTTCTACACCCGTAAGACCTTCGTTCATCTACAGAACTCAAATTAAGATATTTTTGATGAAATGCGTTGCCTCAGTGAGGCAACTATTGAGAGCAAAGCCACCGAACCTCTCAAGATTCATAAAGGTACTAAAAACATATTTGAAAACCGTTCATGTGAGTTCAGTGCTTCTACCTTAATATCATAAAGAGAGGAGAATACTTTTTGTGCGGCAAAAAAAAAAAAAAAAAAAAAACAACTTTTCAACAATATCTCGTGATGGCAGATAGGGGTATAGAACGACATGAGGGTGAGTAATTAATGACAGATTTTTCATTTTTGGGTGCACTACCCTTTTAACTTCTCCGCGTTTTAAATGTGCAAGCCCTTAAATTAGAATAGATTCTGATTGGCTATCGGTGTTTTATCGGTCAACAGCTGGGGAAAAAAAAGTGATCTTAAAGTGATCCCAGCGATATTGTTTCTCTGTCGTTATAGCTGTGGTGTGGACGGGGCTATTCTTTTATATTTAGAATGATTTTTAGAACCATATCTTTATGGTTATCTTTATAGTTATCGTTCTTGATGTGAACGGGCCTTAATACATTCCTCAACTGACTAGCAATAGTTTCATGGCTATGAAATAACTAAAGCCTGTTGGCTATTTAAAAAAGGATGTCTCGACAAACTTCTGGTTTCAATTGGACATATGTCAACACAGAAAACTGCATTTGTCAAGCGACTTTGTGAGGTCTCGAAACCTAACCGTCAATCTCACAGTGGTAATGGTTTTTGCTGGGATGTCAGATGTCTGCAGCATGGGCTTTAGAGGTGTAAATGTATGTGTCTCTGTGCAGGTCTGGTGATGTCAGCCATCACTGTGATCATCTTGGTGGTGCTCTTCGTGGTGGACACTTTCTGGGTCCAGGGACTTCCTTGGGAAAAAGAATGCACGCCCGTCTACATCCAGTTTTTTGTTAAGTTCTTTATCATCGGTGTGACTGTGCTGGTGGTGGCCGTCCCTGAGGGTCTTCCGCTGGCTGTAACCATCTCGCTGGCTTACTCTGTCAAAGTATGCCCTTACATCTTCTGTTTAAATGTTCATGGTTTTCATGACTTGTCTTTATTTGCCATCTTAGAGTTGTGACATTAGCCATTTGTTCTGACAGTTCTTACAGTATATGCTGATCTAATAATCACGGTTTGCCATCTCTTTTCACATATCGCTTCACATTTATTACCCACTCCTTTTTGCTGTTACAGTAATATTACTTCCCTGGATTTTTGCCATTTAATTGGGGATTAGTGGACTTTCTGTTTAATCTTGCGCTCAATCTGTTTATTGTTTATCAATCTGTTTATCACCTCCCCTGCCCCTAACAACCCAATCTTTTCATTGTTTTACTTTGATGCTGTATTTCAGAAAATGATGAAAGACAACAATTTGGTGAGGCATCTTGATGCCTGTGAAACCATGGGCAATGCCACAGCCATCTGTTCGGATAAGACAGGGACTCTGACTATGAACCGGATGAAAGTTGTTCAGGTCAATATCGCTGACAAGCACTACAAGAAAGTCCCTGAGCCTGATGTCATTCCTGCCAGCATTATGGAACTGCTCACAGTGGGCATCAGTGTAAACTGCGCTTACACCACCAAAATCATGGTGAGTCCCTAAACAAACAATGCTCATAAAATGTTTTTTTTTTTTTTTTTTTTTTTTTTTGGATTGAGCATTTTTATCTACACATTGTCAGTCAATAAGGACTCGATTTAAACCTAATATGACAAAAAAAACATAGCAAAATAACTACAACTTCAACTAAAATTTAAAATAAAAAAATTAAAATATAAAAATAAAAGCTAATTCAAAATAATAATTGCATATAAATAATACTAAACAGATTGTTATAAGCTTTGAGTACCCCTTAAGGGGTTCATTATGAGTCAGGAATGACTGAAATGAAATAACAGTATATCATAATGCAGTATCTTTTACTAATATTGATTTGCGCAGTTTAGGACCAGTGGCTGAATTAAAAACCTTTTGTAAGATGTTTTAAAGCATATCTCATATTACAGTTTTTATGATTTTTAACTAGTTTATCTTTTCTTCTAGCCCCCTGAGAAGGAGGGAGGCCTGAATCGTCAGGTGGGCAACAAAACTGAATGTGCCTTGCTGGGCTTTGCCATGGACTTGAAAAAAGACTATCAAGCAATCCGCAACGAAATCCCTGAAGAGAAGCTTTACAAAGTCTACACCTTTAACTCCGTCAGGAAATCCATGAGCACCGTGCTAAAGAATGCTGACGGAAGCTTCCGGATGTTCAGCAAAGGAGCCTCCGAGATTCTGCTGAAGAAGTATGCCATGCTCAATCATAAATGCTTGGTTTGGTCATTGTTAATGGCTTGGCACCAGTTCACTTCTTTGCATCTTATAGGATGAGTAAAACATTGTAGTATTCTAGAGTTTTTCTTATAGAGTGTGTGAGAGGTGTGTCTGCAAACTTGATTGGCAGATCAAAAGCTTCACCTCCTCCTCCAAAGCCCCTAGGCTGTGTTACTGATAGATTTCCCCAGAGAAATTACTTGGATGGCTTAGTTGCTATGTGCTGTTGGGTATCTGCAATATCTCACCTGTTCTCTCCTTACCCAGGTGTTTTAAAATCCTGACAGCGACGGGTGAGGCAAAGGTTTTTCGGCCCAGAGACCGAGATGACATGGTGAAGAGAGTAATCGAGCCTATGGCCTCTGAGGGCCTGAGAACCATCTGCCTGGCTTACAGGGACTTCCCTGTTTCTGAAGGAGAACCAGACTGGGATAATGAGAACGAAATCCTCAGCAGGCTCACCTGTGTGTGTATCGTTGGCATTGAAGACCCAGTCAGACCAGAGGTATAAGCATTAACCATTTGTAAGAAGTTTTCCTTGTTTTCTTCAGCACATAACTTACATTTTACGGTTATATCCTTATGTGTACATTTTAGAAAGTCACGCAAGTATTTCCATTTTGCTTAAAGGCTTGTCCTGACGGGAAGCAAGTTGGCACCAGCATGTGTATGCGCAATAAACACACAGAGCAAGAAATAATAGGGCTGCAATAATTCTGACTACTTCTGCACAATTAAAGTGCATTAAGTACAAAATTTAGTTGTTCCAATTTAGCAGACTTTAAGTAAACCAGTTTAGTGTACCAAATGTACAATTACACTGGAACACATCCGAATTCCTGTTTTGTTCACTAGTAAAGACATACCCAACTCGGTCGACTATGTTTAGTGAATACTCACCAGGATGTGCATTTTGATGTTTTTGACCATTCAAGGGCAATAATCCATGAAAGACACCTGAAGCTGTGATCGCACCTGTCTATATGTGTTTCTTTGTTGTTGTCTTTAGACTCATGCACTGCGCAGATATATTTTATTCCCTGTAGATAGTGGAAACAGAGCTCTGCACAGATGTCTTGACTCCTACTGTCATACATCGAAGCAAATTAAGAAATACGGCTCTTATTAGAATCCTGTCATTCTTAAAGGACCGTTACTAATAAAATTTCATATCGTACCACTTTTAATAGCATCGCGATACCTTTCTACTACCAGTATATCATGCAAAACTAGTCAGATAATAATCGGTCATGCTCACTTATTTTTTTCCTGCTCAGGTCCCTGATGCCATTAAAAAGTGCCAGCGTGCTGGAATCACAGTGCGTATGGTCACGGGGGACAATCTTAACACTGCCCGTGCTATAGCAACTAAATGTGGCATCCTGCAGGTAGGAGATGACTTCCTCTGCATTGAGGGCAAGGAGTTCAACCGCCGGATCCGTAATGAAAAGGGAGAGGTGAGAGGTACAGTCACACAGCAGGACTTTTCACACAAACACAGAAGCTCACAAGCTCATAATATGATTCTTTTTTTTTTTCTTTCAGATTGAACAAGAGCGGATTGACAAAATATGGCCTAAACTCCGGGTGCTGGCGAGATCTTCGCCGACTGACAAGCATACACTAGTCAAAGGTGCTCAGAGACTCGCTCCTACAGTATGAGCGATTAATTCTGTTTAAAAAGTGTAATTCTGCTGTGTAATGTGCTGTAGTTTGTCTTGACAAATGTCTTTTCCTTCAGGTATAATTGACAGCACTGTTGTGGAACAGAGGCAGGTTGTGGCTGTAACAGGAGACGGCACCAATGATGGCCCTGCCTTAAAAAAGGCCGATGTTGGGTTTGCCATGGTATGCTACCTGACAGGGCTACAGAAGAAAAAAAAAAAGAATTCTATAAGGAATCTGTGCACTATATCATGACTTTTGAATGGCTTTTATATAGTGTGCTTGTTATTCTCAGGGCATTGCCGGCACAGATGTGGCTAAAGAAGCCTCCGATATCATCCTCACTGACGACAACTTCAGCAGCATTGTCAAGGCAGTCATGTGGGGGCGGAATGTGTACGACAGCATTTCAAAATTCCTCCAGTTCCAGCTCACCGTCAATGTGGTGGCTGTGATCGTGGCCTTCACTGGAGCTTGCATCACACAGGTATAAAAAAACTCTTCTACCATGAAGCACAATACTGCTGTGGATGACTGAGCTGTTAAGCTAAATAGTGCAGTTCTGCGTAAAGGATTGCGTCTTAACAGATGCACCGTGGTGGCTGATGGAAGCAGCTGATTGCTACCCATCCTGTGTGAAGTGATTGGAAATTGTTAGTCTGAGGCATGAAGACTTGCAGGCAGTCAGCATGGGATCTGGCACTGCTGTCCACAGGCAAAGCACCAGTCCGAAATGAGCCAGCTCTCCTCTGTTAAATGGAATGATAGTCAGGCTGATTGCAGTTGAGGTCCTGTATTATTGCATAATGAATGGGAGGATCACATTTGCGCTTTGCATTGCTGTCCGTAGCCAAGGCTGGATGTGGCCTCAAGCCTCAGGTGTTCTACTTGTTTCCTATGTAATTTTCCCTGGATATTGTGAATGAGCAGACCCACTCAGTATGTGTGCCCGCAAACTCCACCTGTCATTTATGTAGTATGCTTTGTGTTAAATATTTTGTTGAATCTGATTATTTTTCAGCTTGGTATTCTAGTGTTTAAATTAAAGCTACTGTTAAAGCTACTTTTTTTGGTTAAAAAATTATCCAAAATCAATTTTTTCAGCATGTACATAACCAGCCAGTGTTCAAAACTATCTCCTTACCTTCCATCACCCAAATTATAAAACATTATTACAAGCTTACCGTTGTGAATCGGGGTGTTTCCACGGGAAATTCGAGGAGGTCACCGTTTGTCTCTGCGTCATTGCGTAACATCTGTAAACGAGTCCCAGCTATTAGGTTATATCGCATGTGAGATGGATAATTTACAGCCTTTTCTCACAGCAGCTGCAAAAAATAATCATTTTGATGGTGGATTGTATGGTATGACAATTAATGTTTGAGATTAGATCTACAGGTAATGTTAATACACACTAAATACACAGTCACGCAATGCTGATTTTGTTAACATTAACAATTTGAGAAAGTATAACAATAATAATAATTTTGCACGGTTTGATGTGATCCGAGCTAAATGATTATTAGATTTAATCACCTTTGGCAGCGTGATTTACTGTAATGTTTTTTTTTTCCCTCAGTCAGAACAAAAGTGGCAGACATGTTACTTGTTCAGATGACATTTTCCGTTAAATTCTTATTTTGGTCATACTTCCAAGACTACAATCTGTGATTCTAAAGTACAGTATCCACACTGATGTGGTGATTGATAGCAAACATTAGATTCATCCGCGCTAAAGAATCCGAGGCACAATGCACGTAAACATGATAATTCTGCAAACAACTGCAATTGCAGGTTTCAAACAGAGATGGTGACAGAGGCAAAACTACAGACTGCAGCTTTAATTATGCAAAATTATGCAGATTTCTCCTAAAAAAACAAAAAAACACTGTGCACTAAAAAAAAAAAAGGCAGTACTCATGCAAATGCAGAACTGAGAGGGTGTTTTTGAATGTTATGAAGGTGGCAGCAGTGAATGAGGTCAGAACCGTCACCTTCTGTTCTCTCTCACTCTCCCAGGACTCTCCTTTGAAAGCTGTACAGATGTTATGGGTAAATCTGATTATGGACACATTTGCCTCTTTGGCCTTGGCCACTGAACCCCCGACTGAATCTCTTCTGCTGAGGAAGCCTTACGGCCGTAATAAGCCCCTCATCTCCAGGACAATGATGAAGAACATATTGGGTCATGCGGTCTACCAGCTCACCATCATCTTCACTCTGCTCTTTGCTGGTAAGAACTAACACGTGTTCAGGCTACAGAGTGATTAAAAGTAAGCCAAGCACATTATAATAGCATAAAGTAAACGTCCATGAAAATGGAGGAGCCTGCAGGTTGTGATATTAAAATAATTAAAATAATTAATAATAGTCAACAATTGTTATTCTGAATTGTTTTGACTGCACCCTGTTTATTGTAACTGCTGTTATATCCTGTATTATTTTATGATGCCATGAAGAGCCATGTCTTTTTAAGAGTATTCTTTCTAACAATGCAATGTTTTTACTTTCTGCTCATCTTTCAGGTGAGAAGATATTTGACATTGACAGTGGGCGTAATGCCCCTCTTCACGCTCCCCCCTCTGAGCACTACACCATCGTCTTCAACACCTTTGTGATGATGCAGCTGTTTAATGAAATCAATGCACGGAAGATCCATGGGGAACGAAATGTCTTTGAAGGCATTTTCAATAATTTGATCTTCTGTTCCATCGTCTTTGGGACTTTTGTTATTCAGGTATGTCCACTGTATGAAGGCACATAATCAGAGCACATTGATTACTTAAACATAAAGAGAGATTTTTTTTTTTTTTTTTTTTTTTTTTTAATTAAAAATGCTAGTGTGATCAAAGCATAATGTCATGAACTCGATAAGTGAAAAAAAAAAAAAAAACTTTCCCATTCAGATTGTGATCGTGCAGTTTGGAGGAAAACCATTCAGCTGTGTGGGGCTGAACATTGAACAGTGGCTATGGTGTGTCTTCTTGGGCTTTGGATGTCTACTCTGGGGACAGGTGAGCATCATCTGACTATTCCTCCTTATATTATAGAAATCAGCTTCTTGTAGCCTGTAAGTTGCATCAATCCAAACTCCTCAAAAGTAATAGAGCAGTGCCCCCTAATGGCAGTGAACTAAATCGCCTGACTCAGAGCATTTTGTTTTTTTCCTGTTGCTACTTGATATCTTTCTACGCTCTCATTCAGGTAATTTCCTCGATCCCCACGAGTCGGCTGAAGTTCCTGAAGACTGCTGGTCACGGCACGCAGAAGGAGGAAATCCCAGATGAGGAGTTGGAGGAGCTGGACGACCTGGATGAAATCGACCATGCTGAGCGAGAGCTCCGCAGGGGGCAGATCCTTTGGTTCAGAGGCCTCAACCGCATTCAGACTCAGGTAACCTCTCAAAAACAGCACAACTCCGCAGTCCCCACTGTCCAAGCTCAGGAGCCCAAACGCCCGCCTTGCTTAATCAATTTTGATTTTTATTTCCCTTTCTCTGATTATGGTTTGTGTTAGTACACCCTCCAATCGATTCACCACTTATGGTGACCTTATACTGGTGGAAGAGGGTTTATTAATGCAGTTTATCAGTGCAATAAGCCGATCAATGCTAAAGGCAAATGTCAGGTCAGGTTCTTTTAATTCAGTGCCTTTTTTTCTCTCTCAGCTGCTCTGTCTCTGTCTTCTTTATATGGGTGCCCTTCTTCCTCTATCCCTTCTCTTTTCTCACTTCTTCCTCTGACTCTGTCTTTCTCTCTCCTGTGCGTTCTCTGGGCCTATCACACTCTCTGATTCCTTCCAGATGGATGTAGTGAGTGCGTTCCAGAGCGGAATTTCCTTTCAGGCGGCCGTCAGGCGCCAGCCCTCCAGCTCCAGCCAACAGCACGATGTAACCAATGTTTCTAGCCCTACACATGTAGCCTTATCTCCTGCTACTGCCTTCAACACCGCTTCTGCCACTGTCGGGTGTGAGTGCGTGTTTATTAGTGCATGACAATTAACATTTCCTCCTCTCGCCTAACGGTCTTCATTCTTCTCCTAATGTCCTTCCTTCTCTCTCTCTCTCTTGTTCGAAACGAATTGTATCTCGAAACATCTTCCACATTGCTTCTCAATGTTAACGGCTGAATATCTTAAGTGTTAAGGTTGAGGTATCTGTGTCTGTGTTTGATGGCTTTGGCTGGGTTTCACCAATGAGGAGTCGTTGTCTAATACTGTCTGGTGTGTCTGCAGCCCTGCGCGTGCTCTCCAGGCTCTTAGTATTCTGCGTGTAAATGTTTTGAGTATACGCCCATGGTCACACTGATAATCTGACCAATCGCACCAAATTGGTCTTGTGAATGGGTTTGTGGGGCATTTTTAAGGAGTCGTTCTGGTAAGTATTTCGGGTTTCTGTAGGATCGTCTGATAACAAATGAGATACTGGATGTTGTGCTGTAGTTTAGCCACAAATGAACTTCCTCTCCTTTTTCTGCTGTTCGTCACCTTTCCTGTGGTGTTAGTTTTTGCTCGTTCACTCATTCTTGGTGTTACTGTCCGTACTCAACATGGTTTCTTCTTTCTCACACTCTCTCATACTGTACTCGGTGCCAGTTTTCTCATTCTCTTTCTCTCTCTGTCTGTCTTTTTTTATGTAACTTTGTTATTTACAGGGAAGATCTGGAGACTGGAGGAAAAGCTGGTGGAATCATGTCGTTTCTGTTTGTCTTTCAGCACAATTCTAACCACATCAATATTTCCATCTTTCATCAGGTCCTGGCTGTCCACAAACCCTTTTTCTTTGTTCAGGGCACTTTTGTTTAAAACAGTCTTTTGTTTTAGTCTTGCTAATGAAATGGATATTGGACATTGGGAAACTGAGTTTGAAACGCTTCCACACTGACTGCCGCATATTCCTCCTTAGATTCTGTGAAATGTGTCATGGGCTATACTCAAAGGTTTACCTCTGTTCAAACACAAGGTAGCGCTGCTCTGCATGGGTCCAGTCTCTAGACCATTTGTGAATTTACTTGTGCTGGTTAGCTTAATCTTGCTTGGCTGCTTTAAAGTTTTGCGTCTCTACTTCACAACATAATAAGTGATTGATCCCTCCCCACCAATAAAAGCATGCCCAAAAATATTAACCTCATGTGTTGAGCTGTGTCCTCTGGGGTTACCTTGTCCTCTCTCTTCTGTTCTCTCTCTCTCTTTCTCATTTGCATTTTGAATAATTGGCTATCTGTGATTTACAACTGAGAAGGCGCCTAAGTTTTTTCCAGTTTGGTACATCCGTTACTTCTCAATCCTGAGAAAAGAGGATTTTCTGTCCCTCGGTCAGAGGATAAGCTCACTGTAACACAAGCATCAGGTTTTCAAGAGTTTCGTCCTCTCTTTAAGTTGCACGACATTTGACCGCTCACACACTCTCTCTCAGACAGTTTTGGTGCGCTAACCTCACTGCTCTCCACTCATCAATTAAAACCAGTCCATTTGACCTGTGGTTTAACCTTTTACTTAAAAAAAACAAAACAAAAACAACAACAAAAAAAGAAGTGATGTTTGATTTTTGTATGCCTGTTGTGTATGTGTGTGCAAACGAGAGGTAGATCTCTGTGAGCGGCAAGGCTGACTTTACGTCCCGTTCTCCCACAGATCCGAGTGGTGAATGCATTCCGCAGCTCGCTGTCGCCCTATGAGGGCCTGGAGAAGCCAGAGTCTCGCAGCTCCATCCACAACTTCATGACCCATCCAGAGTTCCGGATAGAGGACTCAGAACCCCACATCCCCCTCATCGACGACACAGACGCGGAGGATGACGCCCCCACTAAGAGAAACGCCACACCTACGCCTCCTCCCCCACCCTCGCCCAATCAGAACAATAACGCCGTAGACAGCGGCATCCACCTCTTCCTGGATCCCAGCAAGCCAGCCACACCCTCAACTCCCGGGAGCCCCATGCACAGCCTAGAGACGTCCCTTTGATCAGCTCCGCCCCTCGGTACGACACTCAACAACTGCTCGTCTCCGCAGAGACTAAAGCCTGGAGAACTCATTGGATGAGAGGGGCGGAGCCAAGGATCTCTCGGGAGCTTAGTTCTTAGCTTTTGCTTCTTTTTATCTGGATGGTGTTGTACATTTTGTTCTTTTTGCCCTTTGCTTATTCAAACACTGATTTCTGCATCATTTGGCTGTTAATATTTTGAATTATTTATGTTTTTTGGAAGACACAGGTCTGTTTACAAAGTTTGTAGATACTTTTTTTTTTTCTTCTTTTTGTTGGTGGAAGAGCTTCCTGATGCAGAGAAATGGGGACAATTGAAATAAGAGAAATATTTCAGATACTGCTGTATTTTCAGGAAAAAAAAGGGTGTTTCTATGGAAACCGAACTATTTTTGCCTGCAAGTTTTATTTGTTATATATTTGTAGATACATAGAACCTTCTAGCCAAATAGAAAACACTAAGGCTTGTATAGCAGAGAAGGTATTGAGGTCCATGGGAGGTTTTTTTCATTGGACTGGTGACGAGAGGGAGCCGTAGACGAGGATCTCTGTCCATACATCTCCTCTCATACTTACTATTTCATCCCTTAAAGTTGTTAGTTTTGTTTTTGTTTTTTAAGTTTCAATATTCCATGTCTCATTCTCATTTGGAAGTTGAATTGTGTGAAATGGCTGAAGTCTTCACACTTTTAACGGTGTGATTTTTGAAGTGGAGGCCGCACCAGGTCAGCCTTTAAAGAATGAATGCATCTGTGATTTAACTATTTGAAATGGTCCACAGTCCACAACAATGACATTTAAGTTCCTGCCAATGTATCATAAGTTTGTTTACTCAGGCTGAAAAAAAACAAAACAAAAAAAAAAATTGAATTGAAAAGGATGCAATGATTTAAAAAGTAAAGAATTTTAACTTAAGATTGTCTTTTAGGTAGTACATTGTTGTCTCGGTCAAAAGGAAAAATAAAGGAAGGAAAAAGAGTGAATTGTTTTCAAAATTTGTTTCATGTTTTTGTTTTTTGAAAAATAATTTCCTTAAGTGTTTTGGTTTGTTGGTAATATGAAAATGACAAAGTTTGTATTTTTTTTTTTTTTTCTCTCCATATTCCATAAAGATTGCTGTCAGTTAAGAAAATATTGCAATTGTCTGTAGAATATATTTAAGACCTGAAGTACTGGAAACTCAAAGGAATCAACATGAAGATTTTTCAAAAAAAAACATGCGTATAACACTGGTATTACAGCACAGGGTACTTTATTTCAGATTCCCAAGGAACGTTTTGATACAGACCATATAAATAAATTGTATTTTTTATGCGGAAATGAGAACATCTCAACCTGCTGAACCAGACCTACAGGGATTTTACATAAATTATATTCATGGGGGGGGCGGGGCACTCTTAAAACAAGGGTCGTGATTGGTTCTCCAAGTAATATAATACTCAGGGTGGCTTATAGCATGAAACTTATGGTCAAAATACTAATGTTTTGTGTTTTTGTAATGTTTAGGAGTAGACTTACTTTTTTGGCAGCGGGTTCCAGTTCAGACTGTTGCTTCTCTCCACTCGTTCATTTAAGGGTGTAATAAAGGAGAAGAAAGGAAGAAAAACAGGAGAAAGGGATTCGGATTGGTTCAGTCATTGCAACTGCACTTCTTCTTTTTTTTTTTTTTTTTTCTTTTTTTGAATAAGTTATTTCATTTTTTTCATCTTTATTAAATAAAAAAATGCTTGTTTGCAATTTAGAGCAGATATATTAAAACAATCCATAACTTTTTTTTTTCTATAGCGTCTTCCTATAATGGGAATGAATGTTTATCCATCTGTTTTAAGGATCTGTTTTTTTTTTTGTTTTTTTTTAAATCTTAACGTTTGGAAATAAAAGATCATGTCTGTTTATCTTGCGCAATGTAAATGGATATCGTGATTCAACTTACATTTTAAACTTGTCGAGTATCGTGTATGGTTTTTAAGAATAAAAATTGATATTTAGCGTAACCTGAGGGCCATGTTTTCCTTCATGCTGAGCACACATTAGATTTAATAATCATAATGCAAGTTCCAAAAAGCAGTCCATTCATCTATTAGAATTCTACAGAAGCCATACGACTAGCTTTGTGTAATGAACTGGTTCATTAAAAAGAACCGACTCAATTGAACGACTCAAACATAATCCTCCGGTTGTCCAGTTCAATTTATTGACTCGATGGGTCCTTCTCAAAAGTAAGGATGCACATATTAGATGCCACATAATCAATCAGCCTTCATTCTTAATATAATTTTATAATTATATAACCATCTCTGGATGGCTGAGTGTAACGGTCCAAACATCTTATATTCTGTAATGGAAAGACATTATTTTGTATATTTAAATATTGAAATCTTTGGAATACATTTAGTTGTAATGACATGTTTTATTTCGTGGCTTGTAAGACAGTAAATTATTACCTACAGTAAGACCACAACAAAGTGAAAACCCATGATTATTATTGTACTTTATAATATGAATATTACAGGACGATTCATTCAAAGATTATAAATGAATTTGCATTGTTGCATTACTTTTGTTCTTCTAAAGGTCTAACAGGGTCATTAGAGCAGAATGTAAACAAAATATGTATTAAACCATCACAGAATATGAAACGGTTATATCAGAATTACACACTTAAACTATGACTTGAATGCACAAAGCAGGGTTCCCACTCGTCCTGGAAAACCTGGAAAATTTATGACAAACTTTCCAGTCCTGGAAAACACATGGAACATTAGAGAAAATGTAAAATGTCCTGGAAAATTTTGTTGTTGTCCTTGAAATTATTTTTTTCTTTAGCTGAGAAAGACTTTATCACTGGCCAAAAACAATTACCATTAGTTGCAGAAAGTGTGATGTTCAGGAATGCTGAGTTTTGACGTGAGAGTAGTATTTTCAATGATCATGTTTAGCCATGTGTTAGCTAATGCTATTAACTGTTCAAATGTATGCAGCAAATGTTAATTGGTAAGCAGCTACCTAATTCAATAACTTGCTAACTAATAATTTTGATGCGATATAAGGTCAATAAGAGATTCATTGTGCAGTGTAGCCAGCTTCATTGTTCATCGTTTTCACAACAGTGCAGAACTTTGTGAGTTTGCGCTAAAGTGATTGACAGCTGCAGTGATTAAAAAGGGAAAATCTGTATATAACCCCTTCGCAATTTGAAAAAAAAAAAAAAAAAGTTTTTCATGCTGCAAAGTATGCACACTGCAAAGTTTTGGGAATAACTAACTTATTTAAATGCAGGATTGAATACAAAATTATATTGATTGACATGGTGATAACCAGCATTGGACGGGACAGAAAATTCTAATGTCAAAATAGATGTGTGCATTGTGTAAATGCAGACTAACAGACCTGCCACACGTTTTATTACGTGTTATGGGTGTCTTTGTTGTTCATCGACTTTGTCTTTGACTAATATTTTTATTTTCAAATAGTTAAACAAAACATTAAAATAGTTCCAATATTTTTTTGCTGTGAAATGGACGCTGGTAACTAGAACAATCTGTCATAATGTATTATTTAGGAGCTCATATCAAAAACTGATTTTATAGTTAAGTCATGGCAATAAACTATGGAAGCTTGTTTCTGCCGCTGAATAAAAAAAAAAAAAAAAGTAATTGCAACTTATCTCAAAATTAAAAAAAAAAAAAAAATCTTGCAATTGCGAGCTTACATAATTGTGATATAAACTCACAACTGCTTGGTATAAGGTCAGAATTGCATGATATAAACTCGCAATTGCATGATATAAACTCGCAATTGTGTGATATAAAGTCAGAATTGCGAGATATATACTCACAATTGCATGTTAAAGTCAGAATTGCTTGATATAAACTTGCAATTGTTTGTTATAAAGTCAGAATTGTGTGATATAAACTCACAATTGTGTGTTATATAGTCAGAATTACATGATATAAACTCGCAATTGTGTTATAATGTCAGAATTATAAATTGCATAATTGTGATATAAACTCGCAATTGCGAGAAAAGTCAGAATAGCGCAATATAAAAAGTCGCAATTAACTTTATTTTTTTTAATTCTGTTAGCGGAAACAAGCTTCCATAGTCATAATGTATGATTAAGAGCTCATATTAAAAACAGGGCTGAGTTCATCTCTGACAAAACATTGCAAAACGTTTTTAAACGAAAACGGTGGTGAAACACCCAGTTCTGGTGACGCAAGAGATGCAACTATGGCAGCTGAGAAGGCCATTCTTTGTGTTCTTTTTGAAGAATTTTCGGAGCCTGATGAAGTCGGTATAAATACGTGTTTAATACTGCAAATTACGCTCGATGTTACAGTCACTGCCCTTGCCATCCAGAATAAAAGAGAACATCCCAATCGAGTGAAGGGATTACTAATTACCTAATTACTGTGATCCAACATTTGCCTTTATGTTTATGAAAGTTTATGAAAGTATCACTCCACAATACAAAAGCAAAATATATAAGTATAGTATTTTTGTTACATTAATCAGTGATTTGATCTTAGAGTGTGCGTACGCTTAAATCCATGCCAACGCTCATATTTATAAAAACAGTCTTTGACGTGGAAAAGTGCTTAAAGCCACGTCAGAGCAGACGTACACACTTTTCACTGTCAGATTACTGCAGGTTTTTGGAAATCTAAGCTATTCTTGCAGCTCGCTAAGGATTTGGACGATGACTTGATCTTTTATATGTAAATGACATTAATTAGGTGTTGTTTACAATGCAGGGAACTGAAACCATTCAGCTGTGCGCAAGTTCAAGATCATTTGCGATTTATAGATTTCACATCTGAAAGAGAAGCGTACGCTCGTTTTCTGTGTAAACGTTCATTCTATGAATCACACGTATCTGAGAAATGATCGTAAGATCAAATTTAGGACGGTTTCTGCACAACATTTTATAAGTGAGGCCCCTCGAGAGCAATATATTACTTTAGGGCGTGATCCTTGCCTCTTTTTTTTTTATTCCTGCCATAGTAAAATTTAAAATGTCCTGGAATAGTCCTGGAAAATGATTGCTGAAAAAGTGCATATTATGAGTGCATTTGTTACTGAGCTGACATTTGCAGAATCTGTACATTTAGCAGAAGTGCCTAATGCCACTTTCCTGAGTTTAGCTCCAGCCCTAATTAAAAACACCTGAAGTAGCTAATCAAGGCCTTAGTGATTACTAGAAACTTCCAGGCTGGTTTGATGTACTCTTTTTTTACACAAAAACTTTATTTGATTAAACAAGTGATGTTATTTACTCACATTATGTATGTGCTATCAGTTTGAGTTTGACAAAAGAATTTTCCAAGTTCTTTACCATTTTTGTGATTGCTTGTACATTTGATACAGTACTTTATTTCAGTTCATGAACATTGACATTGTAGTTTTAACACTGACATTATCGCACTGTCTTGCAAATCTCACAATTGCTAATGTTTTTCATCATATAAAACAAAGTTTTCAGTAAAGCTCAGTCTAAAACACAATTTCACTCCTCAGATGTGGCTCGGGAAATAAAACATTGTGTTTAATGCTTTGAGTTCTGAGTTCAAGTCCAACTATTGTTTGTGTTAAACTGCTGTTCTAATTATTGTTGTAGCTGAACTGAAAATCTCAATCACCTGTTAAAAAAAACCTCAGGAAAGGTCACATAATCTGTGGATCAGTGGCTGGTCATTTGCCTATTGTGCATGAACACCTTGGTTCAAATCCCACAGTTGTTGATTATTTTTATTCACATAAACCAAAGCTGTTCAATAAATCTCCATCCAAAACACATTTAAACACTGCAGACTCAGTGGCTCAGTTCATAAATTGTTGCATTGTAATATGGGAGTCCTGAGTTCAAGTCCAACTATTGCTTGTGTTAAACTGCTGTTCTAATCGTTGTTGTAGCTGAACTGAAAATCTCAATCACCTGTTAAAAAAAAACCTCAGGAAAGGTCACATGATCAGTGGCTGGTCATTTGCCTATTGTGCATGAACATCTTGGTTCAAATCCCACAATTGGTGATTTTTTCATCACATAAACCAAAGCTTTCAATAAAACTCCATCCAAAACACATTTAAGCACTGCAGACTCAGTGGCTCAGTTCATAAGTTGTTGTGTTTTAATATGGGTTTCAGGTTTAACTCTATGAATCCCGAGTTCAAGTCCCACTATTGCTTGTGTTAAATTGCTGTTCTAATTATTGTTGTAGCTGAACTGAAAATCTAAAATAAACTTGGCAAATGTCACAAAATCTGTAGCTTAGTGGTTGGTTGTTTGCCTACTGTAAAATCTTAATCACCTGTTAAAAAAACCTCAAGAAAGGTCACATAATCTGTGGATCAGTGGCTGGTCATTTGCCTATTATGCATGAACATCTTGGTTCAAATCCCACAGTTGTTGATTATTTTTATTCACATAAACCAAAGCTATTCAATAAATCTCCATCCAAAACACATTTGAACACTGTAGACTCAGTGGCTCAGTTCATAAATTGTTGCATTATAATAGGGGAGTCCTGAGTTCAAGTCCAACTATTGCTTGTGTTAAACTGCTGTTCTAATTGTTGTTGTAGCTGAACTGAAAATCTCAATCACCTGTTAAAAAAAAACCTCAGGAAAGGTCACATGATCAGTGGCTGGTCATTTGCCTATTGTGTATGAACATCTTGGTTCAAATCCCACAATTGGTGATTTTTTCATCACATAAACCAAAGCTATTCAATAAAACTCCATCCAAAACACATTTAAACACTGCAGACTCAGTGGCTCAGTTCATAAGTTGTTGTGTTTTAATATGGGTTTCAGGTTTAACTCTATGAGTCCCGAGTTCAAATCCCACTATTGCTTGTGTTAAATTGCTGTTCTAATTATTGTTGTAGCTGAACTGAAAATCTAAATCACCTGTTAAAAAATCTTTACAACCATCACAAAATCTGTGGCTCAGTGGTTGATTGTTTGCTTACTATGTGTGAAAATCTTGGTTCAAATCCCACCATTACCAATGCTTCCTTTATTTTAATGACATAAAACAAAGCTTTCAATAAAATGCTAATGTTTTTCAATATTTAATTCAGAGCACTCATTAAAACTCCACCCAAAACACCCAGTAACTCAGACTCAGTGGCTCAGGTGATAAAATGATGCATCTTCATCTTGGAGTCCTGAGTTCAAATCTCACTATTGCTAACATTAAATCCAACAAAGTGCCCCAAACACCAACACTCAGTGTGAAAGCCATGATGGCACTAACTGCTAAACACATGTTGGCACAAGACACAGACAGAATGTAAGTTTGACCACAATACATTGTTGAGTGTTTTTTCACACCGTATTGCCTGATGCTTCAGTAGTGTATGTCGTGCTTCACACTTCTGCACTCAACTATGTGAATGTTAATATGTGCTTTATCTTTCAATGTCGAATGAATTCTGTGGGACTCATGTGGTGTTGAAGTTGAGGTTATGGCCTTCAGTCTGCCTCTGTGTTTCTGGGGACAAATAAAAAACGTGTTTTACAATCTCTCCCTTCACCAAGAGGACAGGAAGAATGTGTGTTGTAGAGTAGTAAATACTGATGTCAATGACCGGTAAGTATTTACTACCCCACAACACACATTCATCTGGTTCTCAAGCTTTTATTTTTACCAAGTAACAAAGGGAACATAATAACATAATTGGAACATATTGCCTTCAGACATAGTTAAAGACAAGTTAGTCCTTTAAGGATTAGACTTTGGCAGAGAATGACAGTCTACCAAAGAGCAGCATCACCCAAATACTAAACAAACATATTATGTCCTGCTTTGACATATCAGATAAATGCATACATCGATAAAACATTAATTAATGTAATTAATGACAAAAATTATGCCTGCTGTATAATGTGTGTAGTGACTTTAGAGAAAAGCAAAGCGACTTACAGGTAAGTCTGGATTCCTCCTGAACTTTATTACAGTGTGTCAGTTGTTTTTGCAGATGAGCTGAAATATGTGCTGATGAGTGACATGATGAGTCTGTCATCACGTGTCATGTTGTTGACAAGAAGGATCCAAATGTGTCATGCTGAAGTAAAACCCGCTTCCGCCATCTAGTGGAGCGGATGGCAAACTGCACCGTTTGAAGCGCCAAACAGGAAGTGTGAGTTGCGAGTCGTTGATGAGAGAATACACATTTTTAATCATATATATATATATATATATGTTTTTGTCAGGATCTGGACCAGCAGATAATTTTAGAATCTACTAGTTAATTGACACAGATCAGCTCTCAGCTGGAAGGGTAAGACAGACAAAATGTATGATGTGTTGAACTGAAAGTCACATGGCCGAAATACAAACACAAATAAAATACAGGGCAACAGATCAAGACTCTTTTTGAATTATTTGTTTATTAGTAAAGTAAAGTTTTAAGCTTCTGATTTAACGTTATCTTTATTGTTTTGTTGTTGTGTCAGTACAATTCACAGGACTCAATGTTTTGTTTTATACTGAGCATTTGACAGCTCCCTCTTGTGGACATTAAATATGCATTAAATGACGACAGGATTATTTGCACATCTTTCAATCATTGTATTGCATGTTTTGCTCCACGGTGACAACTACAATTCTTAGATCATAAAACTCGACCAAGCATTTAAATATCATCATACTAAGACATATTATTGGGAAATATAGAGTAACAACTGATATTTATATGAATTTTATGTTGCCTAAGTAGTCTATAAAGATCTTATTGATTTACATTACAAGCTATCAGAATTGCATCTTACTTTTTGGCCATATAAATATCAACAACTGCATCTAAAATCTAAACTTTCAATAAACTTATAAACTGTTTCATTTTTTTTCTTTTTTAAATTGATTTTTCTGACTTATATGTCAGCCTTTACAGCATTAAATAACTGTCTTTAAAATATGTATGTTTACCATGTAATATAGACCTCCTTGGGTTGAGACTCTGGCTGCTCATTTGAGTCATTGAGCAGAAGATCAACATCCAGTCAAATGACTATGGAGACACTGTAGCTATTCAAGTCTTCTGGCAGAAACCTAGTGTGTTAAACTGCTTTGTCTCTATCTTTTAGTTTAGCCTAGTCTTGTAGTACTCAAGATTTTTTGAAGGTCTTGGTCTCAGACTAAAAGGACTCAGGATTTTATTTCAAGACCGGTCAAGACCACAACTGTGGGGATATCGCTAAATTGCTGTTGCATTGTCTGATTTCTTTGTTAACATTA
Organism: Elopichthys bambusa; assembly: GCA_037101425.1. NCBI lineage: Eukaryota > Metazoa > Chordata > Actinopteri > Cypriniformes > Xenocyprididae > Elopichthys > Elopichthys bambusa. The sequence continues at coordinate 11,043,902 of CM074454.1, read as the reverse complement.
ATGTGATTGGATATAAAACCTCCTGCTTCAAATGCAATCAATAACTTATTTCTAATTTCAATGTTACTGTTGTGCCGGGTCAGAAATCAACAAGGGGTTGTGTCAAAAATGTCACCAAAATTAATACAAATACACACAAAATTAAAGATATGATTGCAAAAAAGTACTTGTATAAAATCTTGTTATTTATGTTATAATATATGATATATTTAAGCAATATCACAAGAAAAAGGGCTTTTTTCACAAATATGAGCATTTTTTTAAACAAATGTTCAATAAACAAAATTTTATTTTCATTAATCTCAACATTATTTATGCATTTGTAATTTTGTTGTTAGTGATTTTAATTGATTGGTAACAGCTCTATATAGTGTCTTATTATTCTAATTGTAATTATTGATTAAAAATAAGACATTTCTCAGGCAGTAAATGTGGATCTTTCAGATGAATTTGAGGAGTGCTAGTCTGGTCTTGGTCTTGTCTTGGTCTCGACTTGGTCTAGGTTTAGATGGTCTTGACTACAACACTAGTTTAGCCGTATGTGCTCAGCAAACTTGTTCAGATGTAAATGTTAAAATGTATGTGCTTTTTGCAAGATAAATGTGTAAACGGAAATTTCATACAATTATCAAATAATATGGCTTGCTGTGCGGTTAATGTTTGACACAGATGTACGCATACGGAAGTATACAGTTTTAGAACATAAACGCTGCTCAGGTTGCATAATTTCTTGAAGAATGATGATGGAGAGCAGATCGTTCAGAAGAAATGCGATGCAAACAATGGGACAATATATCAATATTTCATTTCATGGATATAATGCTTTTGTGGACAAAAAGTGCTGTTGGATGTTTTTCAATGGACGCTCATGGACATTTTACCCAAGCGCGACAGATTAGATTCATCTTGCGATCGCTATTTCATTACAAAGTCCCGTTGCTGGAGCATCTATATCGTAAAACAGACACCGTAGATTGACAGTAAACCTTTAAAACTTTCAAATTATATGACTTGTTATCTTATTAATATTTTAGATAGATAGCTCCTTTGCCTGAGCTTACTTTCAGCAACCGGGCACCTCAGTTCCAACCACGTCCCGCCTCTTTGCCCATTTTCAGTTATCCGGGAGTGACGCGTTGCCAAGATGGCAGCGGCCCACTTTAGGCTTCAGAAATGCTCTTCAGAAACCTACGGGTGATGTAACAGACACTACGTCCATATTTTTTTTTACAGTCTATGGGAAGCACCCGTGTAGCAATTTTCAATTTGAAATGTAATATGCAAAATGGCAATGAATTTCTGTATTTAAATTTACATTTTCCATACCCATATGTGCAATGTTTGGAGCAAAATGATCATTAAAATTCAATAATAACATTTACATTTGCTATTTCCTATACTAATTTTAACATATAATTATTTAACGCTTTATAAGTTGCAAAATTAAAATGAAAATGTATCACAGAAATGATATAGGTTTAACATGTTCAAGCAAAAATTGTAGCTAAATGATCATTTAAATGTTATTTTTCTTAATTGCATTTGCACTCACAAGTTAAGACAATGTCCCGCAATGAATGTCGCAAAATTCAATGTGGATTTGATTTCCTCGCCCCGCCCTGTCAATCATTACGTCAAGGCAAGGCCAGGTGTTGGAAACATGGCGGCAGCAGGGCTGTGACGAGCGAGGCATTAACTGGCAGATGAAGTAGAGCAAGAACAGAGAAATGTCAGTGTTCCTGAAGATTATGCGCATCCGTCAGTGATGGAATCAGTACGTTATTAGAAGAATAGATATTTATGGTTAGGGCGTCTCGCAGAGAACGCGCCTGGCGCTCGTGCACCTTATTATTAGGTGAGCGCGGCCGCGTGTTTGTATACTGACGCGTCGAGTATAAGTGGTGCTTTACAACAGGTTACTTGGGTGTACTCACACTAGGCGCTCTGAACCGTGCCCGTGCGCGTTTGACCCCCAAAGCCCGGTTCGTTTATCCGTCCCTGACCCGCCTGGAAGAGGTGGGCCAGAGCACGGTTCGCATGCAGTGTGAGCGCTAACCGTGCCGGAGCACGGAACATCTACTACTTTTGTGTGCGCTACTGTCATCATTACGACGGCAAACATCTTTATTACTACTTTGATAGTACACTTTTCAATTCATGTACTTAATTCAAGTGTATTTGGGTTTATAACGGTTCTGGTTCTCACATTATTGATGACCAGGGATTGTAGTTTGCGAGTAGAGCTGCAAAATTCCTCCATTAATGTCAGTTGCCTTCGTAGTTCGTAATAATCCTATGATACGTGCAAGTAAAAATCGCTGCGCAGCATAAGTGATAAATCTATTAGGCAATATCTTAGCGAAAGTGCATTTCTTCTTGTTTTCTTCCATACAAAAAGTTGCATCGTATAAGACGTAAGCGTGCTCCGTGAATATTGCTTGCTCTATCGTTCTGATTATTGTTTAAGCATCATTTATAGGCCTTTTAATAAAACGATGTGTAGTCAATATTGATGCTAATGAGTGTTATTTATAATGTTATTTTTGGAACAAAAGTTTGGTCTGTTGTGAGCAAGTGCTGGTGGTGTGATGGTGTGGAGGATATTTTCTTGTCACACTTTGGGCCCTTTAGTACCAATGGACTATATGCACAGAGCGTTCTTTAGAACTTCCGAAATAATATAATCCAGCGGGAAAACGTACTGTGAAATGTCACTTGTTAGTGTGTTGGTATCTTCAATGACCTGAGGTAGCTTTAAAGGGTTAGTTCACCCAAAAATAAAAATTGTCATTTATTACTCACCCTCATGTCATTCTACACCTGTAAGACCTTCGTTCATCTTCGGAACACAAATTAAGATATTGGTGAAATCCGATGGCTCAGTGAGTTCTCTATGGCCACCAATGTCACTGAACTTCTCAAGATCCAGAAAGGTACTCAAAACATATTTAAAACAGTACACTGGTTCTACTTTAATATTATAAAGCGATGAGAATACTTTTTGTGTGCCCAAAAAAATGACTTTTCAACAATAACTAGTGATGGATGATTTCAAAACACTGCTTCATGAAGCTTTGAATCTTTACAAATCTTGTTTCGAATCAGTTGTTCGGAGTGCCAAAGTCATGTGATTTCAGCAATTTGGCAGTTTTATATGCGATCTGAATCACTGATTCGAAACAAATAATTCATAAATCTTTGAAGCAGAGTTTTGAAATCAGCCGTCAGTAGATATTGTTGAAAAGTCGTCTTTTTTTTTTTTTTTTGGCGCACAAAGTATTCTTGCTTCATAATATTAAGGTAGAACCACTGTGCTCACATGAAAATGTTTTTTTTTTTTTTTTTTTTTAATATCTTTCTGATTCTTGAGTGGTTTGGTGAAAGTTAAGTGTGATAACTGCATTAAAATATAAATACAACATAAAGTCAACCACTGATGGTTTTGTGTCAATGTACAGCGAGTACAGAATGACAGTTAACAGTTCACCGGAAATGGCCAAGCTGGCTTCTCGAAAACCAGGAAGTAACCGTGCATATGGTCAATTGAGCATCATTTAAACACCACAGCCTACCTGTTGTTGCTGACCATGTCCATCCCTTTATGACCACATTGTACCATCTTCTAATGGCTATTTCCAACACATCATGTCTCAAAGCTCAAATCATCTCAAACTGGTTTCTTGAACATGACAATAAGTTCACTATACTCTCCACAGTTACCAGATCTCAGTCCAGTAGAGCACTTTTGGGATGTACTGGATCTGGAGTTTTGTGACATGATAGCTTTTGTACAATGTTGAAAACATTAGTATCTGAGAAATTTTAAATAAAATGTAAAATGAAATTGTTTCATAGAAGAAGAAAGAAGATTTAAAAAAAGAAGAAAAAGAAATATGCCTATGTAATTTGTTGCTGTGACCCAGAAGTATGACCCTACTATGTGTAGCTGTCCAAAATGTTTCTAGAAGAGAGAAATTACAACATCCCCTGAGTCAATTTCAGAAGCATTAGAGATGGGGTGCTTTCTAGTGTGTGAAAGGGGTTTAAACATTATTTTTGGGAATAGAAATTATTATATAAATAACACTCATTAGCATCCAGATGGACTACATGTCATTTTATTAATATAAATGATACATGAACAATAATCAGAACAAGATAAAAAGAGAAAAACATACAACTATACTGATAGAGCAAGCAATAATCACGGACAGTTCGTCTAAGAAAGTAACTTGTTGAATAGCACTGCTTTTTCGACGTGTCTGTTTCAGCACTTTAACAGACACGTGACTGCTATGTATTTTAATTGGTAGCCCATATTTTAAGTAATTCCCTTTAAGCAAATTGATTTGTTGTTTATTTGCTCTATTACAGGCCAAACTGGCCTTAAACAAAAAATATCTGTAGCCATTTGAAATTATGCATTTTAATCATGATCCAAAATAAGCTGTTACACACATGTAGTATAAGTTTTTAAGTTAGATTGTATAATTTCAAGACTTAAAGCAGAATGTTCTTACTTTAGCTTTGTGAAATTATGCTACATAAAACATACCGATGCATCTCTAATGGTGACACTCTCTTAGTAGGCTAGATGATTTTTGAGGCGATTTTCAGTCTTAAACCTCATTTTTCATGCTCTTTGGACTGTAATATTTTATTCTGCTGACACCCTTGAAAAGGTTTTAAACAAAGTCGTCCCAGAATCAGTCTGAGAATGTTTATTAAAACTGTTTTTAATTGATTTACCTATAATTACAATAGATAAAATATACTTTAACCTAACAATTTTAAAAGAAGCCGCTATGGAGTTAAAACAAACACTTGCAATCACTGCAGATTTAAAGGCTCTAAAGACTAAAAATCAACTTGTTCTGTTTGAAAATATCAGAGCCAGTCAGTGAGCTCTATTTTTTCACTAAACTTCATGCAGACAAAGATGTCTTTAACATGTTAGCTGCTTACTAAAGCTAAAGTGTTGATTTATCTCTTTGCCCTGCAGAATAAGAGATGTGTTTGGACCGTTAAACCCAGAGACGTGTGGACTGACATTGACTGTAATGATGGACTTAACTTCTTTTAACATAAGCAATAATGGGATTTGAACCCAGGTCTTCATGATGAAATCACAACAACTTTACCTCCTGTGCCACTGACTCTGGTGAGTTTTGAGAGGGTTTTTGTTGGGTTTTATTGGAAACTCTTTTTTATATGATTAAAAACTCTTAGCACCTGTGGGATTTGAACCCAAACTCTCATGTGGGAGAAACAGACGATTATCCTCTGAACCACAGAATATGGGCTGATGTTTTATTCAGGTTCAGTTTTAATGACAAACACAAATGTGTATAACATAAAAATGGAGACTGATAGTATTTAATTGGCCTGGTTAGACAAAACCTCCTAAACCACAAACTACAACTCAGTAAAGTTACAAAGTTTGTACATACTCTTCATATATAGTTGTATTTAATTATTTGTAGACTACATTTACTGAATGACACTTTAATGGTAATATATAGGGTGTCTTTACACATGATTTAGATGTCTTCTCGTTGCATTTACACTATTTTGACCAGCAGGTGTCACTAGCGTGTGGTGTTTAGAGCGCTTCGAAACAGTGAATCATTCGGTTCATTTGATTCAGTTTCATAAAGCTCAGGTTCTCCCATCACTTTCCACAGCTGGAGGATCCCACAGGCTTTATCAACTCATTCAGAGCAAGAGTGGGATATACTGTACCTTCCTGTAATGGGAATGAACGTTGGGCCATTTTTTTAATTTTTTAATTTTAACAGAAAAAAAACGACATCATTTCTGTTAATCTTGCACAATGTACTTGAATATGGTGATTCATCTAAACTTGTCATATTATGGGCTTTAATAATAAATTTAATATTTTATTTGATGTAATAATCGGAGTCATGCAGTATTGTTTGAATACCGTGAATACCGGGACAAACAGATAACATGGTTTAGAAACGGCTCCTCTTCCTTTCCCCTTTCTGTCTCTTTAATCCCGCTGGTGTCGTCAGTCATTAATGCAGATATACTTCATGTCCACAAGGAGGAGCTCTCAAATGTGAGTATATGCTGCTTGAATCTGCAAATACCAACACAATAACGACAAGAAATCGTTGTTTAATTGTAAACAAAAAATAATAAAGATCACGTTGAATCAAAAGATTTAAATATCTTCTTTACTCATAAACAAACCATTTAAAGAGTACTGTAATGTCTTTTGTTCCTTTGTGTTTGTATTTCGGACATGTGACTTTTAGTTCAACAGACATCAGACATTTTACCTGTCTTACCTTTCCAGTTGAGAGCTGATCTGAGTCAATTAACTAGTAGATTCCAAGTTTATCTGCAGCTCCATATTCTGATAAAATCGTAGATTTACTTTAAAATCTATAAGATTAAACATTACTGTTGTCTCAACAAAGATGGCCAGTTTGAATTTGGCATTTCATCTATTAATGCTGTTGATACACTTATTGGCCACAGGAGGGAGCCGGTGATCAGCTGTGTGGTATTTAAAGTAATAAAATAGGGATTTTTTAGTCCGAAAATGTTAAGATAAACTAGAGGCCTAAGAACAGAGTCAATGACCCAACCTGAAGTAATTTTCAGTTTGTTTTTGGTGGTAATGCGATTCGTCTGGTAGAAACCAGATGGTAAACCAGTGCAGTTTGCAATCCGCTCCACTAGGCGGCGGAAGCGGGATTCACGTTCAGCACGACACCTTTGGATTCTTGTCAACAACATGACACCTGATGACAGTCGCCACAACACCTTCTGATAGTTTTAAGGCCATTAAAGTACATATTCTGCAGATGACAGCTCAGTGACAGACTCATCATGTCACTCAACAGCACATATTTCAGCTCATCTGCAAAAACAACCGACACACTGTAATAAAGTGCAGGAATCAAGAATATCACAAGACTCACCTGTAAGTCACTTTCCACTAAAAAGTGCTTTTCTCTTGTAAAGTCAATACCACACATTATATAACAGTAGTCATTTGAATTTAAGTAAGTTTGTATTGATGTATCATTGTTCTGATGTTTCAAAGCAAGGCTTTAATGTGTTTGCTGGATTATTTGGGTAAAGCTGCTCTTTGTTTGTCAGACAGGGTCATTCTCTGTTTAAAAGTCTAATTTCAACCCTGCTTTTGCATGATCTTTATCGTGTGCATCTAAGAAGCGATTTCCAATAAACTATAATATACAGCAGAGCTTTTTTTATCTGCTAGTGTTGTAGTGTCACTGTAGGTAATAGTCTACTGGATTCATGTTCATTAATAGAGTTAGTTGGTGTTTTGTGAAGCTCTGATGTTTTTGCTAATTTACACAATGAGGTTTTCATTGAGCAGCATTTTCTCATTGTGTTTTTCTGTTGTTTTGTAGATCTGGGATTCTCTGACTCAATTCTTCAACAGTTGATGCCCTCGACTGCCTGGGCTTTGGTTTTTTATGACACTTTAATAGTTGTTGTGTGAAGCTTTGATGTTCTTGCTGCTTCATGGCATTATTATGACCTGTATGATGGGTCAAACATGCAGTTAAACACATGTTTTCTAAATATGTTACAACCCACCCCACTAGTTTATACATTTCAGTTTATTACTGTGCACAGTTTGGTCATGGAGCTTATATATATGGTATTAGTACTCGGGTCTCCCTGTGCCACTGACTCTGGTGAGTTGAAATGGGTTTTATTGTAAACTGTTTTATATGATACAAACTCTTAGCAATCTGTAGTTAGACCACAGAAATGTTTAATATTATATATTTTAAAGTAAATCTTTGATTTTGTCAGGATGTGGAAGGGTAAACCAGATAAAATGTCTGATATCTGTTGAACTAAAAGTCATATGGCTGAAATACAAAAACAAAGGAACAAAAGACATTACAGTACTCTTTGAATTGTTTGTTTATGAGTATTTGCAGATTCAAGCAGCATATACTCACATTTGAGAGCTCCTCCTTGTGGACATGAAGTATATCTGCATTAATGACTGACGACACTAGCGGGATTAAAGAGACAGAAAGGGGAAAGGAAGAGGAGCCGTTTCTAAACCATGTTATCTGTTTGTCCTGGTATTCATTCACAGAAAACAATACTGCATGACTCCGATTATTACATCAAGTAAAATATTAAATTTATTATTAAAGCCCATAATAAATATGACCAGTTTAGACGAATCACCATATTCAAGTACATTGTGCAAGATTAACAGAAATTATGTAGTAAATTTCTGTTAAAAAAAAAAAAAAATGGCCCAACGTTCATTCCCATTACAAGAAGGCACAATATATCCCACTCTTGCTCTGAATGAGTTGATAAAGCCTGTGGGATCCTCCAGCTGTGGAAAGTGATGGGAGAACCTGAGCTTTATGAAACTGAATCAAATGAACCGAATGATTCACTGTTTCGAAGCGCTCTAAACACCACACGCTAGTGACACCTGCTGGTCAAAATAGTGTAAATGCAACGAGAAGACATCTAAATCATGTGTAAAGACACCCTATATATTACCATTAAAGTGTCATTCAGTAAATGTAGTCTACAAATAATTAAATACAACTATATGTGAAGAGTATGTACAAACTTTGTCATTTTATTAATTTGTAGTTTGTGGTTTAGGAGGTTTTGTCCAACCAGGCCAATTAAATACTATCAGTCTCCATTTTTATGTTATACACATTTGTGTTTGTCATTAAAACTGACCCAGGTCAGTTGAAACCATGTATTAAACATTGGTTCATGGGTTCACCTGATGGTCACAAACCACCTAGTGGTGAACCACAGAAATGTGCAAATGTTTCGAAACAGTGTGACATTTTCTGAAATCACATGACTTGGCCAGTTTGAGGCTTGCTTTGAAACACTGATTCAAAACAAAAGATTAATGCAAATTTTCAGCTATATCAAAAATTTGCAGTATATCGAGCAAAGTGCGTAAAACACACTAAAGCATCAGCCTATATTCTGTGGCTCAGAGGATAATTGTCTGTTTCTCCCACATAAGAGTTTAGGTTCAAATCTCACAGGTGCTAAGAGTTTTTAATCATAAACAAAACCCTCTCAAAAGTGACACAGGAGGTAAAGTGTTGTCATTTAATCATGAAGACCTGGGTTTAAATCTCATTATTGCTAAAGTTAAAGCTCACAAATTGCATTATATTCAACAAAATTCCGCAAACACCAACATTTAATGTGAAAGTCACAGTGGTGCAAGTGGCTAAACATGTGGGGTTTTATTTTGTTGGCGAGTTTGCGCTGGAGACGGGTTCAAACCCCACCTCAGCATGTTGTTGCATTACTACTGACATTAAATTGTTATCTATTGATGTTATATTCAACAAAGTACCCCAAACAGCAACATTCAATGGGAAAGCTACAGTGGTGCAAATGGCTAAACCCATGTTTTCTGTTGGTAATGTTGCGCTGGAGACATGGGTTCAAACCCCACTTCAGTATGTTGGGATGATGCATTGTTGTAGTTTATTGTAAAATCACAAGACACATACAGGTGAAATATAAGTTCCTTCACAAAACTAAGCAAGAGATCTGTGGCCCACAGGTTAAAAGCACTGCCTCATGGGTTCAGAGGTTGCTGGGTCGATCCCAGCCAGATCTCTGCAATATGTGTGAATGGAGAGCATGCATTTTGCCGATTTAAAGTTTGCCAGTTTATTAAGCACCGCCAGAAAAGGCATAAGGTCTGTATATATTTGTTAACCGTTAGTTGTAATAAGTGTTTTGTGTGATTCGCTGTATGTTGATGATAATGCAACGGAGAAAGAGAGTTTAATGTGCTGTATTTTGTTTGGATCTTGTGGTGATTTTTTTGGAGTGAAAACGGACGCAATAAACTTCAGTAAAGTTTTGGTCATCATTCGGATGGGGTCCGCTACACTTATAAAGGTTAAAAAAAGTGATTTAGTCAAGAATAGTTTGTGCTCTTTTGTTATTTGGTTAACATTAAAGCGCAGACAGCAGCGCTAGTACCTTCATGCAGTTAGTTAATAAACCATCTGTTATATCGGCCTTTTTCCTGCTATAGTCGATATACCGATGGTTGTAAATTGAGCAAAAATCATCCGATACATCGGTGCATCCCTAATTACTACACATCTAAAACATCATAATTTAAAAGTTAGTCTAAATAATAGTTAAATGTAACTGACTACATAAATTGAAGTCCTAAACCACTGACCAGCAAAGCAACATGGATCTACCAGTTTCAGAAAATGAACCAGATCAGCTCTCAACTGATGGGGTAAAACTGATGAAATGTGTTGAACTCAAAGGCACGTGCTCAAAGTGTAAATACGTCTTGATTTTCTTTTTCTTTTTTTATTATGTTTTAAGTAGCTGTTTGTTTGTCTTTAGTTATTTAAAATGATATGCATCATATTTGTTCACAGTTAAACAATGCTTTCGTGTTGTGTCAGTTCAAGGTTTAAGCAGTATTTAGCATGACAGGGTATGTGACACATAGGACAGATCAAGACAAATCATTTCTCATCAAAACGACTGTCTAAATCTATAAACCAATGATTGATATTACGACTAAATTTTACTGATATTACTGACTACATTTTTTAAAAGTGATTGATTAAACAGACATGATCAGATCAGTGTCACCTCCCCTTGTGAACAATAAGTGTATCTGCAATAATATATGAAAATAGCAGTAGGACATGGGATTTATACACCTTCAAAGTTGTAATCAGTTAGTAAATCAGTTAGTTCCGAAGTTGATATTCTGTCCAACAGCGTAGAGACTTTTTACTGTTTGTATCACTCCGCGTGTCTTCATCTATACGCCAGTAGGTGGCGATTCATTCAGTAACCAAACAAGTGAGTGACTCAAGAATCATTCATTCAACTGATTTGTTAAAAACACTGATTCATTTAGGAGCGAAACACCATTGCAGGTAGAGGATGTGGCTCTATTAGAAGACAATAATAGACAAGACAAGACAATTTTCTAATTAGTTTTGAGGCCAATGTGACATTAAAAAATATATGATTTTAGACAGCATTTAAACAGTAAACAACCTGAAATTTGAATTTCTGTGAAGAATATACTTGTATCGGTCAATGCCAATTATTGCAAAAATGTTTGGCTAGTAATATGAAGTGCAAACCAGGTCATGACATGAATAAATTATTTGTCCTACAACACATAGGGCATATACACTTGTGTTTACTCACTGAATACAGCATTTATGGGATGAAGCACTTTCAAATCAATGCAACATCTGGTAAATAACCTCTTGGTTTTTTTTCTTATTAGATGACTTCTGTTGGAATGGATCTACAGTGATGACTGTTTGTAGTGCTCAACTGCAGTCCTGGGGACTCACAGTGCTGCACATTTTGTTTGTCTCTTTTATTTGATAGGCCTAGTGCCCTAGTATATATAACATATAATATAACATATATTATAACATAGAATATAATTGAGCACTATCACAAGAAAGAGAGCTGTTTTACTGCACAATTCATCAACGTGATCGATTTTTTACAAATGTTCAGTAAACAAAATTTTATTTTTAAAGCATTAATCTCAACATTATTTATGCATTTGTAATTGTACCAATTCAGATGCAACTTCTGTTCCACCTCTGCAGCGTAAAGATGAATTTTGTTGTTATTGATTTCAATTGATTGGTAACAGCTCTATATAGTGTCTTATTATTCTAATTGTAATTATTGATTAAAAATAAGACATTTCTCAGACAGTAAATGTGGATCTTTACATCTTTACATTAATAAACATATACTTCACTCATAAAACAAGCACCAAAAAGAGTTTTGTAAGTTCTTTTGTCCCTTATTATTTGTGTTTTTGTATAAACATCATATTATCTGTCTTACCCCATCGGCTGAGAACTGATCTTAGATAATTACCTGGTACCTGGTCTCACAACTGCCCACATCGCTTTTGGCTTTATTATTACTGCGATACACTTATTGAGCAACAGAGGGAGCTGGTAACCATTTATTTTTTTTGTCCTACGTTTAATTTAATGAATAGGGACTTTTGACTGAGTATACAAATGTTAAAGCAAGCAAGACTCGCTGTTTGCCCGGTAGATCCTGAAGTGCCGTTTGCCATCCGCTCCACAAGGGGCGCAAGCGAGCTTTACTTTCAGCCTGAGGTTGAGACCTTTGGATCCTTGGCAACATGACGCTTGATCACAGTCGCGACAGACCGTTTTAAGGCAATGCAAGTAAGGATTCCGCAGATGACAGCTCAGTGACAGACTCTTAATGTCACTCAACAGCACATATTTCAGCCCATCAGCAAAAACAACCGACACAAACTGCGATAAAGTGCAGGGATCGAGAATGTCACACGACTCACCTGTAAGTAACTTTACGCATAAAGTGCGTTTCGCTTGTAAACGACTATCACGTATAGTTTACATTTTGCTTAATGTTTAAATTGCGTTTGAATTCAACTGTCATAGAAAGACTGCTCTGTCAGTTCATTTAAATCAGGGTTATGATGGTGTGCTGACTCGCTCGTCTGTGTCTTAGATAATAGAGGCAGAAAGGTATCTGCCTCTACTTCTAATACAAATAAGGGCCAAGGAATCTTAATACAAAAACAACTGCAATATACAACACAAAATGAAGTACAATAAAATAAAAACGTACCCTATTTGCAGCAGCAGAAAGAAAGCGAATGCGGATCGGCCCGTCGCGCGAGTAGGGAGTGGTGGCTTCACGTGGGTCTGTTGTGCATTCCTCTGCTTGCGGTATATCTGCACATCCCTCCTCCACAGCTCTCACCTGCGCTCAACACCTGGCGCGCTTCCGGGCACTTTTTCACATTCAGAGGGAATAACATCTTTTATAAAGGTATATCACAGGCTTTGTTTACAAGCTGACTCTCTCTTATAGATATATATCTGTCTTATTATAACTTTATACTGTTTGTCAATAGAGTCAGTCGGTGTTGTGGGAAGTTCTGATGTCCTCCTGCTGCTTCATGGTTTTCCTACTTCTAGCTATGACTGGTATAAGGTATAAGCACAGAGCCATTTTAATATCATTTTTCTAGTGTAAAACCGCATCAACATTTTTTAGAAAAGCAATTATAATCTCAATTTAATGAAACGTGGAAGCAATTCACAAACAGTGACTGGAACTTTGCTTCTTCTTTGCACTTGGTGTTCATTGTGCAGCATTTTCTCTTGATGTTTTCTGAATCTCATTGTCATTTTGTAGATTTGGGATTCTCTCACTCAACGCTTTAATAGAGTCATCGCCCTTGACTTCCTGGGCTTTGGTTTTTCAGACAAACCGGTGAGATGAAAGACATGCAGTCACTACAACTACTGTCTTTTATTATCCATAACATGAATCCTTATTTCTATCACACAAACGTCCCAACTCATGATGACACTACTCTCCAGCGACCACACCGTTACTCCATCTTCGAGCAGGCCAGTGTGGTGGAGGCCCTGATCGCTCATTTAGGGCTGTCAGAGCAGAGGATCAACCTAATGTCACATGACTACGGAGACACTGTAGCTCTTGAGTTACTGTACAGGTGAGCCGTAAGGATCCTTCAAGCTCTCTGGGCAGAATTCAGTTTAATGTTCCTGTCAGTATGATCTGGGTGGTTCTCACGTGCAGTTAAACACACAGGAGCGACCATAACAGGAGCGGACACGTCACCATAAACAGCCTCTGCCTCTCAAATGGAGGTACATTAAAGTTTTATTCAATCTTTATGAAAACTAATATATATATATATATATATAAATTAAGGATTTCTTTTTTTGTTTTCTACCTTTAAAGGTATATTCCCTGAGACTCATTATCCAAGATTCCTTCAGAAAGTGAGTGACATTTTATTAAGACACATTTGTTTCCATTTGAGTGAGAAGTTAATATTTCTGATTTTTTGTCATCTACAGGTGCTGAAGGACTCTGGCTTCATTTCACCTGTACTCACTCGCCTAATAAACTTCCAGCTTTTCTCTAGAGGGTGAGTGGAGCGTCTGGAATGGGAGCTGTGTATAGCTTTATGCTTTCTAGTACATAGTTCAAACCATTTGTTGTACTTTACACAGTCATAAATAATTTAATTGATAAGCTGTAGCCTAATGCATTCAATTGCAAATATTATATGTATTTACCCCACAGAATAAGGGATGTGTTTGGACCGTTCACCCAGCCAACAGAAGCAGAGTTTTGGGACATGTGGACAGGCATTCGCTTTAACGATGGAAATCTGGTCATGGACAGGTGTCCAAGCTTTTCAATGTGTTGCATCTGCTGTGCTTTGCTGGTAATGATAACCATCACCTTTGTTGTGTCTCGCCCAGTGTCCTGCAGTACATTAACCAGAGGCTGAAACACAGAGAGAGATGGGTGGGGGCTCTAACCTCGACTTCAACACCATGTGAGTACACGCCATTCATTCAGGGGTATAAAGTGCTCTGGAGTTGCCATCATGCTGCCAGACTGAGGTGATTCACTGTGGGCAGTGCTATTGAGGCTTAGTAGTTTAATCCATTGAAAAGCACTGCGGAAGCTGCTTAGCCCGTCTGCACCCCATGCAATAAGCATTTGAGGTGACAGTAGTGTAATATTACAATATATTATACAGACAATACAGCAGGATAAGCATTTTAACACTGGGGATGGGAGGGTTGGTTTTTATTTCTATTAAGATTTATACATAGTTTTGTGCTTTGAAAGATGATCAGTTGATAAATCACTTCAGGCTGTATAATGTTTCTTTGTAAATATAACTGATTAATCACTTTCTAACTTTGTAGTGCACATGATTTATGGACCCCTAGATCCAGTTAATCCACATCCACAGTTTATCCAGCTCTACCAGTGAGTATATATGTCAGTTTACTTGTATTGACTCTATTTAAACTAACTAAATTATGATTTTTATCGTTCGTGAATAGGAAATATGTTTAGACTTTTTAAACGTGAGATGGTGATGGTCCTGTGGTTAGAGCAAACTTCCCGTGAGAGTTCTTGGTTCTAATACAGGTTGGTGAGTGGATCAGAAAGCAAGAAGACTTTTTTTTTTTTTTTATCTTTTTGTCAGTCCATCATGGAGTCTGTCTGTTGGTTAGTTGTAACCCCAACACACTGAGGTGGGATTCAAACCCAATCCTTTATCACAGCCTATTCCCGAACCAACGTGTGTTCAGCCATTGGAACATCATGGCTTTCACAACGCATGTGTCATTTTTGAGGTGGTTAGTTGTATGTAATGACATTAATGGAAGGAACAGTGAGATTTGAACACAGGACTCCAAGATTAAAAACGGAACAATTTATCTCCTGAGCCACTGAATTTGAACGCTGATTGAGTGTTTTGAATTAGTTTTGGATAGAGTGCTTTATTTTATATGCTTAAAAATAAAAATGTTTGAACTCAGGATTCTGGGTTTAAACACAGAGCTTTATCTCTTGAACCACCAAGATTGGACTTGTAGTGTCTGTTTTTTTAAGAAACTTGACAAAATTAATGTGGTAAAGAAATTGTGGGAAGACTTTCTTGTACAAAAGGACAAGAGTTAACCTCTGAGCCACAGAATTTATGATAAAAGATTTCTGAGCACTCTTTCCCCCAGTTTCACAGACAAGGCTTAAGCTAGTCCTAGACTAAAATCCATGTTTGAACTGTTTCAACTGAAAGAAACTTGCTCTGAGATATCTCAAAATATGTCAGTGCAATTGTTTTGTCTCAAGATGCACATCAGTAATATATATATTTTTTAAGACATATTTATAAAAGTTACTTAAATGCCCTAACTGAAATAAAGCCTAATCCTGGCTTAAGCTAAGCCCTGTCTGTGAAACCGGGCCTTTATATAATTTTACTTATACATTTGCTCATGACTGAACCTTAATCCTTTAAGAAGTTAAAGCACATTACTTATCCACCACACCAGAGTCTCACAACCAACAGTACACATTTCGTATGTCTCCCTTACCTGAGCCATCCATTTCAGATCTTGGAATCTCTACTAACGAATTGAGTTGAATCAGGTGTGTTTAATTAGGAAGAGTTTAAAAAGGTGTGCCTTCAGGAACAGGGTTGGGAAACACTGCTTCTTTTATTTTGAAATAAGTTGTTAGAAAATATTCCAAACCAAACACAAAGTATGCCAGTCATGTTTCTAAATGTATGAAACAAAGTGTTTGCACCAAATAATCTTTACAACTGTCAAATTAGTTTGCTCAAATACAATATGCCATTACTTGTAAATACATTTGTTCAAAGCATGAATGCTTTTATTCAATTAAAAAAAAAGTTTTTGTATGAATTGTCATGTTTTGTGTAGGGAAAAAAAAGTCTTGTACTCTTTTTATTGGTGCGGTGCATGTAGAGGGTTAGTTTTTGACTGTTATAAACAGTGATTTCAAGTGAGAACTAAGCATATAAACCAAGATAAAACTGCAAAAGACAGGTCAAGCTATACTGTTAGATTAACAGGCGGTATAGCACCAAAACAGTTTTATAACCACTTTCCCCCTCTATTTCTCATTTACAGGAAACTAGTTCAGAGATCCACAGTATCGGTTCTAGATGAGCATGTGAGTCATTATCCACAACTGGAGGATCCCACAGGCTTCTTTAATGCCTACCTTAGCTTTATCAACTCATTCTGAAATGAGTAATAAGTGAAATATTGCCCCAAATAAGATGTTGTTAGAAAATATTCCAATACAAACCGTAAAGTATGCCAGTCATGTTTCTAAATGCATTAAAAAAAAAAAGTGTTTGCACCAAATAATCTTTACAATTGTAAGAGTTTGCTCAAATACAATATGCCATTACTTGTAAATACATTTGTGTTCAAAGCATGAATGCTTTTATTCAAATAAAAAAGTCTTTGTATGAATTGTCATGTTTGGTGTAGGACAAAAAAACAAGTCTTATTCTCTTTTGGACTGTTTTTATTATTGATAAATGAAAAGGTTTGTTTTAAAGGATTGTTTCCCCCGAGCCCTGACACAAGGCCAAAACAGCTCAAATACCAGAGAAACAAAAATTAGATCTCTTCCACATTAATTAAAGTGGCACAATATTTTAGAAATCTCAGAACAGATCAAATACAGAAACAGGATGTTTTCAAAGGATTTATGTCAAGCCACAAAGATGGTTGTGTGAAACATAGAGCTACTATATAGATACACATAAAAGGACAATGACCCAGATTGATTGGCATGTGACCAGGTCGCTCACAACATTGCTCATTTAGCCGACAGACGCCAGGATGACGTCGACCACATTCTCATCTGTGCTCCTGACAGTCACCTGCATAGTGACCCCATCAGCCAGGGCCAGACGCGCCCTCACCAACACGTCATGACCTCCCCTAAACACACCTTCAGAAAGACACGATCATTAACCTCATCAGTCAGGTTAGAAATAGAGAACATTAATATCTAATACACATTTTAGGACCTGAAACTCAAAACTAACAAACTGGAGTGATGAAATCTACAAACCTGCTAGGAACAGAATATGCGAGTTCTTGTTTTCAGGAACTTTGTCTGAGCGTTCACAAGGCTGCATGCCCAAGAAGCTGATGATGTTATTTACTGCCTCTGAAGATAAATACAATCAAGAGATGATCAATTTACTTTCAGCATCTACAGCCACAAAACCCTTATGAAACATACATATATTTGACATCCTTATTGATGGTCATGAGGATAATGAAATTGATTCTACCAAACTTACCATCAAGAGTTCTGACTGTGGCCAAAGCAAACGTCTCTTCCTTCTCAAACTCGTCTCCAATCTCCTCCCACGCTGCACCAAAGTTCGGCTTTAACACCTTCTGTATGTGGTCAGCGACTGTCACCTCTAAATCTTCCAGCTAGGATGAATACGAGAGATTAAGTGAAGAATGGCCACTGATAATTTTCACATTTTTGTTACCATGAATTAATTTTTAAATTTCACATACCACATATTCATCATCATAACCGTCATCATCAGGCTCTCCCGTGTTGGGATCGCAGTCCCGGACCAGATATTTCAGTGTACAGCTGAACGTGCAAGAGACTAAGACAAATGCAAGCAACAAAATGGCTAAGTTCAATAAGGAAACTTGACAACATTCATAAGTACTTTAAATACATCAAGCAAGCAGAGTTGACTTTGTAAAGAACCATTCACACAGAATGCATTTTTGTGCTTTAAAAAAAAAAAAAGATTAGTGATGCGTTTAAAAGTTGAACCTCTTTTAACCGGAGCACTGCATTTTTAGAACACGGTCATGTGCAAGATGCTGCAAAAGATTTGAGCGCAACAGTCTAGTGCATGTTGACATAGAAAATCAATGCAACAATGCACTCTGTGTGAACAGCCCCCTGCAATTTGTTCATGTCTGACCTGCTGTGGGGTCATCCTCCGGTAACCGGACTAGGCTGTAGCAGGAGCCAGGCTGGCTGTAGGGGAGGTTGGGTGCAGGTACGCAATGTAGTACCTCGTAGGCTTCTGACGGCTCCATCTGGACCTGAACCCGCTGCAGCAGCTGGTCATTCAGAGTGTTGGTGCAGTCGAACTGGAAGATCATGTGATTTGCGAAAGTGTGTTTAATGCAGCGCACTACATACTCCGTCTCTGCTTCGGTTAATTGAACCGGCTCTGATGACTTGAACAGGGGACCCAGGCCCTGGAATTCTGGGATGGCTGCAAGTTGCTCTGAGATAGAAAAATAAGGAAGGAAAAATGTGGCAGTTTGCTTCAAACTGTGGTTTAACGGTGCTACGCACATTGCTTTGCCAATTAGCTAATCGTCTTACCTTGGTAAATGTCTTGGCGTGAAGGTGCAAGCTTTTCAGGTAGTTTGCTTGTTGCAACGGGTGCGATTTCTGGCATGAAGGAGAAAAATCAAGTGAACTTGTGCAATTTGAGCAGTTGAGTAAGCTTTGTGATTTACCCGAAAAAAGGTTAAAAACATAGGAAGATTAGCATCCAAATCAGATGCCAAACAACATTATGGATTATATTGAGTAATGGTCTAGTTATTGGACTCTGGTTCATAAACCGTGTGGATATCTATTCACACCTGTTTTCTGTTCGGTGATGGGCGCTGTAGCCAAGGGAACAGTCTTCATGTCAAACGGTTTCTCGGATGGCTCCAGCGTGTACTGGTGGAGTGATTTCTCCAGTCCAGGAACAGATACAGACAGACCTGCAAACAAACAGTTCAACAACCATTATTCAACCATGACACAACTTCAATGCAGAATTAAATAAAAAAAAAATAATAATAATAATAATAATAATTCACACCACAATCAGCTAAATCAGATACACAAATACAATATCAGATACACAATAAGAATCTTAACTATGCAGAACAATGGAAACAAAACCACCACTGCAACGCAAACCCTCACCATTGAAGATGTATGCAGCATTCAAAGCCTTCTGCTTCTGCTGAAGGACATTCATGTAGAATGTGGCTCTGTCTCTCACCTCATCATCACTGTCCATCATACACCTGTCAGACACATATACACACACACACACACACACACATACACTTTAATAAATCGCATATTAATGCATTTTGCTATGGATGGGTGATAAGCAACATTACGATGACACTTCTTTCATTTTAGTAGACAAACACATGGAAAAGTGATTAAAAAAATACTGAAAAACTAATGAAAAGGTCAGTATACCTTATTGAGCAAAAATAAATAAATTGGCATTTACTAACCACTTTGCATAATTTTTAATCCAATTAAATGAGGATTTTCTCTTTCTAGGAAATTTGTTTTTCTTCCATTTTGCATTGTTTTTTTTAATCCAATTAAATAAATGAGGATTTTCTCTTTCTAGTTTAACAAACATTTGAACGGATTTCTCAACACACATTTCTTTGGTCATTTCCTAACTCTAATACTCAAATTACCAACATGCCAGTGAAGGCCTACCTCTGCATTAGGACCAAGACGCTTGGCAGCAGGTCATCATTTTGAGCCCCAAACTTGGCCAGTGCACTGACCGCAGCTTTGAAGAAAAACGTGAGAGGAGAGTCAGAGCAGAAGAATGCTTAAATGTCCTAAAGCTGCTCAGCTCAGTCTCTGAAGCTTATTAATTACAGATTATCAGGCCTGCTTAAATTTACTACGACTTGCAGTCGGAATGCATTTAATTATTTGAAAGTGTAGCACTCAAACAAAAAAAACCTGTACTACTGTATTACAAACACACACAAGTGGCACCAGCAGGTTTTAAAGCTCATTGCAAGGAGGTTAACGCACCGGTCAAAGGTTATTCAAGATTACTCACCTGCCCGCACAGCCTCGCTCTCAAGCACCACACGGTTGAAGATGAAACGGATGTATTTGGAGGGGGTGGGGGTACGTGGCCCCTCTTTCCCCAGCAGGTGGAGGATCTTAGTAGCCAGGACGGTGTGCTCGCAGTCCTCGATAAACTCACACAGGTGAGCCAGGCCTGTCTCCTTACTTTCTGGGTTTTCCTCTATGATGCTGATGATACAGTCCACAATGGCTCTCTTGTAATCAAAGCCACCCTGCAAAAGCAAATAAAAATGAAATCTGATGCACTTCTCATATAAATAAAAACATTTTTACAGCAAGATCTATGTTCAAAACTGTTGGTGCTAATTAAGTAAAATACAGATAATAAGAAAACCAGGTATTCAGTGTAAATCTAGTCGTGTGGTTTGGCAAAAGAAAAGCGTAAAGACTAAGAGAGATTACAAGGCTCCAGCTTAACAACAAAAGAACAAATGTCCTTGATTGAACTTACATCATCTCTAAGCATGTTTGAAAGGAAGTTCATCATCACACCATGCTTTCTGGGATACTTCTGGCACAGAGCACTGATGGCCTGGACCACAACCACCTGGAAAACAAACACACCATTTAGTTACGAAAAACACTTACCGGAACTTTATCACATAGACCAATCATTTATAAAGTATAATCTGTTCGAATTAATAAAACAATCTCTAGAATATGCTTCTAAAACAGAAGTTTGTTCTCTAATTTAGTTATTCACTGTCTGGGTGATGAATTCACCTTGAACTCATCCGAGATCTCTGAGACGAAGGAGGAGATCTGTTTCATGAGACGGTCCACACTGCTCTCGCTGCCGGTCTTCAGCAGAGTGGTGATGGCCAGGGTGGCGATGCTGCGGTTGGAGTCGGTGATCAGGTTCTCCAGGTCCAGGTTGCATGCGGTCACCGCTGATGGATGCTTCATTGCCACCTGTTTGATCCAGGGTAGTTATTATAAATGAAACTAAAGGATACATTTCCCATTTATTTAGTTTAACAAACTAAAATAAATACTATATATTAAAAAAAAAAAAAAAAAAAAAAGTTGAAATTAACATTAACTAAGATTAATAAATGCTGTAGAAGTATTGTTCTTTCCTAGTTCATGTTAACTAAAGTGGTTAACTAATGTTAACTAATGAAACCTTATGTTACCACAATGTTTCTGATAAAAGGGTGATGGCAAGTGACTGAACATAAAAATGTGTTCTTTGGTGTCTCCATGTGGTAGTTCCTAATAATGCAACAGTATACAAATGAAATCCTATTTAAACAGACAGGAAAAACTAACCTTATTAAGGGTCCGTACAGCTGCATATCGCAGGGCTGCTTTGGGAGAGCTGCAAAACAGCTGGAGAACTATGGAATGAAAGAGAGAAAATTAATTGAACATCTAGAGTACTTTGTCATGAGCACTGGTTAGAAAGCAAAAAGGTAGCAGCAAGAAGTAAAATGCACAAGACTAACCGGACACAGCAGGAGCCAGCTCACGAGCGGTACAGTTGGGCATGTGGACGATAGCCGAGGCCGCTTCATAAACCACCATCTCATGTTTATTCCTCAAGCAGCTCTCAATGAAGTCAAACAGTGGGCTATCGTGCCTATTAAACCAACATATGTAGACAGACAAGTCAGTCTACATTAAGCAACTGCATGATATTAATAACACCTAAAAGAGCATAAAAAAACCCTGATATCTAAAACACATACCCTCCATCTGTCTCCTCCAGAAGTTTACTGGCAATGCGAATCATCATGCAGTAAGCAAATGGAGACTTGAGGCCAGATTTGGTGAATTTGTTGAGCATCTTGGTCACAGCCAGACGGTCATTCTTCCTCAAGTGGTACAGAAGACCCAGAGCATGGTACTGTGGAGAGAGATGCCATTTTATTAGAGACAGACAGGCCACCAACTCACAAGACAATGGTGTGAACATTTCACTAACCTGCACCATGATGTTATCACTTGAAGCTGCCTCCTGAGCTTCATTGACCCAACGTTTTACCACATCAAAACTCATCTTCACCATGTGCTGAAGAACAAATATAGAAACAAACAACATAGCTACATTATCCAAAACTAAGAGCAATAAGCAGTTAAGTGGTAAACTGACTAGTGACTGGCTAATACTATACGGTTTAGTGCCACTAGCGCCATTTTAAAATATAGATAAATCCTATAATAGTACCTAAATTATAGTAAAATAACACTGGCCACTAGATTGTGATCTTACCAGTGAGGAGACCAGAGCAGAACTGGAAACGCTGGGCACTTTGTCCACGATGGCCTGTTTCATGTATCGTTCAATAGCCTGCAGCATGGTGGTCTGGTGGACAAGACGGAAGAAGCACAGTTGAAAAGGATCATTTATATCAGTTCCATTTGTTTACATAGACTTTATTTGCTATCAGTGAGAAATAACTTCTACACAGAGCCAAATGAGTTTTAAAACAGTTGAGACTCACATCAGTGATCCTGCAGAGAGCTCTGATTGCCGGGCCTCTGTAAACATCCTCTTTACCAGTCATGTCCTTTGTCAAGCTGAGAAACAAACAAAATATTAATCAGCATTTTTCAGGTAATATCGGCGGCGTGTGCAAAGATTTCTATTCCTTGTCAAATAACAATGTTTTTACATGACTACACATATTATAAAAAAGTATATTTTAATTAACACAACAAATAATAATAATAAAAAAAAAAAAAATGCTGCTATGGCACCTGCTTGTAACGATGATCACATCCTCTGAGATGTTGGCCATCTCCTTTATGGTCAGGTAACACATTCTTCTCAGGGTTTGCTAAAAGATGAGGCAAAAACAAGAGAAATTTTCACTTTTAAATCAGCTCCATAGCAGGAAGAGCCCATTATTTGCAATAAATTATTAATTGCCCTTAACTCAGTAACTAAAATAAAACTATTAATCAGTGTAAATTTATATCATTAATTATTTACTGTTATAGTTTCTATTATTATTTTTTCATTTATTTTTATAGTTTTCATTTTAATTTTAGTTAGTAATTTTGTTCATTGTTTTTCATCTTTTTTTAATATTACTATATAGGGTTAATTTATTTTTATTTCAGTTTTAGTTGTAGTTCATGATTAGTTTTTATTTCAATTAGTTTCCAAGGCTAATTCTAATTTGCCTTAAGTTTTTCATCTAATATTTAATTTTGTTTTATTGCAGTTTTATTTCAGTTAACAAAATGCTTTTAATAGTTTTAATTAACAATAATAACCCTGGTAGTGATGCAAAGATTTATCAGCCATATCTGCATTGGTCAATAACAGTCTGCTTGGCTGATTAACTAAAGTGTTAAGCACCCCCTAGTGTCAGTTAAAAAAACATTATAACAGCCTCAATACTTTTAGTGAATTTAGAACAAAATATAGTTTAAAAAAATACATGTTAATTTTGTGTAAAAATTGTGCATAATTGTATTGCTGTCATTAATTATATTATACTAAAATTATATTTACTGACATTAATTGTATTAGATTATATAATGCAATATGTATATATTTGCCATACTGCTTCCTCTATATAGATTTTAGCTAAAAAAAATAAAAATAAAATAAATAAATAAAAAAACGTATGCCTGTCTAACAACTGGTTAAAACCAGTAAATAGGGCTGCAAGTAAAGCTTCTTACATCATTTGACTGGAACAGTCTAGTCATGGCAAAGAAAGCTTCAGTGGCTTCCGTGGTTCCAAAGTGCTCACCCTGAAAAATGAAGGTGATGGATCAGTCCATAGAGAGAGATACTGTAGTGGAAAACTGCTGAAAAAGTAAGATATAAATCACAAACCTGGTTGAGCAGGTAGATGATCTTTGTCAGGATGTGCAGACATCTTCTCGGATTGATCGGTGTCTCGTTGAAGATCCGAGCCTTTGAAACAAACATGCAATGTAATGTACAGTACTAAAGACAAGTTTATATAATTCTAAGATGCAAATGCATCAAACTCACCTCCTGTAGTACAGCGCTTTTCTCCAGATGCTGAAAGGGGTTTGAGCCACTTCCTAAATGCATCAGAACAGATTTGTCAATCAACTAAAGGTATGTGCCTTCATTTAGATACAATATCACGTAAGAGTTTGCAAACCATTAAGTTATAAATCATATAACTTCATATCATATAACATATAAATCATGCCATTTCTTGAAAAGTGCTCATAGAATAAGATATATCTATCTATATGTGGCTCTTTGCCCGAGTTCACCGCAAAACAGCAATATTAGCTAGATATACGAAATGTAAATCCTATGTGTGACGTAAACCAAAACCAAAGATTTGTATCTTCTGAATCTGAACTAACAGAAGACTATTGATTCATAAATAAAGTTGTTACGACAAAACAGAATAGCATCTATTTGTGGCCCCTTTGCAGCCCTTTAAACAACTTCAATCAGAAATTCCCTTTAATTATATGAAATACAAAGCTTATACAGAAAAAACAAGAAGCAAATGTTGGATTGTCTTCGTTGACAATATTGTAAAATGAATATAGATAAAGGCAACTGCTAGCACATTAGCTTACTGAATAAAGATTAAATAAACAGCAGGATACTGCAAAATCACATAGCTGCTGCTGCTGCTAGTTAATCCACCACTCAGATTAAGTATAAAACTGAAACATGTACATACATCTTTAGTGTTAAATAAGTGTACTTTTTTCAGTTGCAGATGTTGTGCTGTGGCCTGCAGAGACGCTCTTCCTTAGCAAAACAACCGACATCCTTTCGGCCACTGAAATAAGCTGTTATTCATAGGATACTGATTCAAAATGCGTCAGCATTGATTTAATAATGATCTTACCAGACTCCTCGTCCTTCTTGTCGAATTTCTTGATCATTTTGCTGAATGTTTAAGAGCAGTAAACGAGATGATCAGACACATTCAGGCTCTTTTCCTCCACGTCAACCAGTGTGACGTATGTTGTGAGCTGGCGGAGGTGGCGCCCACTAGGTTCACATTTCAAAATAAAGGTCTATATTTAAAAGTCGGGAGGACGATAAAGAGGTTGCTTTTCTTCGCACGTTCCACACGAAAAAAAAAAAAAAAGTAAAAAAAATTATTATATTTTTTATATTTATATTTAATTTACAAACTATTAAAAGACTGTGTGTTTGTGAATTATAATATGTATTTGTAACATATTGTAATATATTAAATAGGGTAATTATTTATAATTATTTAAAAATACTATTAACTTTTAATATTTGTTCTGAGACCAGACTTTAAAATTTTATCTCAAAATTGTGTCCAGTCTTCACCAAATTGATTATATATCTGACAAAAGTAATCAAATGGATATTTTTAATTCAAAACTGTTAGCCTGTAACAACAATAATTATTGTAACTAGTCTGTTTGGAATGATGTTACACAAAGTTGTGGGTAATGTGGTGCAATGACTAAAATAAATAAATAAATAAAATATGTGCTACAGTAGTTAAGCGCATCAAGTGTCTTATTTCTTTACAAACATGAATGTACATTGATGCTATAAAAACAAATAACCTGGCCATCGGTAATTCGATAGCGTAACTAAGCCTATTAAAATATTAGCCTATCATAAACGGACTTTATTGATTATCTTTTGTTATCTGCATATAAATAATGCATGCGTGTCTCTGGATCAATAACATGGTCTGAACAGGTTAAACCTGAAAAAATCCCCCCTCGAAATAATATGCTTCCAGTGGACGCTTAATTTGTTTTCATTTGCATTTATTTATTTATTTATTTAAAGAAAAAAATAATTATTTTCAGTACAAAAATATTCGACTGTCGGTTTTATCAACCCAAGGCTAACCCAGCCATATAGCCCATCTTATATAGAGCGGTATTTTCAATAATAATCAGTTCATCTTTAGTTGAGATTTACAGATAAATGAGAGATGAAAGAGCATTGGCAAAATATGTCGTACTTCCCTCTGAGACGCAATACTCCTATGTTTCTTTGAAGCTTGATCATATTAATTGACCTACCAAACAATTTTTTTTATTTTATTTTATTACAAATGTAACATACGTCTCACTGCTATAGTAAGCCCATTTTAAACACTTTCCTGTACAATCTAACAAAAGTGACGGGTCTAATAAGACCAAGTGGATATAGGCTAATAAATCAAAACCCATTAAAGACATTTATATCACCTGCTAATAAGTTCCATTAATTTTCAGTATTGCTAATTTGTTATGCAACTGGAAAAAAACAAAACTTTATTACATTATTAAATTAAATATAACATGCCTTATTTGGTTACAAAAACAAATATTAAAGTCAAATTAGTGTCAGGGATAGTTCATTTCCTCTTTCCAATCTGCGCCAGCAGGCGCGCGTTGTCGTCCGCCTTGGCGCGCAGGTTCTTGGCTTTGGCAATGTTGAAGAGGATGTTCATTATGTTGGTGGGGACGTCGAGGGAAAGAGTGACCTGGCTGCGTCGGTCGCTCTTCGCACTGTTGCGGTACAGTTTACTCCTGAGCTGCGTCTGGCTCAAGTATCTGTATTTGGACGGGGGTACAGTCCTCCTTTCGCGCGGCTCCTCAGAGGAAAGCGCGTGCGCTGATTTGTACAGGAGGTTTACACTGTCCAGCAAGGAATTCGTCGGTTTCCCGTTATCATTCGTTTCGGAGAACATCTCATTGTTGCAAAGAAAGTTGTACTCTGGGTTGTACGTTGGCAAGCAGAGGCTGGAAACCGGTGTGCAAAGAAGTGCCAGAGCGAGGAGGGTCCGCGCGAACCACATTGTTTTGCCCTGTTGAACGGAGGTGCGTGAGAAAATGAAGCACAGATTGCTTTTGGATTAACATTTCTTTCGTACTGGTTACTTGATTAAAAATCTTTCAGAAAGAAAATTTGGTCACATGCGCTTATACATAAAGGAACAGTTCAATCAAAAACTGTAATTATTTACTCACCCTCACGTTGTTCCAAACCGGTATGAACTTCTTTTCTTCTGCGGAACACAAAAAGGTGTCGCTGGACAGAATGACAGCTTGTAATCTTTCATTTTTTCTCTTTTTTTAATGTTTAGAGAAAAATATTCAATGGAGACCGAAGCTGTCAACTTTTAATAGCATATTTTGTGATCCAGAAAGAAAGTCATACAGATTTGGAACAACCTTTGGGTAAATTATGAAAGAATTTGGTCCTTTTTAAATGAACGATTCCCTTGAATCTCTTACAGGACTGCAAAAGTGCCTTACCTGCACTGTTTGGATGAGAAGAGTCTTCTGAAGTGAAGCACTGTTAGTCAACCAGAACTTTTGGATCGTAAATCCAAAGTGTTATTAAAAAGGTAAGCAAGCCAACAACTCAATGTCAACTTAAATAATAGTGATTTAGGGGGTTTGATATCTCCCTGGCTGCTGATAATATCCGTTTGAACTGTTTGCCCAATGGACGTGCATTCATTTAGTATAAGCCCATTTACGCTGTAGTCGTACGCCAGCAATAACGTCATTTATTGGGATCCTCCCAGTAAAATGAGGCGGTGATTAATGCGCTCGTGCACCAAACGCGCGTTTACTGTCACCATATAAAACAGATAGACGACTGTGTGCTTAATATTTGATGAACGCGATAAGATATGTACAGACATCCTGAATTATAGCAAAAGTTTATTACTATTTTAGCTGTATATAAACTAACCCGAGATCATGAGAGAACTATTTTATGAAGTGTGGGTTTTTGCCATGAATTCGTACGATGGGACTCGTACGATTTTTAGGGGGGAAAAGTAAGCAAAGATTTTTAACTTAACTATGGTTAACTAAAATGTTTAGCTACAAAGTAGTATGTCTTACTCTTTTTTATTTATTTTTGCTTGATTTCTTTGCAATGTGCAACAGTATTTTTTTTATTTGTCATACAAAATAACCTACCACTCAATGTCACGACTGGCTTTGAAATAAACTGGTTATGAGGATTATAATTAAGCTGGTATACTCAGAACTTACCAACTCATCTAAAGGCATTCAGCACCACGGATAGCACAGCAATGTACTCTGCATGTGTATTAAGCCATTTATAAGACAGGAATTTCTGGGTCTGATTTATTGTTTCCTCAGTTGACGGGATCAGTGACCATATAAAATGTTTGTTGCTTTTTAGACGTCCCTGTGAGTTAATTGCTGTGCAGTTCATGCTCATAAGTTTAATGAGTTTTCTTCCCACCTCCCTTTAATGATTGATTGCTTTGCTATCAAGGGCTCTAAAGTTTGGATTACCTTTAAACGCTGTAAACATTGTGCATTGGACTGGACGATAATACTTTCATTCCACATGACGTTAAAGGAAGCTCATTAAACCTTAAAAACTACATTTTAAAGCAGGTGTAGAGGGCATCTGTGCTCTGTTGTGTGCACAATGAAGTTCACTCAGGGATCCCCTTAGACACACTGTAAAGGGCGTCCTGTATACTGACTTGTACCACAGTCTTCTCAATGTGCTCTAAATTGGACCACAGCCTGCTACACCGTTCCCCTGCAGCTGGGACATATGTAAAAAGCTAGAAACCTAGGGTTGCAACAGGGAGCAGCTTAGCTGGGAGATTATATAAGACAGAACAGAGTCAATGTCAGCGGAAGGTAAAGCTGTTAGGACAGGAGAAAGAGACAAAAAGGTATGGAGGGGTAAAAATAATGAGGAAGGAAACGCATACATACACAAATAAGCCACCCACAAATGCAGCTAGTCCACTTGCTTCAAATGCACACACACTTTCTCTGCTGCCCCCAGGAGACACCGTCCAGACACGACTCGACAAACATTGCTGAAGAAAAGCCAATATGGCAGCATTTAAACATACCCCAGGGCCAAGCTCAGAGAACACTGTCCAAAATCAGAGGTCACGATGTGAAAATGTTCTCACGCACACACCCACACACCTACTGGGAACCCTATGACTATATAGCTCATTCAAAAATATATACAGTTCATTGTTTTATTGTCTCACATAATATTTTAAAAACTGTCAGATTAAGAACATTTTACAAACAGAACCATTAGTGCAAAATGGTGAACCTTATGGTAAACAGGTCATACACACAGTTGATTATATTAATAGTGCATTTACTCTTAGAGTCATGACCTTGGTTAATAAGTATCAAACTTTGTTTTAAATAAGAACATGGTATATTGGTAAGAAATTCGTAGGTAAGCATGTATCACTACAACAGTGCAACAATGTGTGGTGCTATAGAAGTGAAATGCAAACATGATGTACAACAAACAAGTTGTGAACATTTTTTTTCTGCCATATACAGCTGTGATAAACTAATATACATATGGGATAACAAAAATGTACAAAACTAGTATTTTTTTGTGAGATAAACATCAGTTTAGCTGTTAAAAATAGCAAAATGTTCTTCCTCAGGATCCAGAATCTGTAAAACAAGAAAAGGAGACAAGACAAGTTAACTTAAAATTATGCTAAATTACTTAAGACAAAAATCACGTCTTTAGGGTGAGCATCTTTTGAATAATTACCTCTAACCATGTAAATTGGAACCTGAAGTCTGAATTCTGATTGGCTCTTTACCTCTCCTTCCCAGAATGCATTTGCTCTGACAGTCCTGTTTGGAGCTAAAGCGGTTCCTATTTCCTCCACAGCCACCGTACACAAAAGGACGGCATTCTCCTGAGACAGCATAGTAGTACCAGAGCAGGACGTATTCAGTGCAGTGGCCCTCGGACATAGCTTCAAGGCACAGCTCAGCATCCAGGTCTGCATTCAGTGGAGGTAGCATTTCATAATCAGTATAAATGCAATCACACTGTTTTTATGAAAATTGTTTTAAAATTGAAAATTAAATTATGAATTTGCAACAATTAATTACTGAAACTATTTTTAATGATAGCTATATTTAAAATAAAAATATGAAATCATGGATCTAAGCTGTCCATATATCACTGCAAGGATACAACAAGTAATAAATTATGAATCTGACAATAGTTCCACTTTTTAATCAAATTCCATCTTGTATTTCTTTGTCAATCAAATGTCTTATCTCTTTTTTTTCTTTGTCTCACACACATACGCACATATATACACACAAGTCTACACACTTGCGCAGTGATGATTTTAATGTTACTTTTATCAGTGGTCTGATTCTGGTCTTATCTGTCTGTTTCTGTTCCATGTGTGGATGTGACAGAAATAGACTGTAGAAAAAAAGAGATTAATAAAATAATCTTGGCTATATGCGTAATGCCTTGCACTTTTGGTGCCAGGAACATTACGGTGTACTTCTTTGTATTACTATCCTGGATATAAACCCAACATTTGCACTGCAAATCCTTTTAATTCAAGGACCAGGTTTAATTTGTGCAGAAAATCTGACTATATTGCTTATGTGAGCTGTTTTTGTAGTTGTATTAACTCGTTAAAAGCACTTGGAGCAGCAGTCAGCAGAGGACGATGTTCTCCTCTTTTACTCTACACACACCTGAGTGGAGTTTGAGTGCTTGTCTCTTTTCTCTCTGCAATCCATCTCTCTTAGTACTTGCTCCTGAGTGCAACAGAAAAGCTTATATTATATTCACATTTTTCATTTAACACCAAGTACAGCAATATGCAGAGTCATTGCACAAACATAATCACATATATGTGTGTATTTCAGGATAAATCCGGAATAATTGGGATAATATTACAAAATAAATCACGCTGATGGGGTTTACCGTGCAATTATGATGGTACATTTTTCTGATATTACATAAAATACTAATTTGATTTGACATGTTTTTTTTTTTTTTTTTAAATGAGAAGAAAGACGCCTAATTAATCTTTGTGCATCTCTGAGCAACACAGACTTAGTAGTGGCATTAGGACCTGAATGAATCATTGTTTTTCAATGAATCATTTAAATTAATGATTCAATGACTCGCTCATAAAGATAGTCACTTTTGAAGAAAAAAACACTAAAAAATGTCTAACACTAATGGACAGATTGACAGTCTGGAATGCACAAACACAGTCAAATAATATCTTTCACATCCTATAATAATGTAGCCAGCTAGACAGCCTGTAGTGTATCTTAGTTCTGACTTTGATCATTGAAGTTCACATCAGGCTGCATATGACTTTGTATCTATTCCCTGTAACCATTTCCTGTTTTCCTGCGAATAACTAAATAAACTGTTTATGGATGAATTAACTCATCTTCAAAGCCAGATCTCAACTTAATAGCATTGGCTTCCAGGACTAATGACACTGCAGGAGACCAAAATTTACAGTTAACCAACAAATTTACAGTTAACAACACATGATAAAAACTATATAAAATGAGAGTTTCCCCATCCAAATGCTTCCGGGCTCAAGGACAAGATATAGGCATGATATCATAAGAGAGAAGCCATGCTATAACATATTGGTTCAAAGCAGGAATATACCTACTTGTAACGTTGCCATATGCTAATGTTGGCTCAGACTCTGAAACAGCAGGACGAACTGTAGTGGTCTCGTCCTCCACCTCTTCATCCCACACTTTGGGGTGGGTGAGCAAGAACCGAGAGGCAGAATCCGTTCTTCTGTCTTCTCTTAGGATACTCCCATCATCTGGATCATTGGTGTTCACCATCAGGAGTATTTCCTTTCCTTTAGTTAAGAAAGTGACCATGCTTTATGCAAATTTAATTTGGCATTATCATCAACATCATTACTTCATTTAATTTAATGCAAATGGAAAGTAATTCAGTCTTTTTTAAAACCAGAGAAGCCATTACTTCAATAAAATTATGAAACAGTCCCAGTTTTTTTGTTAATTTGGTTTTCGCATTAATGAATGACTTCTGAACATGGAGTTCTTCGCAGTTTTCTTCAGTAAGAGAGCCCACTAGAACACAACAGATGGTGGAACCCATGGGGTCCAAAGGTCTCCACAACAGGGGCCTCCAAACACATATACTGAGAGACACAAGCTCACACAAATACACAAAATCACACGCTTCTTAGCACCAGCAAATAAATGTGTTAATGAAACTCTGTTATTCAGTCATAATTTCACTTCAATGGACAGTAGTGCAGTGCACAACTGAATAGATCTTAGCGTGGGTAGATATTTAATTTAACATGAACAGACAAACAGTCCATTCAGTGGGTTGTATTGTTGTATTTCTTGGCATTAATTGTTTAGCCAATAAAACACTGAAAATACATAATTTCAAAACATTTCCAGTGGACAAAAACATCTAGAAAATGTTGATGTATAAATTAGAGGTAATCTGATACATTAAGACAGTATACACTGCAAAAAAAAAAAAATATATATATATATATATATATATATATTTTCAGTATTTTTGTCTTGTTTCCTGTATAAATATGTAAACATTCTTAAATCAAGATGCATTTATTTGAGAAGCAAAATGGCTTAAGATATTAAGTCTGCTTTGAGTGAGTATAAGCTTTATGTGTCACGGTTATGTTAAGTTTAAGGTGCGTTCACGTCATATCGTAATTATTGTAACTACTGTAACTCATTTGTTTTTCATCACGTTCAGGTGTTTGTGATTTAGTTCCTCATTTACTCTGTGTATAAATGTCCCCTGTTATGTTTATTCTGTTGGCGGTTCTTGTTACATTTACATATTTAAGGTGTTGTGATGATAAATGAGTTAGTTAGTTCCTGTTTATTCATCTTCGTTGTGTGAGTTTCTACTACAAAGCCTTTACATTTGTGACATTATAAGTCTATGCAAGATTTTTTTTTTACCCAATCTGAGATATTTTTTCTTGTTTTAAAGCGGGGGTATCACACACAGTTTCTGCCAATCTCATGTTAATCTTGAGTACATATAGAGTAGTATAGCATCCTTCATATCGCCAAAAAGTCTTTAGTTTTATCATATTTATAAAAGATACATACACTGTACCGAGTCTTTCCGAAAACAGCTGAGTGCCTAAAGCCTTGACGTGTGAGCGGAGCTAAAGAGTGAGGAGCACGCGCAGCTTTTGTGTAGTGATCGTCTGCAAGCTATCAATGGTCAACAATTGTATTTAAACTGCGGTTCTGACTCATGACCGGGATCATTAGCGATGTGACCGCTAACGATCTGTAAATCCAGTGTAAAACTGGGCCTTGTTTATGAAACCATAAGCGCAGATCCTAAGGGCTCGAGCAGCCATGGAAAAACACGAAATATTCTCCATTCATTTCAACCAATAAAAAAGTGATTGCAACTATCAGTTTCTATGGTTATTTTAATAACAAATATCGAGAGCGCATCAATGTAATGCGTGAGCACAAATCTCTCAGCTCCACTTAACACTGGGTTCTTTGGAAAGCAAGGTTATCTTTCCCTTAGATCTAAAAACACACTTCTCTGGTGACATTGTTGATTTCGTGGTCTAAAAACAAAGTGACAAATCTTTCTCAAGCAAGTCCTGTGAAGTGCTGTCGACGACTTCCGTAAACCCGAACAAAGCACGTTGATGGGCGTACTCTTGCTCTCTCGCTCTGGTCGACGTGTGCACGCGCGCTCTTCCAGTAGCCTGTACAATCGAAATTTAATAGGATTTGGAAGAGTATTTTTGGCACAGAAATAGTCCATCATACGTCCAACTCGTGTTTTGAAACTTTGGCCATGTTTAGCATGAGAATCCAACTCTTTAACAGTGTAAATAAGTCAGAATGCATGAAATAGCATTATACTCCCCCCTTTAAGCATTAACTTAAAATCTTAAATTGCCTAAATGTATCATGATTTAAGAATTATTAGATATTTGTAATGGAAAACAAGACACAAATACTAAAAAAAAGCATTTTTGCAGTATGTCTATATCCTCACAGCTTTGTTTACAATTGCATTAAATTTACTATGAAGTC
The DNA here is from genome assembly GCA_037101425.1 of Elopichthys bambusa. Lineage (NCBI taxonomy): Eukaryota > Metazoa > Chordata > Actinopteri > Cypriniformes > Xenocyprididae > Elopichthys > Elopichthys bambusa. Next base: position 11,009,717 of record CM074454.1, on the reverse strand, counting down.
CCCACTAAGGTCCATTGTGTGTTTAAGGATACAAATGAGCACACACACATACTCACCACATTTCTCAACCACCTCCTTTGTCACTATATCCTTCACTTCCTCCACCTGAGCAAAAGGAACAATGAAGTTTCTCATCACACAAATAATATCTGTAATACACTGTGATAAATAGGCCTATATCATAGAAAGAGGGAATTGTCAACATACACTCAATCCTGGCTCGCCTTTTTCTCCTTTTGTGCCCAAGTTTCCCACTTCCCCCTGCATAGAAGATTTATATACAACTTTAGAGTGAACATGTTTGTGAATGGACAAATTCCTAACAGAGTGGAGGATACAGTTATATGTGTGCAGATTCCTTATTACATCCAGGCCTCTGAGGCCAGGAATTCCAGGGGGTCCCCGTTGACAGGCCTTTCCTCTGCCTCTCCTCCCCTTCTCTCCCTGGGAACATCATGAAACAGTGTTGGTCAGGTAGTAAGCCTTATGTCACCACAAAACATAATGATTGTTATACAGTACAAACTGTATATTCTGTCCCCTAACTTTAAAGCTAACCATCAGAGAAAATTTTCTGCATTTTTACATTTAAAAAAAACCATCACAGCATGATTTATACGCTGTTTTTCTCATGGGAACCAAACAAGGACAAGGATTTCAGATATTGCCATCTTTGTGGGGGAAAACACACACACACACAAAAACACACACAATAACATCATATTCCCATAATTAAACGCTTGTCAAATATAAAACTATTAAGAAACTATTTTCTCCATCTCACAGACACTGCCAGATGTTTTAAGCATGTCTGCTGATTCTGTGCTGAAGTACAGTTCACCTTTACTAAAGAGACTCTGTCCGTGAGTGCAGCTTTGCCGAACCCTTTCCATTCCTATCAGCATCAAGAGATGCTTAATTGTGGCTAAAGGCGGCCTTAGTGCAGTGTTTGGTTTGATAGCTCAAATCTTCATCCCAGCAGAAATAACTCCTACCCCCATCTCTCTATCTCTCTCTCATCCTCTCCTTCTTGTGAGTTAATTAGGGACTTGTCCTCCTCCACGGTTCCTCTACATGAGTGAGGTGTGAAGATGACCATAATTACACTGGTTTGACTATTTATCCATCTGTAAGGTCTGATGAATCACATACACATAGGAATAATGAATTCAGCTCTATTATTGTTTTTATATGGAAACCTCATAAGTGGGTCGTACCTTTGGTCCCACTTCACCTTTGGGTCCAACCGGACCAGGCCGACCTGGAGCCCCATTAGTTCCTGGTGTACCAGGAGATCCCTTAAAACCTGAGAAACCTGGGAAGCCAGTTGCACCCTGCAAGAATGGGTTAAATAAATGAAAAATCGAAAATAAATATACTGGTTATAGGGACAGAGAAAAAAATTGCACGTATTCAAATCTGACACATGATGATGTGATGTGACAAGTATGGTTTCAATCATGGTTTCTGTATGTCTTGTAACCGATCATGACATGATAACAGTGTTATATTAGTACTATTTATATTTAGAGACTATTACATTTTTAATTAACATTTTGATTTAGCTTTTATTTTTTTATTTTAGTTTTATTTTTAGTAATTTTTTACTTTTTCATTTTTTTTTCATTTTACTCTTTAGGTTTAATTTATTTTTTTATTTTCAGTTAAGTTGTAGTTTTTATTTATTTCCAGTAAGTATTTTTTGTGCTTCAACTTACTGTGAGGGTCACCAGTCCATTCACTGCACATTCACTACATTTCCCATCATCCCTCCTTTTACTCACCTGCACACCATCTGCAATCACTGATCACCACCAGCTGTCACTCATCATCTACACCACTCAAAAGGCCCTCACACACTTCATTCTGGTTCTGGTCTTATCAATGAGAAGCTACACAGACCTGTTATGCTCACCTGAGAAACCTACCTGTTGTTCCTTACCTGTCTTCTGTTCCCTGTGTTGTCTTCCTGGATCCTCTGCTCAGCCATCCTCTCCATCTCTGCACCTGCACAAAGAACACTGCATGAAGTCCACCAGCTTCATATTTCAGTGACCGTTTCCATCCCATTATTACCAGCAATAAAGAACTGTTTGTTTATACTGAACTCATCTGTCCTCTTCTGTGTGTGACAGAAGACCAGACCACAAAACAAGGGGAAATGAGCTGGGAATTTGCTGGACAAATCGTGGCAGTGGCTCAATCCAGCCGTGATCTGTTTACTTTCAGAGTTGTCTCATCCAGTCCAGCTCCCTAAATAAGACCATAAAGGCATTGTACCGTATCGGACTGGGGTCAACTATGTCCATCCACGAGAACTCCCTGATATTGCTGGATTGGACTGGAAGGAGGCCATCCACCGACGTTTTTAGAGCTTCGTCCCGTCATGTTTTCAAGCCAGCCCAAGCGCCTTGTCCCAAGATGGTTGCCATCCCAGAGTCTCGTCCCAAGATAGTCTCCATTCTAGAGTCCTGTCCCACTATGGCTGAATCTGAGCCTTCAACCAAAATGGCTGTTGCACCTGAGCCCTCAGCGAAGATGGCAGCTGCACCTGAGCCCTCAGCAAGAATAGCCGCCAACTCCCTTCCTCATCCAGATCCCGCCCCAGTCCCTGAGTTTGTTTTAGCCCCTGGGCTATTCTTTCCCGACCTTAGTGGCTGAGCCTGGGGTCTGGGCCAAGGCCACAGAGGCCGCACCACCATGGCCCCCTGAGTTTCCAGTGCTCTCGGAGGCTCCAGCGCCCCTGTACCGCCATGGCCTCCCGAACTGCCAGCGCCGCCTTGGCTCCCTGATCTGCCAGAACCTCCCTGGTCATCAGTACCATCCTGGAGTCTGCCAAGCCACCGGCTTCACCCTAGAGACCTGCCAAGACTCCAGGATGCCCTCCCTCCCAGATTGGACTCTTTTTGGCGTGAGGAGGGAGGAGTACTGTCATGGTCACCAGTCCATGCACATTCACTACATTTCCTATCATCCCTCCTTATACTCACCTGTGCTCCATCTGCAATCACTGATCACCACCAGCCAGTCACTCATTATCTGCACCACTCAAAAGGCCCTCACAAACTTCAGTCTGGTTCTGGTCTCATCAATGAGAAGTTACACAGACCTGTTATGCTCACCTGAAAAACCTACCTGTTGCTCCTGACCTGTCATCTGTCTTCTGTTACCTGCAACGTCTCCCTGGATCCTCTGCTCGGCCATCACCGCCATCTCTGCACCTGCACAAAGAACACTGCATTAACTTCAGCTAAGTCCACCAGCTTCATATTTCAGTGACCGTTTCCCTCACCTGTTTGCATCCTGCCCTGTTCGTGAATTACCAGCAATAAAGAACTTTGTTTATACTCACCTTGTCTGTCCTCTTCTGTGTGCATGACTCTTATTTCAGTTAGCTGCCAAGGCAGCACTTCTAATTTTTAACCTAAAATGTTTTAAATTTTATTGATATCCAATAAGTTTAAATATGCAAAACCATTCTAAAAGCAAAGTCATTTGTAATAACATACATTTTGGTCTGTTCCTAACACAAATTTGTTGTATCACTTCAGAAGACTTGGAATATAGCGCATGAGTCATGTGGTCTAATTTTAAGATAATTTTATGGTTCTTTTTTTAGAAGGTATGGTTTCGAAGCTTGACAGCTCCTGATTGCAGTATGCTTTCATTATATGGAAAATATCTATTTGTTCCAGTCAAACAGTTTTAGAAAGATGTGAAGATGAGTAAATTACTACTTTTTTTTTTTTCCTCTTTTCAATTAACAGTGGTGCTGTAATTTTTAGTGTCCATATACCTTCTCTCCTTTCTGTCCAGGAGCTCCATCAAGACCATTCAATCCACTATCACCTTTGTCACCCTAAACATTAAAAAAAACCCAATAAATCTTATACTTAATTTTACATGATGATGATGATATCTGTTTATGTGTAGTGGCTCACCTTTCGTCCCGGGAAACCATTTAGTCCTGGAATGCCAGGCCTGCCAGGGTCCCCAGAATCACCCTGTGTTTTACAATCAAAAGAAATGTTCTTAGTGGTTTCTTTAATCCAGTTTTTCATTTAAGATGTAGACAAAAATACCTGTTCTCCATCCAGTCCTGGGTTCCCTATCCGACCAGGGAAACCTCTGAAGCCCTGCAGGAGAACAATACAATGGTTACATACAGGTGAAAACACAAAAACTAAATCAATAAGGCCAGATTTACACTTCTTACCTTTTCTCCTTTAATTCCTGTATCTCCAGGTAAACCAGGCTCACCTGTCTCACCCTGAACACACAAACCAATGAGCTCACACTCTATGTCCCTGAATAAAGTGTGTGGTCTTAAACAACTTTTAAACAAAAAAACTGACAGGACAGCCTACTTAATTATTTAATCATTCATCTAAATAATGTAGTTGGTAAGAAAGGTCAAGGAACAGTGTTCTCCCTCTCAGTTGCTCAGGAATTTCTTCATAATTAATATTTTATTCAGACAATTCATATTCTCACCTGATCCCCCTTTCTGCCCTGCAGGCCCATGTCTCCCTTATCACCTTTTTCACCATCTAATCCATGTTCTCCATTTCGACCCTGTAACAAATCTCAGCCAATCAGTATGTTTTAATTAAAGTTATAGAAGTATAATCCTTAAAAATTCAAACATCTTGAACTTGGTTTATGAAACAACCACAACCACTCAGGTTACCTTTTCTCCATTGGCGCCTGGCTCCCCTGGATCTCCCTAAGGAAAGAATTTTTATGTTCAAACATTTACCATGCCAAACAAAACAATATAACCCATCCTAAACCAAAGTTTTATATAGCAACATAGTGCAAAACTTCATAGTAGAGCTAATTCTGACCTTTTGTCCTACTGGACCACGTGCACCAAAAGTCCCCATGCCTCCTTTGGTACCAGCCTCACCCTTCAGTCCCTTTAATTATATGAAACAAGTCTTGGAAATTCACGTTACATGGTCCATGTACCTGAATTTCTATAGGTCATCCATTACTGTTCAAAAGTTTAGTTTTTATGCTCAGCAAGGTTGCATTTACTTGTTAAAAATACAGTAAAAAAAAAAAAAAAACAGTAATAGTGTGAAATATTACAATTTAAAATAAATGTTCCTGTGATGGCAAATCTGAATTTTTAGCAGCCATTGCACCAGTCTTCAGTGTCACATGATCCTTCAGAAAACATGACCCTAAACATTTGAACAGTAATGTATATTTCACTCAAAACGGTGTGTAAAATACCTTCGCACCAGGTGGACCATCTTCACCCTTCTCTCCTTTATCTCCGTCAAATCCTGGAAGCCCACGTTCACCCTGCCATATAAAATTCAGACAAACATTGACATACATTGACCTGTATCTGTCATTTCTACTTAAAAAAGGTAACACTTTACATTAAAGTCTAATTTGTTAACATTAGTTAAATGCATTAACCAACAATGAGCAATATATTTTTTACAGATTTTATTATTAACCTTTCATGTTCATGTTAGTTCACAGTGCATTAGTGTTAACAGATACAAATATTGATATTAAAAATGTCTTAAATATTGAGTTTGACATTAGCTATAAGATAAATAAATGCTGTAATAAAATATTGTTCATTGTTAGTTCATGTTAACTAATGTAGTTAACAAACCTTAAGAAATGAAACCTTATTGTAAAGTGTTACCAAAACAACAAAAAATTAAAATGGCTCACAAGTGTTGTAAAGTGTTTTGAGTTTGCACAATCAATTATGATTCAAGTGTAGGAAATATTAGTGAACTTATACTTCAGTACAGAAATCTTACTGGCTCTCCTTTTAGACCCTTATATCCTCTGGGTCCTGGCATGGAGAGAGGGCTACCCTACAAAAATAGGAAAACAATATGGTAGTTGGTAAATAAATTTAAATAAACCCCATCCAGGCATTGAATCTATGCTTATGCTGTCCATACCTTGTCTCCTCTGTGACCAGGCACACCTTTGTCACCCTGTCAGTCAAAAAGTTTTATTAATTTTGTCAGAGTTACAGTATATTCTAAACAACTGAGTCTAAAATTCAACACTACAAACACTACTGTAAATTTGAACCTGTCATACACTACGTCACAACTGACGCAGATTGTGAAGTTGGTGTGAGTGTGTATGTCTCTGAGAAGAAAGTGCTGTTCACAAAGATTGGCTTGAGCAGAGAAAGAGTTGAAAAGTTGAAGAGAAGACACTGGCAAGTCAATACAGAGAGAAGAGAGGTTCTGTGAGCACAGTAGTGCTGTCAAAGCTGCCTATAAGTCTTTGAGCTACAGAGGATGACCCTGGCAGAGTTGGCTTGGCTATTAACATTTAAAGCCCTTCAATACATGGCCATAACCACCATAGACATTTAGGGGGACAAGTCCTACCCAATAGTTAGGAATGGAATAGAATATTCTTGATGCTGCTCTGCTGCATTCCATTATGCAGAACTCTTTTTGTTGTTAGGATGAAAAGTTTTAAAAGTGACATTTTTAGGACGGTCTACCTCAACAGTCTAACAGTGCTCGTCAATGTCAAAATGACCAATGGCCATTCAAATCAAAGAAGATGGGTCTTACTGTTCACAGAAGATGAGTGTTAATTCCTACGCAACACTTAGTCTTAACAGTGAAAGTGTGAGTCGTAAGATGTAAGTAGCAAAACATTGAATATTTTACAACTGTTTTATGATAGAAATGTCCAACGACGAAAGTAATATACAGCGATGCAAACTTTTTTAAATTGCCGTTTTGAATTAAAAATATGTTATCATTTACATGAATCATATAATTCATAAATGAATGTGATGAGACAAGAAATGTTTTTTTTTTCTTGTCCCCCACCCCAATAAAAAACGTTGGTCCCCTGAATGTTCAAGACATGATTTAATGTTGTATACTTGATTTGAATTGAAACCTAGATGGGTTAAAAATGGAAACTCACCTTTTCTCCTTTCACACCAGTCAGGCCTTTGGGACCCTTAATTAAAGAGAAAGGTCACAAGAACTTAACACATTGCACAGAATCATGACAGCTGCGAACTTTGATCATTTCAAGTTTCAAGTTTTGCCAGGTATTGTGTATCAAAAGATTTGCCATTTTTTTCTTTATTTAGATAGTACAGTTGAAGAGAGGACAGGACAACAACAAGACATTGGTGACAAGTGCTATTTTTTCCATGACAGTGAGAGCTGACGCAAAGAAACAGAGAGATGTGAGAGTGTGATAAGGTTTAGCTTTGATAAACATGACATTCGGGCTGTTGTTTTCAAGCCCTACAACCATGTGAGGTTGATGGAAAGAGATTCTGTATCCCTAAAATATGGAACTCCTGTTCTCTAATGAATGTATAAGAACTTTAAAAGTTTTTTTTTTTACAGTAACTGGGTCCTTTTTTTCTCTTCCAGGTGATGATCAGTTAACAAATCAATCAATATAAAGCTAAGGTAGGCTAGTTCCTTGTGATAGGGTGCCTGTTGGATGGATGGATGGATGGATGGATGGATGGATGGATGGATGGATGGATGGATGGATGGATGGATGGATAAATTAAATGGATAGATGGATGGATGGGTCTACCCATAAACTTGATATCGGGTCTGAATTTAATTTCTTACAAAATATTATGTACAGAATCACACGACTTACCATGAGACCCGGAGGCCCTCTAGCACCGACAGTGCCTTTGGCTCCCTTTTGATGATAAAGAGTTATTAATAAGCATTTAAAGTACACAGAGAAAAAAACAAACAAAAAAAACAACATACAGCTGTTTCAACACTAGGTTTTATAATTCATAATTTATTTTCTTTAATAATGACAATACACTAATATGCTATTACGGAATAAACATTATACCTACAATCTATCTGAAGGAACATTCATCATAATATTACCCGGCGACCTGGGAGCCCAGAAATTCCTCTGTGACCTGGTTCCCCTGGGATACTGTCTCCCTGGTGATAGCAGATTAATCTTTTCAGAAATGTTTATATTTATGTCTGTTTGTGGGGCATTTTAACTTAACCCGTTAATGTTGAGCAGCAACATAACATGCAATGACTTACCTTTTCACCTTTAACCCCGGCGAGGCCAGGAGGACCCTGTAAAAAGAACAGAAAGTTCTCAGTTCATTCTAGCCCTTCACTTTTCACTCTATAAATTAAAATCCAGAGTAAATGTATTGAAATACAGAGTAAATGCAGCCTTGGTACCTGCTGTCCAGGAGGACCAATTGCACCTGGAGTGCCAGTTGAGCCATTCTTTCCCCGTCTCCCTCTATCACCCTGTAAAATCATACAAAAAATAGCTAATTTCTTGCTTTTAATTAGCAAAATGTGATTAAATCAACATAGTCCTAACAATAATGAAATTATTTAACATATAGAATGGGTTAACCATTACCTTTCTACCTAGCTCTCCAGGGTCACCTGGCTGACCTCTTTGACCTGGTGACCCAGGGATGCCAGGGTTGCCACGGATACCCTGAATGCCCTGTGCTCCAGTTGGTCCTGGTTCGCCAGGCTCGCCCTAAACACATAATACAACATCAGGAACAAGTCGTCTATATTATTAGCTGTGTTTGGTTTTATATTGGTATTCTCTCCTGTATGTCAACCAGCTGGGAATGAGAGTTCGTTCAATCAATCAATCAATCAATCAATCAATCAATCAATCAATCAATCAATCAATCAATCAATCAATCAATCAATCAATCAATCAACCAGCCAATCAATCAATTAATCAATCAATCAATCAACCAATCAACCAATAAATCAATCAATCAATCAATCACCTTTTGTCCGGGTGGACCGGCCTGACCAATTGGCCCACGGTGACCAGTTCCAGGTTCTCCCTAAAAAGAACACATAAACATATCATAGGAGGCTAAAGTATTATGGGATAAACAGTCATTGACACCAAGCTGAAAATGGGTGTACCTTCTGTCCTTTTTCTCCAATCTCGCCCTGTGCAAATTCACAAATGATCAGCCACTCACAATCACAGTTTTTACAGGGAAAATAACAAAGAGCTCAGAAGTTCTCCATCAGCACTACAATATTAATAAAGACTAATTAAATTCATTTCAGGCTTGCAGGAGTAAAAATAAAGCTCCCAGGGCATCAAAGCAAGCGGAAGGGAACTACTGAAATTCCACCCACCATGGTTTTGATTGACAGTAATAATTTCCTAACATTGTGAATGAGGAGGCGGGTATGTCATGTGTGTAGGTGGGGTGCAGACCAATCAGGAAGCAGGGATGATTATCTAACAGACTTTTGGTTTGGGAACAACCAGAGCTTATTCAGTAATAAGAGCTGAAGAGAACATTACTCATATAACATTATTTATCAGGATGGGACTATCATGCTTATTACTAAGAACAGATCATTCTGACTTATAATGAAAAAGCTTGCCTGACCTTAGGGCCTGGTTTTCCGTTTTCACCTGGAGGTCCCTGTTCAAGCAAGGAAAAATGTATATATATAAAAATACATAATTACAGTGGGGTCCAACAGAGACTACACAGAAAATCTAGACTGTACTATTTACAGTAATTAAATTAGGGTCCAAATGTCTGATATTTTATTCTTAGATTGATATTGTATTCTTTATTACATATATGTTGTTGATATGTGGAATATTTGTATTTTTGTTGAAGACTGTAGATTTTAAAGCACATTCTTACCTTCAGATAATCACAGTGGGAAATACGTGGCCCCATGTCTTCCTCTCTTATTGTCTCTCCCATTCTCTCTCTCTCCATCTTTTCTCTTTGTCTCTCCCATTCTATTCTTTGTCTCTGTAACTGTCTTTCTCTCTCCTCCTTTTCCTCTTGCTCCATCTCTGTCTCCCTCTCTAGCTCTCTCTCCCTTTCCAGCTCTTCTGCCCTTTCTCGTTCCAGCTCCATCCTTTCTTTTTCCATCTCCTGTCTTTCTCTCTCCCTCTCTAGCTCAAATTCTTCCTCTATCTCCTCGCTGCCTGTTTCCTCATCACCATCGCCTGAACTGTAATCTTTGGTCTCAGTCGCACCATCCTCTTCCTCCATGTCCCATTGTGCCTCAGTTCCCCTTTCCTCTTCAATCACCCTTTCCTTGTTCTCAAGATAGACTCCGTCTTCTCTCTCCCCCTCTTCTTCCCTCCCTCTTTCCCTGTACATCTCTGTCACAGACTCAGTGTCTTTGTTTTCTTGCTTATTTTTCTACAAAAGTGACAGAAAAATAAAGTGTGAGAACTTTTTATCATGCTATTTTTTTTTCCTTTTTAAGTAAATAATCAATCAAAAAATAATCATAATTTTTTAGTTTACTTACTAATGCATCTCAAAATTTTTCTATTTAAACATATGTTTGTCTAACATGCACATGGGGTTCAAATTTGTTCAAATAAACTAAAAATGGCTTTTAGGTTCTGTCACATTCCTCTTTAAAACTGGGACTATAATAATTAATGTAGTTACATGGACTTGTCATCTTGTGGTGCCAAGATGAGTTTGTTCCTCTTAAATTATCATTTTTTTTTTTCATTGAACTGTTTTAAATTGATTCAATTTAAGAATCTTCTTAAAGTTTACTTACAAAATTAGGAAAAACTCCTTGCATGGCATTTCTGAGCTCACTTTATTAATGTAATTATTTTAAGTTCTATGAATTCCTCATTTGTTTAGGTGAATTAAACTCACTCACATTTAGCTTCTTTTTGCCTCCTGCACCTGAGGTGAACCTCTAAAAGAAGATAACACAATTTTACTTTCTTCCCTCTATTACATCATGCAATCACATCTGCAGCTCTCCAAGAGGAGCTTATCCAATCAGAAGCACATCACCTTATATCCGTGTCTGTAACGGTTTTGTCCTCCTGGTGTTCCAGGCATGTAGGCCTGCAGAGGACACACTTGATTTGTGCTTTATTAAGATGTTTATTCTATGCACAAATGAAATTCTCCTAACAAAACATTAGCCAGACTGTTATGAACAAGTTGTTTTACCATGTACTCAGGCGAGGGGGCGCTCCTCTTCACTTTAGATCTTGCCCCTTCCAGTCTACTATTGTTGGACAAGTTCACCTGTTTATACCCAAACAGTTTCATTTCTCTCACTCATGTACATTTACTTCACTACTTTACTATATTTGCTAGCTAAATCAAACATTTTAAATGCTACATGTGAATTTAGGCACCATAGCATTATAAAGTACAGTACACTCTCAAAACAAATGCACAATATAGGTACTAATAAGTACACTTTAGGTACCAAGTACCTTTAAAGTACTAATATGCACCCTTTAGGTGTAAATAAGGTACAAAGGTGTAGCTTTTGAAAGGGTATCAGCCCACTGACAGCTGTTGTGTATTTTGCATTTTGAGATAACAATGAACAGTTTTATTAAATTAGTAGTGTTTTAAAGGTTGATTTAGATGACGCTGATGGTAATCTAAAGTTAAAATAATGAATTACTAATTAATTAATATCAGCCAGTAACTGATATGGTACCAATATAGTGGACGTCCTTATTTAAAAATGTTATGAAGCAAACAGTTTTTTAATGATTGTGAAAAGAATTAAACACACACATAACACAATAAAGACTCAGAAACGGGTTAAAACTGGTTTAGGAAGAACACATTTACTCACAGACATGCACAAACAGATTAAATACGAAAGAAAAGCAATATGTCTTTGAATTTCACCAGTGAAAACAGGTAGCACATTGTTACCGCAAATGAAAAAAAGTAGATATGCAGACAAACAAAATACAATCCTTTTTCAGTCTTATCAATAAATAAGGAACTGATGAATAAATCGATGTTGCATTAGCTGTCAGGGCAAATGGTTTGATACTCTAAGAAAGTTTTTTAAACAACTTTAAAACAGCGTTTTGTGTTGTCATGTTTATGTGAATTATATAAATGATTTAGCTGGTATATGTTCAGTAAAGACAGCACATTACAAGGTCTGTTCTTTATGTTTATACTCAGAGAGTGCTGGTGGTTCTTCTCAATCTATCAAAGGCACTGCAGCGTACTGAACGCTAGGCGTGGTGGAGGCAGCATGGATGAATGACATCATCATTGTGCGACGGGAAAGGAGGCTCTCCCAAAGTAATGCCGGCCAGTCAGATCCTCCCCCTCTTTTACCCTTCACAGTTTCTACACACTTGAATGTCTCTCTTACAGAGTTTAGGGGAGCTCCTGTGTTAAGAAAATAAATATATTAAAGAAAACCTGTAGCTGATCTGTAAGCTATGAAGCGTGTTTAATGTTTCATTCTGCAAGTACACAAACCAGAGGAATCATGACTACAGTGCAGTGCAGTGCATGCTGGGATGTCAGTGTGTTACTTCATGATGACATTTCATTATATATTCATTTTTACGTTCTTGAAACTCACACTTTATACTTATACAATGAAGTTGACTGTTTAAAATGCATTTGAACTTACGCAAAATATCGTTTGCACTGGTGAAATTCACTGATTTTGTCATAAAAAAAAATAAAATGCATGCTAATTAAATGACTCAAATTCATTTATCAGTTGCAGTAAGCTAAAGTGTCCAACAATCATGCTAAAGGACATATTCCCCAAGCTCTAGTTAGTTCATGCTTCAAACAAAAGCCACATGCAAGATTTGCAGCATGAGCTGTGGAATAAAACAGAGCAAAAAGGCAAAACAGAAGGAAGCCAGAAAGCAAAATCACAGACAAACGTTTACCTCCTCTCCAGTTTGTGTTGTATTTAGCACTGATAATAATGTGGTTTCAGGTGGCTTCTGTGAAACACACAAAATAAGTTAATGTGTAACGTATTCTTTAAGCTGCTGAAGTGAACGTAGTGTCGAACACGTACCTGCTCTGTTACTCTCAATGAAAGCAGGGGACTCGCTGGTGTTGTGTGAGCCATCTGAAACAAATTGAGAGGACAGTTTTCTATCAAACCAATGTGATCTCATGAGAGACGTGTGTATTTTTAATGTAAAGTGTGGTTCTACCACACGTACATTTACTTACATTTTCATACACACAAAAACGTACGATATTGACGTATTTATAGCACTGAAACGTAAAATACTTACGTATTGACAGCAATAAAACGTATATTATTTATGTATGCAACTGCAACTCATCATTTTGGTACCACTTTTGACATTTTCGCAATAAATAAATTGTCATTTTCCTACACATTTCTGTCCATTTATGTTTTATTCTTTTAATATTCTGTATAAAATGGGTATGTTTTGGTTCGGGGTGGGGTTTAGGGATCTTACATTTATCTATAAAATTATAAAAGGGAAATTATACATATATCTTTATGACATGAAAGATTCATAAATATTTTAATTTTTTTCGCTGTAAAAACGTAATAATGCTATGTTTAAATGCTGCCAGTATGTCCATATTGTACGTTTCAGCACCTATCCAAATGTACAAAAATGTACGATTTGTGTCTTTGAAAGTTATGTATTAATACCTACGTATTAACAATGAGAACAGGCTGATCAAACATGCTTGTTGCAAGCAATGCTGTGCAATGTTTGTCATAAGGGAATTAAAAGTTGTCAAACAATAAATTAAGAATGATCCTAAAAAAATTGTCTATTTAAAATATGCATTCAGTACTGTTCAAAATTTGTCCACAAATATTAAGGAGCACAACTGTTTTCAACATTGATAATTATAAATGTGTTTTGAGCACCAAATCAGCCTATTAGAATGATTTCTGAAGGATCATGTGACACTAAAGAGTAATGATGCTGAAAAATCAGCTGTCATTACATGAATAAATTAAAAAATTTAGTAAAATATATTAAAATAGAACAGCTTTAATAATAATATTTCACAATATTACAATTTTCTATATTTTATTTGAATCAAATAAATGCAGCCTTGGTGAGCATTAGAGACTTCTTTCAAAAACGTAACAAATCTTTAGAAAGGAAGTGTATATTCTTTCAGTCTGATTTGGTCTAGAGACTGTTTAATCTGAGAAGATGTTTCTGTCTCACCCTATGTGCATTTTAACATTTTCAGAACATCATAAAAGCCTTGCTCCTATGCAACCATTAACATTGTAAATTATTAAAAGCATTAAAAAGAAAGGTTAAGCAGAGACTCTTACCTCATTTTCTTGTGTGTATAAAGCTGTTGTTGCTGAGAATTTAAGCTGAAGAAAAAAACAGGTTCCAGCAGAAAAGAAAAAAATGTTAACTCAAAGCATATAGTATAACCGTATAGTATTGATGAAAAATGATTGCACTGTAACATCCATTTACATAAATTGTGACTGTGTCTGCAATAGTGCTTTTAGTTGTGTATTTATGTGTGTATATTGTGATTTGATTTGGTTTGGTTTGGTTTTGATAACGCTCACCTCCTCCCCTCCATCCTCCTCCTCTTGAGAGGGAAAAGGCTCTTTCGTGGGCAGCTCGTCCTGACATTATACAAACAAAACATTTCAATGTGAAATCAATGTGAAAAGTTCATGAAAATTGCCTACAGTGTGTAAACCATTTGTTTGAAGATATAAACTGAAAACTGAGAGATTATGAGAATAATTACTCAACATTAATTAGAAATTATGGCTTCTTATTTAAGCTGGGGAGTGGGAGTAATATATTAAAGTCCTTTAAAGTGTGAAGTGAACAGTGTGATTGGACTGTGTGGGTGTGAGTGAGGGAGATATGAGGTAAACTTATTAGGGTAGGCTGATATGTCAGGTCCCATTCAGCTAATTATGCATGTGTGAATAAGAGACACATTAGAGACAAAATCTGATGTACTGTGTGATATCTTTCGAGTTTATGAATCACATCAGTTTATTTGCCTTCATCAAGATGTCTTACATTAGATTTCACATCATACTGTAAGATCATGTGACAGACTTACCTCGTATTCAAGACTGTATTCCTCATCGTCATATGATGCTTCCTCCACCTCTTCTTCCATGTTGTCTTGATCTTCCTGTAATTTAACATTAAAATGATTTCTGTCTTCTAATGATAGATAAAGACAGAACATGATCAGCTAAAAAGGTTTGTTTTGATGCTAATGAACAAACAAACATGTAAACCCAAGAGAGAATAGATTAAAAACACATTTACATGTTAGAGGCTGGATCATGCTGGTAATCATGCTTTATGGAAAATTTAAGCAGTTATAAATCACCCAAAAATTAAAATTCCATTAAAGCCATACAGGTTTGTGAAGACATGAGGGTGAGAATTTTCATTTTTGGGTGAATTATTCTTTTAGATGAAATAGTAATGACTGTGATTAGTGAAATTTGTGGCATATTTGTTAAATGATTAATGTATTATGATTAAGGGCAAACCACAGGTGCATTTAATGATCGATTTAAGTGTATGTTTAAAATTCATTTAAGGTTTATGCTTTTTTAATGAAATATTTAGGCATATTTAGACAAGTCTATATTATCTCTAGTATATCAGAATATTTAAGTATCACAAAAATAAAGTTCAATGTAATAGAAAAGATCATTATTTAGTACAAGCTCAGCTCCCATGGATATGAATGATGTGTGAATGTCAGGTTAGGTGCAATGATGTAACATTTACCAAACGTTTCCTTTGCCGTTTTTGACGTCCTTTATTTCCTTTGCCCTGGTTGAGAGTTTAGCAGTTGAGAAGCATCACAATTTATGAGATGGCTTTAAATAACAATCATCAGAAATATTTAGAGACACTTTAAATAACCATGTATTTAATTGTAATGTTTAGTTCTAGTTATGTCTGGTTAGGTTTTTACTATTACTACACAGATTTACATTTTCACCAGTATAAAGATATTTGTCTGTTTAACCCTATAAAGCCTACTGTATAATATGTGATATGCAAATATCATACAACATGAGCTACGAAAGCCTGTCTATTTCTAATTTATTATTATTACTATTTTAGATTTTGTCTAATTATTTCATATGTCAGGCATTACAGGGTTAATAGCAAAAACATTTTTATGGCTAATTTGACTTTATATTAAGTGATATTGTGTTAATTTACAGTAAGTACAACACAAAACTAAGAATGAAACACATTGAGATCATTTTACCTTCCCCCTCTCTCTGCCTTTCTTCTTCTCTCCAGAAGTTTTCTTCCCCGGGTCCTCGTGGCTGTGGAAAACTGTCTCCATACTTACCTCTACCTTCCCAGAACCCAACTGTCAAAATTTTTTTTTAATAATTGAAACTTATTTTAAAAGTATCCATTCAGTGGTATTATGTTAAAGAAAATCAGTAAAGAAAGACATTCCAAATCAAAATCAAATCATTTTAACATTCTAAGTACAGCCAATTTAAATTGATTTATGAGCTCTAATTGATTTAAAATGTATAACTGCTTAAATGCTAAGGTGTATGTTTGGCATTATAATAAATTGAGTGAATTGTGTCTATATAAACCACAATAACAACACCCTCTAATAAGCTTCAGTACAATAAACAACATTAGATTTTACTAGTGAACATACCCTCTCAGAGGAAGTGTTGGTTTGGAGAAATTTCAAAGGTGTTACATCACTGAAGTTGGTCTCCAAAAGTTTCTTTTCTTCGATATCTACCAGCTTCTCCTTTGTTTTACTCAGATCAGTCTTTTTGTGAATAGTAGAGATGGTCCAAAGGGTAGGACTCACTTCTGTTTTAACCACAGGCTCCTTAAAAGATGAGACAAGACACTGAAGCCACATTAAAAACAACAACAAAAAAGTACTGCTTTCATTAAAAGTATAAATTATTAAATTATCTTGAACTCAACATGAGGGAGACGATATCTTATTACTCCTTGAAAAAAAACAACAACATTATATCAGAGCAAATCAGTCAAGTATATCTGAAAAAAACTAAAAGTGTTGATGTTAGGTTAGAAGTGGATTGTGAATAATGGTGCTGTAATTACTGACAAGGAATAAATGTTTGCTTACAGGACTGGGTTCAGGCATCAGCCCCTCTTCAAGATTAGACTCTTCCTCAATCAAATCCATATCAGGTAATGACTCTTTTGGGTGACTGTACTTTACTGAGCTCTGTGGATTAGAGAAAGCTCTTATGATTCAATAGGCTTAATATAGCCATAACATTAATGCTGATAGTTGGTATGCATGGCAAATCTGACTAGAAATCAGAATTTTGTATTATTGGCATAGTAATTCATTTTCCTGAGATGTTTTATATGTTTAGGAGGCTACTCACGGTGTATTCAGTGATGACGTTGGAGTCCGGCTCCTGTCTGTCTCCTTTCACTCTTCTGCCGGGGCTGATCTCATGAAGAAGCTCCTCCATTCCATCCTGAAGCAGCCTGTCAATCAAGGCCTTCAGCAGCGAGAGCTGGGAAGTGTGTTTTTATTTATTGCAAATGTGGTACTGTTTTACTGTAGCATAATTCAAAATGGCTAGAATAAAAATCATATAAATATATAATGCATATAAGATGACAATAAAATTGCTAATAAAGTACGTATGACTTTTATAAACCAGTAAAAAGCTCTTGTTCACACTTCACAACATATCCTGGTGGTTAATTTCAAATCCTTTCTGACAAGACTTGTTGTGAGTAACTTCATTTTCTAAACGAAAAAGTAATTTAAATTATTTTAAATGATATGTTATGGATGTAATGAATGCTGCCTCCATTGAGAATATTGCAGTTATTATATTCATAATGTTTTACAATTATATATATACTTAGTTTATAAAGCATGCTTTCAGTAAATATTAAAACTTAATATTAATATGAAACAGTAAATCTAATAAATTAATTTAATACTAAAGCTTAATATTTGATCAAAATTGAAGCAAATGTTAATCTAGGGGCTGATTTTATTAGATTCTGTTATTAGTTAGTAAAAAAAATAGTACGTATTTTGATATCACTAAAAATGGAAAGAAAAAAAAATGTGGCTACAAATATTTAAATATATAAAAACATTTTATTCACATCTTTCCATAGGATTACTTCCAAGCAACATGCCTAAAAAGAACCCTCATCCCCCAAATATTATTTTTAAAAATGTGTTTATTGAAGTCCATTTATGTAAGAAAATCAAACATTGTGGCATCAAAATTCCTGAGGGTTAAAAGCGAGCTGTTTAAATTCAGCACACTTACTTTAATACCGTATGAATCAAACAAGCCTTCAATGTCCTGAAATAGAACAAAACAATATGTTTACACCACCTAAGATCAGTTTTGCAATGAAGTAAATTATGTATAAGCATTGAGTAACCATGAAGACCTTCATTTCAATAGCTCTCCCAGGTGGGCCAGCATCACCCTGTTAAATAATACAGTGCCCACCATCATTCCTTCTGCAACATAGACATGTGAAGATAACTTGTGCAATCAATGAGATGTAGAAAGTTTGGTACCTTCTCTCCTTTCAAACCCATCTCTCCTTTCTCGCCCTGCCAACCAAAGGAGATAAATTAGATATCGCCTGAAAATCTTTTAATTTCTTCAAGGATTTTTTGGCAATTTATTCATTACCTTCATCCCAGGAGGGCCCTACACACACAAAAAAAGTTTTGAGTACTTTGATTGTCAAAAACATAAAAGTATCCCCAAATGCATCCAAATGTCTGCAATCACATGTTTTGATTTATGTGTTGATAATTTGGTAAAGAAGCTTATGTGACGCACTCACCGTTGCACCAGGGGGTCCCATTGGTATGGGAAATGCCTTTTTTATGTCCTCAATCGACATACCCTGGGAACAAACACAAATATAATTTAGCAACAGCAATTTTGTGGTTGCAAATACAATTTTGTCTAAGCTCAAAAAAAAAAAAACTTGTACCTCTTGGAGAACAATGGGAGGACCTGGTAAGCCTGGAGATCCTTGCTCTCCTTTTTGACCTTCATTTCCCTATAAAGCATTTACAATGACAAAATACATAACATATTATGCATATAAACAAACCATTTAATTATACCACAGTTTGCTTAAAACTGTTGATTTGGGATTATCTTACATTTGCACCAGGTTCACCTTTTTCACCCTATGCATTAAAATAAGAAATTATGTTAGCCAAATGCATTTCAACTTTAACGGAATAACAGAATAATACATAATGGAATAATAATGGAATAGTAGTTCATATCAGTCTGTTCTCCCACCTTTGTCCCTTCGTCACCCTTTGGACCTTGTTCTCCCTGTAAAAAAAATATGGTTTAGTTATATATATATATATAACATGTAGAGCTACAACAATATATTAAACGTACATCTTTTCCGGCTACTCCACGTTTCCCATCAACACCAGGTTTGCCCTGCAGGAGAACAGAACAGAACATAAGAAAAGAGAGTAAAATTAATAACTTTATTATAGAGATGTTATGGTTTATACCTGTTGTAAATGTTACTACTGTATACTCACAGGTGTTCCAGGTAAACCAGGCATACCAGTAATCCCAGCACGCCCAAGATCTCCTTTCTCTCCTTTCTGTTTAAATAAAACACACAAGTTTTGAGGACTATCCATAAACAAAATGAGTTTTATAACATCGGGAATACCACACACACACACACACTGAAAAGTACAGCATTAACTCTAATTATAATAATAATCTGTACTTGAAGAACAAAAGATAACCTTTAGGAAAGTGCATATACTTGACAGATTGGATTATTTTAGCTAAATTCTCCATTTTCATTCAGCAAAATGACACATTAAAAGGGTCCTACAGACTCATTAGCAGACATTGTGTATTTTGATGCACTTTAATATACTGTACACCTGTCGCACACCCTGCAATTCAGTTAATGTCACTGAAATTTAAAATATGAATCACATGATAAATGATCACAAAATAATTGTTATTAGGCCTACTTACTGGTCCTGGGTCCCCTATCTGCCCTGGTTCACCCTACGTACACACAACCACACAGTTAATTATAACTGAAAATAATTACAACAGTACATACGAAGAGAATGATTAGCCATCACTATATTGCAGAAAAATTTAAACAGGAAGAAGTCAAACCTTAGATCCAGGCCTTCCTAGTAGACCATCCACACCATCTCTTCCTGTACTAGATCCAAACTAGAAGAGAACGAAAATTGAGCTACATTAAATAATGTGTTTTTAAAGTCTTTCATCCTCCAGTAATTAAAAGACATGCCATCTGAGAAATTGACAATAAGTTTATTTATGACTTTATAGTGACTCACCAATGAATTCCCTGGAGGTCCTGGTTTACCTTCAGGACCCTAAAGGAAAATAAAAGCAAAATGTAACCTACATCATCGTGTTATTAGTAAAGTATAGGATGTGAAACCTCACTTACAGGTGGTCCAGGACGTCCTGTCTCCCCCTGGAGTCCTGGGAGTCCCGGCTCACCAGGTTCACCCTTTAAATACACCAAATACATACTCACAACTGACTGAAGTTTCCTAGATTGTTGTTGTATATAAACGTCTTACGTTACCTTAATGGCTCTGGTGAGAATGGTGTTGTCTGGCGTAATGTACTAGGAAAGAAGAATTATGAGAATCACTGACAATATGCATTGACAAGGATAACCATTAAATGTTCAATCAAATAAATGACAAAAAAGTGACCAGCAGTGCTTTTAAAGACAAAGCAAAAAGAGCAATACTGTCTTGACAGCTTTTGACATCTGTAACAAACATATTTTAAAGCAACCAACCGAAAATGACATGATCACATTAACATTCATTTATGTTAAATAGCTTGATTATAATACAGTAAAACTCACTTGAGTAACTCCCGGTGGTCCCGGCAGCCCCTGCAGAGAATACAATATTAACACATTGAATCTTTCTCTTTAATTTATCATCTGAGAGCCCCAGCATTACAAGAAAAATTGAAATTCTGTTATGCGAGCACAGAGCATGACTGGCCAATGAAATATTGAATTTGTCTAAAAAAAAAAAAAAAAAAAAAAACACATACCGGCTCGCCTTTATCTCCTTTGTGTCCCTCTGGACCCTGAAAAACATGGACATTCATTATCAAACGGCATTGACTATTCTGTGTTATTTTGCTTCATAATTCAGTTTGCTTCACTCTGGAAGTGCTTCAGAAGAGCATTTGATCAAATATTGTCTACAAAATGTAAAATAAAGAAAGCTGCTCACTGGTAACCCTAATTTCCCAGGCTCGCCTCTTTCCCCAGGGTCACCGGGTCGTCCTGGAAGACCGAGAGGGCCCTGACATTGGAGATGAGGAGAAGTGTGAGTGATATAGACTTAATGATTTGAACATCAAAAGCAAATAGAAAGGAAAAAATAAAGATTTTAATGGGGAGGGTGATATTATTACGAACAGGCCAATACAGAATATCTGATTTGAATAAAGATAGACATTTGATCAAGACTGTATGACAAAAATGTTTAGATGGAGATGAGGAAAAAAAGAAGTTTAGAAGAGAGACCATACCTTGACACCTCTCTCTCCAGGCTCTCCTGGTGAACCAGACTCTCCCTGTAACAAAAAATATAATTAAATATAACAAAACATTTAACGAAACATAACAAAAAACAATAAATAAATGAATAAAACCTGAAATAATCTGCGCTGTAAAGATGCAATCAGCTTAATAAACATACATATGTCTAAAAAAATCTAAAAAGACTAATATGTGATTTAGGGGTCATAAAATATCATTAGCTCAGTATAAAAACAATGGAAGTCAGTGGAAAGTCTCCACCATGACAGAAAAACAAGATTGTGGGTGAAGATGTGGGTTTCTCTATGAGTCTCACCCTTGATCCCACCTCCCCTTTCGCTCCTGGCACACCCTGAAATCCATGAAAGCAGAAAATTTAATTAAATATCAATGAATGAAACATTAATTAAAAAGCAAACAATGGTATTTTATGACAAAATAACCCTTCAAAATCTCTAATATCCTTAATGCAATGATGCAAAACGCACATATACACGTGCTCACAAATACACATTCATATCCTTCTTGTATCAGTCACTCTGGGCTCTTGATTTACTTACATCTTTACCTCTTAGTCCTGGAGAACCAGGGTTGCCTGGGAAACCCACCTCCCCTTTCTCTCCTTTGGACCCATCGTTGCCCTGGACACAACCAAAGGAAGTGTTCATGTGATTGATCTGTTTCATTTAATCTTTTATGTCTTCTCTTTGCCAAAATTTCACAAGCACTTTTGTGGTCTGACAGAATTTCACAGGTATTAAAATAATATATATATATGTATAACAAACTTACTTTTGGCCCTGGTTTCCCCGATAATCCAACGTTACCCTGTGCATAAAAAAAGAAGGCAGAAAAATCTAAATAGTGTTTGATGTTTTTTTAATCTTTTAATGTTTTTTTATAATGTCAATGTCAAAGCCAGGTTGACAAATATTTAACATTACATTTATGCAAGACACTAAGAATGTGAAAAAAATGTTTCCTTGTAATGGATGTTCATAAATCATGTGACTTCCTGTGAGATGATGATGTCACTACTTGCCCTACACTACCATTCAAATGTTTGGGGTCAGTAAGATTTTTCTTTCTTAAAGAAATGAATACTTTTATTCAGCAAGGATGCATTAAATTGATCAAATGCTATTCCTTCAAATGTTATATTCATTGAAGAATCCTGAAAAAAATCAAGATTTCCATAAAAATACAAAATTTGTGAGCAGCTGTTTTCAATAATAATGAAGAAATATTAAAAATAAAATCAGCATATCAGAATGATTTCTTAAGGATCATGTGACACTGAAGACTGAAAAAATTCAGCTTTGAATTACAGGAATAAAAATTGGAGTTTAAAATACATTAAAATTGAAAACAGTTATTTTAAATTGTAATAATATTTCACAATATTACTGTTTTTTAAACAGTCTCATAAACACTCACTCTTTCTCCACTCTCTCCCTTGGGACCAGGCTGACCGGGGATTCCAAATCCAGGACTGCCCTTTAAAAAACCCAGAAGACAACAAATCAGTACATTCAGATTGACAGCTAATCAATAAATGCAATTAATTGTACTTTCACATCCAAAACAACAAACACACACCTACCTTTTCACCTTTATCACCCTGATCTCCTTTCATTCCTTGTGGTCCTGGTGGCCCAACTTGTCCGACATCCCCCTTTATACCCAGTTCAGGGGGAAGAAATAACCTAGCGTAAATATTTCTACTGATGACCATTTCAAACAACATGTAACCAGCAGCAAACATCAGCAACTGACCAATATGGCAGGTGTGCTCAAGCTCAATTTGGTTTATTTAGGGTCATCACTTAAAAACCTTTAATTAAATGCTCCAATCGCAGATTTTTACCCTGGAGTGTTTTGGGACAGTTTATAATATATCTTCTTTTGCTTTGTGTGTTCATTGACAAGCAGACCTGGGGGAGCTCTTGGTTTCATATCGATGCTCAAGGCACTAATTAACCGTGTTTAAGTTGTTCAAGCACCGGATCAACTGCTTGTTTTAATCAATGCAGATGAAGGGAACCCAAAGGGAAATAAACACCAGACTTGAATCATGCGCTCAAAAATGATTCTTGATTATCTTACCCTGGCACCCTTTTTCCCTGGAGGACCAAGTATCTATGAAATGTGAGGGGAATTATTAGTAATAGTGTATTGTTAACTAAAAACACAATGTGTTAGATGAGACACTTAAGCATCATTTTTACCCCTTTAGCTGGGTCACCAGGAGCACCGCGCTGCCCCTGTGAATCAAGAACAGAAACATAAATCACACAATTTAATTGTAAACTTCTATAAGTGCTGATGTCATAGATTTCCATGCATTAATTTACTACAGATACTTCATGTGAGGTCAAAAAACATTCACTTGCGGACACAAATTTACATTACAGGGACAATTAAAGGTTTTGAAGCATTGAAAGTCACATGGCTGACTACATTGCTGTATGTTTGATTATATTGTAGGGTGTAGTTGAAATAATTTAAACTTGTTATTAAAAGTACAAGATTAGGTTAAATTAAGAAAAAAGTTTAGATTCACCTCATCACCCTTTCGTCCAGCAGCTCCAGGGAAGCCCTAAAGTTTAAAAAGAGAAAGTGAGCTTTCCCTCTAATCATTGCAAGAATAATGAAATTAGTATTCAGCAAATATGAATGACCTCAGGTGCTTTGAGAGATGTCAGATGTCTAGTGTTGGTTCTCTAAGAGCATCTTTGGTAGAGCTCCAAACCAAACGTTTTATCATGCCGTAGTGTTTCTGAGAGAACTGAGGGATAATGAGGAGTCGAATCGTTTGAGATGTTTCCTTGATCTCCTCTCTGAAGGCTTGGGTTTAATAATGACTGCATAAGTTTAATTTGAAAGTAACTGAAAGTCTGAATTGCCAGAGATGGACACACAGTGGCAAGGTCACATGTGAAGGATATAATAATATAGTAGCTCTATGTTTCGCACATGTAATTCTCTCATTAGGTGGAAACTTCATCCAGGTGTTTTCTTTTTTAATCAGGTCGATAATGTGAAGCTTTGACGTGGATTTTGGAATCCATCACTGGCCAGAGAGCAGAGAGGAGGCGGTTTTCCTCTTTCTTAATCGACTCCTTTAATTTCCCCAGAGATCTACAGCTCTTTCTTGCCCTTAATAGAACTTTGACAGCACCATACAGAGCGGAAAAGTTTGAAACTAATAAGGATTTGACTTTTTAACAAAGCATTTTTAAAATGTGCAGGGTAGTGATTTAAATCCATTAACTGGTTCATCAGGCATCTGACCTTTTCCTGCAGTTGCCATTTATATTTTTCAGGGATGTGAACAAGTAAAAGTTATGAACTTACTGCAATTCCTGGAGGCCCGATCGGTCCGATTTCCCCACGTTCACCCTGTCAGTTAGATGCAATTGTTGATTACACTGAATTATCTAACATTTGTAGTTTATGTAGTTGAGAACACATGTCAGGTGTCAAATAATACCTTCAACATGCAAAAATGTATCTAAAATCAGATGGTCATTATTGCAAAATACACATGAGAGGGTGGTCAGGTCTTATGACCAGTTGACTGTAACTTATAACATGATTGTTTATCAAATAAACAAATCAATGGGAATCAAATATTGATTTGAGATGAAAATATTCTACTATGTGAGAGGGAAGAGCTAGAGGAGTGAATCACTGTTTTCTGTGCCAAAAATACTCTTCCAAATCCTCACGGACTTTGGGGTCTTTTTTCTGAGTATGGGCCTGTATGACGTCGACCAGAGCAAGAGAGCAAGAGCACGCCCATTAACGTGCTTTGTTCGGGTTTACGGAAGTCATCAGCAGCGCTTCACAGGACTTGTCACCAAAGAAGTGTGTTTTTAGTTGTAAGGGAAAGATAACCTTGCTTCCCAAAGAACCTAGTGTTAAGTGGAGCTGAGAGATTTGTGCTCACGCATTACATTGATGCGCTCTCGATATTTGTTATTAAAATAACCATAGAAACTGATAGTTGCAATCACTTTTTTATTGGTTGAAATGAATGGAGAATATCTCGTGTTTTTCCATGGCTGCTCGAGCCCTTAGGATCTGCGCTTATGGTTTCATAAACAAGGCCCAGTTTTACACTGGATTTACAGATCGTTAGCGGTCACATCGCTAATGATCCCGGTCATGAGTCGGAACTGCAGGTGGTGAGTAAAACTGCTTCAAATGTCTGTTTAGTTGACAAAAGGCGCCTAAGTGCATATAATGTAAACAACACTAACATAGTGAATTCATAAATTCATTATTCATCATTCACTATACGCTATATTCATTATCGTGATTCAAAAGTTATCCAGGGATAATGCGATGGTGTATTGTGTGTGTTTAAATACAGTTGTTTAGCTGACCATTGATAGCTTGCAGATGATCACTACACAATAGCTGCGCGTGCTCCTCACTCTTTAGCTCTGCCCACACATCACGCCTCCAGGCGCTCGGCTGTTTTCGGAAAGACTCGGTACAGCGTATGTATCTTTTATGATTTTGATGAAACTAAAGACTTTTCAGCAATATGAAGGATGCTATACTACTCTACAGGTACTTAAGTTTAACATGAGATTGGCAGAAACTGTGTGTGATACCCCCCTTTAAACTATCATAGTGGAGATTGCCAAGGTTGCCAAAGGCAAGTCAATTATACACTTAAGCTTCATTATAAAAAAGAATTTGACCAAAGAATGACAGAATATAGCAATTAAAATAAAGAATTCCAGTTCACATTCAATTGTACATTTTTGAACATTTTGAACAAAATGTAAGTAGGATGTATTATGGATCAGATTATTAAATACAGAGCAGCAGCAGCAGCACTAGACCAAAGCACTGACTTGACATTTTTTTATTTTTTTGTATTGTAAAGGAAGAGCAAATCGGTTATGTGCCTGAGAAAAATCATACCTTGTCTCCTTGATCTCCTTTAAGACCCTTTTTCCCCTAAAAACAGCCAAAAACACAACAACAGTGAAACACCTCTGCCATTATGAAGCACTTAACATTAATTAAACAAGATTGCATCTAAGGCTGTTAAAAGGTTCATGCTAATTCACTGTGAAAGACAGAGATAATTTAACAGCATGAATTGACAGATGAAACACTTTAATGGTGAAATTGTTGTGTATAGTTTGACAAACCCGAGGGCCTGCAATTCCCTGGACTCCTTGGATTCCTACTTCGCCCTTTGGATGAATATGGAAACTACAAATTATACATTGCACAAGACAATCATCTATCACTCTGCCTCAGTGATTTTACAACCAACATGCTTACCTTTGGGCCTTGTAGTCCTGTATTACCCTGAAAAATTGATTATCATTGACTTAATAATTACCCTTAAGATTTGTTGACTAATATAAATACTAATACAAATGTGGTTTGTGTATATCAGAAATATGTACCTTCTCTCCAGCTGGCCCAGGTGGACCTTGAACACCTTGAATTCCAATACCTTCCTCTCCCTTTATGATTAACACAAAAGAAATTCAATCAAACAACCAGCTGCACTAATTTTAGCTTTGTGTAGTTCTAACAGAGAGGAAGGGAATTTTTTTACAGCACTCCGAACAATGAGACTTCAAAACGACGGTAGGCAGATGAGCAGAAAGATTTAATTTATGCATTTTAACTATCCTGTGCAAGATGTAAGAAGTCATTGCTTAAAATAGCTTTACACCACTGCTGAAAGTACAAAATGACACGTGAAGCTGTTTTAGATATTTTTATCCCTCACCCACCTTCTCCCCTTTCTGACCAGGAAGTCCTGGTAGTCCATCCACTCCTACTGGTCCAGGTAAACCCGCTAGACCCTAGACAAACATCCACAAGATCATAAATAAAATCACTTGTTCCATTATTTCAATACAACCAATTAAATGGCTTACTTAGTTGCTGCATATGGAATATGAGAAAGAATTTTAAAATAATAATATTATTTATAATAATAATAATAATAATAATAAACACTGTAACTTTAAAAGAGTAACTCTTAAAGCATGCACTAACATTATTCCCATGCTCCCCTTTTTCTCCTTTGGGACCTGGTTTTCCACGTGGACCCTAGAGGGTGTGAGAAGCATTATAATCACACATTGTATTTTGCATGTATATTTTATAATAAAATGTTGCTTGTGCAGTAGATGACTTACTTTAGCACCAGATTCTCCAGTCTCGCCCTAAGAGGACGTAAAATTGAGATACTGTATATTTCAAGGTTACTCTTTACACTTTAGACATTCTACTAACAATAAGTAACTTTGCAACTACATGTCAACTAACTCTCATTAGAGTACCAGTAGACTGTAGACTGTTAGGTTAGGATTCAGGTAAATAGAATAAGTTGACATGTAGCTGCAAAGTGACTTATAGAATGACTTTTGGGGGAGCATCACAATAAAGTGTTTGTAGATTAATAGCAGACAGTCTACTAATACTCTAGTGACTGGTAGTTGAGATGTAGTTGCAAAGTTCCTTATAGTTAGTATAATGTCTAAAGTGGACTATGTTACTGATTATAATATAGACTACTCATGATGTTCATCCTCATGATATTTCATACTAACCTTAACAGAGAGTCCAGGAGACCCCGGAGGCCCAGGCAGACCAGGGAGTCCTGGGGGACCTGATAACCCTGGGACCCCTGGAGCACCTGGGGGGCCCTTTTAATCAAGAGGGAAAAAAATATGTATGAAAACCTTGAAAAATATAATGTCAATAGAACTGTGAGATAAGCTACACATTATGCAAACTAATTTAAAGGGATAGTTCACCCAAAAATGAAAATTTTGTCATCACTTACTTATCCTCAAGTTGTTCCAAACCTGTATGAATTTCATTCTTCCGCTGAACACAAAAGAAGATATTTTAAAGAATGTTGGTAATTATATAGTTGACGGCACCCATTGACTTCAGCAGTAGGAAAAAAATAATACTGTGGAAGTCAAAGGCACTGGTTGACTGCCTGGTTACCAACATTCTTTAAAATATCTTCTTTTGTGTTCAACAGAAGAAAGAAACTCATACGGGATTGGAACAACTTGAGGGTGAGTATGGCTAAATTTTCATTTTTTGGGTGAACTATCCCTTTAAAATAGCTGTTTAGTATGATACCAGCACTTACGGAGGATCCAGGCTCTCCTTTACGTCCAGGAATAACCTCCATACCTCCCATGACATAGCCTGGCTCACCCTACATGAAAAGAAAAAGTTAATATAGGTCAGCTTCATTTAAATAGGCTTTATTTATTTGTTTTTAAAAAAATTATAAATACAATAAAACTAAATTAAAATAAAACATGCTTTCAAAGACTAAACTTACTCTCTCTCCTCTCTGCCCTTTAGGTCCAGTATTACCAGGAGGCCCCTGAGATTGTGGAGAAAGAGCGATAGGGAGAGACGGACAGAAAATCACACAGAGAACAATCGACTTGTCTAAAACGTGAGACATTTAATAAAAAGGGGTGAAACTTTAAAAGAAAGTAGGGGCAAATACTCCTCCTCATCATTCCTCATTACTCCCTCTGTGAATCACTCTAACATAATTGCACCTTCTTCAAATCTCCTACTAAGATATACATATATAGAACATTGCGTACATGCTTTAAATAAGTGAACCAACTTCAATTTCCAGAATATACCGATTTAAATACCACCACCTACACTGATTTTATATAGTGAGATTTAATGAGACACTCACCATGTCACCAGGAATTCCAGGTGCTCCCTAAATCAAATTAAGAGATTGTTTAGGCACATTTACACATTTATATATGTGTTAAATATGTTACATTTGTTACATATTCTGCAGTACTAGACTGATGCTTAAATGTTCATTCATCCTTTACCCTTTGTCCAGGAGAACCAGGGGGTCCGGTTCTACCTGGTCGTCCTGGTAACCCTGGGATGCCATCCGTTCCGGGAAGACCCTGATGAATGGGTGCAGAGCGGGAATAATACAGACAAAAAAACATACACAAATACAGAAATTGTTTGATGCTGCTAACATCAGAACATCTTCAGTGCACATATTACTTTGAAATCAAATATAGAGCAATATAAAATCCACGCATTCACACTGATACATATCACAAAAATAAATAAGGAAACATCTACAACAATGCTGATCTTGTTAGCAAGACCTGTCACATTTCATTTGTTATTCAAAAGAGTCGCTTTGATATGACAAGCGCTTTCATGTGTCGCCTTCTCAAAGAGATAACAGAAAGAAAAAAAGCGAAGTATGAATAGCACCCCGCATGGAGACAGATCTGTGATATTAATAATTAGATTTAATCCTTTAATCCACTAAAACAACAACCGAGTCACAAAAACAATCTCATCATTAACAGAACGGCTCGGATTAAATAATAAATGCTCCAGTAATTAACATAAACATGAATGTGTAATTACGGAGAGGACGGGGGTGTTTTATTTATGTTTATTTAAGTTTGTGCTGTGGAACGGCATGAGCTCTTCAGATGCTGGATGTACTCACCCGCTCACCCTTCTCCCCTTTGACCTTTAGAGAGAATGAGTCATAATGCCCCGGGCCTTGCTTGAGTCGCTGTGTCAACAGAAAAATATTAAAATATGAAATACACTTTAAAAAAGTGTGCAAAACCATTGTTGTTATCGTTAACTAAAACTAAGACTATTCATATGAATTGAAATAGCTGAAATAAAACAAAATATAAATATTATATGAAAACTTGCAGTTATGAAAAGGGCCGACTGTAAGTCTTTGTGATAGTAAAGACCTCTAACAAAGTGAGAAAGAGAGAAAGAAAGAAGGAAAGAGCAGTCTGCAACTGTAACATACCAGGCCGCCATGACCAAATCCATCGCCCTGCAGTGGAGAAATTAGATATTATCATGACATCAGTTATAAAGTTGCACTTTATTTTACAGTACGTGAACTTAGGTGTACTTACAGCGTACTTACAGCGTACTTACCTAAGAAAGTACTATGTAATATAAGGTAACTACAGGGGTTAAAGGGAAAAAATTAAAATTACCCCATGATTTACTCACCCTCAAGCCATCCTTGGTGTATTTGACTTTCTTCTTTCAGAGGAATATGATCGGAGTTATATTAAACAATGTCCTGGCTCTCTTAAGCTGTATAATGGCAGTAAATAGAGGATGCGATTCTGAAGCCCAAAAAAGTGCAACCATCCATCATAAAAGATATCCACACGGCTCCGGGGGGTTAATAAAGGGATGCGTTTGTGTAAGAAAAATATCCATATTTAAAACTTTAAAAAACGTAAAAAACATTTCTTTAAAAATTCTCGTTTAAGACTTCTAATTTGTGTTTTCCTCTATTCTCTGTGCATGTTCATCAATACGTCATGCGTCGGATCAGAGTTCACTCTTAATCACCATAAATCGATACGTACAGCCGTCTGTCGGAAGCTAGTTATTATAAAAGAAGGCCTTTATTAACCCCCATGAGCCGTGTGGTTATCTTTTATGATGGATGGTTGCACTTTTTGGGATTTCAAAATGTCATCCTCTGTTTACTGCCATAATAAAGCTTAAGAGAGCCAGGACATTATTTAATATAACTCAGATTGTATTTGTCTCAAATAAGAAAGTCATACACACCTAGGATGGCTTGAGGGTGAGTAAATCATGGGGTCACCATTTTTGGGTGAACTAACTAACCCTTTAAGGTTAGGTTTAGGGGTAGGTTCAGGGTTAGTACCTAGTTATTACCCAGTTTTTGCAATTACAATGATAAGTACATAGTATGTACATGGGGAACAGGACTATAAAATAAAGTGCTACCAGTTATAATTCTATGATCGAATCGCACACAGCAACATGATAGCTGCTTACCTTCTCTCCTTTCTGACCCTGTGAACAACAACAAACTGGGAATTAGAATTCTTATAAGACATGGTGTGACAGCTGTAATGAGGATGTAGAGGATGTAGCATTTACCTTGCAGCTAAGAGGACAGCTGGGCCCTTCTGGTTTGGCGAGAGCTTCTGGGTCATCTGTAGGTGTGTCCAGTTGAGCAGACTAGGACAAAGACACATAAAAATTTGACTTGTGCAGAATGTATTATGAAATTATTACCCATAATTCCACTCTGATCTGCACGGCTCACGTCGTCGTGTTGTTTGAACTCTGATAGTAAGGCCTCGCTACAGATACTGCCGATAAACTCTCTCTCGATGGACGGAAGATCATCAAAATCACTGGCAAAGAAGATGTTCTTGTAAGTGGTGGGGGAGGCGATTGTCCTCAGCTCCTCAAAATCTGCGTGAGCGATGCCAATGGCCAAAACACTGACACCTAAAACACAAGTATACCAAAATCTGAAGTTTATCATTCATTTGGCCTCATACTGAAGTGTCATAAAGTATGTATTGCAAAGTATTCAAAAGTTTATGGTCAGTGCGATTTAAAAAAAGAAAAGAAATTAATAATTTTATTCAGCAAGGACACATTTCATTGATCAAAAGTGACAATAAATCTATGCAAAAATTCAACAATATATCTACTTCAAATAAATGCTCTTTCTATTCAAAAAAATCCTGAAAAAAAAATCACTTTTTCCACAAAAATATTAAGCAGCACAACTGTTTTCAACATTGATAATAAAAAGAAATGTTTCTTGAACACCAAATCAGCACATTAGAAAGATTTCTGAAGGATCATGTGACTGAAGACTGGAGTAACGATGCTGAAAATTCAGCTTTGCCATCACAGGAATATATTACATTCTAAAATATATTAAAATAGAAAAGATTTATTTTTAATGATAATAATATTTCACAATATTACTGTTGTTTTCTGTATTTTTAATCAAATAAATGCAGCCTTGGTCAGCAAAAGAGACTTATTTCATTTTTTACTGACACTAAAATTTTGATCAGTAGTGTATATTTAGTCATATATGAATGTTTAGCTATTCCTCTATTGCCATTTATATTACTCACCCAGAGCATGTGCTATTCTGGATGGTGGCTCTACATCATCCTGAGCTCTTCCGTCTGTCAGCAACACTAAAATGTGAGGGACTTCCTGTCTCATACCCAATGACTCCTGAAACATCTCCCTAAGGACATAGCTGATCCCACGACCTACACAAACATTCACAATCATCACATTTTAGATCAAATTGCACCCTAATATGTGTCATTGACAATCTTTAAATGTGTAAGTAAACCTGTTTTTGTGTTCCCCCCTCCATAGCGGACTTCTCTGAGTGCTCTCAAAACAGAGCTACGGTCTTTGTGAGTGTTAAAGTTGAACTCGATCCTCGGCTGATCACTGTAGTGAACTACTGCTATCTAAAGCAAGTTAATAAGATGGTTCAGTCCACAGTTAAAGCATCAGATGTTTGATCAGAGCAAATGATTGAGACTACTGATTCAGTGACTAAGACATAGAATGATACCGAATGAGGTGTAAAGTTCTTAATTTAATATAGTGCAATAGCATGTCCTACCTGTGTTCCTGTAGGTCCTATAGAGGGGAAGTAGGTGACGATTCTGAACAGGAAATCCTTCAGTTTGCCAAAGTTATTAGTACCAATGCTCCAGGATTCATCGACCAGAAACACGATATCTGCTTTCACCCTGCCACACACTAACAGAAAGATGCACACAGTTCATTCACAAGATTTCTACTTCTGGAGATTCATTTAAAAGGATTGTTCACCCAAAAATGATTCTGTCATCATTTCCTCACTCTCATGTTCTAAACCTGTATGACTTTCTTTCTTCTGTGTTTTTTTCGGAAGCCAAAACAGTTTAGTTACCAACGTTCTTCAAAATATCTTTAGAGTCATACAGGTTTGGAACAACATGAGGATGAGTAAAGGATGACAGAATTTTAATTTTGGGGTGAACCGGCCCTTTACATTTTTAATGACTGAAATCTCAAATGTTTTTTTTTGTTTTTTGGTTTTTTGGTAATTCATGGGAAATTGTACTTCTTAAAAGCTTCAAATCATGGGAAAACAATGATGTGTGTGGTATACAGTGGGTACGGAAAGTATTCAGACCCCCTTACATTTTTCACTCTTTGTTATATTGCAGCCATTTGCTAAAACCATTTAAGTTCATTTTTTTCCTCATTAATGTACACACAGCACCCCATATTGACAGAAAAACACAGAATTGTTGACATTTTTGCAGATTTATTAAAAAAGAAAGACTGAAATATCACATGGTCCTAAGTATTCAGACCCTTTGCTCAGTATTTAGTAGAAGCACCCTTTTGATCTAATACAGCCATGAGTCTTTTTGGGAAAGATGCAACAAGTTTTTCACACCTGGATTTGGGGTCCTCTGCCATTCCTTCTTGCAGATCCTCTCCAGTTCTGTCAGGCTGGATGGTAAACGTTGGTGGACAGCCATTTTTAGGTCTCTCCAGAGATACTCGATTGGGTTTAAGTCAGGGCTCTGGCTGGGCCATTCAAGAACAGTCACCGAGTTGTTGTGAAGCCACTCCTTCGTTATTTTAGCTGTGTGCTTAGGGTCATTGTCTTGTTGGAAGGTAAACCTTCGTCCCAGTCTGAGGTCCTGAGCACTCTGGAGAAGGTTTTCATCCAGGATATCCCTGTACTTGGCCGCATTCATCTTTCCCTCGATTGCAACCAGTCATCCTGTCCCTGCAGCTGAAAAATACCCCCACAGCATGATGCTGCCACCACCATGCTTCACTGTTGGGACTGTATTGGACAGGTGATGAGCAGTGCCTGGTTTTCTCCACACATACCTCTTAGAATTAAGGCCAAAAATTCTATCTTGGTCTCATCAGACCAGAGAATCTTATTTCTCACCATCTTGGAGTCTTTCAGGTGTTTTTTAGCAAACTCATGCGGGCTTTCATGTGTCTTGCACTGAGGAGAGGCTTCCGTCCGGCCACTCTGCCATAAAGCCCCGACTGGTGGAGGGCTGCAGTGATGGCTGACTTTCTACAACTTTCTCCCATCTCCCGACTGCATCTCTGGAGCTCAGCCACAGTGATCTTTGGGTTCTTCTTTACCTCTCTCACCAAGGCTCTTCTCCCCCGATAGCTCAGTTTGTCCGGACGGCCAGCTCTAGGAAGGGTTCTGGTCGTCCCAAACGTCTTCCATTTAAGGATTATGGAGGCCACTGTGCTCTTAGGAACCTTAAGTGCAGCAGAAATTTTTTTGTAACCTTGGCCAGATCTGTGCCTTGCCACAATTCTGTCTCTGACCTCTTCAGGCAGTTCCTTTGACCACATGATTCTCATTTGCTCTGACATGCACTGTGAGCTGTAAGGCCTTATATAGACAGGTGTGTGGCTTTCCTAATCAAGTCCAGTCAGTATAATCAAACACAGCTGGACTCAAATGAAGGTATAGAACCACCTCAAGGATGATCAGAAGAAATGGACAGCACCTGAGTTAAATATATGAGTGTCACAGCAAAGGGTCTGAATACTTAGGACCATGTGATATTTCAGTTTTTCTTTTTTAATAAATCTGCAAAAATGTCAACAATTCTGTGTTTTTCTGTCAATATGGGGTGCTGTGTGTACATTAATGAGGAAAAAAAAATGAACTTAAATGATTTTAGCAAATGGCTGCAATATAACAGAGTAAAAAAAATGTAAGGGGGTCTGAATACTTTCCGTACCCACTGTATTTCAGCAAACTGAGCAGCAGTATATTTAAAGCTTTCATAATACAATGCCTGTTAAAAACGGTTCTTGTTTTAAATTTCACATGCAAAAATGGCATTTACAAGTCTAAAAAGGCAAACAGCCTGTTTTATTCTGGTCATGAATAACTTAACAATGATTGTTTTCGTTGCATAAAATTTTGATCTCAGAAGGAAAAAAAGAAAAATATGATATGCCCCCTTTAAAACATAACTTCAGAAGAAGTTTTTACATTTTAAGTGCAAAATATTGAAGTAAAAAAAAAAAATCGTGACTGAGACAACATTTAATTTGAATGACCTGGTCCAGGTGGGAGTGTCTCGACAAACAAGGTGGTTTGGTCCTTCACTGTGGTAATTCTGGTCAGTGCTGAAGCCGTTTGGCCGATTGTGATCTGAGGCCTCACAGCGAGTCTCTGAGTTGTAGTGGGTGTGCTGGGGGCTTTGACCACTGGGGTGCGAGTGTTTCTGGTTGTGGTGTGGAGGTGCATGTCATTGTTCTTGGTATTAGCGGAAACGGAGGCTGGCGTTGGACTCTGGACAGGAATGAGATGAGGAGCTCCCACTGCAAGATGAGCACAAAAAGTTCTGAGCTCTAACAAACCAGTGTTTGCTTTTAGTATACACTACCATTCAGAAGTCTGCAGACAGATTTTTTTTTAATATATTTTTGAAAGAAGTCTCATCGAGGCTGCATTTATTTGATCAAAAATACAGTAAAAACTAATATTATGAAATATTAAAAAATTTAAAAAAATGTAATTTATTCCTGTGATGGCAAAGCTGAATTTTCAGCATCATTACTCCAGTCTTCAGTGTCACATGATCCTTCAGAAACCATTCTAATATGCTGATTTGGTGCTCAAGAAACATTACTTATTATTATCAATGTTGAAAACAATTGTGCTGATTAATATTTTTGTGGAAACCGTGATATATATATATATATATATATATATTTTTTTTTTCTTTGATAAATAGAAAGTTCAAAAGAACAACATTTATTTGAAATCGAAACTTTTTGATAAATTATAAATGTCTTTACTGTCACTTTTAATCAATTTAATTAATTTATTATTAATTTAAAAAACGTACTGACTCTAAACATTTGAACGGTAGTGTTTTAAAAATACATACACTTTCCTACATAAATGAGTCAAATTTTCAGTCCCTAATCAGCATTTTTGTTTTCCAGTCAACATAATTTACACCAGATGGGTCTAATACATCGATCATGACTCATGATATAAGTGATTAACTTTTAAAAATGTAAAATGCTAATAATATTTGCAGAGATAAGGCCTTACAGATTCTTTTAGTGATGGTTGTGACTGGACCCTCCACTTCCCCATAAAGTGGTCTAATGGAAAAGATGTAGGTTCTGCCATACTGAAGATCTCGGATCTTATAGGAGGTGAAACCAGAGCTCAGCAGATCAGTGGAGATGTCCACCTCTACACAGAACATGAAGAGAGGCATTTGCATCACTATTAATGTGACCAAACAGGAGTAGGAAACTAAAAACTATTGTCTATAAAATGATAAAGTAAATGAGTCAAAATACTTGAGATATGTCATAAATCTTTTATACTAGTTTAAAACCCTTCAGGAATGTTAGAGAATATGAACATTTTAGCATTCTCAGGATGACAGTCTTATATGTGTCAAAAGCTAAAGTCCACCTTTAAAACCCTCATCACCTTCATGTTCAAGTAAAGGACACCCTCATTAGAAGGCCTCGTTGACGTCATTGCGATAACAGGAATGAATCACAGATCTCATCATGACATTATCTACGCTGTCTATTCTCTTCTTTTTTATGTCTCGTATAACAGACAAAATTACTTCTGTGGGAGGTACTCTTATTACAAGAGCTTATCTGAAATTAGTTTTGCCCTGCCATTTAGCAACACTCATTATCAAATAAACAGCCACTCTCCTTGTTTTAAACCATCTGAGCAGTGTTAAAGCCTAGGTCTAATAATATGATATATTAATATATGATATTCAAATAGTCTATCATTTTATTTTTGACTTTTTTTTACATGGATTAAAAAAAATGAATATCAATATACATTATATAATAAATACTTTAACTATATAGATATCATAATTGAGAGAGTGATGTCATGTGTTTGCATGTTCATAAGCTACCCTTTATTTAGTAAATGTATATGCAGTCTGGATTCTTATGTTTCTGACCTGATATGTGTCTCCAGGACAGCAGGTATCCAGAGACTCCAGTCACGCTGGTCCACTTCAGTACAGTGCTGTTGTCGGTGGTGTTCAGAGCACTAAATCCAGTCACTTTGGGCAGATCCACTGTAACACAACAGCAATTCTTCTTGAAAATACTTACATTTGAATGCTTACTGTTGTACATTTACATGAAAACAAGCAGACTCACAGGTGCGGGCGGTCACCATTACTGGGCTTCCCTCTTTGCTTTTGACCACTGCAGACACCTGGATCTTATAGGCAGAACTGGCTGGCAGATCAGTGATGGTGAAGGACGTGGCAGAAGAAGATAAAACCTCACTCTTCTTCTCTCCACCTAAGAGAAAAGACAGTGAAGATGAAGGATGGATTATTATGATATGTAATGATAATGGAGCATAATGAGGACTGCCGGTGCCCACCGTGAAAGGGGCTCCAGGTGATCTTGTACCCAGTGACCCCTGGTGTTTTCTTCCAGGCCAGTTTAAAAGAGCTGGCACCAATGTCCACAACTTTTACCTCGCGAACTGTCTCAATCAGCTCAGAGTCTGTTAAAGAAGCTGCAAAACAATATGGCACAACAATTAGTGACACCAGGTTTGATAAAAGTCATTTCTCATATATTATTATTATTTAAATTTTATTCCATTTAAATTTAAAATGTATTCAAATATACTTATTTTTTATTTTTAAGATATTAAATCTAGAAGACTCTTGAAGGATTATAGTCCAATATGTAAGACACATTTAAATCAAAACAGGTCAAATAAATAATCTTAGTCCAATATGTAAGACACATTTAAGTCAAAACAGGTCAAATAAATAATCTTACACTGATGTTATTTTAGACTTAACATTTTTATATCTGTTTTTGCGTTCGTTTTAGTGCACTGTACTGTAGCCGCTTCACTGTGAACTGTGAAGATGTGCTGGTAACAGTGATACGGACAGCAGTGAAACACACACACATAACCAGAGCTTCAGTAAAAATACTGCTCTATATATAGCTGTGGTCCTAAAGATGGGGGCTCAATCACAGGAGCTGTCAATCAATCTCCTGATATCCCACAATCCCACTGGAACAATGGGCGGAACATCTACATATCCCCGAACCCTGACTGTCTGAAGTGTTTAATTAACTAAGCAGAGTTTTCTTCTTATGGCTTTGATAAATGACTGTCGACTAGTTGTCATTGAAAGAAGAGAGACACAGAGCCAAACTGAGCAGTCCAACAAGACTAAATAGACAATTCAAGATTTGTTGGTACAGCTTTCCTACAGAGTAAGAACACAATGAAGACTTAGTATAACACAGACAATAATAAAAGGAGCAATATATATTTAAAATCCTAAGAATACTAGTATGACGACCTTGTGACTGTGAAAAGGTTGAGAAAGCAAAAATAAGAGGGTCTTAAATGTATATTCCAGTATCCGGGTTCAGGTATGTTGATAAACACAAAAATCCTTCTAACTAATCCTTTGTTTTCTTAAAAAAATAAGAGTTACGATCAGGCACTTACAATGGCAGTGAATGGGGCCAATTTTTGGAGGATTTACAAGCAGAAATGTGAAGGTTATCATTTTAAATCTGCTGTTATCTATAGGGCACATCTAAATGGTTCCTGCTGTATTAGTAGCAAATGAGCTAGCATGCTCAACCTTCAAAATACTTTGGTAGAATTAGCCTTAGCAGTGCAGCACACTTCAGAAACCCTCCATCTTCCCCAGCTCCACCTGTATAGATCTGCTACGAGTAATTCATGTACGCTATATTGTACAGCAGCAGCATCTCTTACTTGCTCACAGCAGCGTGTCATGTATATATTGGCAGTAGCATGTCCCGTACTTGCTCTACAGCAGCAGCAATAACCTACAGCAGCAATAAAAGCAGCAGCAGCGTAGCAGATCTATTCTGCCAAGACCAAGCATACAACATTGTCATATCCATTACCATGCAAAACACTCTGAGAGTTGTCATGACAGAACTTTATACATAAAAGATTAGTAAGTGACTTTTCACACTACAGTCATGTTAACACACATATTGTTCAAGTCTTATGTCTATATTAATGAAAGTGAGTATTTTAGTATTTACAAATATACCCCATTGTAAATGCTTCACTGTAACCTAAATATTTGCTTTTTTAAAAGAAAAGGTGAAACAAGTTGCTATTCATTTTTGTGGTTATGCAACAAATGCCATCAATTGAGCTTAACTTGTACTTGAACTATTCCTTTAAATGAGTGTTTTGGGTGTCTTGAGACAGAAGAACACAGTTAACAAATCCAGAAACAATCCAAAAATGGTTGAATTAAATACTGTTTTTTTTCTTCCATGACAACATTTGTTTTTTCCTTTATATCTGTTTATTGTTGTAAAAAGTACCTGTTTGCTGTGAGAGGGTGATTTCTGGCCCTTCTGTGTTGCTGTAGAGAGCATGAATGCTGACAGAATAAAGCGTGTGTGGCTGAAGACCAGTGATGCTGTGTTGTAAAATGCTTCGGTCAAGAAAACGACTCTGAGGACGCACAAATTCTGGGAGCAAAAACACACACACGTACAATATAAATCAAATTAAGGAATTATAATTTCATGGGCCTTATTGAAACAGAGTGGACACATTTGTCAGCGATTTTGATTTTGTAGGTGAACAGTTTTTACCTGAAGTCCAGGTGAGTTTGTACTCTGTGGCCCCTACAATAGGACTCCATTCCACATCGATGGACGAGCTGGTGTATGACGTTACTTTAAAATTTGATACGTATCCGAGAGGTGCTGGGGAGCAGAACGCACGACATAAGTCCCGACCAATAAGCAGCTGATGTGCAGCTCACTGTCAGAATGTGTTTATCAAGAAAAAAATTTCAGGTCACTCACAGGTTCTGAATGTAGCGGTGATGCCCGGACCAACCACAGAACCAAACAGCACGTAAAGAGAGAGCACATATTCGGTGTCATGGACCAGATTCTTCAAAACATATTCAGTAGTGCTGCCATTCAGAGCCAGCTGCCTGGGCCGATCTCTTCCCGTGAACTCTTCACATAAACACACACAAATACATTTATAAACAGATAACAGAGTTATGTTTATCATCCAAAATGTATATATATACTTTTGAGATATATACTTTTGAGATTTTGAGATCTAACACCTAATTTATCCTCTCTCGCCCTTCGTTTCTCTCCCTTTTCTCCATAAATTTAGCCTCAGACTCATCTATATGTATGTGTCAGAGCGTGTGGTATGAGTCACAGAGCACTTCACTTCATCAGAATGTTCTTCCAGGTCGCTCTTTTAAAGCAAGGGCCCGCAGCCCATCACAGTGACAGAAAGGTGTCACTTTCAAAGACTCTTCTTTTGGAGGTGCTCAGAGGTGACATCAATTCATTTCTCTCACACAGAGCCACACACACACGCACTCACACACGCACACACACAAATTCTCCTAAACACACAGATAAAGTTGACGGCATGAGTCATGAGGCGGCACAGCGACACCTCATGTTGTCACCAACCTGTCGCTTCCATGAAAAAGAGACTATAAATCAGAGAGAGAGAGAGAGAGAGAGAGAGAGGGGAAATGAAAGAAAAGTAGCGACAAAAAAGAAAAACAGACTACATCGTGAAATTGGAAAGTGGAGAATGGCCAAATACAGAACAAGGAGATCCTAGGAGAACAGCACAGACACTTTTTGAGGTACCTGCAGTAGGACCCCAGGCCAGTCTGTAGCCTGTGGCTCCAGGTACAGCATTCCACGAGGTAACAGCGCTGCTAGTGCTCACCGCAGATGCTCTCAGGGTCTGTACTGCGCTGCTTTCCACTGAGACAGAGAAAGAGAGCATCATAATCTTCGTCCATGGTATCATAGCTAATAGGGAACATTCTCAAAATGTTGGCTAAGTTATGAACAAATGTTCTTCCAGTAAGGTTGATAGAAAATGTATTCAGAGATATCTGGTCTTTAATAATGTTCTCAAAACGTTAGCACAAAAACATTATTTATACATCGTTCATGGAACGTTTTATTTCTGAAACTTTTTAGTTGGACGTTCGTCCATGTCGGTCCTGGAGAGTTTTGCTTCAACCCTAAACAAACACACCGGAGTTCACCACCCCTGGTCTAATGGTTTTTAAAGGCTTAGTTCACCCAAAAATTCTGTCATTAATTACTCACCCTCATGTCGTTCCACACACACAAATTAAGATATTTTTGATGAAATCCGAGAGCTTTCTGACCCCTCCATAGTCAGCCATTTAATTTCCACTTTCAAGGTTCAGAAAGGTAGTAAAGACATTGTTAAAATAGTCCATGTGATTACAGTGGTTCGACCTTAATTTTATGAAGCGACGAGAATACTTTTTGTGCGCAAAAACAAAACAAAAATAACAAATTTATTCAACAATTTCTTCTCTTCCCTGTCATTCTCCTATACTGTTTATATTGTAGACACAATGCAGCACTTCCAGGTCTGATGTAGAACCTGGAAGCGCTGCACTGTGTCTACAAAGAATTTTTTTAATAAAATTGTTATTTTTGTTTTGTTTTTGCGAACAAAAAGTATTCTCGTCGCTTCATAAAATTAAGTTTGAACCACTGTAGTCACATGTAATATTTAACAATGTCTTTACTACCTTTCTGGACCCTGAAAGTGGTTATTAATTTGCTGTCTATGGAAGGGTCAGAAAGCTCTTGGATTTCTTAAAAAATATCTTAATTTGTGTTCTGAAGATGAAAGAAGGTCTTACGGGTGTAGAACGACATGAAGGTGAGTAATTAAAGACAGAATTTTCATTTTTGGGTGAACTAACCCTATAAATGTTACTACTTGTTTCAGAAAGTTCTAGGAACATTCAAAAATAACATTCTGATAATGTGTGCAAAATTATTGGAATGTTCCCATAATGTTCACATGATCAAAAAAAAGTTTTTAAAACATAAAAAAGTATGTTTTGAACATTCAGAAAAAAACATTTACATAACTTAATGGGAACGTTAGCAAAACTAAATATATTTTTGTTAGTTGGGATGATTTATTATCAGTATTCTATCTTCTTGCACTCCGTCTGCACTATTTTTAATCACTGGTTTATGTAGAATTTCTTACTGTTTTAAGACACTGTGTCAAGTTAAATAACACATCTTAAGACCCCTGTTTTATTCCGTTTGCTTCGTCTAACTGTTTTGGAAAGCAAGCATGCATCCTGCATGAACGGCCCTTAAAGTACATGTGTAGCACTCACATGTCTTGGCTTTGGCAGAGGTAACAGGCCCTTCAATGTCCACAAAGATGGGGTTGATAGTGACGGTGTACTCTGTGCCAGCATGCAGGCCCTGCACCATGTAGAAATTAAAGTTGTCTCCAAGGTTCACATTTTCTATGTGTCCCTCTGCAGAAATAGGCAAGCAGAGATTTGCATTTATATT
Organism: Elopichthys bambusa; assembly: GCA_037101425.1. Taxonomy (NCBI): domain Eukaryota; kingdom Metazoa; phylum Chordata; class Actinopteri; order Cypriniformes; family Xenocyprididae; genus Elopichthys; species Elopichthys bambusa. The sequence continues at coordinate 10,966,973 of CM074454.1, read as the reverse complement.
CATGTTTTTAAACAGGCTGCATTTAATATCAAAGCAGCTCAGTGCTTGTTTACCTGATGATGACCAGGTAAGTCTGTACCCTGTGGCACCTCTGACAGATGACCAGCGGGCCTGAACTGTGTCTGTAGTGGCGTTCTGCACCAGCAGTTGATCAACTGGGACCAGTATTACTGGAACACACAGAGGAAGGATAAGTGAGCTTTGAGTGGGATGATGATGCATGACAAGAATCATAAAAGTTTTACTGCAGTTATTTAAAAGATTCTTCATGAAGATGTGTGTTATACTGCCATCTAGTGGTTAAACCAGCAATACACACAATAATTCCAAACCAAACAATTTAATATAAAACTGCCACTTTAATGATAATTCGTATTCCTATTGTAATTATATATATATATATATATATATATATTACATACATATATTCATATATTACATACATAATTCTTTATTAATCCCACAAGGTAAATTGTTATGTTACAGCAGCATAAAAATAACACTAAAATGACAGGTGTACTATAATTAAATTAAAATTACAGATCTGCAACAAATGCTGAATATTACATATTAAATAATATATGTACGTACAAGACAAAAAAACGATGGTGATTATTTAGCATGGTGGTATATAAAGATTCTGATACCATCATAATGACACACTATTATTTTGGAAGGGCAGATTATTTATGAGGCGTGAAATGAAAATATGCAATAAAAGTAAAGAAACAGAAGAAAAAAAGAAAGAGGAAATAGACTTACAAGTTTTCCCAGTGATAGATACAGGCTCACTGAGGCCCTCTGGGTAGATGGCGTAGATGTCGACCTTGTACTCTTTATCCTCTTCTAAGGTGTCAATCACATGAGAGGAGACGTCGCCCATCAGCATCTGCTCATAAATTAGCCCGGGTCTGTCCACTTAGGAGGAAAAGATATATGAGAAAACAACAGCTTAAAAGCATCTCATATTCAGTCTCAGAATGTCTGTTGGTTACTCACTTCTTGGAACATAGATTTTATATCCATTCACTTTTCCAAGTGGAGGCGTCCATCCCAGGCGTAATGAGAAAAGTCCTTCTTCAATCACACGGAAGTTTGCAACTGGTGGCACAACAGCTGAAAAAAAAAAGCATTCATATGCCATTTTAAAGTACATTTATCATGTTTATAAAAATATAAATTAAATATATCATTTTAAATATAATTGAAATAAAAAGCAAATTTAAACAAAATCAATTAATTAAAACTAAATTCATAAAAGGTGCCTAAAAGGTTCCATGTATCAAGCACTTGACAGTTCTGATTTCACCAAGTGCAACATTCCTGAATCAACATCTTTGCTGATCCTGGAACAACATTCCAATCAACCAATCAGATTTGAGGGACAAGTTTACAGTTTATGTCAAGTTTAGGCTTACAACTAGGGTTAGGTGCTTCTACATCAGTGTTATTCACTTATCAGTTCCCTTTGATTTTAGAGATACTTCATGGGTAGGGCTAGGTTTAGGGTTAATTTTCAGAAAGGAATTTTTTTCTAGGATTAACAAAATATGTTGATCCAGAGACATGTCTTACTTGGCAATATCACAGTGACCCAGAACCCTTTAAGGTTCTATATAGAATCTTATCTTGTAAGAGTATAGTTTGACACGCACTGGTTTCTGTGATAATAGTGGCAGATTCTCCAATGCGTCCGGGGTAGATGGCGTATACAGTGAGAGAGTACTCAGTCTTAGGACTCAACCCGGTAACTGGAGTACTACTAATATCTCCCTTCAGATCAATCTGAGATAGAAAGGAAAAAATATATATATTCTGAACAAACCATACACACATACACTTGCAAATACATAATTAACATATTAGCTTATTGCCACATAAACAAAACTTGTCCATGTGCAGCCTTCCATCTGCTGTGCTGCATGGGGTGTGCATATGGACAGGTGAGCGTGTCTCACCTGTCTCTGCTGTGCTGGGAGCAGATGGCCCTTTGGAGACACAGGGGTGATGAGCAGCCTGTAGCCGGTAACGTCTCCTGTGGCCTGACTCCAGGTCAGCTGCAGAGAGCTGTAACTCAGCTCACTCACTTGCAGATCTTTAGGTCCTACTATCCTCTCCACCACTACAGCAGACAGAACAGCACACAGGATAAAAATCATAGAATTAGCTCTTCGGCTTCCTAATGTTACTGACCAGTTCCACCTTAGCAACTGCTGCCAGTCACTATATTATCAGACAAACATTTGCTCTTCACTAATATGAAAGATCTGTGTGTTTGTTCAAAAATATTGTAAAAAGGCTGTTGCCTGGTCACTTAATAATTGTGACACAAGAGAGGATCAGGTGTGTTATTTTCTTTTTAAGATCTTTATTTTAAAAATTAAAGGTAGATATCTTTATAATAAATATTGAGTTTTAATCTATCAGTCCCAAACAAACACATATGACATCATTAAGAAGACCTGTGTTAGTGTTATAGGACATGAGTAACATTACTAAAAAAAATGTCACTAAAATGATAATTAATTTATAATTTATATTAATTTATATTTACATTTAGGTAATAAATAGGAGCAAAAGCACCAAAACAATACCATAATGAAAGTGTTCAACTGTTACATTAAAGTCCTCCTGTGGTGAAAATCAAGTTTTTAATGTTGTTTATATGTTTTAAATATGCTTTGAGACAAACCGTCAACACCACTGCTGAGTATTTTCTCCTTAAAACTGCAGTGAACCAAAGAAAGTCTCAAAAACACGGTTTGAAATAGCTGGTGTTTCCGACGTCACAAACTATCTTGTTACCAATCACGTCAACAAGTGGATCTCTGAGCTTGTGTGAGTGAGTGGAGGTGGAGCTAATTTGCATATACATAGAAGGGCGTATACTAAACGAGGCAAGGGTGTAGGATTACATTCAAGCTATTTTAAGGCATGAAGACATTTTTTTTCAAGGAAATAAACGTTGAAATTTGTCATTTTGCTAATCAAAGATGAGTTTTAAGGGATAAAATTAACAGCACTGACACTACTGGATGAAAGCAAAATTTAAACGGAACTGAGCTGGATAATGATACTAACATCACTGTTATTAAACTGAATTGAATCAACATTGAACTGACTTGACCTGAATAATGATGCTATTGCCTTTTGTAGAGCTGCCTATTTGGCCATTTTTGTGCAATTTCACTTTTTCAATCAATCAATCATTCACAGGCCAAGTAAAAAATAAAACCTACATAATTTATGAGTACATTTTATTGAAAATGAAAGTGTTCATGTAAATCTTCCATTTATTACATATATAGTTAAGTATATATTACATATATAGTTAGATAATATATAAAGCTTGTCTACATGAGCAACAGTAACCAAGGAGTTTAACAAGAGGGCCAACTGTGTTTAGATAAGCTTGAAATGCAATAAATAAAAATTTGGTAACAAAAAAGATAAGCCTCAAGTTTAATCAGCAAAACTCATGGACATTTTACCAGGTGGCTTTTGTTTAACAGGCCGGGGAGGTTCTGAAGCAGTGAAGCAGATGCGGCGAGAGAGTTTGGGCAGCAGGTGCTCGAGGAAGGAGAAATCTGGGCTGAGCATCAGATGTTCCTCATGGGGTTCTGTAACAATCTTCTTCAGCTCAGACTGATCAGCATTCCTCACCCCTAAAGAACACACAACACACATCGAAAAGGCACAGATTAACTTCAACACAGATCTATTTTTTACCATTCCTTACAGAATATGAGATCAGGGCACGTTGCAGCCCAAACTCGAACCTTCATCACCCATATGATCACCACGGCTATTCACTTACCACTATGCCACAGCTCCAAAGAGACTTCATTTAAAAAAATGTATAACATGGAGGCCTGTAAGGCACAGTCAGTTCTTAACAAGCGTGTGTGTACATGAGTGACCCTCATGTGTCTCAGACCTGTCTGCAGTGTTATCAGACTGTGTATCGGCTGTAGAATGATGATGGGAGAACGTCACGTCGTGTTGCCCTGCTGTAAATGTGTCTCATAGATGTGTCAAACGGCCTGATCTCTCTGGGAAAACTGATTAGGGAGGCAGGACACGGTGTCAGTGTGTGTGTATGTGTGTGTGTGTTGAAGGGGGGCAAGCCAAGGAGGAATGAGCTTGATGAAAAATTACAGCAATTAGTTGGCCACCGGGTAATGAGCCATAATTATTTCAGAACTCTGGGCGTCAAAACAGAAAGAGCGTGAGAAATTCAAGGAAACAAGGCTGACACACACAAACATACACATGTTTTATGTCTTGGCACATTCACTAATGTTACCATTCAGTGTAAATCACTCCACTAGTTACTCTGAGTCACATGTCAAAACATAAAAAGTGTACACAGACACACACACACACACACACACTTTTGACATGAACAGCACCAAATCTGAAAACTCACCCACAGCAAACAGTGAAATCCCACTGTCTGTAACAGCTTTAGCTGGACCGTCCACTGGATCATCTGATTGGCCATTAGTAATCAGAACAGCAATCTGAGGCCAGAAGGAAACATAATGTGATGCTTTATATCCCAACATGCAATAGGATGAACCTCCCAAAACCTGAAGAACACTCAAATAGGGTGAATTCAGGGTGATTGGGACACTTTTTGACATTGAGATGAATCGGAAAAAGTGTCCCAATCAACCTGAATTCACCCTTTGTGCTTATTTGTAATTGAAATGATGCCACATTGCAAAAATCTAAAAATTAGCCTTCATTTTGTTTAAGGTTTTAAAGTTAGAAAACAATTTTCCTTTCCTCCATTAAAATTTTGGAGTTGAAATACAAACTGGACATTTCTATTGTTAGATTTTTCTAACTACAGAAATATAAAGCCAGTTGAATACTAAAAAAAGCAATAAAACTGGGTCATACTTGTAGATCCCCTTTAGATATGCCACAGGCTCGTGCAAATTTCAAAGATGTACAAAAATATATTAAAGGGTAAATCTCACAAAGACTATTAAGAAAGGTTCTGCTTGTATTTAACCCCAAAGAAAAAAAAGCAGCACTTTATTCTACAGTATATGCATTTACAGTATACTTACATGAGAAACTAGTATAATAATCTAAGGTAATTATATGGACTTAATATGGGTTGAGGTTAGGTTTAGGGTCAGTACCCAGTTATTATAGGACTTAGATGTAAAACAGGACTGTAAAATAAAGTAATATTGGTAGCACTTTATTTTACAGTCCTGTTCCGCATGTACATACTATGTACTTATTATTGCAATTACAATAACTGGGTATAACTAGGTACTAACCCTGAACCTATCACTAAACCTAACTTTAACGCACATGGTTACCTTATATTAACGGTACTTTCTTGGGTAACTACACTATAATTACACTGTAAGTACATGTACTGTAAAATAAAGTGCAACCATAATATTTTACATATAGAAAATAAAACCTACATTTAGGACTATTACATTTATTTATTCTTATTACTAATATTATTATGCATTGTGACATTTTAAGCATTGTTTACACCTTACATTTTTCATTACTGTAATGAGTCTTCATCTATACTTTTACTATTCCCATTATTTTCAATAAGGATTCTTATTATTGCATTACAGAAAACCAATACTGTTATATAATCCCTTTTTAACCTAAATCGTCATACAGGTTATGTATTCTTTACAACTGAAATATATAATTATCTTTCACATTACAGTAATAAGAAAAAAAAGAGAACCGTCTTGACAGCTTTCATGAAACCCACCCAAAAGTGTGAATTTGTATTAAAGGACTCAATCTGCCATAAAGAGTATCACACTGATACTGATGCCCTTGAAAGCACACGGCATGAATTATCATCTCATTGCATACATAATTTCCCAACCGCAGCAGATCCAAACTTGCAAAGTCGCTTACACTCACAAATGAGTATTCTGGAAAAGAAACATCTCCTGGGTCACCTAAAGTTCACCGCATTGGTTGAGCTGGGTCTGGGTTCATCTTTATGCACATTACACTAGTATGCCATTACAGTGTATGCGATGAGAGTTTTAATAAAAGGTGAAATCTCTGCAGTTCATTATAAACGTCTGCTCGTTTCTCCACACCAGGTGCTCTACGGCAAGACCAGCGGCTGTGTGCAGTTTGGAATCCTAATCAAGCCCTAAATTAGGATGGGTGGGACACTGCGGAGCAGAGTGTGTGCACTGCAGCACAGGACGTGATGTCCTGACAGAATCAATGGAGTGATTGCAGGTGCAGCTCTTTGAGATATAATTAGAAGGCTGTTCTGTATGTATGTAAGTGACAGGATGTTTCATTTGGAAATGTAGCATTTCAATATTTTGCAGATATCACTAAGATTCAGTATTCTGTCTTTAGTCTGTGTCCTAACCAAACGAATTTCCATAAAATGCCAAACAATGCAAGCTGTGAGCATGAAAATGACATAGTCTTTTTGATTGGTTTCCATTTATGCAGCATCATGCTGGGTAAAAACCTTTTGGATCTTTTTTTAGGGTTATAGCGTAGCCCCACTCATTTTAAAATGTCATTGGCCATAATCCTGATCCTCATAACTGTACAATAAACATCAAATATCTTCTGATTGGCTATGATTGTATCATGGCGTGCAGCAGTTCTGTGGTCACTGTGGACAGAAAAATTGTCGCCATCTTTAATTGTAAACTTTAGAGGCCCTAAAATTTAGAGTAAATATGCAATACTGCATAAAGCCATTTTAAAATCTCCCTTGTGGCTCTAACATGACTTTGGTTGTGTGTGAACTTGTCTTTTGTATTTGTATGTAGTGCTTTAGATGCAGTTTCTGTGCCACCGTTGCAGTGTAAAGTTGGTCTTTTTCTCTCACAAATGGGTTAAGCAAGAAGGTGTTTTGAAGTGATTGTGATTGAAGCGTCACACCTTTGGGGAGTTGTCTCTGACGATAGAAGAACTGAACACCGACTCTACGAGGAATTCCAATGCCAGGCCGGTGCGGCTGTTGCCTCCCTCATATGGCACCTCATCCACGGCTCTGAGCACTTCCTCCAGAGTCGAATAATCCGTCACAGCTATACGCATTCTGAACAAGGACACAACCAGATACATATGGAGTATTTAAGCTGTTCGTGCTTACTAAGATAAAAGGTCGAACATACAGTATTTACACATGCAGTATATGCATATGGACCTGGGCAAGTCTGAATAGACAGTCACTCCAAAGCGAATGCCTTCCTGTCCAACCACACTTCCCTTGAAGGCTCGGATGATGTCTGCTATGAACTCTTTGATCTGCTGGAAGCTGGTTGGACCAACTGACCAGGAATCATCCACCAGGAACACAACATCAGCAGGCATAGCTGTACGACATACTGAAAGAACAAGAGCAAAAGGTTGATTTTTGACAAATTTTCCTCTTTTATCATGGCTGAGACTGTTTTTATGAGCAAAATTTTTCTAAAAGATGGCTAAGAGTTCATATTAAAAAAGTTGGGCACAATTTAGAGGAAATGGACACACACACCCTACAGAAAGTTGAACTGGATCGACAGCAAGATTTATGAATTACAATTCATAGAAAGATCAACAAACACAACAGAGGTATTTCATTAGTCCAATAAAAAGACTTGTCTTTTGCAAGTCTGATGTTCTTTGGCTTTTGTATTTGTATGTAGCGCTTTAGATGCAGTTTCTGTGCCACCGTTGCAGTGTAATTTAAGGTAAATTGGAGCATTCTTGATATAATATTTCAAGTATAATGAAATAATATTTACATCAAATAGTATTTGATTCAATCAGCATTAGAGTTTCTCTGAATTTAACTGCGTTTTAGTTATACTTATGAAATTAAATTGCAGTTTTTCATCATATTTCAATAAAACTTCAACCTCACTCTTATCAAGGCTCTTGTTCACACCCAGCCACAAAGTGTGCATTCACCATAAGATGGCAGTGTAGACTCGGGAAAAAAATCCAGATTTTCAGAGCCATTTAATGTGTGCCTACTGATCTGCACTTTAGAAACCACATTAAACAGGAACAGCAACTACACACACAAAATAAGACCTGATTAGAATAAAAGTAAAGTCCAGTCATCCAGTGCTTGTGTTATGGTTTGATCTGACCTACAATTTCAGGATGTTTTCTGAGCTTCTTATCCAGTAGTGTACAGTACTTCCTTAAAATGAATCCAATATTTATTGTGAATGTGGCCTTGCTTGTGAGGTGATTGCACAATCATTGTGACACTTGCGACGACTAGCACTAAGTGGACTGCAGATGTCCTCTAAGTCTGACAACTCTCTAGAGACAAACTGTTTTAGGCAGGAGCTAATCAGTACTAGATTAAACTTAATAGTAGCAGACAATGTACAGCCAGATCTCAGAAATCAGAGAAGATAGATTTACACACCCACACCTGAAATACAACAAAAAACAAAGGAGACAAGTACATCCCAGGCTTTTCAAAGACTCTAACTAGCTCACATTAAGAATGCCTTGAAATGTTCTTTTTTCCCCCTCCCAACAGCCACAAGATGATAGACTCTATTATAAAATAAGAACACAATAGAGCTCTGGAAACAAAAGTATATGCATTAAACAGCATGACGTTATTGATCATCTAGCAGAAACTGCATAAAAAGTTCAGTCTCATTTCCGAAAAAGTTGGGAAAATCTGTGCCACCCACATCAAAAGGGAACAAACACTGCAGATTGTAGTGATTTATCACTCATATACAGCATTCTAAGCGAGAAAAATGCTTTCGTGCAATAGGGTTCATCAAAAGCAAACTTTAACGGTCCAGTGAGGATGCTCTCTGCAGGCAGCGCTGATGGTCAAGAGGCATTCAACCAGTGGAAGGGACGAGGACAGACAGACTGGAAAAATCTGAATTTGGCAGATGTCCTCTTAGCCCAAGCATCGTAATTCAGGTGAACATTACATCAGTATATGGCTTTTAACGTTTTATATATACAAATTATTGTATATATATATATATATATATATATATACACACACACACCGATCAGGCATAACATTATGACCACCTTCCTAATATTGTGTTGGTCCCCTTTTTGCTGCCAAAACAGCCCTGACCTGTCCAGGCATGGACTCCACTAGACCCCTGAAGGTGTGCTGTGGTATCTGGCACCAAGATGTTGGCAGCAGATCCTTTAAGCTCTGTAAGTTGCGAGGCGGGGCCTCCATGGATTGTACTTAAGGACAGCACATCCCACAGTTGCTTGATTGGATTGAGACACCTTAAACACCTTAAACTCGTTGTTGTGCTCCTCAAACCATTCCTGAACCATTTTTGTTTTGTGGCAGAGCAGAGTATCCTGCTGAAAGAGGCCACAGCCACCAGGGCATACCGTTTCCATGAAAGGGTGTACATGGTCTGCAACAATGCTTAGGTAGTTGGTACGTGTCAAAGTAACATCCACCTTCTTCCACCAGACCACACGGGACAGCCTTTGCTCCCCACGTGCATCAGTGAGCCTTGGCCATCCATGACCCTGTCGTCGGTTCACCACTGTTCCTTCCTTGGACCACTTTTGATAGATAGTGACCACTGCAGACCAGGAACACCCCTCAAAAGCTGTAGATGCTCTGACCCAGTCATCTTGCCATAACAATTTGGCCCTTGTCAACCTTACTCAAATACTTCCACTTACCCATTTTTCCTGCTTCTAACACATCAACTTTGTAGACAAAATGTTCACCTGCTGCCTAATATATCCCACCCACTAACAGGTGCCATGATGAAGAGATAATCAGTGTTATTCTCTTTATCTGTCAGTGTATATATATATATATATATATATATATATAGATAGATAGATAGATAGATACATATTGAAAATACATTTTATATCTTAGTGTTTGAAAAACATGTTAGTACATATGCTCAGAGTACATATGGTCCCTCTCTAAATAGTGTTAAAATAAGACTGAAACAGAGTTAAAGTTAAAGTTAATGAGATAATTAAGAAATTAATTGAGTGATGATTTAACATTAATGATGAACACCTGCTGTTAACAAGCAGAATCACTGAACAAAAGAGAAACACAAGAACTTCAGCCACAGCCTTAGATGAAATCTAAGCAAGCTCTAACTCTGGGGATTTTACTGTGCATGCACCAAAACCTTTCATTCATTCATTCATTTGTTCATTCATCCATTTGTTTGTTCATTGAATGATTCAGTAAATTATTCAGAATTCACTCCATCATTATCTTTTTTTCCCCTGCTGTCTCTCACTACTTCAAATCCATTAGCATTCACAGTAATACCTGCAACCTGCGAAAGAGCCACAACACAGCGCTGCCATGTCGCATACAGCACAATAAACAGATCTCTCTAGACCTGATTCTAGATACATCTCTAGACACATCTCAGTTGCAGCTTGCAGACTGTGCAGTAGTGTGCAAAGAGGATTACACTAAAATCATCTGCTGTTAGATTAAAATCATCAGCCTGTGAAGAAGTTTAACACAATACAACTTAAAAGAACTCCATTCAGTGCTGAGTCATAAAGTCAGTGAAGAAATAAGGTTATTAAGCAAACATTTGCTTACTTTAAAAGCAACTGTAACAAAGTGACAGTCCATTACCATGACAACAAGCCCCTGAAGGTAATGAGAAGTGACTACCTGTGTATTTACAGATATAAGGGTTGATTACTGGGTTATATGCTCATGCTTTTACATTTAACAGGGTTTCGACAAAGCAGGAAGAGATGGTGAAAGAGTACAAGGACGTGACCTCAGACAGTACATTCTTTCCATTTCATAGTTAAGTGTCTGTCACTGCAAACAGCCATTTTGAAGAGGTGTGGAAAATTACAGTGTTTCAGGGCATTAGTGCATCAGTCAGTAATTGGTCCTGACAGACTCTTCTAAAACCATCCTGCGTGAATTCAATATGTTTCACATTCTTGCTCTTCTAGCTCTCTCCCCCTCACACTCACAGCTCAAGGTGAAACAGAAACACACACACTGATTTCTTTGTAGACAGTTCTGTGCTGATGGAAATCAGAGAGGGGCACAATGATTTATCTTAAAAGGCTCAAACCAAAGATATCAAGCTGCAGGAGGTCTGCAGATGGGCCGCAGCAGAACCTGCTGACTCAGCAGGAAGCATGTGGAAAGAACTCTGTGTCCACTTCAACTCCACCTGTACAGCCTCATCAGGTGAACTGACACACATGGTAACGATTAAAAGTAAACTTCCCTGAAACACTATTGCAAAAGAATCGCATACAACAAGAAATTTGTAAGTATTTGAACTGTTGGTTCATCAAGGACATTTATAGTTTTGAGACAGGACATTGACAGGAACCTATCAGCGAGAGAAATGCATGTACAATTAGGATCTCGATTAGACAGCAATAAGATAAGTGAATTGAAAAAAGCACCAACATTGAAGTAACTGATTAATTATTCAACTAAAAAAAATAAAAGATTATTTGAAAATGAGTATTAATAATAACTAATTAGCATCTAGTGCAGGAGTGCCCAGTCCTGCTCCAGGAGATCTACCTTCCTGCAAAGTTCAGCTCCATCCCTGATCAAACACAACTGAACCAGCTAACTGAGGCTACGTTCACACTGTCACACTGACTATTTTGTGTATCAGATTGGAATCTGATCTATTATTACTATCTGAATTACTAACTCTCCACATTGGCTACATTCAAACTGTCAGTCCAAATCCGATTGTTTGTGTATTCGATTGGAATCTTAACTAAAATTATTAACGTCCACACTGTGTATCGCAACTCCATTTTGTGTGTCCTATGCCGCTCTTTTGTTTTCCGGAATATCTGCATTGGTTTATATGGCACTAAAGTTGTGTTGGTATAGATACATGTATCCGCAACATGAAGGGGTTTGGAATAAAGATGCTGTCTTATTTATAACATGACAATGTGCAGCCGTCGTGCACTGGACTACTGCGTCTTATGAGGCAGCGGCAGAAACTTGGAGGCTGGTTTGCGTGACTTTATTCCATGCTGTAGCCTCCACCAGTTTCAAAACATGTATCTGTTATATTGTCATTTTCTGCTCGTTCGGCACTTCACAACAACACAACCTTGTTTCTGCAGCTACTTTCAACATGTTTCCTTTAAAAAAATCTGACGTTTACGTTTTACGTGGTGTGAGAAAGTCACATAAACCATGCAAAATCCAATCAGCGCAGTCAGACTGAAACGGATTTAAGGAAATGCCATTTTAATAGGACTTCAAAAACACATATGAATGTAGCTCAAAACTGATTTGTAAAAATCACATTTCATGTGATTTGTTGCTGTTCACACTTGCTAAATCTGAACGGATTTCAATCAGATATGGACAAAAATCGGATTTGGACTAAGGCTATGTTCACACTGTCAGTCCAAATCCAATTATTTGTGTATCCATTTAGAATCTGATCTAAAATTACTGACATCCACATTGTGTATCGCAACCGATCCGTTTTGTGTGTCCATGTCGCTCTTTCGTTTTCCAGATTATCTGCATTGGTTTCTATGGCAATGACATTGCGTTGGTAGCCAAAACAACAACAAAAACCGCAGCATGGATTTTCATGCTCGTCCGGCACTTTGCAACAACACAACCTTGTTTCTGCAGTGATTTTCAGCATTGTATCCTATAACGATGTTTACGTTTTACGTGGCGTGAGAAAGTCACATAAACCACAATAAATCTGATCATAGCAGTCAGACTGAAATGCGATTTGAATAGGATTTCAAACCACATATGAATGTAGCTCGAAAAGGATTTGCAAAGAACGCATTTCATGTGATTTTTGGCCATTTACACTTGCTAAATCTGATCGGATTTCAATCTTATATTGGATTTGGACAGTCTAAACGCAGCCTCTGAACAAGGCAGATCTTCAGATCTTTTCGATCTGAACTCTGCAGTTAGGTAGATCTCCAGGAAAAGGATTGGGCACCCCTGATCTAACATATCAGTTTATCATTTTACATCTTATCTATCGTTTTAAAAATATTTTATGTGAAATTATAGAGTGGGAAAGTAAATGAAATCACAATGTACGCAAAAAAACTTCTCTTTTTTTGATGCTACTCAAATCATGAAGTAAATTAAAAACATCTTTTAAATCTTTTAACTTCATTCAGGGGTGTCCAAACTCGGTCCTGGAGGACCACTGTCAAAAAAAAAAAAAAAAAGAAAAAAGAAAAAGCCAAAAACCTTGTTTCTGCAGTGCAGTTTCTGCAAAAACTAGAAGTTTTTCACATTTCGTGGAGAGAGACAATGATTGAGTACAGAAAGGCCTTAAAAACTGCTAGATCTGCCTATTTTTCAAATCTTTTAGAATAAAATAAACACAGCCCTAGGTATTTATTTGATACAGTGGCTAAATTAACAAGAAATAAAGCTTCAACTTCTGATGTTTCCAAAGAGCACAGCAGTAATGACTTCTTTACTTGCAAGATTGACAATATTAGAGAGAAAATTATAACCATGCAACCGTCTACTACAGTATCGCGTCAGGTAGTGCATTGTAGTGTCCCTGAGGAAAAATTTAATTCATTTACTGCTTTAGGAGAGGAAGAATTGTCTAAACTTGTTAAATCATCAAAATCAACAACATGTATGTTAGACCCTATACCGACCCTATACCTATAAGCTATTGAAAGAGATGCTTCCAGAGGTCATAGATCCTCTTCTTAATATCATTAATTCGTCTTTATCACTAGGATAGGTACCAAAAACCTTTAAGCTGGCTATTATTAAACCTCTTATTAGAAAACCACAACTTGATCCTAGAGAAGTAGTTAATTACAGGTCGATCTCAAATCTTCCTATTCTATCAAAAATACTAGAAAAGGCAGTATCATCACAACTATGTTCCTTTTTAGAAAGAAATAGTATCTGTGAGGATTTCCAGTCAGGATTTAGACCGTGCCATAGTACTGAGACTGCTCTCATTAGAGTTACTAATGATTTGCTCTTATCATCAGATTATGGTTGTATCTCTCTATTAGTGTTACTGGATCTTAGTGCTGCATTTGACACTATCGATCACAACATTCTTTTAAATAGACTCGAAAATTATGTTGGCTTTAGTGGAATTGCACTGTCATGGTTCAAATCATACTTATCTGACCGTTATCAGTTTGTAGTGGTAAACGAAGAGATGTCATATCGATCACAAGTTCAATATGGAGTACCGCAAGGCTCAGTACTAGGACTGTTGCTTTTCACTCTGTACATGCTACCCTTGGGAGATATCATTAGGAAGCATGGTGTTAGTTTTCACTGTTACGCTGATGATACTCAGCTGTATATTTCTTCGCGCCCTGACGAAACTTACCAATTTACAAAATTAACGGAATGCATAGCTGATATAAAAAATTGGATGACCAGTAATTTCCTACTACTAAATTCAGATAAAACAGAGATTCTAATTTTTGGACCAAGAACTTTTTCACGTAATAACCTACAATACTGTTTAACACTTGATGGCTGCTCTGTTAAGTCTTCGTCATCAGTTAGGAACTTGGGTGTGCTCTTTGATACCAATGTTTCATTTGAAGGCCATGTTTCTAGCATCTGTAAAACCACATTCTTCCATCTTAAAAATATATCTAAACTATGACATATGCTCTCAATGAAAAATACAGAACAGTCCATGCGTTCATGACCTCAAGGCTAGATTACTGTAACGCTCTACTGGGTGGTTGTTCTGCTCGCTTGATAAATAAACTACAGCTCGTACAAAATGCAGCAGCTAGAGTTCTTACTAGATCTAGGAAGTATGACCATATTAGCCCAGTTCTGTCAACACCGCACTGGCTTACTGTTAAACATTGTATAGATTTTAAAATCTTGCTAATTACTTACAAAGCACTAAATGGTTTAGCTCCCCAGTACCTGAGCGAGCTCTTAATGCATTATAGTCCTTCACGTCTATTGCGATCTCAAAATTCAGGCCAGCTGATAATACCTAGAATATCAAAATCAACCGCAGGCGGTAGATCCTTCTCATATTTGGCACCTAAACTCTGGAACAATCTTCCTAGCATTGTTCGGGAAGCAGACACACTCTGTCAGTTTAAATCTAGACTAAAAACGCATCTCTTTAATCTGGCATACACATAACACATTATCAATTTATATTTTCAAATCCATTAAAGGATTATTAGGCTGCATAAATTGGGTCAGCCGGAACCGGGAACACTTCCTATAACACCAGATGTACTCGTTACATCAGAAGAAGAATGGCATCTACGCTAATATTAGTCTCTCTGTTTATCCCGAGGTTTACCGTAGTCAACCGGATCCGGGCCGCATCCAGCTGAGATCGAGGACCTGTGCCTTGACATGACCACAACACAGCCCTGAAGTGTCAGCAGAGACTGAGTCAACTAGATCATCCATTGTGAAGGCACAGTTCCTCAACAAACCATCCATACCGGCGTGATTAATACAATCCTCAACTGGACGGAACTGGAATAAATACTTTGAATGTTGCGATTCCATCGGACTTATGATAGCTACCTGAATCATAACAAAGCACTGTTTGCCAGAGGAGAACTGGCCCCCGGACTAAGCCTGGTTTCTCCCAAGGTTTTTTTTTTCTCCTTTTTAACACCTATTTGCCACCTGATGTCACCTGTTGGAGTTTGGGTTCCTTGCCACTGTCGCCTTTGGCCTGCTTAGTTGGGTACACTTGACATTTGATATTCAACAGTGCTTTGCATCTGCCTGCATTGACACCATTTTCTTTAAAAGCTGCTGTGCAGCCAAAATGATATACCAGTTATCACTGTAAAGCTGCATTGACACGTTCTGCATTGTAAAAAGTACTATATAAATAGAGGTGACTTGATTTGACACTGTCCTGCAGAGTTTAGCTCCAACTTGCCTCAACACACCTGCCTGGAAGTACCTTGATTAGCTAGTTCATGTGTGTTTAATTAGGTTTTGGAGCTAAACTTTGCAGGATAGTGGCCCTCCAGGAGCAGGACTGGACCCCTGACTTAATTCAAATGGTTCACATCCAAACACAAAGGGTTGGATGTCATTCTTGCATATACTGAGAGTCACTCAAATGTAGTTACTCGCCAAACTTGAGCATTTAGTGCTTGGCAAATGTTCATTTTGTACCTTGCCTGCAACCTTTTCAGAGAGTGATTGATTGAAGGGCGGGATATTGGCAGTTCACTGGGGACTGAAGAGGCCCTATCACATGTAGATAAAGCGTGAGTCAGCAGTCTACCTTCAGCCTCTGCAATGGCGCTTTGATAGGAGAGAGACAGGGATAAGAGGAAGATCCATACGCTGCAATATCCCATTCTCTCACTCTCTCTCGTCCTCTGACTTTCTCTTTCGTTCCCTGTCCTCCCCCTCTTATCTCTCTGCTGGCAGATCCTCTTCCTTGGACTGATGTCCTGAGACGGGTGTGTTCTCCACTTTATTTAGCTGCTATGCTCTCTTCCTTTTATCTGTAAGACAGAGGAAGAGAGATCGGTATCGACATACATATGCATATACACACATTCAGAATAATCATTTTGATCTATTCTGTTAGCAGAGTCAATGTAATCGCTAAATCTTTGCTGAAAATCACCTGTATAATCCGGCACATTTATCCTGTCAGATATGGCTGTGCAGGCCTGCTGAGCGCCTGCTGAATAGCACTCAGATGGAAACAGGTATTATTCAAATAAAAGAGAATTGTTTAAGGTGAAGAAACTGGGGTACCGCACGATGCTACTTAGTTAGCTTCTTAACTACTTAGAAGTTTATTCCTCTCAGAGTGTCATGTAAGGATTAAATTCAACAAGGACAGTAATACAATAGTAATACAATAAAACTTTGTACAGTAAAAACATAATTTACATTTTGTTCTTCTGTAGAACACAGAAAGAGAAGTTTGATAGAATGTTATGCTGCTTTATTTTCCATACAATGATAGTAGATGGTGGCCTCGGGCAGCCAATGTCCAAAAAACTAGTTGCAACATGCCACAGTTGATCAAAAGTGACAGTAAATACATTTATAATGTTACAAAAGATTTCTATCTCAAATAAAGGCTGTTCTTTTAAACTTTCTATTGATCAAAGAATCCCGAAGAACAATTTATTACGGTTTCCAAAAAAATGTTAAGCAGCACAACTGTTTTTAACATTGATAATAATAATAAGAAATGTTTTTTGAGCACCAAATGTTTCTAAAGGATCATGTGACACTGAAGACTGTAGTAATAATGCTGAAAATTCAGATTTTCCATCACAGAAATAAATGACAATATTTTAAAAAAGACAACAGTTGTTATAAATTGTAATAATTGTAATATATATATATATATAGTGCATCTTCACACAATGTTGTTGCCCCAACATGTCTAAAGGCCTATTCACACTGCACAGACAAACACCAACAAACAAGTTGGCCGTTAGATTTAGAATTTTATGAAAAATAACTATCATGTTCACACTGCCCCGACAGACACCAACAAATGCTGATTAAACATGTTCACTCGGGTGAAAACAAACCCTGACCAACGCCAACAGACGCAACAGGGGTAACACACTGATCCAACAAAACCCAACAAATGTGTTTGTTGCCATTTGTCTGTGCAGTGTGAATTGGCCTTAACAGTACAGTGACAGTGACTTGACACTAATAGCAGGTTACATCACACATGGTGGTTGACATTGAGGTCAAAGTATCATAACAAACTTGACCTTTGAAAGACACCAAGTGTAGACTGCTCATTAATACTCATGTCTGTGTGTGGTCTAGAGCGTAAGGTGAGAACTGCAGTGAAAATACTGATTCATTAATCACAAATAGGTGAAGAATTCCAGAACAGAACTGCCTTCAGGACAGAAGGTTCTAGAATTTTTAAGAAGGTGGATGATTTTCCCCATGATGTAACTTGTCCATTATCACTAAAATCCTTACTTATCCGAAAGGAAAAATAGGTCTTTACCAATTCATTTTTAATGTCACAGTTGCTACTTTATGCCACTTAATATTACACAATATGACTTTATATTCATAATTGTGACTTTATTTATTATGATTGTGAGTTTATATGTCACAATTGCAACTTATTTCTTTGATTGTGACTTAATATCTCACAGTGTGACTATATAGTTTAAAGTTGTGATTTAATATCTCACAATATGAATCTTATATGTCACAATGTGACTTTATTTCTCGTGATTGTGACTTAATATCTCAGAATGTGACTTTTTAAGTCATAAAGGTGGATTAATATCTCCCAATGTGACTACGGCCCGGTTTCACAGACAGGGCTTAGATGTCCTAATTGAACTAAGGCCTAATCCTGGCTTAATCTAAGCCCTGTCTGTGAAACTGGGCCTTTATCACATAAAGGTAGCTAAATATCTCACAATGCAACTTTTTATGTCATAAATGTTACTTGATATCTTACAACGTCACTTTATAGGCCATACTTGTGATTTAATACATCACAGTGGCCCAGTTTCACAGACAGGGCTTAGATTAAACCAGGATTAAGCCATAGTTCAATTAGGACATGTGTACTGGTGTACATCTTGAGACAAAATAATGGCACTGACATATTTTAAGATATGTGAGTGCAAGTAGCTTTCAAAAAGTTAAAATAGTTTAAACATGCATTTTAGTCTGAGACTAGGTTTAAACCTTGTCTGTGAAACCAGGGGCATATTGTGACTTTATTTCTCACAATGTGATGTTAAACAGACTTCTATATTCCCCTGAAGTTGAGGAGTTGTAAATCCTGGACCAACAGAACACAGAACTGAAGACAAAACCTCCAAATATCTGAAAAGCTTTAAATATGGCAAAATCTGTTCATCCTTTGAAGTCACGACTAATCCCAAACTGTAAAACCTCTTCATGCAAAATCCAGAGGCATCAGACAGGTGAACAGCTTCCTCTCGAACTAAATACTGTCATTCCAAATAGTGTGCTAACTAACTACGTACCATAAGGAACCAATGATCTCGCACAAAACCGCTGTGGCATTGTCAGGTTACATCTGTGGGGGATATTATAACTAGCGAGTCTCTGTTCAACCAACAGACAGTACTGTCAAACTGTGCAGAAACCACAGCCATCCTAATTCAATGGTTTACTGCACAACTGCCATCTCTAATGTGCAGGAAACGAGTCTGACAGTCCACAAAATTAATGCAGCTGCAAGGGTTCGCTGACTTTAACCAACTTCTCTGGGGTGCACAGGGCAGTCTATAAAGCATTTTTACATACAGTAGTGCTAAAACTTTATATTATCATGAAAGACACTTCTAAGCAGATCAGACACCCTTAGCATTCAAAGCATACATATTTTCCTGTCAGATGCAGTGGAACGCTGTCATATTTTTAATCAAAAAACGTTGAGGCCATGAGCTCTGCACATACCAGTCAAACTCAGTCCTGTTCGAGCATGTAACCTCAAGCACTTCTGTACCACAGTCAGTTTACATGACTTTACATGGACTCTGGACGGGACAGATAAGACTTTTTGAATTGCTGCACTTTGGAGACTGCCGAATGATTGTGCGATTTATGAATGAATCTAATTGAACAAGCGATCACTCGAGTCAACATACAGACAGGAAGGTGTGACCGCCGTGATTCAAGCTATATTTTTTCTGATGCCTGCCACACAGCAACTTGTACACAGCATACAGAAAATGTAATCTCACAAGCACAGGCTGACTTGAGAGGTGAATGTGCAGTTGGATTGTGCGCTTTGAAGGATTATAAAGGTACAGGAGCCGACCCAAGTCTCCTTCTTGCTCTCTCTCTCTACCTCTGTAGCTCTAAATTAAGAGTTAAATGCACATTTGGGGGAAAAACATTTCTTAAAAGCATCCAAAAATGCACTAGCGCACACACAGAGACGACAATCCAATTGTTGCATAGAGCGCAATGGTGAATGCACAAAATCTGACATGAACACAAAGTTTAGTGGTGCCCATTCATGAGATAAGCCAAACATCCTTAAATAACGCTTCAGCGATGAATGTTTTTAAGATACTGGGAGGAAAATCCTCACAAAGCATCTGTTGTAGTGCAAATGTCCAAATGCATACTCTCAGTACTTGCTTGCTCACAATAAAAGCTGGAAAGGACGCTGTTTGTGGAGGCTTATCAGCTGCAGGAAGAGGCAAGCTGCCAGCATGCAGTAATGAAGTGACTTTTTGCAACTCATCTGTGACATTATGACTAATGCCAGAGTGCCGTTCAAATTCGAGGGGCGTGTAACAGCCTGTGCATGGAGGAAAAAGCTATCAGACTGGAGGCATCACAGACACACTCTACTATTTTGTTCAAGGCTGTTTAGTTGAATATTGGAGCCATCAGATGCAGGCGGTAAATGAAGTGGAACAACACATGGTGGATTGAGTCTCTGATTTTGTTCCACAATTACCTAATCAAAAAATGTATTTAACAAATAAATGAACTTGGGTCAAATCATACTAGTTCTAATCAGTAGATGTTTGAGAAAATGAACTTAGACCAGTGGTTCTCAACTGGGCCGCAGGTCTGTTCTGATTGGGTCAATGTTAAATGCTAATGCTAAAATACAAATATTTATTTCATTAAGATAGCAACATAAATAGTCGTATCCACTTTTAAAGGAGGAGAAAACATTGTGCACCCAATTGAACTCTACAATATTTCAAGTCAATTCATATTAGAGTCATTCTGGTGAAGCTAGCCAAATTAAACACATGGCAACATTGACAGGTCGCATGGCATTGCTTCATCCTCAAAAACCATGCACAAAACTACATAGGGTAAAAGAAAATACTCAGACTAGATTATATATTCATTCTAGGTTTGGTACTGTGATGGATTGCCACTTGATGTCCAAGAAAGTCTGAATTCTGAAGCAAGAGAATTACTGTCTTAGAAACTCTGAGAGAATGGCCCATTCCAGAGTGTGCAAGAAAAAGAAAACAAGTGAAAGAAACTTGGCAGTGAGCTAGATAGATATACAGCTTTCTGCATTGGGCTGCAAAGTTCATACAGAGACCCTCACTCACCTCTCCCACTGTCTCCTGCACCATGATCCTCTTCTCAAATGCAAAAATGCTGCCCGCATGAAACAGACCCAGTCCGTCAGGTAATAATACAATCCAAGATCAGGTTATGGGACTCCACACGCTGTAGTACACTGTCCCAGGATGAGGGGTGTGAGAATCCAAGAGAGCATAAGGGTGTGTTAGAGAAAGAGTGAGTGAATGAATGAAGCAAATACCTCTAAAGGGGAAAGTTTAGGGGGTGTGGAAGAGCTACAACAGGTTGGCTCAGAGTTACAGCAAGAAGATGGATGGGGAGAGAGAGTGAAAAAAGTAAGAAAGAGAGATCAGCAACTCAGAAAATGAAGATGTTTTTAGGCACAAACTGAATTAAAGATAATAGTTTTTTTGTAAGGTTTGTTTCTTTGTTTTTTTAATTAATTCTGGTAAAAAATTCATATAAACAATATGCAACATTATCCATGGGAATTATTCTGTGCATCAGCGTCACATGGGCAGCAGCATGACATTAAAAGGTCCTGCAGCAAGTTATTACAATCACTGCATTACAAGAAACTAATGATCAAAATACAAATAATCCACAAAGCTGTTTGTTCTGTTTATGAACTCTTATGTTGAGTTTCCTTTGGTTTCCATGTTTCTCCCTGTGTTTAGTTCCTGTTTGCTTGGTTTTATTGATTTCTGATTATGTTTCTGATTTATTAATTGATTATGTTCACCTGTGTCTTGCTTGGTTCCTCATTTAGCCTGTGTATTTAAGCCCTCGGTTTTGTTCTATCCTTGGTCCTTTATTGCCTATGCTTGTTTCGGTTTCTCCTGCTCCTACGGTTTTAGATCATCTTGTGTTGTTTGTTTGATAAATAAAGTAATACTGCTGCATCAAGATCCACCTCTTCTTTCCTTGCCTGACCAGCTGTGACACAAACCTTCTTCAAGGTTTGCATATGTAATCTCTTGAGACAAAATTAGGTACTTTGAAAAATCATTTTCAATTATTGTGGAAATATGTGAGACCTCCCAAATGTGACTTTTGAAAAGCAGCAGCAGAAGTTGGGGTCAAAAAGGTGAACTTATTCCACGGAGAACATGTAGCACCAGGGTTTTAAGATCTTACAAATAAAACTGCCAGACCTCTGAGCTGGTCACATGCCTTCCCAAAGAGCTGCACTAGAACAGCAGAGAAAAACACAGTTTGAACAGAGAAAGTGATATGACAGGACTTTAATGGTCTTCTGCAAGAATGCAGGGATGGAGTTTATTGGTTCTTTCCAGCTGTCACTCATGACACACTATAATTCAGCAAGCCCCACTCAGACCTGACAAGATGAAAAACTAGGTCAAAGGTCAGGCATGGAGAAAAAACACGCAATAAAACACAAAAAGAGGTTGTAAAGAGAGCTGCATACATTTAGAAGAATGTATACAGTCATGTAGAGCATAAATTACAGTTTCATTTTTATGTGAATTTCAAGATCTGAATTGTTACCTAGTGTCCGAAACCAAATCTCAGAGTTTTGAAAAACAGTGTGGGACAAAGGCGAGTATTAAAGTTACAAAGGAAAAGGCATTGAATGAGTGGAAGGACAGAGAGAGAGAGACAGGATAGAGAAATTGATTCCCAGTGTCCTTCTGGCCGGCCCACAGGTGTGCAGAGGCCTGCTGGGCACAGTAAGGTCAGGCTTTCATGTCTCAGGACCTCTCTGGCCACTGGGTCAGCTCTATCTATAGGGCGCCAAGAGAGCCATAAATCCTCATGTCTCTGGGTGTCTGGAGGGATGAAGAGGCGAAGAACCAATGAAAAAAGAGGGATGACCAGCCTGAAAGAAAAAAGAAATTGTAGATTAGATTTGTGTGAACTGGCTTTTGGGAGCTTGTTCATCACATCAGACAGCTTTTCAGACCACTTTACTTAACAATCGTAAAGATTTTCAGGCTTGGAGAATACTTACCAAATAAACCTTCAGACAATACAATTTTCAATTTGGTGTGTGCCATCTAAAGTCAGTAAACTTAAAGGGGACCTATTATGCCCCTTTTAATACAAGTCTCTGGTATCCCCAGAACGTGTCTGTGAAGTTTAAGCTCAAAATACCCCACAGATAATTTATTATAGCTTGTCAAATTTGCCCCTATTTGGGTGTAAGCAAAAAATGCCGTTTTTGTGCGTCCCTTTAAAAGCAAATGACCTGCTGCTCCCGGCCCCCTTTCCAGAAGAGGGCGGAGCTTTAACACCTCACGCTTCAGATGCTCAACAACAACAAAGCTGGAGAATCTCACACAGCCAAAATGACGATTGTCAGTAACGGTGTTCAGCCTTACATTGTTCAAACCGGAGTCAGACACTGATGGAGAGACTCAGGAAGAAGTTACAACTTTTAGAATGCAACTGGACATAGGCGGGGCTACCCTACTCTTACGTAAGAGTAGGAGGAAATCTAGAGTGTTTATGATTTATGGGTGGGTGGATTTTTACCATTATAGGCTGGTTGTTTACACACATCTGTGTTCAAACATCTTATAAAAGTGAATTTTGCATAATAGGTCCCCTTAAATTCTAAAAACAGTAGTATAGTATCAAGTAACCTTGATATTTTATGTGTTTCTCTGAAATCCTTAATTCTGATTGGTCAGTTGAAGCATTCTGTGGTAAAATATTTTTATATAATGAACACTAATGTGTGTAATTGATCGCAGTCTCTGACAAATAGTTTTCGCACTGTTCTAGTTCAGTTTTTCTTCCTCCTCTCCCATAATAAAATAACTTCAGCTCAAATCAATATTTCATGTCCATTCTGTATTTATTTGGTAAGTAGCCATGTAATAAGACAAATAACGTACAGTCAGTAGGCCATTATCACAAAATAAACCCGCTCTGGACGATAAAGACCCTCATAAGTTATATCTAGACCCTGATCGTTCTGCCTGTGTTCTTTTTGCAATAATGACCAGCTGACTGTATATTACGCCTGACTGATTGAACTCCCACAATGCAGACGGTGCTACAGAGAAATGAGGGAAAGTAATAGAAATATTTTGTTAGGATTGCTGTAATAAATGCCCACCAAACCAAGAACATTTGAGACCTTATATTTTCAAGAACCATTTTAGCAAGTTTAGCACTGTGTTTGAAACTGTTTTAGACCAGCTTCACAACTAGGAAAACTCACTGTACGATAATGGTGCTGT